>OZ004710.1:46886469-47486469 GCA_963924515.1 Vespertilio murinus
GGGAAACGGTGCCACAATATTTTCATAGTAAAGTTAAATAAGTGAATCTATGAATCAGTTGTTTTGCTACTAATGCTGATCTCCTTACAGTTACCTTTTCATAGAATCTTCTACTTTTTTGTGTGTGTTTATTTCTTCATTCCTCTTCCCATTCATGTTGCTAGAGTTATAGCTTCACTGTTGAATCAGATGCCCCAGTAAGAACTATTTAAAACAAATGTCTTTGGCTTCCTTGGAGTGAACAGTTAGTCTTTATTGTGTAGTCAATTAATTCTAGTAATGAACACACATTCCGGATCTTTGCAGGTAATTAGTAGCTCCCATTAACCAGGAGCCTCAGTCAATTTCTTTAGACACTGCAGCCTGATCTAATAAGCAAGTCCTGGAACTTTTGTACATTTTTTATTTGAAAAACAAAACAAAATAAAATACCATGTGGCAGATGGACTAAGGGTTGCACAAAACCTTTAAGTTCTATTTCTTCCAGAATATGGAACACGAGAGTAAAGTGATGTCATTGAGAAAGCTCAGAGCATGATTTACTAATGAATTGTTGATTGTTTCATTTATAGTTCTAGGAAACTCTTCGTGATAAATAGAAGTTAAATTCTCTCTTCTTTTGGCATAGACATTGCACAGAAGGATGGGCTCCTTGAAATGGTACTTAAAGCAAAAATTATCTGGACTTCCACTTAGAAATACTGAAGACAGAAACTTATCACTGTTAAATTCAGTAATTTCTTATTAAATTATTTAACTTGATAGATAGAAAGTATTGGAGGTTTAAAGTCTTGCTCATACTGCCAATGTGTATTTGGATTCCCAGAGAAAAGAGTTGGACAATCTGCATCTACTAATCTGCATCATCAAAAATTTGAGATCATCCCTGGCAATGTGGCTCAGTTGGTTGGAGCATCATCCTGTATGCCAAAAGGTTGAGGGTTTGATTCCCAGTCAGGTCACATACCTAGACTACAAGTTCGATTCACAGTTGGGACACCTACAGGAGGCAACTGACCAATGTTTCTCTCTCTTCCCCTTCCTATCTCTCCCTTCCTCCCTTCCTCTCTCTCTAAAAATCAATTTAAAAAACCCACATATATTTGGGTGATGATTAAAAAATATACTTAAAATTTGTATTTGTCATATTGTGCTTGAGATTTCCCCCCCTTATATAAATGTTAACAGTATTGCTTGGATAATGTTGAGAATTACCTGCATTAACATATTTTTAACATATTATGGCTGGCACTACCAATCTTTCTGTGCTAATGGCAGAACTAATACCAACAGCATGTACTTGGCACTTTGGAAGTAATGTTTCAAGTGAAGCTAGAGGCTAAAAAAATTAATTAGACTACAAGAAAGGGTCTAGAAAAAGGAAAAATGAAAATAGTATTTTCAAAAGTCTGAATTATTATTATTCAACTCAGTATAATTCAAAATGGATACTTCTTGCAAAACATACAATAACTAGGATATTCTGAATAATCAGAGCCTAAGCTTGGCTATTTAATTAAATGAAATCTGATTATTTATAGTCTTCCAAAGGGAAAACATCCAAGTGCTTGCTTATCTGCCATAATTGAGTTAAATGGGTGTTTATGAATAAAAAATACCTTTGAATCAATGCGTATGCTCACTTCTCTCTGAACTATTATCTGGACAATGACTGTGATGCCTAGTACCGGAGGCTGTGGCCACTTTTCTGGATTGCCAAGATTATGAGAGATCATCTGAACAAATTTAGTGTATTGTTTATAATGATGCAAACTAATCATACCTTTATCTTCATTTCTCTTAAAAAATCTTGTTGGTTATTTATTTAAATAAACAGAAGTTTTTGTTTGTTTGTTGTTTATTTCCAGAGGTTAAACACTCTAGTTCATTTATTTCAGTTTAGAAATTGACCTAGAAAGAGTTTACTGTGTACTAATATGACTAGCTCTATAGATGATGGTGGCGGGGAGGGGGTTGTTGAAGGTGAAGGCCTGTTGCAGAGTCAAGTGATGCAAGTATGTCTTTGACAGTTCACTACTCCATTACGGTGCTGTCATTCTTGGCATCTACTCTGTCAGCTTACCAAACTGAGGTCTGCAAAGCCAAGCTCTTGACCTCTGATGAAATTGGCTCCTGCAGATTTCTGCCTGAAAGTATGACTCTTACAAACCTTCTCAATTATCAGTCAAGTTCATAAAACTATACATAATTTCCTCTGTGTTCCTCTCCTGTTTCCTGAATTGTGAATAGATAGCCAAAGAGGTCCACTAGGGAGGTTGGAGTGTACATGCATGGAATTCAGTGCCATACCAAATGTATCACAAATTTAATGTTATGGCATATATTTAATAATATGCATAATTGTTGGATTGAATGATAATTAAGCATCAATAGTAAGCACTTAAAATAAATGACATTAATTGCTAACACTTTTATAAAGCCAAATCACAATTTTTTCTCAACTTGCTGATTTACTAATGTTTATAATCCATGTCACATTGACAGCTTTCCCTGTAATCATACATCTTTTAATCATTATCCACATTATACCCACCCACCCATACACATATGCTTATCAACAGTCACAGAAGTTCAAAGAGGAAATTTACATGGTTATTTTTCCCAATAATTGAGGAATACCTCCACAACTCCACCTCATGCCTATTTCTTTCCTTGATCTGTACCATTTGGAAAGGTATTCTATTCCTTTTCTAATCCAACAAACCAGAGATTCTGAAATGATTAATGCCTCAAATTTCTTTACCTGGAGACAAACCTTGCATTTGATAATTGTTAGCTTGGAGAGAAGAGAAGTAAGTTCACATTATTACTTTCTTCCAAATTCAGCAGCTGAGAAATATGACCTCAGGGGGTTAATCTTTGAAAAACTTCTGATAATAAAGCTATATGCTAGATTTTATCATACTTGGAAAGATCTAGAAGATTCCACTTTCTAGGAGTGTGATTCCTCTTAGTTAAATCACTACCAAAAAATTAACATTATTCCACCTCTAAAAAAATTTAGGGACTAATATAGATTATTTGTCCTAACTGCAAATATGCCAAGGAGATACAAAAGATAGTATGTGTATTAGTTTCCTAGGTCTACAAAACCAAATTACCACAAATTTGATCCTTTCAAATAACAGAAATGTATTCTCTTTCAGTTCTGTAGTCTAAAATCTGAAATCAATGTATTAGAGAAACTGAAGGAGAAATTGTTAAGCAAAAAACAACTAGAACTTAAGATCTGGAAAATTCTTAGCCCATACATATAGCAAATAATAATAATAATAATAATAAGAAGAAGAAGAAGAAGAAGAAGAAGAAGAAGAAGAAGAAGAAGAAGAAGAAGAAGAAGAAAGCATATGTATGTCTGGACAGTCACTCAATAAAGAAATTACACCTGTGGCTCATGGAGCGAATGAGCCAGCTCAGCAGAAGCCAGAAGTAGACATGGAGTTCTACTAACAGAAACACTGTCAAATTGGACTAAAGAGGGCAGAAATAGGACAAAAAGAGAGTCTCAGACTTCTGGGATTCTACAAGATGGAATAATAGATCTAGCTATCCTGTGACAAATATGTGTCATCCTTCAAATAAAGGAACAATGACTCAGGAGGTGATTCAGAGATCAGCAGGACTGCCACTCCCACACGAACCCAGAGGATATAGGCTAGGGGCACAAGAATTGTGGTGTGTGTGTGTGTATGTGTGTGTGTGTGTGTGTGTGTGTGTGTGTGTGTGTGTGTGTACGGGGCGCAGGGGGCAGGGTAGGCTGTTGGCTTTCTCTTCTTAGTTTCACACATGGCTACACTGCCTCCTTGGTTTCATCAGTTTTATTAGGCCAGGCTTCAGGGCAGAGTTGTAACCCAGGGGCTGGAGGGTGATGTTACCTGCCCCAGTAGGCCTGCAATGCAAGGGCACCATATCTAGTATAGACTGTGCACAATAAGGGAACTTCATAGTATCTCTTGAAAAAATACCATATAGTAGTGACTGAGAATAAAGTCCAGGTGTTCACATATTACCTTGGGACCCTTGCTATATGCCTCACAAAATAGCTGTTATTACAACAAAAACAATAAATTTCTCCTAGTTTATGTTCAAATTGATTTCCTTACCCTGAAGAGTATGTTTATAGACAATGAGAAAAGAGTTCTCGCATTTCCTTTGCTAATTTTAAAGTTTGAAGTTTTATTCTTCACTTATATGACTGTGTTTATCTTTTGAAGGATTATGGTCAAAGCTGGTTACAATCAATCTAATTTTTCTAATCAAACTGAATTCCCACAGCATTATCCATCCCTCAACTACCTCCACCCCCTGTTCACCTACACTAACAGATTTTTCTTTTCTTTTTTTTTTAGATGTCAATTTTAGGTTTAATTTAATTTATTTTTAAATAAATCTTTATTGCTCAGATTATTACAATTAATTCTCCTTTTTCTCCCCCATAGCTCCCTTCCACCTGGTTCCCACCCCACCCTCTTCCCTTACGCCCCCCATTGTCCTCATCCATAGGTTATACGATTTTAATCCAGTCTCTTTCTGCACCCCACACCCCTTCCACTCCCTTTCTTTGCCCCTGATTCTATTATATTCACCAGTTTATTCTATTCCTCAGATTTTTAATTCACTTGATCTTCTTCCTCTTCTGAAGTAATACCTTTCAGCATTTCATATAATACTGGTTTGGTGGTGATGAACTCCTTTAACTTTTTCTTACCTGTGAAGCTCTTTATCTGTCCTTCAATTCTGAATGAAAACTTTGCTGGATACAGTAATCTTGGTTGTAGGTTCTTGCTATTCATCACTTTGAATATTTCTTGCCACTCCCTTCTGGCCTGCATGGTTTCTGTTGAGAAATCAGCTGATAGTTATATGTGTGCTCCCTTATAGGTAACCAACTGCTTTTCTCTTGCTGCTTGTAAGATCTTCTTTTTGTCTTTTGCCCTTGGCATATTGATTATGATGTGTCTCGGATATTTCTCTTTGGATTCCTCTTGTTTGGGGTTCTTTACGCTTCTTGTACTTGTAAGTCTATTTCTTTCACCAGGTGATGGAAGTTTTCTGATATTATTTCTTCAAATATGTTTTCAGTATTTTGCACTCCCTCATCTTCTGGCACCCCCATAATTCTGATCTTGGTGCACTTGAAGTTGTCCCAGAGGCTCCTTACACTATCTTCAACTTGCTGGATTCTCATTTCTTCTTGCTTCTCCAGAGGAGTGTCTTTTGGCTCTTTGACCTGACTCTTGTGTTCCTCCATTCTGTTGTTGGATCTCTGCATAATATTTTCCAATTTAGTCAGTTTACGTATACTTTTTAGTTGGGTCTCATGAAGTTTATTGACCTTTTCTAGGATATTCTTGCATAACCTTAGAAGCGTAGTTCTGAACTCTATATCCTCCATCTCTTTCATTTGAGATCTATTTCCTTGTCTCGGCATTTTTGCTGTTTTTCAGAGTTGGTAGGATGGCTTTTTGTGTTTGGTGTCCTATATGGCCCAGTGGGTCAGCCTCCTCAGTTACCTGAAGTAGACACTCTTGGTGCTCCCCTTGTTGTAGCTAAGTCTTTATTGTTGTGAATTGACCTTTAGGCCAATTGGATGTGGGTATCAGCTGTGTCTACTCTGGGATAACTTCTGTATTGAAAACAGTCTTATAGGATCAGACTTGCTTGAAAAACTGCAGAAGCCTCTGCTCAGCTTGGATGGGGCGGAGTCTCAGGGCTGAACTGACAGTCTTGGCTTCTGCCCTGCCCTTGTGCACTCGCCTGAGTCTCCGCCTGACCTCTGCCTTCTGTGGCTTCCCTGAGTTTCCACCTGACCATCCCAGGTTCCCCATGCAAGAACGTGGGTGCCCCAGGGGCTCGCCCGGACTTGGGCTGGTCTCTGTAGTCTGGAGCTTCTGACTCCTTCTGCTACTGAGAGGCCACCTCCTGGGTCAGGACTCCTTCTGCTACTGAGAGGTAGCAGCAGCCTCTGCCATCAGACCTCTGTGCATACTCACTGCCACGCAGGACTGTATACCCTGCCAGCTGCAGCTCCAGGCTCCCTGGTCTCCCTCCCAGTCTCTGAGTCTCTGTGTGCCTTTCTCTACAGTCCAAACTCCACCCATATGAGCCTGCGTCCACGGGGTTTCGGCCGGGGTTGAGGTTCAGTACAGTTAGAAAGGGTTTCGTGCAATCAGGAATTCCTCACCTCCTGCCAGGCAGGCATTTGGTGGCCACACTTCCTCTCAGGTAGGGTCTCCCTATCTCAGCGCTTTGGGACTCCCAGTCCAATCCATGAACCTCTCTCCTTCTTTCTAGTTGTAGATAATCCTACTCCACCAGCTTACCTGTGGTTTTGATGAAGTCCTTTTTGATTTTAGTTGTATGTTCTTGTTTTTTTAAATTGTTGATGAGGTGGCAGCTTAGGAGACTACCTAGGCCGCCATCTTGGTTCTTTTTTCCGCTAACACATTTTTCCTGGTCTGCACAGTGTGCTTTTTTCTATAATTCCCCCAATCCAAAATTATTTCCTGATTTCAGTAGAAACATTTATTTGTGAATATGGATTAGTGGATAGAAACAGTTAAGATACCTACTAATATAAAAATTACATACAAATTATACTAGTGTACTTTGAGGGAGATGGGAAGTTGAGACCCTTATTAAAAATGTACCTTTTTCACTGACTTTCCATAATACAAAGAGGAACTTTCAAACAGAATCTGAGAAACAGGAAGAAAAGTCTCACAGCAATTTCCAAGTATAATTAGCTATAATCACCATACTGTTCATTATATCCTCATGTTACAGAGAACCAGAATAATCAAACAATGCCGGAGAGTTTGGAGTCACCCTTTATTAGGTTCAGGTCCAAAGGAAAATGTCTCTCAAATTCTGGGCACAAACATGGATGAATTTTCCCTATTTATGTTATTTACCTTCTTTGTACCCAAAATATGGGGTGTTTCTGGCCCCTTTTGCAAGTTATTAAAGAGCTCCTATGTGCTGGGTCCTTGAGACATCAACCAAAGGCCTGGCCTGGTGCCAGCACTGATAATTTTGTCCATGGAAGGTTTAATGGCCTCTCTGAAGTGGGAGTAATCTCATTTTCCTTATTATTTAAGCAAGCAAGCATTTACAGAAGCCAAACAGCAGGGTTAAATTTTCAAACAGTTTTTATATAATATTTTTATATCTGATGCTTAATTCAGAGCTTATTCATTTTATAACACAAAGTTTCTACCCTTTGACCAATGTTTACCCATTACTCCTGCCCCTTAGCCCCTGGTAAGCATGATTCAATTCTCTTCTTTTAAACATTTTTAAAAATATATTTTAATTGATTTCAGAGAGAGGAAAGGAGAGGGAGATGGACATAGAAACACCAGTGATGAGAGAAATTCATTGATCGGCTGCTTTCTACAGGCCCCCTACTGGGGATCAAACCTGCAACCCAAGGAAGTGGCCCTGACTGGGAATCAAATTGTGGCATTCTGGTTCATAGATCAGTGCTCAACCATTGAGTCATACAGGCTGGACCTCAACTCTCTTTTCTATGAGGGCAGCCTTTTTAGATGAGTACTTAGTGTCTTACCGTATTTGCCGGCGTATAAGACGGTTTTTTGGCCCTGAAAAATATGCCTCCAAGTGGGGGGTTGTCTTATAGGCCCAGTCGTCTTATACGCCGGCAAATACGGTATATGTTTGATTACATACAGCCTTGTGACAGTTTTCCTGCATGTCATAAGCATTTGAATATAAATTAAAATGTTGAAATCAAATCTGATATTGTTTTACCTTTTATTTGGTGTGTGGAAGGTGTGCGGAAGAGGGGGTAGTCTTATACGGCGAGTATATAACAAACTCTGTATTTTGAGTGGAAATGTTAGGGGGTCGTCTTATACGCCGGCAAATATGGTAATTATTTCTCATAAGTCTCATAGGCTTTCTTCAGTCACAATCTATTGGGTTTGTTTGTAGAGCAGTCACTGTTAACCATGATTTATCCTGCTGCATGGCTGTTATTGTTAATCCCTGGTTTTCTCCCTTATTTCTAGCCATCTGGATGGGGTGAAACTGAAGTGGGGCCTTTATGCAGTGCCTCCAAAGGCAGAGAAGATGTTGTTCAACCCAGTTTTCTTTTCTTGGTGAGGGGAACTCTTTCCAGCTGGGAAGTTCTCTCTTGGTATTGCATAATGCCAACTTGGAGAATGGGTTGACACTGATAAAATTAAGCTGTCTTCTTTCTCTTCTTGTGCACACATTATCAGGTTTTTTGTTGCAGTGTGTTGCTAAAACTTCTTAGTGGACTCTGAACCATTCACAGAGCCATTTTTGTTCACAGATAGCTAATTGTTGATCATTGTGTGGGGATGGAGCCTTAGGTCTTCTATAATACCATTTTGGTGGCCCAATTTTCTATTTTTATCTGAATATCTGACACTCAAAATAAAAAACCTTAAGGTCTAGATTTGAAGGCTTTCTTTTGGGACTGGAAATAAATTTATAGGCCCTGATCACTTTGGGGGCATAGGTTGACACAAACACTGCCATTGTGTGTGTTTAACTGGCCCAGTGCACAGTACCTAAGAATCCTTTGACATGCAGCATGAACAGCTATAGGATTATTTAAAAAGTAACCAAACAAAATTTCATATCCATAAGCAAAGCATAGTTGAAACCATAATCACAAAACTCCTTAGCTAACTCTGTCTTGAACATTTGAATATGTATGGAAAAAAATTCTGTCTAATAAATGTAAACATCAATTCAAAAAAAAAAGAGAAAAAGTACAAAAACAAAGGGCAAATAAAAATCAGTTAGGGGAGGGTTTTCTCCCCAATTAGTAGGAAGATAGACTTTCTTCCAAAGAAGAAAATAAAAATGCTCTGAACTGGCTACCCCATGCTGAGAGGAGAGAGGACTGGGAAGTAGTTACTCTGCTTCTGATTTAAATCTGCCTTTTGCTTGGTTTGCTGTGGTTTCCCCTGAAGCTTGAATATATTCATAAAGTTTTCAATGAAAACTAAGTCAGGCTGCACAAAATGGTGAAATACTTTATGTTAAGCAATCTTTTTCTGTCTTTAGTGACTAGGCACCTTAATTTCATTGAAACAGAGAGAATACTAGGGTGGGATCCAAACAAGATCCAACTTGCAGCAGCTGTCATCTATGTGGTGGTTCAGAGTACTAGCTCTTGAAAGATAAATGGTGAAAAACTTAGTGTAAAATTTATACAAATATATCAACACTTAATTTAATTGCCTTCCCTTCCTATATCCTCATAACATTTTGGTTGTCAGAGGTTTTGCCCTAATTCTCTTTTTGTACTTTTTTATCAGGCTTTTTTTTGTTGCAATTTTAAAAAAATCCATAAATACACCAATAACTATATTTTTCATAACTTCATAATATATTTTCTTAAATTTCATGTTATTACTTTTTGAGTGACATTTAGTTCATTCTCTAAGAATAAATATTTTTGCCCTAGCCAGTTTGGCTCAGTGGCTGGAGTGTTGGCCTGAGAACTGAAGAGTCTCGGGTTCAATTCCAGTCAAGGTCACATGCCTGGTTGCAGGCTTGATCCCTGGTCCTGATTGGGGGCATGACGAACCCAACCAATCAATGTGTCTCTCTAACATTGATGTTTCTCTCTCTCTGTCTCTACCTCTCCCTTTCACTCTCTAAAAATCATTGGAAAAATGTCCTCAAGTGAGAATTAACACACACACACACACACACACACACACACACTTATTATTATTATTATTATTATTATTATTACAGAAATAATTCAAAGATTCAATCCAAGTAATTAAAATAGCACATTTTAATAGGACTTTAAATTTCAGAAGTCATGCTGGACATCTGAAACTTAATATTAAGCTAAGATATTCAAGTTTCCAAAATTGTTTTTTAGGGCATGACTCTACAAACTACACTTTGAGGAACAGATAAGAATAGAAAAGAATCAGCATGAACCTGTTAATTTTAAATTTTCTTAATTATTTGTTATTAATGGGAAAAACTGTTTTTAACATCCACATTCCTTTCTTCAAGAATCTGGGTGAGGGGTTGGGAGGTAGAGAGGGACTGCTGAAAGTTAAAAATAAAACTTTATATTCCTTATATATGACCCTTTATTTTTGCATCAACACATTTGAAAATTTGTATAAAAGTTCAAGATAAAAACAGAACTACTTAATTGTAAACAGTTTAAATTATTTTATTGTTTATTAAATAATCTATTAATGGATGTTTATATTTTCAATATTTTAAAATGAGATATACTTTATGGATACAGAATATTCTGATCTTAAGTATGCTGTTCCATTTTTTATATATACACTACAGGCCTGATGCACAAATTTGTGCACTGTTGGCATCTGGCCAGCCAGCCCTGATAGGGGCTGATCAGACTGGGCTGGCTGTGGGGAGGGGTGCAAGTGGTTGGCTGGCAGGCCCCACCACATGGTTGAACTCCTGGTTAAGGGGACAACTTCAATATTAGTAGCCTTTTATTATATAGGATGTCAAGATACAAAACAGTGCCAAGTTTACTAAAAATTTCTTCTATTTTTATAGCAAATTTTTATAGGTCCATGCCTATGTCTATAGTCCATTTTAAGCAAATTTTTGTATAAGATGTGAAGGATTATGGATCAGGGTTCATTTCTTGTTGTTGTTAATCCTCATCTGAGAATTTTTTCCCATTGATTTTTTAGAGAATAGAAAGGAGGGGGAAAGACGGAGAGAAACATCACTATGAGAGAGACACAAAGATTGGTTGCCTCCCATAAGAGCCTCGACCCAGATATTTTGACTTTTTATTTGGTAACTGAACAATTTTTAACCTGCAAATAGGCACTTATTCTCCACTTAAAAATGTGCCTTTCAATAGTAGACTCCAGGGTATATTATACAGATTCAAAATGAAAAATCAATGGTGATATATCCACCAGTTATGCCAGCATATTATTCTGTAGTTCTTGGCTCCATTCCAAGATATCGCACACAGTATGCAATTCACAAAGTGCATTTTGGGTCATTTCTAGAATTATGCTGAAATGTTAGATATTCTTTGCAGTGGGGGAAACATAGTCAATGTAGGAATTCATTTAACAGTCATAATGCTACATTAATGTACAATGAGACCAGAAACTGCATCATTTTTACTTCTTGGTAACGGAGCACTTAGCCCTGCATTTATAGAGGAAACATTATTCCGGACTAATGCACATTTTATGAATTGGCATCAATCATGGAAGTATTAAAGCTAATGGGGTTGATTTATGTAAAAAATATAAGGCTAAATACATTTTATTTGGTCAAAAAATATCTTGAGAGGTGTGGTGTTTTATTTTGTGTTTTACCAGGTTAGGACATGTTATCTACATATTTGCTCAAACACTAGCCTTGGTGTTACTTTTAAGGTATTTTTAGATGAGATTAATATTAAAATCAGTATAATTTGAGGAGAATAGATTACCTCCATAATGTGGGTGGATCTCGTCCAATGGGTTGAAGGGCTTAAAACGGACTGAGCCCAGCTGAGAAAGAGGAAATTCTGCTTCTATACTGTCTTTGCACTTAAGCTGCAGCATAAACTCTTCCCTGGATCTCCAGCTATTGGCCTACTCTGCAGATTTGGGGCTTGCCAGTCAAAACAGTAACATGAGTAAACCTGATCCCATCATTTCTATTTCTCTGGAGAACTTTGAGTAATACAGGAGTTTCTAGCCTCCATGTACAGGAGATGGGAAGATAGTTGTGATAGTCGTTGAGATTATCTATGCCTCGGAGTAATGGGATGAAATGTAGTGAAGACAAGTGTTGACAATCAAAAAGATTGTGTAATCATTAGTTCTACTACCACTATCATTAATATTATTTCAAAATTATATATCATTATAAACATATATGTGTTATGCTATAAATTAATTTATATGAAAGAAATGATGAAATCTGTTCCTAAACTAGCCTAAAGGTGCAACTAAAATAATGATATTGCCATTATTATTTCATGTGTTTCTATGTGTCTGTGCATTTGTATGTATGTTCACTCAGGTTTAAAAAGCAACCATATTGCCTCATTTTCATACATGGCTAAAGTCTTCCTGTCTCTTCTCTATTTCTTCCTATTAAAATCAATTTCATTTATTGGTTACCAATGGCATAATGGTAAGCTGGCATGTCAACTCATCAAAACAAATAAAATAGAAGTTTTCTGTAAGAACTTGCAATGTTTTCAATAACTAAACACATACCATTTTAACATAAACTTGATAAAAATCATGAAGGAAGCACAGATGTTTCGCTTAGATCTTTAAGGGAGGAATTTTTTTTTGACAGACCTGGGAAGGCCTCATGGGGAGGGGTTGCCTTTGAACTTGCCCCTTTTAAGGACTGATAAAACTTCAACAGGAGGATATGGGAAGAAATACATCCAAGGCAAAATAATAAATATGAACAAAGTAATGGAAATGGAAAGTAAATTAATGAAGACAGCAATCAAAAATGGCTTGGTTACAAAGTATATTAGTGTTATATATTTTGGGAAATATACTGCAAATGTAGGTTAGAGCTAGGATATCTTTAGCTTCCCTTTCTTCTCTTTATATCATATACAACCTTTATCATATCTTATTCTCTTCTGTATGTAATCTGCTGCATCTCCCCAAAGATAAGTCATTTTTCAGTTTAGGTTCATTTTATCTTTCAATTTTAAGCATGTGCTCCACTTGGAAGATGTCAATTCTATCCGAATGAGTGAACTGGGAATTTTGAACACTCTGGTAGAACCGTTTATCTGTTTCAAATGAGATAAGAAGGTAGTGTGTTCCTCAAAGTCAAATGTTTCCTCTATCTGTAGCTAAGCCTTTCCTTCAATATTAACATTTAAAATATTATTTGTTGCCAGGTGTTCAGTACTTTTTATTGGTAAGAGGTAACTCTGGGCTATGCACTTTTGGAAGCAACAACAATGCCTGGTACCCAGTAGGATACCCAGTAAAGTATTTTTTTAAAGGTGAAATTGCTAGTCACTACTTAAATCCACCAACTTTAAAAGGCCTTCCTACTTCTCCCTCACTTGGAATCAATCTCATTTATATTCCCTCCTTTCTCCCATTGCCATGTGTTCCACTAACTGTACATATTACCCCTACCTTATGTTTGAGACATAGTAGGTGATCATCAGATATTTGTTGAATGAATAGTAATGAATTTCCGGTTAGTATTTTGTTTATTTCCTACTATGTAACAAGAGGACAGTATTTACTGAAATTGACTTACCATTAATCATTAGGAAATTCCCCTGGATCAAATAGGGCATCCATTTTTCTCCTGAACCTGGCCTATTGTCATGCTTTTTACTGGAAGTGGATCATTTTGACCATATCTTCTAAAGCTTAGCTCTAACAAGGAGGCTGAACTCTGAATCTTGGTAATTCTGAAGTAGGTTATTGCTAAAATATTCTAAATCCTAGTGGAAAGAAAAGAGAAAGAAGTATCTTATTAGAGAGAGCTAAATTCAGAAAGCCTTTTACATTTACCCATGGGTCTATGCATTCCTTATTTACCCCCACTGTAGAGATGACAGCTTTTAAGTGAATAGAGAAGCCAACAATTGGGGCACCTGTAGGTTGAGGTTGTTCCCCTTAAAACCTATTAACCTGGTATATACAAAGTGCTGAGGAAATTTCTGATAAGACAATCTCTGCCTTGGAAGGGAGGCATAATTTGATTTGTCATCATGCTGAATGACCTAATATATCATCTACTCTTTTATATTTGAGCAATGACCTCAGGCTGCTCTCTATCAATAGATAACTGGATTCAAAACTTCTCTTTTTACACAATCACTCACACCTACAATTATCCTATAAATATAGGTAATGAAAGTCAATGAATGGAGATAGCAGTGAAAAAGGGAGCTAATTCAGGGGAGAAGTACAATGACAAGTAATTTCTAGCTGAGTAATTTATGTTAATTTCTTCACTTATTATTATTTTCCCTTCTTTCTTCTAAGGTTGGTTTCAAGGGAACTAAGCTCTACTGCATTAAAGAGATTCACTGTTGTCCTAATTTCTAATCAGTGATATATCTATGCTAATTTAGCTATTATAATGTCATATTTGTCATGCTAATTAGGCCAATAACATAGGCTAGAATCCCCCTAATACAGGAATAGTAGTAATAGATCTTATTCATTAAGTGCTTACTGTGTGCCAAGCATTTAATATGGATTATCTCATTTAATCATCTCAGTAATGTTGTGAAGTATTATTACCAACCTATACTCTTAATCAATCACCTTACATCATGTTGAACACTGACCCCAGAAACACTTCATCACTTGAGCCTGATGTCTTATGGGAATGTGCCTTGGATGAGAGGAATGTAACCATCCCAGCATAAATCATCACTACTCCTGCAAAGGCATTTGAAAATACTTCTAGGTACAGTGTCAGCCTCATCATGTAAAGAATAACATCTTTTATTTTTTGTGCCTTTATCCCATGAAAGCATGATGCTTTGTATTATTAAAGAAGCTAAATAAAATTTCATAGAGTCTGCAAACCCTGTGGCTAGACCACAAAGACATTTTTCTGGGAACAAGGAAGAGTTTCCACACAAAAAGAAAAATAGAACTGTAGCACAGTGGCTGGATTTTCTCCTGTGACTATAGCTCAGTCCCAGCCAGTGCATCATTCTGAAACCCTGTAGGTGTTAAAGAAACTGAACAAAATTGCTACAGACCAGTAGTTTTGTGTGGTGTGTGTGTGTGTGTGTGTGTGTGTGTGTGTGTGCGCCTATGTATGGTATATGAGTGTGAGCATGTTTCAAATTGTGAAAGGTCATTTTCTGTTTTTCTTTTGATAATGAATGATGAATCAAATTACAAATTTTGATTTTGGAAAATTACACATTTAAAATATACTGGTTTAAGTTACCAGTGGCCAGGGCAAATTTAATTTGTATGAAATATTGCATATCTTCCTGGAAAGCCAGTTCTACTGTGGTTTAGTTATACCAAATAAATTCAGTGAAAGACACCAAATAATTTATTAGCAATGCACATTGAACTTAGAAGCAGTGTTCTGAATTCTGATGTAAGCTTTGATAACTTGTTCTATCTTTGACATTTCTCATCAGTGGGAACAATAGGACTGAAAATGGCAAATCTTATGCTGGCAACTGGTCTCTTGGGTAACACAAAATATGTGTGTATATCATGGAGCAGTGAGAGGTTCTGAAAAAATTGATAAGGTTGACAAGCTTGGTTTGCTGCTCTTTCATGCTTTTTATTTTTTGTTTCTCCCCATTTCTAATCTTCTTGTCATGTATTTTCTTCTTTTTGTAATTTACCTTTATTGTTGAAAAAATTTACAGATGCCCTCCCTTTGTCCCCCACTGCCCCTCTCCACTCCACTTCACTCTCAACCCAAGCCTTTGGCATGACACCATTGTCTGTGTCCATGGGTTATGCATATATATATACAAGTTCTTTGGTTGATCTCTTCTGTCATCACCTTCTGCTGACTCCTCAGGTTCCTAGACAAGTACTGCTGTGCTCGCTGTGCAGACTGTACATGTCACAAGGGCGCTGTACATAAACAGGGCACCATTTACATAGAATATATCCAATATTTGTACATTTTCTACACTTTTCTAAAAGATAAATCTAAAGTTTCTTGTCCTAAACAAATCAGTAAACTATTATTTTTTTTTCTCTGAGGGATAAAAATGTTTCCTAAGGAAATGGAACTTGATATTTTTCCATTTGCATAAAAACACTGTTTCAGCTTATAACAGCGCTGGCCTACATATTTAGCTGCCCCTGACTGCTCTTACACAACACTATATAATTCTGAAGTTCTTCTGCATTCGTCATGGCCTCTATACAGTGTGCAGTCAGCCTTCCATATCCATGGATTTACATCTGAGGATAAGAAATATTTAGGAAAAAAGTTCCATTGTTGTGTATTATGTAGTTAGGCTTATGATGGTTGTCTCTGTACTGAGCATATCATTATTCCCTAAACAATACAGCATAACAACTATTTACATAGAATTTGCATTGTATTGGGGATTATAACTAATAGAGAATATTTAAAGAATATGGAAGGATGTGTGTAGTTATATGCAAATAATATGGCACTTTATATAAGGGACTTGAGCATCTTGGAATTTTAGTATTCATGGCAAGGGATAGGGGTGTCCTAGAACCAATTCCTCAGGAAAAGGGGAAAACTGTATGCAAATATCAGTCATGCTAACTGAATTGTTTTTAGAAACTTTGGCAGGTAAATGAGACACAATGGAAATGTATGTCACCTAGGGGTAGATGATAAAATCAGCATGGTAAGTGGAATGCTATATGATCAAATTAGTCTTAAAATACCCTAAGAAGGCATAAAGTTGAAAATTATGAATAGAATCTTATTAACTCCTACCTGATCAGTTTCTCTGCTGATGTCGGAACAGATCACTATTTTCTTGCCTGAGCATAGATAAAGTCATTGGCTTATTGTTAAGTACCATAGACTATAATATAATGTTTCCTTGAACACAAGATTTGTGTTTAGGATGTTCAGAAAGGCATTCAAAACCACTGACAGAAGGATGAAACCAGTTCACTCTGGTCTAATCCTCAATGAGTGTAGTGACAGGCAAGATTTTCCATAAACCTGTCCTGTCTTCTCTTCTCTTCTCTTCTCTTCTCTTCTCTTCTCTTCTCTTCTCTTCTCTTCTCTTCTCTTCTCTTCTCTTCTCTTCTCTTCTCTTCTCTTCTCCCTTCTTCTTCTTCTTCTTCTTCTTCTTCTTCTTCTTCTTCTTCTTCTTCTTCTTCTTCTTCTTCTTCTTCTTCTTCTTCTTCTCCTTCTCCTCCTCCTCCTCCTCCTCCTCCTCCTCCTCCTCTTTCTTCTTCTCTCTATCTCTCTTTCTCTCTCTCTCAGTGGTATTGGTATCAGTTAAAAACAAACAAACAGGAAAATGCAACTTGAACATACTTTTGGTCTGAATGCATATTTTAATGGTCTCCAAATCATGCCATGTAGGACTTTACACATAAGTTTGTGTGGGATACAGAGACCAAATCGATGCATATGTTTGTTTGATTATTTATATTTTGCTTATGATATGTAAGCAAGAATGCAGTATGAGAGGCTTTCTGAAGGCCTTGACATTACTTTGTATCATCAGTTTTAATAATGAAACACCACCATTGTCTATTCCTCAAATATTTATTATTTAGATAAACAATTAAAAATTCTAAGAAGTGACACAATATAGATCCAAAGTTATAGGAGGAAAGAAACACAGAGAATTTAGTCTTCATTGTATATGTTAAGGTACATCAGTCCAGATATATTAGATTGATAATTTATTTGTCAAAGACCATAATTTAAGTAACTCTTACAGATTTCATCCATCTGTCCATTCAGTCATCATATATTGAAAATCTTGTAACAGAAGTAGAATGGGGTACGACATGGAATAAGAAACCTCAAGATTCTTGTTGACTAGAAAGGGAAACACATATATAAAAATGTCACTTTTTCTGAGCTATGTTGCAATGATAGGGTTATACAGTGGATGATATTAGCATATAGGGGAAGGTTACCTTACTTGGCCTGAGGTGGGATGGGCTTTCAGGTGAATAATCCTGAAGGTAATAATACTTAAGGTGGAAGCCAATAAAAAAATTAGAGTAAACCAAGAAGAAATTTATCAGGTAAAACAAGAAGCATGTATGAAGGAACTGTGTGCAATGCAGCCTCATTGGATTAGGAGTACATATTATTGTCAGATTTGAGGGTGGGAGGGTGAGGCTGGAAAGTGGCAGACAATAATGGAGATCCTAATACTTTACCTTTAAAAGTTTGGGCTTCCTCCTTGCAAGTTTATTCAGAAATCAGTGTTCTTACATTTTTATGTAAAATATCTGGGAAAGAATTGGAAACATTTCTATGAATAATTTTTAAAATATATTTTATTGATATTTTACAGAGAGGAAGGGAGAGAGATAGAGAGCCAGAAACGTCAATGAGAGAGAAACATCGACCAGCTGCCCCCTGCACACCCCCCACTGGGGATGTGCCCTCAACCAATGTACATGCCCTAGACCGGAATTGAACCCGGGACCTTTCAGTCCGCAGACTGACGCTCTACCACTGAGCCAAACCAGTTTCGGCTCTATGGATAATTTTAATGTGCATAATTCATCATAGTCTTAGTAATAAAGCTCCAATAACAAAACCAGTCTACTAAAATAATGGTAAAAATCATTTTGGCTTTACCAAAATCAAAGTTATATTAACCAAATTAGAGCTTTCTCCAATTGAGAGTTTTCTTGGCTAAAAAATTACACAGTGAGATTAGAGTAAGACATTGGTACCCATGAATAAATGTGACATAATACCTCTCATTACAGTCCTCACAGATAAAATTAGTTTGCATAGTTTATAAAAACAATCTATGACAAAGATGTGTGTTATGGAATCACAGGTTAATATTTCTTATATGTAAATAGATTATGTATATCTGTTTTACTTATCTTGTATTGTTTATTAGACTGAATCATGGTAAAAGCTTCTGCACAGTAAAGGAAACAATCAATCAAGAGAAAAGGCAACCTAGTCTTCTGATTTCCAGTTCCACATGAAAAGAACTTGGAAGTAACCACTGCATCCAAACAATAAGTAAAAAACTGAAAAGTCAACAACTTTTCTTAGGTCCATAAGAGAGGGAGGACACAGAGCACCCCCACAGTCTCCAGACTGGAGAGGCAGACAGGTGAAGGAGGGAGTGACAGCCTATCAGAGAGGAGACAGGTGAGTGGACCACCCCAGGACACAGAGGGGTGTTCAGGTCTTTGAGTGGATGGAAAAATCTGTATTTTGATAAAGGTGTTGAACTGTGCCCTTAAGATCTGTGCATTTTATTCTATGTAAATTAGACCTCAATATAAATAATATGAAAATATTTTTCACAGAATTTTTAATACATTGGAAAATGTCAAGCTTATAATGCTAGATGTGAAAACAATTCAAAATTGCATATAAAAATGATGCCATTGTGTGTATGAGAGAGAGAGAGAGAGAGAGAGAGAGAGAGAGAGAGAGAGAGAGAAGAATAAACACTGGGAAGAATTCACTAAAGTTTTGTGAAGAGTAGTTTTCAGTAGGGTAGAATTCCTTTGTCTTTATACTCTTACATTAAAAAAATTCTAAAATGCACATGTAATACATTTTTAATAAAAATAAAATATAGCTATTAGATGTGAGCTCATGGTAAGTTGTTAAGTCAGGGGCCATCAACTGCACACTTCACTGACCCCTTAGCTCTCTGGGCTCTGGAGATAAAGGAAAATGAAATAAGACTTAGAGCACATTGTTACTTGAACCTTAATTAAATATCTGCCTGAAAAAGAGTTCTGATTTTCTTCATTGGCTCTTGCCCCAGAAAACTGTGTTTTAGAAGTTTGAGTATATCAGACTATCCCTGAATGCTTTGTTTCCAATAATATTTTTAAAACCCACCCTTGCATCTGGCCCCGTGTGTTGCTGACTAATATATAAGCTATCCCTGCCCCTTCTACTGGAACAATCTTGGGTTAAGTATGTTCATTCATGAATAACTGTTTAATTATTCTAATTTTGTCATTTGCAGAGTCCTGGCAGTCTATCTAGAGCTCTGTAAGCAAAGAGATGTTGCTGACTAAAAGACTCCCTATTGAGCAAAAGACAACTTACTGACTGCAAAGGCACCTGGTTTGAGAAATGAAAGATTTCACTATGGTGCTTCAGCTATTATGTGTTGTGCCATGTGGCACCCAGTGCAATGGGGGTGGGGACACTTAATCAATATTGCTTTTAGGACTTGCTGTTCTCTTGTGCTATAGTGACTTTATGATCTCTAGAAAAAAAAGATGAATTAAAATTTGAAAATGACAACTATGGCAGGATTGATGTGGCTGTAATTTAATGTTAATGCTATTTCTGAGTTCCATGGGAATTTTTAAAATCTCTAAGTACATTTTGCTGCCTAGATCTAGTTGTGAACTTAAGAAAGTTAGAGACTATACCTTCTTCACCTTTTGATCACTAGTGCCTGCTAACCAAATTGTAGGAAATCAATAACTCCATGTTGATTGGCATAAAGATCAATAGTTAGAGCATTCTGATTTTGTAAATAATGCATATTAGCAGTCTTATTAGTAGATTTTTTCATATCCCTGATTAATATATATGATAATCTACTTTATATGTATAGATCACAATGTTTATTGTGTAAATATAATGGAAGTATAATTTGTAAATCATATATTATTTTATTTACTTGTTAATCTTGTGTGCCCTACTAACTTCCCAAAGTCTTATACCCTACTATCTAGAGAATGTTCCTGTGATCAGAGACCCACCAGTCCTCCATCTAACACTGCAAGCCTACTATGTTTCAGACTTTTCATAACTTCCTCCTTAACATTAACCTTTCCTATCCAGTAGCTCTTCCACGGAAATATGCTAGATGAGTGCTAGTACTATAAATAAATCTGTATTTTGGCATTAATGACTTATCATGGGTTATTATGTTATTCCTCCTAGTTAATTCATATGGTGTTTGATTGATCTGGGAACTCCAGGCTCCGTGGCTAGGTAGTGTCCCTGAAATGACTCCACGTAGGTACCTTGCAGGACTTTGCTGTTTTTACACCATTGGCCATTTGGTTTGCAATCTATATTGCTGTGGCTCAGCCTCCACTTCACATATTTTGTGACTTTTGTTCAAAATGAGTCACTTCTGATTGCAGCACACCAGTAGGCCTTACAGTTGTTTTTGAGTGGCCCATGGTTTTTATGGTCATAGAATGAAAAATACATCCCCCTCTGCTCTAAAATATTTATGTACACTTTTCTCATTAAGCTACCAGATTGAATAGATAAACAAATTAACGACTTACTATAAAGTGTTCTTGATTACCCTACTAGTCAAGGGATATTTCTCTTTGACATTTCTACAATAGGTAAAAAACAGTATGTGAAATCTTATTTTTTTTTAAATAAGATGGAAAAATAATTCATGGTTTTGAAGTATAGTTTTAGTCTTAAAATGTTATAGACAATATTGGAAAAGTAATAGAATATTTTAAATGAAGGTTAGTTAGAATTTTTTTCTACCCCAGTTACTACTTAATTATTTGTAAAGTATCTTGCTTGCTGAATTCGAGCAGATATTAATACACCTGTTCTTTTAAGGTCATTATAGTGAAATATATTTCTGAACAGTAATTCTCTAATATGAATGTTTTCTGTTTTTTCAAAAGTATAATTATCTACAATCCAAGACAAAGTATACTTTTGCATGCTGTTTATTATTGCTTCTATTTTGTGGCTATGAACATTAGAGACTTTATCTTCCAATAATATTTATACTTTTCTGGGTTTTAAGTTGGCTATTATTTACTTAGATAATTAGGTTAGTTTAAGGCATATTCTCTGAAACTGAATTTTTTTAAATAAATCTTTATTGCTCAGATTATTACAATTGTTTCTCCTTTTTCTCCCCCATAGCTCCCTTCCACCTGATTCCCACCCCACCCTCTGTCCTTACCCCCTCCCCCCACTGTTGTCCTCATCCATAGGTTATACAATTTTAATCCAGTCTCTTTCTGCACCCCCACACCCCTTTCACCCTGATAATTTTCTATCCACTCCCTTTCTTTGCCCCTAATTCTATTATATTCACCAGTTTATTTATTCCTCAGATTTTTAATTCACTTGATCTTCTTCCTCTTCTTAAGCAATACCTTTCAGCATTTCATATAATACTGGTTTGGTGGTGATGAACTCCTTTAGCTTTTTCTTATCTGTGAAGCTCTTTATCTGCCCTTCAATTCTGAATGATAACTTTTCTGGATACAGTAATCTTGGTTGTAGGTTCTTGCTATTCATCACTTTGAATATTTCTTGCCACTCCCTTCTGGCCTGCATGGTTTCTGTTGAGAAATCAGCTGATAGTCTTATGGGTGCTCCCTTATAGGTAACCAACTGCTTTTCTCTTGCTGCTTGTAAGATCTTCTTTTTGTCTTTTACCCTTGGCATATTGATGATGATGTGTCTCGAAGAATTTTTCTTTGGATTCCTCTTGTTTGGGGTTCTGTAGGCTTCCTGTACTTGTAAGTCTATTTCTTTTACCAGGTGATGGAAGTTTTCTGATATTATTTCTTCAAATATGTTTTCAGTATTTTGCACTCCCTCATCTTCTGGCACCCCCATAATTCTGATCTTGGTGCGCTTGCAGTTGTCCCAGAGGCTCCTTACACTATCTTCAACTTTCTGGATTCTCTTTTCTTCTTCCTTCTCCAGAGGAGTGTCTTTTGGCTCTTTGACCTGATTCTTGTGTTCTTCCATTCTGCTGTTGGATAACTGCATAATATTTTCCAATTTAGTCAGTTTACGTATACTTTTTAGTTGGGTCTCATGAAGATTATCGAGCTTTTCTAGGATATTCTTGCATAACCTTAGAACCGTAGTTCTGAACTCTATATCCTCCATCTCTTTTGTTTGAGATCTATTTCCTTGTCTTGGCATTATCACTATTTTTCAGAGTTGGTAGGATGGCTTTGTGTGTTTGGTGTCCTATATAGCACAGTAGGTCAGCCTCCTCAGTTACCTGAGGTAGACACTCTTGGTGATCCCCTTTGTGGACTGCGTGCACAGCCTTGTTGTAGCTAAGTCTTTATTGTTGTGAATTGACCTTCAGGCTAATTGGATGTGGGTATCAGCTGTGTCTACTCTGGGATAAATTCTGTATTGGAGACAGTCTTATAGGATCAGACTTGAAAAACTGCAGAAGCCTCTGCTCAGCTTGGATGGGGCAGAGTCTCAGGGCTGAACTGACAGTCTTGGCTTCTTCCCTGCCCTTGTGCGCTCGCCTGAGTTTCCGCCTGACCTCTGCCTTCCGGGGCTTCCCTGAGTTTCCGACTGACTGTCCCAAGAGCGTGGGTGCCTCAGGGGCTTGCCCAGACTTGGGCTGGTCTCCGTAGTCTGGAGCTTCTGACTCCTTCCACTACAGAGAGGCCGCCACCTTGTACAAAGGGGCAGTGGCAGCCTCCGTGGCCATACCTGGAGCTTCTGACTCCTTTCGCTACGGAGGGGTGGTGGTCAGACCTCAGCGAGTTCTCATTCGCGTGTGCAAGACTGTAGACCTTGCTGGCTGCAGCTCTGGTCCCAGGTCTCCCAGTCTCTGAGTCTCTGGGTGCCTTTCTCTACAGTCCAGACTCCAACCGTATGAGCCTGGGACCACGGAATTTCAGCCGGGGTTGGGTTTCAGTACAGTCGGAAAGGGTTCAGTGCAATCGGGAATTCCTCCCCTCCCGCCAGGTAGGCATTCAGTGGCCGCACTTCCTCTCCATCTGCGAGCGTCTCCCTACCTCAGTGCTTTTCAGCTCCCAGTCCGATCCGTAAGCCTCTCTCTTTCTTTCTAGTTGTAGCTATTCCACTCTGCCAGCTTTCCTGAGGTTTTGGTGAAGTCCTTTTAGATTTTCGTTGTTTTTTTAATTAAATTGTTGATGAGGTGGCAGCATAGGAGACTGCCTAGGCCGCCATCTTGGTTCCGGTTCTGAAACTGAATTTTTGACTTAACTGCAGACTTTCTATCCTTAATTGAAGGTAGTAAGGTATGTGGGGCCTGGGAGACCCTAAGACTGCATTTCGTGGCTAAGACTGTCACTGGTCTCCAATATATATCTTTTTGTTTATCCAGAGAAAGTGGAACGTAATTTTTATTTACTGACTCTATTAGTATTTATTTATTATAAGACAAGTAATTACTACCTATCATATTCCAGGTCCCATACTAGGTACTATTAATGTAGAGATCAAGTCGCATTGCCTTCACCAAGGTTCTCATAATCTAGTATTTTTATTTTAGTATTTTTTTTTATTTTTCAATTACAGTTGATGTACAATAATATATTAGTTTTAGGTATACAACCCAATGCTTAGACATTGATGTAACTTGTAAAGTAATCACCTCAATAAATCTAGGACCCATCTGAGACCATAAATAGTCACTAAAATATTATTGACTATATTTCTTATGCTGTTCTTTAAATCCCTATTACTATTCTGTAACTACTAACTTGTAATTTTTAATCCCTTTACCTTTTTCACCCATCCCCCTGACCACCCTCCCATCTGACAACCCTCAAAATGTCCTCTGTATCTATGAGTCTTTTTGTTCTGCTTGTTTGTTTTGTTTTTTAGATTCCACATATAAATGTAATCATATGGCATTTGTCTTCATCTGACTTATGTCACTCAACACAATACTCTCTAGGTCCATCCATGTTGCTGCAATTGTAATATTTTTTTATTTTATTTTATGGCTGAGTCATATTTTATTGTATACTAGTATATGGACCACTTATTATTTACCGATTCAAGTTGATGGAGACACGTTCCTTCCATATACTGGTTATTGTAAATGATGTTACAATGAATATATGACTATATATGTCTTTCTGATTTAATGTTTCAGATTTCTTTGGATAAATATCCAGAAGTAGAATTGCTGGGTCCTTCTTTGTCTCTTGTTATATACCTTTCTTTTAAAGTATATTTTTTTAAAAAAAAACTAAAATGGAACTATACATTTTTAAAAAACATTTTAGTTTTTTAAAAAAACTAAAATGGTCAAATGGAACTCCCATTTGACCCAGTGATCCCACTTCTAGGAATATATCCCAAGAAATTAGAAATATCAATCAGAAAGGATATATGCACCCCTATGTTCATAGAAGTACAATTTATCATAGCTAAGATTTGGAAACAGCCTAAGTGCCCTTCAGCAGATGAGTGGATTAAAAAACTGTGGTACATCTACACAATGGAATACTATACTGCTGTAAAAAAGGAGTTATTACCATTTGCAACAACATGGATGTAACTGGAGAGCATTATGCTAAGTGAAATAAGCTAGTAAGAGAAAAATAAATATCACATGATCTCACTCATTTGTGGAATATAATGAACAACATAAATTGATGAACAAAAACAGAAACAGAGACAAAGAAACATCTATCAGACTGTTATACCTCAGAGGGAAGGTAGGTGAGAGTGGGGGTAAGGGATGGAAATAAAGTCTATTTTGTTTGTTATAAGTATTGATACCACAACTTATTTTTTATCTTCATTTTCATAAAATATCTTCTTCCATTTCTGATGCAAATTAAGACATGAGCTATCACTTCACACCTGTCAGAATGGCTATTATAAACAAATCAACAAATGACAAGTGATTTTGAGGATGTGGAAAAGAAGGGGTCCTTGTGCAATGCTGGTGAGAATGAAGTCTGGTGCAGCCACTGTGGAGAACAGTATGGAGCTTTCTCAAAAAATAAAAAAATAGAACTGCCATTTGATTCAGTGGTCCCACTTCTAGGAGTATATCTTTAAAATCCCAAAACATCAATCAAAAAGAATATATGCATCCCTATGTTCATTAGCAGCAAAATTTACAATAGCTAAGATCTGGAAACAACCCAAGTGCCCATCATCAGATGAGTGGATAAAAAAGCTGTGGTACATTTGTACCATTGAATACTATGCATTCATAAAATAGAATGATCTTTTTACTCTTTGAGACACTGTGGAGAGACCTGGAGAGAATTATGCTAAGTGAAATAAACCAGTCAGAGGATAACATGTATCACATGATCTCACTCATATGTGGAATCTAATGAACAAAATGAACTGATGAACAAAATAGACCCAGAGACATAGAATCATGGAACAGACTGAAGAAACTCAGAGGGAAGTCAGGTGTGGGGGAGGAGGAGCAGATGTTCAGGGGGGGGGGAGGAAGAGAAGATATTAACCAAAAAACTTATATGCATATATGCATAACCCATGGACACAGGCAATAGTGTGGTGGAGGCCTAGGGAGGGTGCAGGGTGGAGGGGGTTATGGGGAAAAAGGGGGACATCTATAGTACTTTTAACAATAAAGATTAAAAAAATAAAATTTATTTGATCTGTTATATGTATTGCTAACTCAGCTTATTTTTATTTCCATTTCCATAAAATATATTTTTCTATTTCTTTACTTTCAGTTGTTGTGTGTCTTTGAATCTGAAGTGAGTCTTTCTACATAGCATATGTAAGGGTCTTGTTTTGTTATCCATTCAGCCTCCCTATGTATGTCTTTTGACTGCAACATTTAATCCATTTGCAATTTAAAGTAATTATTGCTAAACAGAAATTAAAAATAATAATTAATAAAGCAATTATTGCTAGATATGTATTTATTGCCATCTTATTATTCATATTTTAAGTCTTTTTTCTTCTTCTTAAAGGAGACTCTTTATTTTTTTATTTTTTTTTTATTAAGGTATTATCTGTGTACATAGCTTATCATTGCCCCCCCCATAGATGCCCTCCCTCCCCAGAGTTCTGCGTCCATTGGTTGTTCTTATATGCAAGCATACCAGTCCTTCGGTTGATCTCTTATCTCCCTCAGATCTCCCTCCCCTCCTTCCCCCCCCCCCACCGCTGTCATTTGGCAGTCTGCCTGTTGTTTTACTGTCACTATAGCTATCTTTCTGTTCATTCGTTTATAATGTTCTTTAATATTCATAAATGAGTGAGGTCATGTAGTGTTTCTCTTTCATTGACTGGCTTATTTCACTCAACATGATGCTCTCCAATTCCATCCAGGTTACTGCAAATGATGAGAATTCCTTCCTTTTTATGGCAGCATAGTATTCCATGGTGTAGATGTACCATAGTTTTCTGATCCATTCATCTGCTGACGGGCACCTAGGCTGTTTCCAAGTCCTAGCTATTGTAAATTGTGCTGCTATGAACATAGGGGTGCATATATCCTTTCTGATTTGTCTTTCTAGTTTCTTGGGATATATTCCTAGTAGTGGGATTACTGGGTCAAATGGGAGTTCCATTTTCAGTTTTTTGAGGAAGCTCCATACTGTTCTCCACAGTGATTGCACCACCCTGCAATCCCACCAGCAGTGCAGGAGGGTTCCTTTTTCTCCACAACCTCGCCAACATTTGTTGTTTGTTGTTTTGTTGATGTTGGCCATTCTGACAGGTGTGAGATGGTACCGCATTGTTGTTTTGACCTGCATCTCTCGGATAATTAGTGACTTGGAGCATGTTTTCATGTGCCTCTTGGCCTTCCTTCTGTCTTCTTTTGGGAGGATTCTATTGAGGTCCATTGCCCATTTTTTAATTGGCTCATTCATTTTCCTTTTATTGAGTTGTATAAGCTGTCTGTAGATGTAGGAGGCTAAACCTTTATCAGTGATATCATTTGCAAATATGTTCTCCCATACAGTGGGTTTTCTTGTTGTTTTGTTGATGGTTTCTGTTGATGTAAAAAAGCTTTTTATTTTGATGTAGTCCCATTTGTTTATTTTCTCCTTAGCTTCCATTGCCCTAGGGTTAGTATCAGTGAAGAAGTTCTTTAAGCATATGTCTGAGATTTTGCTGCCTGTGGATGCCTCTAGTATTTTTATGGTTTCCTGTCTTATGTTTAAGTCCTGTATCCATTTTGAGTTTATTTTTGTGTATGGTGTAACTTGGTGATCTAGTTTCATTCTTTTGCATGTCTCTGTCCAATTTTCCCAACACCATTTATTGAAAAGACTGTCTTGGCTCCATTGTATGTTCGTGCCTCCTTTGTCAAATATTAATTGAGCATATTTATTTGGGTTGATGTCTGGATTCTCTAATGTATTCCATTGATCAATATGTCTGTTCTTGTGCCAGTACCAGGCTGTTTTGAGAACAGTTGCTTTGTAATACAGCTTGAAATCTGGTATTGAGATTCCTCCTACTTTACTCTTATTTCTCAGGATTGCTGAGGCTATTCGGGGTCTTTTATTGTTCCAAATGAATTTTTGGAGAGTTCTTTCTAGGTCTGTGAAGTATGTCCATGGTATTTTCATGGGGAGTGCATTGAACTTGTATATTGCTTTGGGAAGTATGGACATTTTGATGATGTTGATTCTACTAATCCATGAACATGGTATGTTCTTCCATCTGTTTACATCTTTCTCTATTTCTTTTTTCAGTGTCGTGTAGTTTGCTGCATATAGGTCTTTTACCTCCTTGGTTAAGTTTATTCCTAGGTATCTTAATTTTTTTGGTGCAATGGTAAACGGGATTGCTTTTTTAGTCTCTGTTTCTGTAAGTTCACTATTGGTATAGAGAAATGCCATTGATTTCTTGGCATTGATTTTGTATCCTGCTACATTGCCAAATTCGTTTATTAAGTCTATTAGCTTTTTGATGGAGTCTTTTGGGTTTTTTATGTACAATATCATGTCATCTGAAAATAGTGACAGCTTTACTTCTTCTTTTCCAATTTTGATGCCTTTTATTTCCTCTTCTTGTCTAATTGCAATGGCGAGTACTTCCAGTACTATGTCAAAGAGGAGTGGTGAGAGTGGGCATCCCTGTCTTGTTCCTGTTCTTAGGGGGAATGGTTTTAGTTTTGCCCATTGAGCATGATGTTGGCTGTGGGTTTATCATATATAGCTTTTATTATGTTGAGGTATGATCCTTGTACTCTCACCTTGTTGAGAGTTTTTATCAGGAAAGGGTGTTGGATTTTATCAAATGCCTTTTCTGCATCGATAGATATGACTATATGATTTTTATCTCTCAATTTGTTTATGTGATGTATCACGTTTATTGATTTGCGAATATTGTACCATCCTTGCATTCCTGGAATAAAACCTACTTGGTCATGGTGTATGATCTTCCTGATGTACTGCTGGAGCCGATTTGCTAGAATTTTGTTGAGGATTTTGGCATCTATGTTCATGAGGGATATTGGCCTGTAATTCTCTTTCATTGTGTTGTCTTTACCTGCTTTTGGTATTGGGGTGATGCTGGCTTCACAGAATGAGTTTGGAAGTGTTCCTTTCTCTTGAATTTTTTGGAAAAGTCTGAGGAGGATAGGTTTTATTTCTTCCTTGAATGTTTGGTAAAACTCTCCTGTGAAGGCATCCAGCCCTGGGATTTTGTTTCCTGGAAGCTTTTTGATGAATGCTTCAATTTTTTTCCAAAGTCACTGGTCTATGGAGATTTTTAGATTCTTCCTGATTAAGTTTTGACAGGTTATATTTTTCTAGGAATATGTCCATTTCCTCCAGGTTGTCCAGTTTGTTGGAATAGAGTTGTTCATAGTATTTTGTAACAATCCTTTGTATTTCGGCAGGGTCTGTTGTTATTTCACCTCTTTCATATCTGATTTTGTTTATTTGGCTCCTCTCTCTTTGTTTCTTGGTTAGCCTGGCTAGAGGCTCATCAATCTTGTTTATCCGTTCAAAGAACCAGCTCTTGGTTTTGTTGATCTTATGTATTGTGTCTTTGGTCTCTATGTCGTTAATCTCCGCTCTGATTTTTATTATTTCCTTCCTTCTGCTTACACTGGGCCTTTCTTGCTGTTCTTTTTCTAACTGTTTGAGTTGTAGGGTTAGATCATTTGTTACCATTCTTTCTTGTTTTTTGCAATAGGCTTGTAGGGATATGAACTTCCCTCTCATAACAGCTTTTGCTGTATCCCATAGATTTTGGATTGTTGTGTTTTCATTGTCATTAGTTGCCATGATGTTTTTTTTATTTCTTCCTTGATTTCTCTGGTAACCCAGTCTTTGTTCAATAGCATGCTATTTAGTCTCCATGTGTTTAATTTCTTTGGCTTATTATTATTGTAGTTGATTTCCAATTTTATGGCACTATGATCTGAGAAAATGCTTGATAAGATTTCTATCTTCTTGAATTTGAAGAGACTTTGCCTATGTCCCAACATGTGGTCTATCTTTGAGAATGACCTCTGTGCACTTGAGAAGAATGTGTATTCTGTGGCTTTGGGATGAAATGTTCTCAAGATGTCGATTAATTCCATCTGGTCTAGTACGTCATTTAGGATTGACATTTCTTTACTGATTTTTGTTTAGATGATTTGTCCAGAGGTGACAGTGGAGTATTAAAATCTCCTACTATGATTGCATTGCTATTAATCTCTCCCTTAATGTCCTCCAGCAGTTTCTTTATGTATTTGGGTGCTCCCGTATTGGGTGCATATATGTTTACCAGGGTTATTTCTTCTTGTTGGATTGCTCCCTTTAGTATAATGAAGTGGCCTTCATTATCTCTTTTTATGTCCTTCACTTTGAAATCTAATTTGTCTGATATAAGTATTGCTACCCCAGCCTTTTTTTCATTTCCGTTCGCCTGGAAAATCTTTTTCCATCCCTTCACCCTCAGCCTGTGTGCATCTTTTTTTCTGAAATGTGTTTCTTGTAGACAGCAGATGTATGAGTTTTGCTTTCTTATCCAATCTGTTACCCTATGTCTTTTGATTGGAGCATTTAAACCATTTACATTTAAAGTTATTATTGATAAGTAGGTATTTGATGCCATTTTTATTCTATCCCCCTGTGTTCCTTCTTCGCTTCCTATTTCTTCATTTTTACAGTAAACCCTTTAGCATATCTTGCATTGCTGGTTTGGTGGAGATAAATTCCTTTAGTCTTTTTTTGTCTGTGAAGCTCTTGATTTCATTTTCAATCTTGATTGATAGCCTTGCTGGGTACAGTATTCTTGGATTCAGACCCTTCCTTTGCATGACTTTGTATATTTCATCCCATTCCCTTCTGGCCTGATGAGTTTCTGTGGAGAAATCAGTTGCTAGTCTGATGGGGGTTCCTTTATATGTAACCTTCTGTCTCTCTCTAGCTGCTTTTAAGATTCTTGCTTTGTCGTTGTTGTTTTGCACTTTAATTATAATGTGCCTAGCTGTTGGTCTTTGGGAATTCATTTTGCTTGGGACTCTACGAGCTTCTTGTATTTGTATGGCTTTTTCTTCTCTATCTCAGGAAAGTTTTCTGTCATTATATCTTGAAACAGTTTTTCTATGACTTCCTCTGTTTCCTTTCCTTCTGGAACCCCTATTATTCTAATATTGTTTTGTTTTGTAATGTCCCAAAGTTCCCGTAGGCTCTCTTCCTGCTTTTTAATTTTTTTTCTCTAAAAGCTGCTCTAATTGGGTATTTTTTTCCATCTTGTCTTCTAGCTCACTGATCCAGTCCTCTGCTTCATCTAGCCTACTTTTGATGCTTTCTATTGAGTTCTTTACAGTAGCTATGTCATTTTTCATTTCTTCTTGGTTCTTCTTCATTTCCTCTTGGGTTTTACTCATATTGTCAAATTTATCTTCCATTCTTTTTAGCCATCCCATGATCATTACTCTGAATTCTTGCTCTGGTAGGTTGCTTGCCTCTAAATCGTTTACTTCCTTTTCTGGTGATGGCTGATTTTCTTTCATAGGCGGGTTGTTTCTTAGCCTCCTCATTATCTATCTTTTTAGGACGCCTGTTTATATAGTTCCCTCTCTCCTGCTTAGATTTAAAGGTACAAAATACAACACAACCAGGTACAACACACAAGGCACTGAACAGAAAAGCGTTTGCAATATTAATATCCTCCAATAATGGTGACTAGAACCCAGCTAATAAAGTCATACAATCAAATAAACAGAATAAGCAAACCAATCTCACAAAAAAAGCATAAAACTTTGATATAGTTAGCATTTAGCATACAACTACAAAGGGGTAGAGAGAAGGATTTTTTTTTTTTTAAGGACAGCGACAAGGTAGGTGCGAATGGACTTGGAGTAGGGGGTTGGGGGTTAGATATACACTGGAAGAGTGAAATTTTAGGAGGGGATAAATAGAAAAAATAGGGAAAATCTAGAGCAGTAAAGAGTTAAGATAAGCAGGGCACCAAAGGGAAAGGGTTAGGAAGAGAGTCATGGCATAAAGGTAGGGTTGAGTTAGAATAGAGCGTTGGAGAAGGAAAGGTATAAATAGTCTGTTGAATAGTAATCCCAAAGGGGAAAAAAAGAGAAAAGAAAGAAAAAGAAGAAAAAGAGAAAAAAAAGAAAGAAAAGAAAGGATTATAATATGTCACTTAAAAAGTAGTAATAAAAATAAACAAAAGAAAATAAGATAAAAAAAGATAAAAAAGGTAAAATAGTAGTAGTAATAATGTTGATTACCTATAAAAAATGAATTAATTAAAAAGGTAAAATCAAGTGAGGGCAGATGAAAAAATTTCTTGAGTAAACTTTGCAATTAAAGTAGGTAAAAAACAAAAATTAAACAGTTAAAAAGTAAAAATTGAAAATTAAACAAAATTTCCTGTAATGAAGGTCATTCAGTTTCTGTGTTGTTCTGTCTGGCACGCCTGTTCCCCGTCTGGGCGGTAGTTGCAGATCCCTGTGTTTCACTGTTCCTCCGTGTTGATTACACGTCCTGATTTTTAAGCTGATCTAGAGACCATATGTGCTTTAGCCTCTGGGTGGCAGTGTTTCTGGATGACTTCCAGGACTCTAAAGCCTTTCTATCTTTTTCCCCCCTCTCTGTGTTTCTGATCTATGGAGGGCTGGGGGTGGGGCGGTCCCGAGCTGGCTGCACTCCCCTGTAATTCTGTGGACATTTCTTGGATTCAGATCCAGATGTGCTGCTCCTTAGATATCCCCCCTCTTAGGAGCCCAGTCCCCAGACAGGTGCGCCTCCAGCCAATAACCCTGGGGCTTCCTGCAAATCCCGGACCAGTCCTTTAGCCTCTGTGCACCTGGCGCTTCGCGCGAGCTGGTGCGCGAGAACTGGTGGGCAGGGGTTGCTGCGCCGAGTGGAACTCAGTCAAAACTACCGGGCCAAGGGGAACTCACCCACAGGATCGCTGCGAAATCTGAGCTCCTCTGAGATCAAGGGTTCGCACTGACTATGTTCAGTTGGTGTTCCTTCGGGCTGTGGATAATCAGGCCTCCGACTCGAACCCCCTCCCTTCCAAGATGGCGAGATTTCCCTGTCCGCGCAGGCAAGTATCTCTGGTAAGGGACCCAGCTGTGGGTGGTCAACTGTCGGGGGCTCCCTGATCAGCAGACCCCAAATTTCCTCTGGTGTTTGCCAGTTTCCTGGCTTGTTGACCAGCACTCCTAGCGCGATCCTCAGCTGCTCTCTCTCTCTTCCTCGGGACAAGACTCAGAAACCACCCATCTGCTCTTCCGCCATTTTCTCCTCTAAAGGAGACTCTTTAACATTTCTTGTAATGTTGGTTTGGTGGTGATGAACTCCTTTATTATAAAATATATATATTTTATTTATATTTTTACAGAAAGGAAGTGAGAGAGCTAGAGAGCTAGAAACATGGATGAGAGAGAAACATCAACCAGCTGCCTCTTGCACATCCCCTACCGGGGATGTGCCCGCAACCAATACCCTTGACCGGAATCAAACCAGGGGCCTTTCAGTCCACAGACCAGCGCTCTACCACTGAGCCAAACCGGTTTCGGCATTATTCTAAATAACTGCTGGGTAGAGTAATCTTGGTTGTAAGTCCTTGCTTTTCATCACTTTGAATGTTTTATGCTAATATTTTCTGGCTTGCAAAGTGTCCATTGAGAAATTATCTGGTAGTCTTATGGTTCATTAAAAAATATGTATCCATAGTTTTATTTATTTCAGAGAGGAAGAGAGAAGGAGAGATAGAAACATTGATAATGAGAGAGAATCATTGATCAGCTGCCTCCTGCTGATCTGGGCATGTGCCCTAACAGGGAATCTTGAACCTCAACCTCCTGGTTTATAGGTCAATACTCAGCCACTGAGCCACATGGCTGGACTTATGGTTCATCTTGTATGGAACTCTCTCTGCTCTTCTTGGACTTGTATGTCTATTTCCTTTGCCAAGTTGGGGAAGTAGCATGTTATTTTTTAAAATTATTTCTTCAAATTGATTTTCAATTCCTTGCTCTCTCGTCTCCTTCCAGCACCCCTAGAATGCAAATGTTGGTATGCTTGACATTGTCTCAGAGATCTTTTTACTGTTCTCTCTCTCTCTTTCTCTCTTATCTTATTTTGTGTGTGTGCTTTCTGATTGGGTGTTTTCTATTTTTTACCTTCTGTATCACTGATTTGATCCTCTGTTTCATCTACTCTACTATTAGTTCCCTGTAAATGAATCCTCATTTTAGTTAGTGCACTTTTTATTTCTGACTGGCTCTTTTTATGTTTTCTGTCTCCATTTTTTGTTACCTAATTTCCAGTTTTAGTATTCACTGAGTTCATCTACTTTTCCCTTAATTCATTGAACATTCTTATGACCAGTGTTTTGAACTCTGAATCTGGTAGACAGCTTGTCTCCATTTTATTTATTTATTTATTTATTTATTTATTTATTTATTTTATGGAGTTTTGTTCTCTTCTTTTTTCCATGATGTGCTTTATTATCCCCTTATCTTAGATGCTTCCCTGTGTTTGTTTCTATGTATTAGGTGAACCTGCAACATTTCTCAGTCTTGATAGAGTGGTCTTATATAGATGTCCTGTAGGCCCAATGGTGTAGCCTCCCCAGACACCTGAGTTGGGTACTCTATATATTCCCCTTCTGAAGCATTGGCTATTACAGTTTAGCCTTGATTTGTGTTGGAATATCAATGAGGAGGATTTACCCACAGGCATATAGGCTGCAAGGACTGATTGCAACTTCAGAACTACAGGACAGGAGCTGCTATGCAAGGACCAACTCTGTGGAGCAGAACTGCCTTTAGTGAGTCTATGTTGCCTGATCAGTCCACCCCTTGACTGTGTTAATCTAGGAGGTGGTTGAGTGGTGCTTCCAAGTGGTCTGAAACTGACTACCTTGTGCTCTGGCATTTGGACCTCCAGGGAAGTGCAGGACAAGGTCTGTTGGGGCTTCCTGATGTGAGCTACACAGAAGTCTGCAGAAGGTCATCACTCGTACTGATCTTGGAGGTGTCTGGCAGTGACCAAATTTTGAATGAAGGCTGGTTAAACTAGTGCCAGGCCTGGGGCCATTTAGCAAGCAGTACAATGCAGGACAAGGGCAGATGCTACTAGATTGGGGGTTTTTAACCTTTGAGAGAGTTAAGAAAGTTTTCAGCATGAGCCAAGGCAGGCCTTTGTATGAAAAAGCCACTGGAAATGGCTTGGATGAGACTGCAAGTTCGGTGGGTCTCGGGGAATCACTAGGGCAGGATGAACAGTGTTAGCAGGTTAGCAGCTTGATGGACACATAGTGCCTGCTGGTTCTCTCTCTCTCTCTCTCTCTCTCTCTCTCTCTCTCTCTCTCTGTGTGTGTGTGTGTGTGTGTGTGTGTGTGTGTGTGTGAGAGAGAGAGAGAGAGAGAGAGAGAGAGAGAGAGAGAGGAGAGTATTTTGTGTAAAGTATTATATTAATGTGTCATGTGTGCGAGCATTGGGGATGGGGACTCTCATAAAAGGAATAGTGGCTTCTGCCAGAACTTCTGTCTGGGAGAAAGCTGCCTCTCCAGCCCTTGTCCTGGTATCAGATAATTCAGTTCCTCCCCATAAGACCCTGTTGCCTTTGGACCTTCCATCCCAGTGCTGGAACTCAGAGGGAGTGAGTGTCAGTAAGTCTGTGTGTGGGCCCTTAATAAGGGACACCTGCATGTCCAGCAGTCAACTGTCTTACTCAGCCACAATCCCTGCTAGTTTCTATAGCGAGAATTTATGGGTACTTCTTTCACAGCACTAGAAACCTGGTATGGGAGACTGGGTATGAAGCTTGAGACCCCTTAATCCTGAGGGGAGTCTCCACAGCTGAGATATCCCTACTGATTTTTAACTGTAACATATCTGTGTGTGGGGGTGTGGGTAGGGGGCTAGTACTGTGGTTGGCAAACAGGCTCGCAAGCCACATGCAGCCCTTTGGCCCCTTGAGTGTGGCTCTTCCACAAAATACCATGGCCTGGGCGAGTCTATTTTAAAGAAGAGGCATTAGAAGAACAAGTTTTAAAATTTTGGCTCTTAAAAATAAATTTCATTCGTTTTACTGTTGATATTTGGCTCTGTTGACTAATTAGTTTGCCAACAACTGGGCCAGTACATTCTGAGTCTCTGACCCTTCTACCAGTTTAGATATGACTTCTTCTTTATATCTTTAGTTATAGGACTTCTGTTCAGCTAGATTTCAAGTTCTGAATGATGGTTGTTCTGTATTTTTGTTATAACATTGATATAATTGTGGGAGGATGTAGCATGTTTAGCTATGCTGCCATGTTCAGTGGAAGCCTAATTTAGTCAAGTTAATTTTAAATGTTATCAGTGTACATTGTCACTCAGAATAAAATATATGTTTCCTATCATCTCTCCCAATTATGTGTGGCTAAGTAACTAACATCCAATCAATTTGTAAGTACAAGTTTTCTGTAATAGTTTTGCAAAAGTCTCCTTGTACAAGAGGGAGAGAACTCATACTTCCCTTTCTCATTTTTGAACAGAGATTTAGTTTAGGGCTGGTGAAAACTCTCAAATCATTCCACAGAGGCCTAACCATGGATAGGTTTTGTTTACTGTAGCAGTGACAAAATGAATTTTTATTATGATTCACTTTGTCATGGAGTAGGGAACCAGTACTCTTCTCTTTCAGCAAAGGCATTTTACTGTACTATACAATGATGGCAGGAGACTTGGTATCTTTAGGACAGTAGATCCAGGATAAAATATTTAAGACCCAATTATGCCAACGCAGTCCCTTTTTCATATATAATGGAAACTCAGTTAGGGTATGTGGAAAATGTTATTGAATAATATCCATGGGCATATCACTAAAATTCTCGTAAGCAAACATTGAAGTTGTCTAGGCTAGTGCCCTGTAAGTATATATAAGCTTTGACTCCTTGGGTCATCCTGCTCTTTCCCCTAATGTCAAACCATCCCTTTCTTAGTTAAATCCCCTCAATCCCCTCTTACCTAATCTAATAAACTGAATAAAATTGAGGTCTTAATGGGTAACAATGGCTTAATGTGCAACTCTTCTCAGACAATATTTTCCTTAAATAAAGCACTTAGGGTATTAACCCACAGGAGTAAATAATATAGCAACTTCAGTAAAACTAGTGGAAAGATATAGAATACTAGAACCCCAGTGCATGAAATTCATGCACAGGAGGCTGGAGGGGGGTAGTCCCTCAGCCCAGACTGTACCCTCTCCAATCTGGAACACCTTGAGGGATGTCCAGCTGCCTGTTTAGGCCTGATCCTAAACGGGCAACCGGACATCCCTCTCACAATCCAGGAATGTTGGCTCCCAACTTATCACCTACCTGCCTTCCTGATTGCCCCTAACCACTCCCCTGTCAGGCTGAATGATGCCTAACTGTTCCCCTGCCAGCCTGTTTTTCCTCAACTGCCCTTCCTTGCGGGCCTTGTCTCTTCTAACTGCTCTCCCCTGCTAGCCATCTTGTGGTGGCCATCTTGTGTCCATATGGGGACAGGATCTTTGACCACATGGGGGCAGCCATCTTGTGTGTTGGAGTGATGGTCAATTTGCATATTACTCTTTTATTAGATAGGATCACAATTGGTGGAACTTGGAATACTAATGAAAATGCCCTATTTCAAAAGTAAGGAAATGAAGTCCAGGGAAAAGTCACTTTCCTGTGTTCTAAGTACTTATTAATAGCAAATCAAAGACAAGCTCTTAGATCTACTAATTCTAAGAACAGAGCTCTTTCAACCTTAGCACATTAAAGAAGGAAAACTTATAAATAATAAAATCACTATCTAGAAGGACATTAAACCTATAAGCCTGCTCATTTTAACAATTTCAACATATTTTGCAGTCATTTATGTTATCTAATCCTAGAAACGTTTCTATAGCAATGATTCAAAAATTTTAAATGAAATTTTATTTACTAAACATCCAATCTCATACGATCTTTTAATGCTACTGAAGATTAAAAATAAATTAAATATCACCTCTAAAAGAAAATAAAAATTATTTTAATTTTAGATATGCTTTTTCTAAGAATACATGTTCCTGAGTTGGTATGCACACCTAAGGGACTTAGGCTACCTAATGAAAGTCTTCTGTTTTACAATATATTCACAATGAGGGCATGGTATTATGTATAATATCTATCTCACTTTTATGTGTTCTCACAACCTATGCCTATTCAATGACACATGTAATTTTAAATTTGTTTCACAGTCTCATTCCTCTGGAAATAAATTCTCTCTTATTCTTATAAATAATGTGATATGGTTCATATTGTGGTCTTTGTTTTTATTTTAAAGATACTGTCTTTTATGTCTGACATTTCCTAAGAACTCCCTGACTGGTAATGCAATTCCCAATAGACACAAGTAGAGATCCTTATCTAAATATAAGTCTTTGGCATTTGGCCTGAACAGAAATGGCTTTGGATGACTGGTAAAGGAAGTTTCAGCCATAGTTATGATGTTATATCATGTAAATAACCATGAGTAGGAACATATATGCCATTTTAACTTTAATGTCTACTTCTAGGATTTTCATAGGACTAGTTTTTACCATTTCATTTTTTAAAATTTGTCCCAAATGCAGCTATTATTGTCCATCACTGGCACTGAAGTTTCTTTGTTTCCACAGATACAATTCATTATAAACATGTTTTTTTTAGTTTTAAAAGTTCAAAAGTTTAAGAAAGTAAATCTTAAAAAATAAATCTCATTAAATATGTGTCTGATTTTTATGGAGATAACACTGAAGTAAAATGCTGGATATATGCAATATTTACCATGCCTTGGTTATCCACTGCTGTGTAACAACTACCCCCAAAGTTTGTGGCTTAAAACCACGAATCATTTATTATATCTAAAAATGTTCTGTGCAAGATGTTTATATTTAAGTGCATTTCAGCACTTAATTATGAATAGAAATAAATATAAATAACATGGCCATGTACTCCTGTGTCCCTTTATAGATATCACTTACTTTTGCATTCATTCACAATGTAGTTACTATTTCTACAATTTCCAAACATGCTTTGAAAAGGTAGCATTTTAATTACCATGACCCTTTTCTGCAGTACCTCAGAATGCATTTGAAAATTTATGTTTTGATTAGAATTACTGCAAAATTCTACCTTGTCCTCTTTGTCTTTTAATCACAAAATTTTGGAGGCACTTAAGCATTGATCTTATTAATTTTATTTTTTGATTGTAGGATAATTTTGATAAATCCTAAATCTAATAAGTATTTTCTTATTTGACATAATTATGAAGTAGAAACTGCTAAACTTCTTTTAAAAATAGTGGATTCAAAGAAAATTTAACTAGGGCAGCCATAATAGATGTTGTGGCTATTGTAAATACAAATATATTTATCTGCATTTTCAGTCATTTAGGTCAATATGTAATCAGCTATGGAGCTAATGTACAATGACACAGATAAGAGGAATTTGGGCACTAATAACCACCAATTGATTGAGAGACTGACTGAATGTTTTATAGCAATACTGGACTTGTAGATCAAACGAAATTCAGTCTAATAGCAAAGGGTTTTTTTTATACTCTTTACTGTCTGTTATTTAGATATATTCCTTTCTTTTTTCACTTTAGTATTTTGCTTACATATGTATGTGAAGTTAGTCTTCATAGATAAAACTCACTATATTTAACAGGGTAATGAAGTGAGTATGCAAGGTGTGGGTGGGAATGGGGCAGGGATATTAAAAGGTGTCCACAGCAATGTGAGAACAGTTTTCTCTATTCTGTGTCATTTCATATTAGAAACTATTGAATATATATACATAGTCTTTTATAACCTGAGAATATGGAGAGATTGAAGAGAGGAAATTAGTGCATTATCTTTTAGCAAGATCCTGTACTATTCAGCTTTATCTTAATCAAATTTGCCAAAATCCACTATTTTTTGTCTACCCATATGTAAGTGGGGGGAATTTAATTATATTAACAGAAAAATGTTTTAAATTTGCAGTCCTAGGATCCTAAATTTTCTATCAGGTTGACTAGAGCTGGATAAAATGTAACAATAAAAATTCAAAGCAAAAACTTTTTTTGGAAGTCAGCAAGATACAGTAGTAAGAACATTTTTGAGTCAGAAAACTGATGCTCAAATTCAATTTCTGTTACATATTCTTTGACCTTTCAGAAGTAATTTGTCTTGTGCTATGTCTTAGTTTCCTCATTTGCAGAATGAGTAAAAAAACTCACAACTGCCTCAAAAATATGTCTGTAAAGTCAAATATGATAGTGGATATAAAAGCACTGTGTAAATTGTGACTAATCACTCCTTACTATGGAGCCAGAATCTTTGCTCAAAGATCAAAGGACTGGGATCATTTACCGCCAATCTTTTTACCACAAAACCTATTATTTTGTCCTAATATATTTTGTCTGAAAAAGAAAAAGTATTAAATAATTTTGATGAATCATTCTGAAAGCCAAAATGGTATATATCATTGTAGAACATGAGAGAGCTAAGGAAATAGCATTAATTAGATGATTAGTCAACAGTACTATTTAGGAATGAATTTTTATGGAAATACTTCGTTTTTAAAAATATTTTATTGATTTTTCACAGAGAGGAAGGGAGATGGATAGACAGCTAGTAACATCAATGAGAGAGAATCATCAACCAGATGCTTCCTACCCACCCCTTACTGGGGATGTGGCCACAACCAATGTACATGCCCTTGACTGGAATCGAACCTGGGACCTTTCAGTCCACAGACCAATGCTCTGTCCACTGAGCCAAACCAGTTTCAGCTGGAAATACTTCTTTATGAAGAATTATTAGATTTTTTAAAAACCTACAAAGATCAGAAGAAAGATGAAATAATGGGCAAAAAACAATATTGGAGTTTCTCACCTACCTCTTCACAAGAATGAAAGAATTATTTTTTTCCTATGTGGCCTAATAAACCATCCATGCTGGCTGGACATTGTAAGACTGAAGAGCTGATAAAATAGCAAGGCTCCTTGCATTCCTAGCAAAGTGTGATCGCCACAGTAAATTAGAAGCTAGGGGGTAATGATGAGAAAACCTATTAAACTGAAAGGACACTATTTGCAATTAATGGGCAAGTACAAAATTACAGGTTACTTAAAAGTTACTTTAGAGCAGATTTCATCCACAGTGACCAATTGAATAACACAAAACAGACACAATCTAAACAAAAATAAGATCCTTCAAACATCATGTTTACCAGTGTATTCTAAATGAGGACAAAAGTAACTGTCTAATTAACTCTAATTGACATATTAAAGCTTTCTATATAGTTGATTCCCACTCCTATTTTGAAAAGTGTAATAGAAGAAGGCGTGTTGTACTTTATGAATGGACTAGTTGTTTATTTTTAAATTTTAAAATACTCTATTTTCTTTCTTTTTTTTTACATTCAATTATTTTTCAGGTTTATCCAACCTAATGAAAGAGTGATATGCAAATTAACCATCACTACACTATACCCATCAGCCATGTCCACCAGCCAATCAGAGTGAGTATGCAAATTAACCCTAATCAAGATGGATGCATCCACAGAGAGTAGGAGGGAGGCTTGGGTTTCCTCGGCAATAAAGGAAGACAAGCTTTCCACACACCCTGGCTGGCCTAGGCCTACACACAAGGACACAAGGTTTCAATTATAGAAGATAAATCCAAAGAAAAATGGCAGCATACACAGAGCCAGAGAGAACAGTCTAGGGTTGCCACTGGCAATAGAGGAAACCAAAATTTCCATCTGCCCTGGCCAGCTTAGGCTCACACTGAATGCTACAAAGTATCAATTATAGAAGGTAAACAAATCCAAACAGAAATGGCCGCAGGCATGGAGTGAGCAAGGGGTTTGGCTCCTCTCCAGACTACAAAGTTTCAATTGTAGAAAGTAAATAAATTCCATATATCAGGGCCTCTGCTTTGGTGGCTGGTGAGCATGGCTGACCTGCAAACCACCACAGGCCCCTGGCCCAGGCTACCCCATGTCCCAAGGTAACCCCCACCCTGATCTGAGACACCCTTCAGGGCAAACCAGTTGGCCCCCACTCATGCACCAGGCCACTATCTTACCTAACAAAAGAGTAATATGCAGATTGACCATCACTCCAACACAGAAGATGACTGCCCCCATGTGGTTAAAGTTCATGCCCCAATGGAGACACAAGATGGCCACCACAAGATGGCCAGCAGGAGAGGGCAGTTGGGAGACACCAGGTCTGCAAGGGAAGGCAGTTGGAGGTGATCAACCCTGCAGGAGAGGGAAGTTAAGTGTGACTAGGACAGCAGAGGAGGGAAGTTAGAGGCATACAGGATGGCAGGGGAGCAGTTAGACATCAATCAGGCTGGCATGGGAATGGTTAGGGGGTGATCAGGCTGGCAAGCAGAAGCGGGTCGGGGCAATCAGGAAGGCAGGCAGCTGAGCAGTTGGGAGCCAGCAGTCCTGGATTGTGAGAGGGATGTCTGATTGCCCATTTAGGCCTAAAAAGGCAGTCAGACATCCCTCAAAGGGTCCCAGATTGGAGAGAGTGCAGGCTGGACTGAGGAACATCCCCCCTACCCCATACACGAATTCACAAATTTTGTGTACCAGGCCTCTAGTTTAACTATAATTGACATACAACATTGTATTTTCAAAATGTACAATAAAATGAGATGATTATATATATATATATATATATATATATATATATATATGATTGCCACAATAAAATTATTAGTACAATAATTCTTATTAACATCTATCACCATACAAAGTTACTTTTTAAAAATTCTAGTTTCACACTTCTTTTATTTTAATATACTTTATTGATTTTTTACAGAGAGGAAGGGAGAGAGATAGAGATCTAGAAATGTCAATGAGAGAGAAACATCGACCAGCTACCTCTTGCACACCCCCAAATGGGGATGTGCCCGCAACCAATGTACATGCCCTTGACAGGAATCGAACCTGGGACCTTTCAGTCCACAGACCAACACTCTACCACTGAGCCAAACCGGTTTCAGCCAAAGTTACTATTTTTGTGTGTGTGATGAGACCTTCCAAAATTCCAAAATCCACTCTCTTATAAACACTAAACTTACAATACAGTATTGTTAACTCCAGTCATCAGGCTGTATATTATATCCCAAGAACTTATTGATCTTATGACTGGAAGTTTGTACTTTCTAATTGCCTTCACCTACTTCACTCCCCAACTCCCATCCCCTGCCTTTGACAACCAACAATCTGTTCTTTATCTAGGAATTTGATGACTTTGTTTATTTGTTATATTACATATATAAATGTGATCATACAGTATTTGTCTTTCTCCATCTGATTTATGTCACTTAGTATAATGCTTTAAATTTCATTCATGTTATGTCAAATGACAGCATTATCTTTTTTCATGACTGAACAATATTCCATTAGACATAACTTTTACATATATATGAAATGTTCTTTTTCTTTCTTCCCTTTATTTTTTTCTGAGTTTTTTTTATTAAGGTGTTATACGTGTACATATCTTACCATTGCCCCCTCAATTCACTCCCATACATTCCCTCACACCCAGTGTTTTGCGTCCATTGGTTATCCTTATATGCATGCATACAAGTTCTTTGATTAATCTCTAATCTCCTCCACCTCTCCCGAACCTTCCAGCTGTAATTTGACTGTTTGATGCTTTATTTCCTCCATATCTATAATTTTATTCATCAGTTTATAATGTCCTTTATTATCCACAAATGAGTTAGATCATGTGGTATTTTTCTTTCATTGACTGGCTTATTTCACTTAGCATATTGCTCTCCAGTTCCATCGAGGTTGCTACAAATGGTAAGAATTCCTTTTTTTTACAGCAGTGTAGTATTCCATTGTGTAGATGTAGCACAGTTTTCTAATCCATTCATCTACTGATGGGCACCTAGTCTGTTTCCAATCTTAGCTAATGAAAATTGTGCTGCCATGAACATAAGAGTGCATATATCCTTTCAGATTAGTATTTTTAGTTTCTTAGGATATATTCCTAAAAGTGGGATTACTGGTTCAAATAGGAGTTCCATTTTTAGTTTTTTGAAGAAACTCCATACTGTCTTCCACAGTGGTTGCACCAGTCTGCATTCCCAACATCACTGCCTAAGGGTTCCATTTTATCTGTATCCTCCCCAACACTTGTCCTTTGTTAATTTGTTGATGATAACCATTTTGACAGATGTAAGATAGTACCTCATTGACGTTTTGATTTGCATCTCTCTAATAATTAGTAGCTTTGAGCATGTTTTCATGTGTCTCTTGGCCTTCCTTCTGCCTTCTTTTGAAAATATTTGATTTAGGTCCATTGCCCTTTTTTATTGGATCATTTAGCTTCCTTTCATTAAGTTGTATAGGCTGCCTGCAGATGTTAAGATTAAACGTTTATCAGTGATAGCATTTGCAAATATGCAAATATGTTCTCCCACACAGTGGGCTTTTCTGTTCTATTGTTGATGGTTTCTTTTGCTGTGCAAAAGCTTTTTATTTTGATGTAGTCCCATTTGTTTAGTTTCTCTTTAGCTTCCATTGCCCTACGTGCAGTATCAGTGAAGGAGTTTTCTCAGCATATGTCTGAGGTGTTACTGCCTGTGGATGCCTCTTGTATTTTTATGGTTTCCCGTCTTATGTTTAAATTTCCCAACACCATTTGCTGAAGAGACTATCTCGACTCCATTGTATATCCATGCATACTTTATCAAATATTAATTGAGCATAAAAATTTTTCTCAATATATGGATTATATATTCTTTACTATTCTATTAGTCTATATGTTTGTTTTTGTGTGCCAGTACCAAGCAATTTTGAGTACAGTGGCTTTGTAATACAACTTGACATCTGGTATTGAGATCCCACCTTCTTTATTCTTCTTTCTTAGGATTGGTGTGGCTATTTGGGATCTTTTTTTTTATTCCAGATGAATTTTTGGAGAGTTATTTCTAGTTCTGTGAAATATGCAGTCAATATTTTAATGAGGAGTGCATTTAATCTATAGATTACTTTGGGTAGTATGGACATTTTAATGACATTGATTCTACCAATCCATGAACAAGGAATGTTATTCTATCTGTTTACATCTCCCTCTATCTCTTTTTTCAGTGTCCTGTAGTTTTCTGTGCATAGGTCTTTTACCTCCTTAGTTAGGTTTATTCCTGGGTATCTTAATTTTTTTTTTGGTGTGGTGGTAAATGAGATTTTTTGTTAGTCTCTGTTTCTGTAAGTTCACTATTGGTCTATAGAAATGCCATATTTTTCTTGGTGTTAATTTTGTATCTTTCTACATTGCCAAATTCATTTATTAAATCTATTAGTTTTTTGATGGAGTCTTTTAGAGTATCATGTCATCTGTAAATAAGGACAGCTTTACTTCTTCCTTTCCAATTTGGATGCCTTTTGTTTCTTATTCTTGACAAACTGCAATGGCTAATACTTCAAGTACTATGTCGAACAGGAGTGATTTGAGTGAGCTTCCCTGTCTTATTCCTGTTTGTAGGGGAAATGTTTTTTTGTTTTTGCCTATTGAGTATGATGTTAGCTGTGGGTTTATCATATATAGCTTTTATGTTGTGGTATGATCTTTCTATTCCCACATTTTTGAGAGTTTTTATCAAGAAAGGGTGTTGGATTTTGTCAAATGCTTTTTCTGCATCAATTGATATGACTATGTGGTTTCTGTCTCTTGATTTATTTATGTAATTATCTCATTTATTGATTTTCAGATATTGTACAATCTTTGCTTTCCTGGGATAAATCCTATTTGGACAGAGTGTATGATCTTTCTCATGTACTGCTGTTTCCTATTTTCTAAAATTTTGTTGAGGGATTTGGCATTTATGTTCATGAGGGATATTGACAAGCAATTCTCTTTCATTGTGTTTTTATATGGTTTCAGTATTAGGGTGAGGCTGGCTTCATAGAAGGAGCTTGGAAGTGTTCCTTTCTCCTGATTTTTTTTGAATAGTCTGAGGATGATAGGTTTTAGTTATTCCTTGAATGTTTGGTCAAACTCCCCTGTGAAGCCATCTGGCCCAGGCATTTGTTTGCCAGAAGGTTTTTGACGACTGCTTCAATTTTTCCCATAGTTATTAGCCTACTGAGCTGTTTTGATTCACCTCCTAACCACTGCCCTGCCAGCCTCAGTGATGCCTAACTGCTCCACTGCCAACCTGTTTGCCCTTAACTCCCGTCCCCTGCAGGACTGGTCACCCCTATATACCCTCCCCTGTGTTATGGAGAGACCCCCAGAGAAGACCACCGAGATGCCAGATCAAAATGTATGCCTTTATTAAAGAATTCAAATCCGGGCTCTCCCCCTACTGTCACAGCAGTGAGAAAAGAAAAGAGAGAGAGAGAGAGAGAGAGAGAGAGAGAGAGAGAGAGAGAGAGAGAGTCCTGAGCACACAGGAAAGCCTGCTTTTATCCTTTTTCTTTTTGAGACTAGTTTATTTGGCTAATTCTAATTGGTTAATCTTTAAAAACACTAGTCTATGAGCTAAAGTTTGCATAACAGGAAAGCTGAAGGCTATTTCTCTACCATAATAGTTTGTCTTGAGACCTTGGCTTATTGACTAAGCAGAGTTCTTTTTCTGGCTGGGTTGGGGTGTCCTAGGGTCGTGGTGACCCTTCACACTATGAGCTATGAAAAATTCCACTAGTACAGTAACATCATTAAAAGTTTGCACAACACCTGGGGTGTGGAGCTTATTTTCAGTTTAAGTGGTTTCTGTTTGACCTGGTCTGTTCTGTTTGTGCTGCCTTGCAATTACTTGGAACAGGACATGCCTGGGGGTCGGGAATTGTAAACAGAGTCAGCTTTATGAGTAACATAAAGCTCATCATGCTACATTCTTTGTTGTGGGTCTGGTTGTTCATTCATTCCCTGGGCTAGAGCCCTGCCTCCACAGGGCCCTGCCGGCTATAACACCCTGAAGGCCTAGTCCCTTTCAACTGCCCTCCCCTGTTGGTCATCTTATGGTGGCCATCTTGTGTCCACATGTGGGCAGGATCTTTTCCATGGGGGAAACTATATTGTGTAATGGAGTGATGATCAATCTGTTTATTGCTCTTTTATTAGATAGGATAGAGGCCTGGTACATGGGTGAGGGTCAGTTGGTTTGCCCTGAAGGGTGTCCCCGATCAGGGTGTAGGATCCCTTGGAGTGTGGCATGGCCTGCGTGAGGGGCCTGTGGTGGTTTTCTGGAAGGCCACACCCCCTGGCGACCTAAGTAGAGGTCTTCACATCTGGGATTTTTTCATCTACAATTGAAATTTTGTAACCTGGAGTGGAGACAAGCATCCTGCTTGCTCCATGGTAGCAGCCATATCTGTTGGGATTTATGTATCTTCTGTAATTGAAATTTTATAGCCTGGAGCAGAGGCCAAGGCAGGCCAGGGCTTCAGAAGTTTGGCTTCCTCCATCGAAGGGAGCAACCGTAGCCTCCTGCTCTTTCCATTTTCCTCAATGCTACTGCCATTACTGTTTGGATTTATGTATCTTCTATCATTGAAACTTTGTAACCTTGAGTGGAGGCCTAGGCTGGCAGGGACAGGCAGAAAGGTTGGCTTCCTCCATCAGTGGGGGAATCCAAGCCTCCCTCCTGATCTCCGTGGCTGCAACCATCTTGATTTGGTTTATTTGCATATTTGCTCCTGATTGGCTTATGGGGAAAGCTTGTAGGTGTGGCTTGTTGTAGCAGAGGTACAGTCAATTTTCCAATTACTCTTTTATTAGATAGAGTAGTAACATTTTGTCTCCATTTTTATTCTTTACACCTGTGTTCCTTCTTCGCTTCCTATATCTGTTTTTTTTTACAGCAGACCCTTGAGCATTTCTTGCATGGCTGGTTTAGTGGTAATAAGTTCCCTTAGTCTTTTTTTGTCTGTGAAGCTCCTGATTTCACCTACAGTTTTGATTCATAGCCTTGCTGGGTACAGTATTCTTGGTTTCAGACACTTACCTTGGGTTCAGAGCCTTTCTTTGCATGACTTTGTATATTTAATTCCATTCTCTTCTGGACTGATGAGTTTCTATTGAGAAATCAGTTGTTAGTCTGATGGGTGTTCCTTTGTAGGTAACTTTCTGTGTCTCTGGCCACTTTTGAGATTCCTACTTTTTTGTTGGTGTTTGACAATTTAATTATAATGTACCTTGGTGTCGGTCTTTTGGGGATCATTTTTCTTGGAACTCTGTGAACTTCTTGGATTTCTGTGGGTTTTTTCTTCCCTATATCAGGCACTTTTTCTGTAATTATTTCTTCAAACAGGTTTTCTATTCCTTGCCTAGTTTTCTTTCCTTCTAGAACCCCTTTATGCAAATGTTATTTTGTTTGGTATTGTCCCAAAGTTCCCTTAGGGTCTACTCCTGCTTTTTATTTATTTTTCTCTAGAAGCTGCTCTACTTGGGTATTATTTTTTCCATCTTGTCTTCTAGCTCACTGATGTGGTCTTCTGCTTCTTCTAGTCTACCTTTGATGCTTTCTCTTGAGTTCTTTAATGAATCAATGTCATTTTTCATTTCTTCTTTGTTCTTCTTCTTTTCCTCTTGGTTCTTACTCATATTTTCAAATTTGTCATCCATTCTTTTTAGCCACCTTATGACCGTTTCTCTGAATTCTTTCTCTGACAGGTTACTTGGTCTCCATTTTGTTTGCTTCTTTTTCTGGTGATGCCTTCTTTTTTTCACATGCATGCTTTTTGTTTGTCTCCCCATTGTCTATCTTCTCCAGATGTCTTGTTATGTAGTTCTTTCTCCTGCATTGATTTCAAGGCACAAAATACAACACAACCAGGTAGAAAACACAAGGTACTCTACAGAAATATATATTAATAATCATAAATAAAGGTGACCACCAGAGAAAGGCAACTTAGGGGATAGGAGAGAAAGAAGAGGAGAAAATAAAATAAAATAAAATAAAATAAAATAAAATAAAATAGGAGTACCAAAATGAAATTGCACAAAGAAAAAAAATATTTTGAGAGAAAAGAAAGTGAATAAGAAAGAAAAGGTGAACAAACTGTATATAGGGAGAAAACTCTAATAGGACAGCCACTAATCCCAGTAAATGCCACCAACCTGTACCTGAAGATTAATACACACTACAAACAACAACTAATATTAATCGAGGCAAGGGAAACAGAAGCAAATAATAAACGAAAACAAAGCAAACAAAAATGAAAAAAACCAAAAAATAAGCTAAACAATCTCACAAGAAAGGCATAAAATACCAATATAATCAAAATTAAATCAAACAACGGCAAAAGGACAGAGAGAAAATAATTTTTGGATGGTTAAGACAGAGAAGAGACATGTGTATATTAACTTGGAGCAGCGGATTGGAAATTAGGTATATTAGTAGGGTGAAATTTTAACAGGTGGTAAAATGAAAGAATAGGGAAAATCTAAAGCAGGAAAATCTAAGAGAAACAGAACACCAAAAGGGATAAAGTTAGGAAGAGAGTGATAGCATAAAGGTAGATTTGAGGTAGAGTAAAAACAATGCTAAAGTGAAGATGAAAATGAACCCAGAAGACTAATCCTAAAGTAAAATAAAGAGAAAATATAATGACACTTTTATAAAAAGGTAAAATAGTAGGAGTAATAATTATTGAAAAGAAAAATGTAATAATTAAAAAGGTAAAATCAAGTGAGGAAAAAAGAAAAAAATAATTTTTAAGTAAAGGATGCAAAAAAGGAAAATAAATAAATACAAATTAAAAAAAAATAAAATGTGCAGTAGAACTATTGTTCTGTTTGGCACACCTGCTTCCCAGCCAGGACAATATTGAAGTTCCCTGTGTTCCACTGCTTCTTAGGGTTGTAAGCCAGTCCTGACTTTTAAGGAGGCAGTGTCTTAATGTCTTGTATTCCTTTATTTGTGATTATACAAGAGTCAATTTGTGATTCAATCCCAGGGTGGCAGTGTTTCTGGATTGACCTCTAAGACTATAGGTCTTCCCTAACCAGTATTTATATCCTGCTTTCCTTTTGGCACTCAATACAAGTTTGTGGTAGTGGGCTACCCCAGAGATGGCTCTCCAATGTTCACTCCATGTTCCTATCCTCAGGTTCCAGAAAAACAACTTTCCCCTGCAGTCTCCCAGGGTGTCCCCAACTGGATGATCCTTTGTATTGGGCTTAGTAATCAGAAGAAATGATTTGAAGAGAAAAAAGCCCAAGTTTGCAAACAATGGGTCTCCACACCAGTCTGTGCAGTCCATTTTTCCCCATTGGGTCTAAGAATGCTGCACACTTTTAAAGTTTTTAGGTTGTCCTTTTGTGTCAGGTCAAAATGGGGTTTTTATAGAGATCCCTTCTGTTAACAGTTCTGAGGATCTCTTGCTACATTCATGGATCATGCCTTCCCCAACAGCCATGGCTTTTTTTAGGCAAAGACTTTCCCCGGTCCTCGGTCCTCCAGCTCCTGCAATGTGATAATTTCTCTCTCCCACAGGGACCAGAGACCTCACCTTATCCCAGGTGAAATCTAATCTTTCTGTGGTGGAGTGTAGAGCTCCTTTGAATCCTTGTGTTTGCACCAATTGGGGACCAGTGTTCTGGGGTTCGCATCTGTTCAGAGAGTGCCACAGTTGTATATTTTCAGGTTTCCGATAACATTAACCTCCTCCTTCAAGATGGCGCCATCTCTGGGTCTGATCGGGTGGCTCTGGGACGGAACCTAGCAGCAGTGGGGGATGTCCAGTCAGGGGAACCACATTCAGCAATCCCCCACCTTCTCCTGGAGTATATCTGTCCCTTAACTCTCCAATAAACACGCCCCATGGGACCCTCAGCTGTTCTTTCTTTCTGTTCTGGGACAAGGTTTGGGACACATCTGTCTATTCTGTCGCCATTTTTCCTCCTATCTATTTATCTTTCAATGGGCCCTTAGCTTGTTTCCATTTATTTGCTATTGTACATAATGCTACAATGAACATGGAGTGTAGATTTCTCTTTGAGATAATGATTTTGTTTCTTTCAGATATCTACCCAGAAGGTTAATTACTGAACCATATGATAGTTCTATTTTTAATTTCTTAAAGAAGTTAAATACTATTTCCCACAGTGGTTGTACCAATTTGCATTCCCGCCAACAGTCTACAAGTGCCCACTTTTTTACAATACTCACCACTTGTTTTATCTTATCTTTTTGATAATAATCATTCTAACAGATGTGAGGTGATATCTCATTTTAGTTTTGATTTGTATTTTCTTGATGATTAGTAATGAACACTTCTTCGTGTACCTGATGCCTATTTGTATTACTTTTTGAAAACTTGTCTATTTAAATCCTTTGCCTATTTTTAATTGAAACTTATTGTTTATTCAGATCATGGCTGCTAATGATCTGGTGAATTGAAATATATAATATATAATATGTATTGAATTTAGTTATTTAGTCAATCTCCCATATATAATGCTCTTAAAAATGTGGGCTAGTAATTTTAGTGCCATTGCAGTTGCTTCCAAACAATAGCAATGTTCATTGAGCTATTACAAAATTTCAGGAACTGCACTAAGTACATAGCATGTTATTTCATTTAATCCTCAGAAAACTCTGAACATAGATTTTATGCAAAACTGCTGATGATGAAATTAAGAGTTCGATTATAGTCTTGTTCAAGCAACTTTCCACAAAGAAATATAAAATTGTGGTAATATAGTACATCTACACTAATAAAATAGAAATACACAAATTTACCTTACCTTTGCAACACCCATCAGCTAATCAAGAGGGTTATGCAAATTAGTGGGACTAAGATGGCAGCTGCCACAGAGCCAGGCAGAGTGAGCTGGAGGCTTGGGTTGCCCCTGGTAACAGAGGAAACCAAGCTTCCAGCCCTCCAGGATGAAGGAGGGACCTGCGAGCAGAGGACAGGGAGCCATCCTGGGTGGGTGTGCAAAAGGCTTGGGTCCGTGGGACGGTCTGTGAGCGGAGGACATGGAGCCGGCCCTGACAGGTGTAGAGAAGGCTTGGGTCATCCCTGGCAACAGAGGAAGCCAAGCTTCCCGCCCACCTGGGCTGGCAGCTGAAGGAGAGGCCTGTGAGCAGAACACACAGAGCAGCCTGGGCAGGTGTGCAGCAAACATGGGTAGTTGGGGGGGCCTGCGAGTGGAGGACAAGAAACCAGCCCTGCCAGGCACATGGAAGGCTTGTATTGCCTCTGGCAGCAGAGGAAGCCAAGTTTCCCACCCACCTGGGCCAGCAGCTGAAGGATGGCCAGCTCCATTTCCTATGCTCACAGGCCCCTCCTTCGGCTGCCAGCCCAGGTGGGTGTATGCCGAAGGCTTGGGTGGCTGTTGCCAGGGCTTGCCTCTGAGAGAGGAGCCTGCAAACAGTGATCAGCCCCTCACCCAGGGAGGCCAGGCACCCCAATGGGAACCCTCACTCTGAAGGGGGTGTGGACAGCTTGAAAACTACCCTCAGCCCCTTACCTAGGCTGGTCATGCCACCCAACTGGGGAGTCTCAGCCCTTGGGGGCACGGTTGGCCTGCAAACTTCCCCAGCCCCTCACCCAAGCCAACTCCAACCCCATTGGGGATTCCCACCCCAATGGGGGCATGCAGGCATGAAAACCACCACAGGTTCCTTGCCTAGGCCACCCCTCCCCTCGAAGGGAACCCCCACCCTTATTTGGGCAAACTAGCCAGCCCCCACCTGTGCACCAGGCCTCTATCTACACTAATAAAAGGGTAATGTGCTAATTAGACTAGGAAACCTTCCAGATGTTATTCTGGACAAAATCATGGCAGCAGGGCCGAGGTAGAGGCAGTTAGGGGCCAAGAGGGGAGGGCAGTTGTGGTTGATCAGGCAGGCGGGTGGGGGAAATTGGGCTTGAGCAGCACAGTAGGCAAAGTGATTAGGGACAATTAGGCAGGTTGGGAGGTGAGTGGTTAGGAACCAGTAGTCCTGGCTTGGAAGAGGAATGTCCCAGATTGGAGAGAGTGCAGACCAAGCTGATGGACACCCCCCGCCTTGCATGAATTTCATGCACCATGACATTAATAGTTATATAAAACTGATACAATATTATTCCTTGTGTGATCATAGTATAAATGATAAATGCATCTGTTGAACTAACAGAGAAAAGGGAGGACATATAGCTTCAGCTGGCAAGATGTGGAATACAAATTTTAGTCTAGTCTGCTTACATGAATATGGTGATATATGTTATTTAACTCCTTCAGAAAACAAAACAAACAAAAAATAAAGTGCCAGATCATAATCTAAAATAATCACCAACATAGGTTCAGAGAAAATTGCCTCTACATTGTAAAACATAAACAATCTGAGCTGCAGTGGTCCTGGTGAACACAGGGTCCATGAGGTGATCATCTTCCAATCATTTATTCTCTTCATCTTTACTTTCCTGCTTTATTTTAAGAATGTAGTCAAAGTCCTTCCCCTTTTACCAACAGTGACAGCCTTTTACTTTCTATTGCCATGGAGAGGAATCCCAAAATGTAAAAGTAAAGAAAGAAAATGAGTGTCATGAAAATGTTACAGTGATCCATGATAAATATTCCATAAACTTGTAATCAATAACCATTTATTCTTAACTAGCTGTAACCGGCCACGTATTGCTGTGGCTCAGTCTGGTTAAATGGAAAAGAAAGAAAAGAGAAAGTGCACGTTTCTAATATGTTTAATTTCTCAATGTTTGTGGGTATACAACATTTTTTGTTGTTTCATTGTCTGTGCAGATATAGAGATTGTCTGGTTTGCCAACTCTAGAACACACAACATTTAATTGTCCATTTGAGTAGCAATCCGTGTCTAGATCTAAACCTCACAATTCTAAATATTGGCCCTGAGCTTTGTTGATGGTGATTGAAAATGCCAATTGAATTGAGAATTGCAATCTCTTAAATTGAAATGGCATGTCTATTAGAATCATAGAAATGCAAGGAATGAGGACATCTTCACCTTTGAAAGGTCCTGTCAAGATTGTTGCTTCCAGAGATGCAAATCAAAACAACAATGCGGTACCATCTCACACCTGTCAGAATGGCCAACATCAACAAAACAACAAACAACAAATGTTGGCGAGGTTGTGGAGAAAAAGGAACCCTCGTGCACTGCTGGTGGGATTGTAGGTTGGTGCAACCACTGTGGAAAACAGTATGGAGCTTCCTCAAAAAACTGAAAATGGAACTCCCATTTGACCCAGTAATCCCACTACTAGGAATATACCCCCAAGAAACTAGAAAGACCAATCAGAAAGGATATATGCACCCCTATGTTCATAGCAGCACAATTTACAATAGCTAGGACGTGGAAACAGCCTAGGTGCCCGTCAGCAGATGAATGGATCAGAAAACTATGGTACATCTACACCATGGAATACTATGCTGCCATAAAAAGGAAGGAATTCTCATCATTTGCAGTAACTTGGATGGAATTGGAGAGCATCATGCTGAGTGAAATAAGCCAGTCAATGAAAGAGAAACACTACATGACCTCACTCATTTATGGATATTAAAGATCATTATAAACGAATGAACAGAAAGATTGATATAGTGACAGTAAAGCAACAGGCAGTCTGTCAAATGACAGCGGGGGGGGGGGAGGGTAGGGAGATCTGGGGGAGATAAGAGATCAACCAAAGGGCTGGTATGCTGCATATAAGAATAACCAATGGACACAAAACTCTGGGGAGGGAGGGCATCTATGGGGGGGGCAATGATAAGCTATGTATACAGATAATACCTTAATAAAAAAATAATTAAAAAAAAAAAAGATTGTTGCTTCCAGATGTTACTCATTATTATTATTTTTTTTTTACTGCAAGCTGTGTGCCCTCGCAAAGCTTTGGCTGGTTGATATTTCACAACATGATAATTGGCATGCTAATTTTCAATTGCAGCATGTGCAATGGCATCCCATGCAAATCAAGTGAATTCAAAAATTCCTGGCATTTTATTTTTTGTTGTTGTTTTGTTTTGTTTTCTAAAGGAGTTAAATAACATATACTCACCATATTCATATAAGCAGACTAGACTAAAATTTATACTCCACATCTTGCCAGCTGAAGCTACATGTGCTCCCTTTTCAGCTGAAGCTATATGTCCTGCCTTTTTCTCTGTGAGTTCATCTGCTTCCACAACAGTGTCAAAAGACTTGTATGTGACTGCCTTGCTTTGAATGTTAGACTGAATAATATTGTTAAGTTCATAGATGCTTTTGTTCTTGGTCGCAAAAATAGCTCATTCACTCACCCAATCGTGATTTTTATTTTTTTAAAATATATTTTATTGATTTTTTACAGAGAGGAAGAGAGAAGGATAGAGAGCTATAAACATCGATGAGAGAATCATCCATCAGCTGTCTCCTGCACACCCCCAACTGGGGATGTGACCGCAACCATGGTACATGCTCTTGACCTGAATCGAACTCTGGACCCTTCAGTCCACAGGCCAATGCTCTATCCACTGAGGAAACCGGTTTCGGCCAATCGTGATTCTTATAATTGGTTTGAATATTGGGAAATACTTTTTCAACCAATTCTTCTTTTGATGTCACTACATTGCAGAAGTTATGAGGCAATGAAATTCTTCCTGAGGTCAGATCAACCGGCACCTTTCCATTCCCAATTTCCAGCAATTGATGTGAGAATATCTCAGCTAATCAATAGTTGGTTTTTTTTGTTTGTTTTTTTTTGCAGCTGGACATGCATATTTGTAGTTAGTTTTAACGTCTTTATGTGTGGCCACAAATTAGAGTATTTCAGGCAAACATTTATTTTGTCCACTGGTATCGATCAAGGAATTACAGGTAATGTTTGCCTGCAGTCTCCTGTAAGCAATAATAATGCATTCCCAAATGTTCTGATATTTCCATGCAAATCTTGCAATGATTGACCAAGAGTTTCAAGCAATTTTGTGTGTGCCATTGTGCATTCATCCCAGACAACAAGTTTGCATTTCTGCTATACTTTTGCCATGCCAGGTGCTTTGAAAATGCTACATGTGGGAGTTCCAATGAATTGCATGTTCAATGGCAATTTCAAAGTGGAATGAGCAGTTTTTCCACCTGGTAGCAATGCCGCAACTATTCCCAATGATGCAAAAGCTACGGCTATGTCATTTTGGGATCAAATTGCTGACAGAATCAATCTAATAAAGAATGTTTTACCAGTTCCTCCTGGTGCATCTAAGAGGAAGATTTCTCCAACCCCTTTATTGATAGTTTGCATTATTTGATCATAAATGCCTTTTTGCTCAAGCTTTAGCTTAGGAATATTTGATTGCACATATGACAAAATATCACCCATGTTGTAATTTTGTTCACGATGCAATTCTACATCGAAGGAAGCATCAGCAGATCGATTCGGTGATGGTATTCCCAATTGATTGAGAACTTTGTTTGCTATTTCTACGTACAAATCTTAAACCATTATCAACATTGAAATGAAATCATAAAATTAGAAATTTGGAAATCTTAAATAGATCATAAATCAGAAACATTGAAATGTAATCATAAAATATTTAGTATACCATGTGTTGCTTTTACGTCGAACAAATGTTGCTGTTTTTCCAAAACAGCATATTTTTACCTGTAACAGGTGTGACATCTATATAATAATAGGTATAAGGTACATAAAAACATGATGTATTCAAATGCAACGTTGTGTCAAAATTTCAAAGCAATCAGTGAAGAACATTTGGAGATTTAAGATTTTGAACAAAAGAACATTTACATTTTTATTTATATAGATGATTCAAAACTATTACTTTAATTTGAGAAATTTGCAGTATTAGCTTGACATATTTTGTTTGTTCATTGCATATTGACTAAATAGTCAGTGATAACAGAAGAGTTGTCAAGGTAATCAGTATAAAAACTACTCCTACATTGTTCATAACAATGTGACATTGTTTCTCATTTTTGAGACAAATTTATCATAGATCTAGACACTCTGGGTAATATATGAGATATGTTTGCCTCTTGGCCATTCAACTTCCTTGAACATGTCACCCTAATTTCCAAAATGTAAAATATTACTTAACTGATTATTGAATGTTTACAGTTGAGAAGGGATATTTGGGCTTAGAATGTCCTTCGCTGAGCAATAATACTTCCAAGGAAAGTGGTGGGGTCCCAATAATATTTTCATGTGTTAAAAACTTCTTCTGTTAGAAAGAAATCTAAATACAGAATCATGACGTATGGCTGGGTGGGAGCTGGTATATGAACAACCAACTAAATTGGCCACTGGCCATCTTCAGATAAACACTCCCATAGCCAATAGACCAGAATATGACCATCTCAATTTCATATATGCGATCTTCAGCAATTTAAATTTAGTGCTTATAATAGTGAAGTTTATTAGAATAGAAGGACAAACTAAAAGAAATTTATGTTGTGTCTCTTTAGTAAATGGTATGGGGAAAACTGAACAACTAAATGCAAATTAATGAAACTGGACCCCATCTTACACCATATCCAAAATCAACTAAAAGTGGATTAAAGACTTGAATATAAGACTGGAAATGATAAAACTCCCAGGGGGGGGAAACATAGGAAAAAAGATCTTGGCAATTTTTTTTTTTTTTTTTAGATTTTACACCAAAAACAAAGGGAAAAAAAAACAAAACAAAAAAAAACAACAACCCAAAAAACTACCCACAAAAACAACAGCAAAAAAAGATTATGTAGAGCAATTGAAACTATCAACAATAATGACTATGTGACCTAAATAATGGGAGAAAATATTTTCCCCTCATATATCTGATGAGGAATTAGTATACAAAATATGTAAAGAACTCATACAAAAGCAATAGGAAAAAAACCACAAAAAAATCCAATTGAATATGGGAAGAATAATCTAATAGATATTTTCCAAAGAAGACATACAAATGGTTAACGGGTACATGTAACAAGTATTAACACCACTGATCATCAGAGAAATACAAGTCAAAACTACAATGAGATATCTCACAAATGTTAGGATGGCTGTTATCTAAAAGACAAGAGATGAAAACTGTTGGTGAGAACATGGAAATATGAGAATCCTGGTGCACTGTTGGTTAAAATGTAAATTAATGCATCCACTAAGGAGAACAGTATAAAGGCTCCTCAAGAAATTAAAAATAGGGATGTGCGTGGTGTGTGTGATTGAGTAAGGGACAGTTAAATCTCGCATGAGCACCAGGCCCTGGCAAACAGGCTTTCCCTGACAAGGAGAGACTACCACCACTGTGGGTACTCCCTGGACGGTGGGAGTCCAGCATAGAGCCCATGCCATCTTGAAGGGTAGAAAGGCCTTTTTTAAGAATTCATCAACACCACCAAGAAGATAGGCCTTGGAATTGCCCTGCAACCCTGCAACCACTCCAGTCAAAACCCTGCTAACCCAGCTACAGACACACGGACCCTGGGACCTCCACCTCCAAAGGTGCACTGCTCAGCAGCAATAAGTACAACCTCCCCTTTCCCAGTGGCATAACTCAGGATTCACACATATCCAGCCCCATAGACAGCCAAGACAGTCCACTCCAGATTCAAGTGTTTCCAGCCTGATTCACGTGTTTCCAGCCAGATTCATGTGTATCTAGCAAAGCAGACAGCCAGGCCACTCAAGTCTTTAGGCAGGGCTTGGAAGCCACTGAGAGCCCTCCATAGTTTGATTCTGCACAGAAAAGGGTATGCAACTTCAGTCCAGGGCCCCTCAGATTGCATCATAGCTCTGCAGTGGCAAATGCACCACCACAGACAAGGGAAGACACCCTGAGCCCATATATCCACAGGGTTCTCTGGTTAGCTGCTTTGAGCCCCTGCTGGGTATGATTCTGTACAGACAAGAATGTGGTGCCCGGTAGTAGAAATTCTGAACTCCTTCCTTCTGAGTAATTGTCCACATACACCCCATCTGATTAAGTTCAGTGCCAGGGCCACTCAAAGTGTGTTAGAGCTCGGCATAGGCAAATGTACCACCAGTTCATGTGCACAATTCCAACGGGCAGGCAGCCTGAGCCCACCTACCCACAGGGCACTTGTGGGAGCTACTGTGAGTCCTGGTTTGGTGTTTGCTTGGACAAACACGGACACACTGCCCCTGGCAATAGAAATTCTGAATTCACACATCCTGGGCACCTGCACAGACACTCCAGTGTCAGGGACACTCAAAGTATGTCAGAGCTTTCTGCCAGCAAACTCACCACCACAGACATGCACATTTCCAAAGGGCAGGCATTCTGGTCCCATACACCCAAAAGGTACTCTGGAGAGCTGCTTTGAGCCCCTGCTCGGTATGATTCTGAACAGACAAGGATGAGCTTCCCTGCAATAGAAATTCTGAAATCTCTCTTTCTAAATAACAACACATTCACCCTAGCTGCTCAACCTCAGTTCCAGAACTCCTCAGAGTGCATCAGAGCTCTGCTCCAGCAAACACACCTTCACAGATGCAATTTCCAATTGGAAGGCACCCTGAGCCTATCTACCCACAGGGCACAAGTGGGAGCCACTGTGAACACTCCCAACAGATGATTCCTAGGTGCCACTGTGAGTCCTCACTGGCACATGTGATTAAGGGTGCAAGACAGCAAAAAATGTGACACTCCTCTCCACAGCTGCTTATAGTCACCACACTTGTGACTATCAAGCTCACAGGCCAACATCGAGAGAACTCAAATAGCTCAAGTAAGGAGCTACACTAGATTACCAAGCCCAGGATAACTGAGAGATTACACCAGTAGCACCATCCCCAAAAGAACCTGCATAGCAAAGAAATTGGGTTTACAATTAAAACATTACAGAAAGACATGGGAAGACAAAAAAGCAATCCCCAAAGGAAAGAAAAAGAGGAATAACCAGAAAGGGAGTTAAAAGAAATTGAAACTAGCAGCTTAACAGGGGAAGAATTCAGAGTGATGGTTATAAGGATGTTTAAATGGCTGGGGAACAAATACACGCAACTCAATGAAGAATTATAAGGAGTTGAATGAGAACTTTGCCAGCATGAAAAAGAACCAAGAGGAGAAGAATGTCATAACTATAATAAAGAATACAATGAAAGGCTTAAACAGAAGACTAGAAGAGACTGAAGACCATATCAGTGAATTAGAAGACAAGGTAGGAAAAAACACACAAACACAGCAGCAACTGGAAATAAGACTTGAAAAGTAGAGGAGAGCCTAAAGGAGCTTTAGGACAACACAAACTGAAACAACATTCTCATAATATGGATACCAGAAGAAGAGGAAGAGAAACAACAATTATAAAATCTGTCTGAAGAAATAATGACAGAAAACTTTCCTGATATTGGCACAAAAAACAAAACAAAACAAAAAATAATGCAAGTCAAAGAAGTATATAGAGTCCCAAACAAGTTGAATCACAAAATACTGACACCAAGACACATCATAATTAAATTGGTGAATACCAACGACAAGGTAAGAATCTTAAAGGTTGATAGAGATAGACAGAAAGTGACTTACAAGGGATCTTCTATTAGAATATCAACTGATCTCTCAACAGAAACACACCAGGCCAGAAGGGAATGAAATAAAATATACAAAGTGATGCAAAACAAGGGACTGAATCCAAGAATACTATACCCAGCAATGTTATCATTCAGAATTGAAGTTGGAATAAGGAGTTTCACAGACAAAAAAGGGCTAAGAGAGTTTATCACTACCAAGCCAGCAATGCAAGATATGCTAAGGGGACTGAGGTAAAAAGAAGAAAGAGAGAGTCAAGAAGAAACACAAACACTAAAAAAAAAATATGACAACAAACATGTACTTGTGAATAATAACATTAAACAAAAATGGATGAAATGCACCAGTCAAAAGACATAGGGTAGCTAAATGGATAAGAAAACATTACCCATATATTTGTTATCTACAAGAGACCAACCTCATAGTAAAGGATTCACACAGACTGAGAGCGAAGGGATAGAAAAACATTCTTCAGGCAAATGGAAATGAGAAAATAATTGGGGATGTGATACTTATATCTGACAAAATAGACCTCAAAGTAAATGCCTTAATAGAGATAAGGAAGGCCACTACATAATATTAAAGGGAGAAATTCAACAAGAAGATATAACTCTGTTAAAATATATGCACCTAGTTCAAGAGAACCCAAATACATAAAAAAAATCAGAAGGTTATCAAGGGAGAGATCGACAGCAATGCAATCAGAACAGGGGACTTTAATACACCATTGACATCACTGGATAAATCCTCTAGACAAAAAGTCAGCAAAGAAACAGCAATTCTAAATGACACACTAGATCAGATGGACCTAGTTGATATCTTCACAGCATTTAACCCCAATGTTACTGTATATATATTTTATCAAGTGCACATAGGAAATTTTCTAAAATAGACCACATATTGAGTTACAAGAAAAGTCTACCCAAATTCAAAAAGATTGAAATCGTATTAAGTATTTTCTCAGATCACAATGGCATAATACTAGGAATAAACTAAAATAAAAACATTCCAAAAAATCCAAACACTTGTAAGTTGAATAGCATGCTACTAAATAATGATTGGGTTATCAATGAGATGAAAGAAGAAATTAAAAACATCCAGGTAACTAATTACAGTAAAAGCACAACATTGCAAATCCTATGGGACTCAATGAAAACACTCCTGAGAGGGAAGTTTATAGCTCTACAGGTCTACCTAATAAATAAATAAATAAATAAATAAATAAATAAATAAATGAAATGTTAATAAATCATATGACTCAACAACTCAAAGAATTAGAAAGAGAGCAAAAAAAAAAATCCCACAGTGAACTAAGAAAGGACATAATAAAGATCAGAGAAATGAATGACATAGAGATGAAAACAAACAAACAAAAAAACCCCACAAAAGAACAAAAGATCAATAAGTACAGGAGATGGTTCTTTTAAAGATAAATAACATTGATGAACCTATAGCCAGGCTAACTAAGAACAAAGAGTGATGACCCAAATAAACAAAATCAGAAATGAAAGAGTTGAAATACCAACAGACCCCACAGAAATACAAAGGACTGATAAAAAAAAATACTATGAAAAATTCTATTCCAACAAAGTAGACAACCTGGTGGAAATGAAAACATTCCTAGAAAAATAAACCTTCCAAAACTTACTCAGGAAGATTCTAAAAATCTCAATAGGCTGATAAATATGGAAGAAATTGAAGCAGTCATCAAAAAGCTTCCAGCAAACAAAATCCTGGGGCCAGATGGCTTCACAGGAGAGTTTTACCAAACATTCAAATAAGAACTAAAACCTATCCTCCTCAGACTATTCCAAAAGATTCAAGAGGAAGGAACACTTCCAAGCACCTTCTATGAAGTCAGGCTCACTCAAATACCAGAACCAGATAATGGCATCACAATGAAAGAGAATTGCAGGTCAATATCTCTCATGAATATAGATGCCAAAATCCTCAACAAATTCTAACAAATCAGATACAGCAGTACATCATAAAGAGCATACACCCTGACCAAGTAGGATTTATCCCGGGAAAGCAAGGATCGTATGATATCTGAAAATCAATAAATGTAATGCATCACATAAACAAATTGAAAGATAAAAACCACATAGTCATATCAATTGATGTAGAAAAAGCATTTGACAAAATTCAATACCCTTTCTTGATAAAAACGCTCAGCAAAGTGGGAATAGAAGGATCATACCTCAAAATAATAAAAGCCAAATATGACAAACCCACAGGCAACATCATAATCAATTGGAAAAAACTAAAACCATTTCCCCTAACAACAGGAACAATTCAGGGATGCCCACTCTCACCATTCCTATTCAACATAGTGCTAGAAATAGTAGACATTGGAATCAGACAAGAAATAAAAGGCATCCAAATTGGAAATGAAGAGGTAAAACTGTCCTTATTCACAGATGACATGATACTGTGTGTAGAAAACCCTAAAGATTCCATCAAAAATTGTTGGACTTAATAAATGAATTTGACATTATAGCAGGATTCAAAATTAATGACAAGAAATTTATTCCATTTCTATATTCCAATTGTGAACTGACAGAAAAAGAGACTAAAAACACAATCCCATTTACCATCACACCAAAAAAATTAAGATACCTAGGAATAAACTTATCTAAGGAGGTAAATCGCCTATATGTGAAAAACTACAGGACACTGAAAAAAAAGATAGAGGAAGACATAAATAGATTGAAGAGCATAATCATGTTCTTGGATTGGTAGAATCAACATCATCAAAATGTCCATACTATCCAAAGCAATCTATAAATTCAATGTACTTCTCATTAAACTATCAGCAGCATATTTCACAGACCAAGGATGAGCCTTCTAATAATTCATCTGGAATAAAAAAGACCCCAAATAGCTGCAACAATCCTGAGAAAGAATAATAAAGTTGGTGATATCTCAATACCAGATTTCAAGCTGTATTACAAAGCCACTGTTCTGAAAACAGCATGGTACTGGCACAAGAACAGACATATATATAAATGGAATGAAATAAAGAACTCAGAAATCCACCCAAACCACTATGCCCAATTAATATTTGACAGTGAAGCCATGAACATATCATTGAGTCAACACAGTCTCTTCAATAAATGGTGTTGGGAAAACTGGACAGATACATGAAAAAAAATATGAAACCAGATCACCAAATTTCACCATACACAAAAATAAACTCAAAATGCATAAAGGACTTAAACATAAGACAGAAAACCATAAAAATACTAGAGGAATCCACAGGCAGCAAAATCTTAGACATATGCTAAAAAAACTTATTCACTAATACTGCTCCTAGGGCAATAGAAACTAAAGAGAAAATGAACAAGTGTGACTACATCAAATTAAAAAGCTTTTCACAGCAGAAGAAACTATCAATAAAACATCAAGAAAGTCGCCTACATGGGCGAACATATTTGCCAATTATATCAATGATAAGGGTTTATATCTTCAATATTTACAGTGAACACATACAATTTAACAAAAAGAAGATAAAAAACCCAATTCAAAAAATGGACAACCGATCTAAATAGACACTTTTCGAAAGAACACAGAAAGAAGGCTAAGAGACATTTGAAAACCTGCTCAATGTCACTAATCATCAGAGAGATGCAAATCAAAACAACAACACGGTACCATCTCACACCTGTCAGAATGGCTATCATCAATAATCAACAAAGGACAAGTGTTGGCAAAGATGCGGAAAAAGAGGAACTCTTTTGCAATGTTGGTGTGAATGCAGACTGGTTCAGCCACTGTGGAGAAAAGTATGGCGTTTCCTCAAGAAACTAAAAATGGAACTCCCATTTGACCCAGTGATGTCACTTATAGGAATATATCCCAAGGAACTAGAAACATGAATTAGAAAGGACATATGCACACCTATGTTCATAGCAGCACAATTCACCATAGCTAAGATTTGGAAATAACCTAAATGAGCATCAGCAGATGAGTAAATTAAAAAACTGTGGTATACTTAGGTAAAAAAGAAGGAGCTCCTACCATTTGCAAAAACATGGATGGAGATGTAGAGTATCATGTTAAGTAAAATAAGCCAGAGAAAGATAAATATCACATGATCTCACTGTGAGTGAGATCATGTGATATTTATATATAGTGAACGGCATAGATCAGAGGTGGGCAAAAGTTTTGACTCAAGGGCCACAATGGGTTCTTAAACTGGACCAGAGGGCTGGAACAAAAGCAACCTGACCATGCTGGCTCTCTCATTTTGGGCTGCTGGCGAAGGAGTGGAGGGGAGAGCAAGAGAACCCTCCACTCTTTAGGCTCCATGGGCTGGATAGAACAGCCAAACGGGCCGGATCCGGCCCATGGGCCATAGTTTGCCCACAGCTGGCATAGATTGATGAACAAGAACAGATCCAGAGACTGAGAAATGTCAATCAGCATCTCAAACCTCAGGGAAGGAGGGGGTTGGTGGGAGTAAGGGGGAGAGATCAACCAAGGGACTTATGTGCATATATATGAGCTCGATCAATGGACACAGACAACAGGAGAGTGGTTCATGAGTGCAGGGTGGGGAGTATGTGGGAATAAGGACAGATATGTAAAAATAATAATAATAATACTATCTAATGCAAGAATAATATGCAAATTAACCATCAGTCCACTACACCTACAAGCCAATCAGGATTGAGTATCCAAATTAACCCAACCAAGATGGCTGCAGCCACAGAGTGAGCAAGAGGCTTGGGTTTCCAAGGCAATGGAGGCATCCAAGCTTTCCTCACACCCTGGCTGGCCCATGTCACCACTCAAGGCTACAAATTTTCAATAATAGAAGATAAATAAATCACAACAAAAATGTCAGCAGCAATGGAAATGGAGAGAACAGGAGGCTTGTGTTGCCCCTGGTGATGGAGGAAGCCAAGCTTTTGTAGAACTGGCCTGCCTTGGCCTCTGTTTAATGCTACAAAATTTCAATTATAGAAGATAAATAAATCCCAGATACCAGAGCCTCTGCTTGGGTCCCCTGGGGGCATGGCCAGCCTGAAAACCACCACAGGTCCCTCACCCAGGCCATCCCACGCCCCAAGGTAATTCTAATCCTGATCCGAGACACCCTTCAGGGAAAACCAGCTGGCTCCCACTTGGGCACCAGGCCTTTATCCTATCTAATAAAAGAGTAATATGCAAATTGACCATCACTCCAACACACAAGATGGCTGATCTCCACGTGGTCAATGATGGCTACCTAATATGAACACAAGATGGCCACCACAAAATGGCCAGCAGGGGAAGGCAGTTGTTTCTGACCAGGCCGGCAAGGGAGTGCAGTTGGGGGCGATCAAGCCTAGAAGGGAAAGCAAGTAGGGGTGAACAGGCCAGCAGAGGAGAGAAGTTGGGGGCGACCGGTCCAGCAGGGAAGAAGAGTTTGGGGGGACCCAGGCCTGCAAGGGAGAGCAGTTAGGCATCAATCAGGCTGGCAGGGGAGTGGTTAGGTTATGATCAGGGTGTGAGGCAAAAGCAGTTAGGGGCAATCAGGAAGGTAAGCAGATGAGCAGTTGGGAGCCAGCTGTCCTGGATTGTGAGAGGGATGTTTTACTGCCCATTTAGGTCTGATCCTACCAGGATTGGGCCTAAATGGGCAGCTGGACATCCCTTGAGGGATCACAGATTGGAGAGGGTGCAGACTGGGCTGAGGGATATCGCCCCCCCCTCCCAGTGCATGAATATCTTGCACCAGGCCTTTAGTAATAAATTAAGAAATAAAAAAGGAATTGTGAGGTAATCAGAACCCAAAGAATGCCTGTGAGCGTCTTTCCTGCCATGCTAGCAATCATCAGCTGTAAGGTAATATTACCTGGGGCAAATGCGGAAATATTTTGGACTTATATTCCTTACCCTTCATGGATAAGAGCCCTTACGTGGGCTGATACCCCACCTAATGTAGTCACCAATAATACCAACATCTTGGTCATCCAGGAGGACCATGGGGAGGCAAATAAATATAATTACACAGGGATCACCACCCAGGTTCCCTTTTGTACACAAAAGCAAACCACTGCTTCTTTGTGTGTAAAATTAAAGAGGGTTTCTGGTTTGTGTGGAACAGACTTTCACTACTTGCTCCAGGGAGAGGTGTAGAAAATGTAACTGACCTTGTCTATACAAAAGAAATTGACAGCCAGTTTGAAATGGAATTTCCATGGCCTAGAGGAAAGAATATCCTTAAATGATCTCATTCTACAATGTCATATATTTTCCCAGATTTGTGTTACCCCCATTACCTATAATACTACCTCACACCCTTGGGAATCAATAAAAATTCATCTTTTTGGTGCTAGGAGACAGATGTAACATATCTTTTGATATTTTAGAATTACAACGGCATGATGTACAATTATCCCAAATAAACTTACAAATTAATTCTTTAAATGTCTGGCAGCAATTTAAAAAGGACTTAATAGTATTTAATCCCTTCTACTGTGTAGAGGGCCCCCTGGGAAGGCACATAGTATTATATATTCCCTCCCCTTGCCCTTTTGGCCAAGTGGAACACTCCTCACAATCCAATTGTCCACAGCTGTTGCCTGAGCTTTCTGTTCATGATGAGGTTGAAGCTTCATGATTGCTGGTACCATGAATCTGTCTCTCTCCCAGTGGGATGAGGTGGGCCCTCCCTGGAGAAGAAACCTGGGTTCCTCAAGATATGTGATCAGTGCTGCAGTGCAGCCTGCAGGTGAGGGGATCTCAATGCAGGTTCTGGGCGTGGAGGACACATGGGCATAGGCTACCAAGGACACAGAATTGAACCTCACATCACCCTGCTTGGCCTTGGAGGATGGCTGGTTAGCTAGAGACGGGTAAGATTCTTCAGGGAAGGCACAGTCACAGAGGGGCCAGCAGGAGAGAATTTGGGGTTCAACAGAGGTGGGGCACAGACTCTCATCCCCCCCCAAAATTTGCAGGGGCCTGAACCTTCACCCCTTCTAAGGGAGGTATCCTGCCCCCATATCTGCCTGGCTTCCCATGACCAGCTCAAATCAGGACCCAGGTAACAGACAGAGATTTGGCCAAAAGCAGTTGCCCTTTAACTGTAATAAGACTTGTTTGAGTTGTCTTGTACCAGGGTGTGGGGAAATAGGTATTAGATATCTAAATCCAGCCTAGCACCAGGAATGCTCAGGGCCTACTCAAGAAGGTAAATAATCCTTTCCACTAATATTTACAGGGTAAAATAAGATTATTGTTAGAGTATTAAATTTGAAAGTAAAATAGTGATCAAGTTTTTAGGCTAATTTAAACTGGCTAATTGAAATAAGTGAATATTCTAGAAAAAAATTAATTATACTGGACAAAAAGCTGTTCCTAAAGTGTTAACTAAAAATTTTATTGGTTGTTCATCTCATGGTAAAATTGTGTAACATGTAATGAACCTAAAGCAGTCATATTTTATTGAAAAAATTAAAATTTAAAAGCTATCAAGACTACATTATAAAATTTTCAAAATTCTCCTAATATTTAAATAAAAAAGGAGGGATAGTAGAAGAATATCATGTAAGGAAAAATATCCTATAAGTAAATTACATCTACAAAATTTTTACTTTAGAAAATTATCTTTCTTTTGTAATGCTAATAGCAAGACACCCATGAAAAACATACATGGTGTCAAAACAAGCCAAAGGAAAATCATTTGGGCAAAAATTGAAAGAGTCCCAAATCAAATTTATAGAAAAGATTCCTTTATTAACTTTTGTTAGCAATCATTGCCAGTTCATATACAATATATTTGTATATTTCTAGGGGGAAAAAACCCTCCAAGACCATGTGTATTCCTGCAACAGAGAGGAATTGACAGGACTGTTCTAGCCATGAAGACAGAATCAATCCAGAGATGGAAGACTCTGAAGATGCCTTGCCATACTAGCAGTCAGCAGCTGTGCATTGCTGCAGGTTGCCCAGGACCAAACCAGAGAGGGTGTGACCTGCATTACCACCATTTGTCCACCATCCAGAAATGAAATATAATTGCTGACATGTACACATAAGGAACTGTTTGACATTGAAATTGGGGCTCAAAAGATCTGTTGGACCAAGAAAGAAACTCACTACAGACTGATTCATTTGCCTCTCAGCATTAACCATTATTGCTTGTCTCATTTTTGGTTCTTATAAGTGTATTTCTAGTATCACATGATCTCACTCATCTAGGGGAAATAATGAACAAAATAAAGTAATGAACAAAAACAGATCCAGAGACAGGGAAGCATAGATAAAACTATTAAACTTCAGAGGGAAGGTAGGGGAGGGTGGGGATGAGGGAGAGAGATCAACCAAAATACTTGCATGCATGCATATAAGTCTAACCAGTGGTCACCAACAGCATGGGGGTTGGGGGCATGCATGGGGAGGGGTTTGGGTTGGGAATGGGGGAAGGAGGACAAATATGTCATATCTTAATCAATAAAGAAATAAAAAACACAAAAATAAATTAAAAATAGAACTACCACATTATCCATCAATTTCACTTCTGGATATATATCTGAAAGTAACAAAATCACCATCTCAAAAAGAAATATGTAACTCTCAAATATACAGTGCAAGATCTTTTTAAATTAAATTTATTGGGGTAAAATTGGTCAACTTCTTAAAGGTTTCAGGTGTGGGTTTCTGTCTTTCAAGATCTATATATTATACCTTGTGCTCACCACCCAAAGTCAAACCTTCTCCTGTCACCTTATATTAGGACCCCCATGAGATCTTGATAGTTCTCACCACACACAAAAATGAAACTATGTGTGGTTATGGATGTTAACTGAACTTTTTTATGGTAATCATTTTGCAATAGATACATACTATATTAAATCATTGTGTTTGCCACCTAAAACTAGCACAGTGTTATATATCAATTATATCTCAATTAAAAATGAATTAGCGAGAAAAACATTTAGCACTATTTTTATGCATTCACTGATTCTCATGCTCTAAGAATGTCATCTAATAAACAATAATTCACTCTAAGACAGGGAGGTATCCAGGATTCATAGAGTTTGAAGTCTGTACGATTTGAGTTAGTCACTTTAAAAAATTAATACAAAATTATGAATACAAAGTTGCTAGATTGCCTCCTAGGGTGTATAAAGAGACCCACAAATGAAGGGTTCTAAAGTCTATTTCATTAGCTATACTATACGCTGCATCTCCAAAGGCATTAGGTATATTATTTTTAAAAAGTAGTACTTGCTAAATGTGCAGTGAATTCATTTGCAAGGACAAACTAAGGAAGTTTTGTTGTGTCTGTTAGAAGAAATGTTTTCTTACACAGTGTGACGAGAGAACTGGCAATGATTGCTGAGTAAATCCCAGAAGATTTCAATGGAATCTAACTCATAGATTCTGTTTCCATACAGGATACCTATTAACTCCAGTGTTCCGGGGAGAGATGATATTTTCTGATTTTAAAATGCCCTATATGTTCAGTTTTGATCATAGGTGACAATAAACATGTTCCTATTAATTTTAATGATTATTATTAACCAGTCACACATTCTTCACTATATTATGAATTAGAATTGGAAAATTATAATCAGTGTATTCTGAGTATTTTAATAAAGAGAAAACTTTTTATAGATAGAATTTCAATTTTCCCCTTTCTTCTTGAGTTTAGAAATTGACATATTTATTTTATATTTTTTGATTTCCTTTGATAGATCAATTTTACATCTTTTTAAAGTGCATATTCTTATTTTAATGATTTAAAACAGAATAATAATAAACATACATGAATCATTATTCCTTTGGAAGACAGCTATGCTCACCACTATACCACCAATGTCTTGTATAAATCATGCCTTTGAATCCACAATACCTCCCTTGTCTTAAACTTTGGAAATTGAGACTTAACATATAGAACTGATCACAAAACAGTAGAAAGAGGGCTTTGCAGTCCTCACCTGAAGGCCTGGTCTTAATCACTTGTTGAAGGGAATTTACACCATGAAGAATATGATGAAAGCACCTTATCCAAAATGCAGTTCAACCTGAAGTGGGACGCCATCCTTGGCAATTCATTGAATTAGGCTTTTTCATCACCTGACATTCTTATTTCAACATTTAATATTCCTGAGATGATTCAAACTCAAAGCCATCAACACATTCAATGAATTTGTCAGTTCACTTTCCTTAGGAGTGGTAATCAACTTTGTGAGATTATAACATACCGTGAAAGTGCTGGTGTAGTATAGAGAAAATTTTCTGAAACAGAGAATTAAGGGATACAGAAAACATGCTAACCCTGGAAAATAGAATAATCTATCCTAATAAAAGGGTAATATGCTAATTAGACTGGAAGACCTTCTAAGAGACCTTCTGGACCTTCTTCTGGACAAAGCCATGGTGGCAGGGTCCAGGCAGAGGCAATTGGAGGAAATCAGGCTGATCGGGGGAGGGGGCATGGAGGGGAAGAGGGGCAGTTAAGGTTAGCAGGTCAGCAGGCAGGGGGAGTTGGGGTGAGCAGGCCAAAGGTGGGGAGGGCTGTTGGGGGTGAGCAGGCCAGTAGAGGGGGCAGTTAAAAGTGATCAGACTGAAAGAAGAAACAGTTGAAGGAGATCAGGCAGGCATGGAGAGTGGTTAGGGGTGATCAGGCAAGCAGGTAGGTAAGTGGTTAGGAGCCAGCAGTACTGGATTACGAGAGGGATGTCCCAGATTGGAGAGGGTGCAGGCTGGCCTGAGAAACACTCCTTCCCCCTCCCCCCTCCAGTGCACAAATTTTGTGCACCAGGCCACTAGTAAATAATAATAGGATATAGAAATAATAACAATAGTACTTATATATAAAAGAGTTTTGGGGATTTATTATGTGTCAGGCATTATACTGAACATTTTGCACTGATTATCTTTTTAAAAATATTTTTATTGATTTAAGAGAGGGAGAGAGAGATAGAAACATCAATGATGAGAGAGAACCATTGATGGGCTACCTTCTGCATGACCCCTACTGAGGATCGAAACCACAACCTAGTCATATGTCCTGACCAGGAATCTAACACTGACCTCTTGGTTCATAGGTCTATGCTCAACCACTGAGCCATGTCAGTTGGGCTGCACTGATTATCTTACATAAGTTTTATAATAACCCTACAGGGTAGGTGTAAATCCCTATTTTTTAATAATGGAATGAGTTATACAATGTCAAAAACTTGCCTAGAGTCCAACAAAAAACCTACAAGTTGTGCCAGAATTTGACCTCATACCGTTTTCCCCCCAAACTACTCTTTTTATTAATTGTTTAAAGTACTACACGAGTCTCCTTTTTCCCCCATTGACCTCTCTCACACCACCCCCTACCCCAAGCACAAGCCCTCACCCCTTACTGTCTGTGTCCATTGATTATGCTCATATGCATGCATACAAGCCCTTTGGTTGAACTCTTACCCCCATTACCACCCCCCCCCCCACCTTCCCTCTGAAGTTGGACAGTCTATTTGACGCTTCTATGTCTCTGGTTCCATTTTTGTTCATCAGTTTATGTTGTTCATTATGTTCCATGAATGAGTGAGATCATGTGATACCGTATTTGCCGGCGTATAAGATGACTTTTTGGCCCTGAAAAATATGCCTCCAAGTGGGGGGTAGTCTTATACGGTGAGTATATAACAACCTCTGTATTTTGAGTGGAAATGTTAGGGGGTCGTCTTATACGCCCAGTCGTCTTATACGCCGGCAAATACGGTATTTTCAGGGCCAAAAAATCGTCTTATACGCCGGCAAATACGGTATTTTTATTTCACTGACTGGCTTATTTAATTTAGCATAATGCTCTCCAGATCTATCCATGCTGTTACAAATGGTAAGAATTCCTTCTTTTTACAGCATCATAGTATTCCATTGTGTAGACGTACTACAGTTTTCTAGTCCACTTATCTGCTGATGGGCACTTAAGCTGTTTCCAAAACTTAGCTATTGTAAATTGTGCTGCTATGAACATAGGGGTGCATAATATCCTTTTTAATTGGTGTTTCTGATTTCTTGGGATATATTCCTAGAAGTGGGATCACTGGGTCAAATGGGAGTTCTATTTTTAGTTTTTTCTGGAAACTCCATACTGTTCTCCACAGTGGCTGCACCAGTCTGCATTCCCACCAGCAGTGCAGGATGATTTCTTTTATCTGAATCCTCGCCAGCCCTTGTCCTTTGTTGATTATTGATGATAGCCATTCTGACAGGTGTGAGATTGTACCTCATTATTGTTTTGATTTCCATCTCTCAGATGATTAGTGAATTTGAGCATGTGACCTCATCTTTTAAGAACCAGGCTTAAGTACTAATATCTTGACACTAAGTAATAATATCTTATATAGCAAACATTTTGAGAACCTTTAGCATATCACTAGTTTTCTTAACACAGTGGCCTTATGTTTTTACATTTACTAAGCATAACATTATCCAGTATAACATAAATTATTGTTATTACAAATTTCCAGCATGCAAAGTTGCTAATTCATCTATACACATTTATTTTATTAGAAATCCTCTTTTTCCTATATTAGAAATATTTAAAGCCAGAATGCCCTTGCAGATTTTCATTTTTAAGTATAAATTATACAATAATTTGGCTTAAGTGGCTTAACTGTAAAACCAATTGATAATTTACTGCACTATATCACAAAAGCATCACATGAAACCAGAAAGAGAGGTATGTAGCCTCTGGTAATTGTGGATTCAAAAAATATATCTTTCGTTTTGATTCATTTTCAGTATATTTTAAATAGGAGCAAGCAATGTGTTAATAATTACCTTTACTGAATGTCTTCCTGAAATCTCATTATTTTAGGATAAAAAAACAGACTGTATGTTGCTTAACTAGATTAAGTACATTATTTGGTAGAGGCCCAATACACGAAATTCGTGCAAGAGTAGGCCTTCCTTTTTCAGGCTCCCGGCACCGGCTTCTCTCTGGCACCCAGGTCCAAGGCTTCCCTCACAGCCCAGACTTCATCCAGAAGGTTGTTAGAAAAGACATCTGGTCTAATTAGCATACTATACTTTTATTATTATAGATGACAAATACTGAAAAGCTTTCATCCATTCTCTGTATGCACAATATATTTTTATCTTAGTTTAGAAAATTATTTCCAGGTAGTAAGTTATTTCTGCCTGTTTTGTTAAATCCAGAGAGAGAGAGAGAGAGAGAGAGAGAGAGAGAGAGAGAGAGAGAGAGAGAAGGAGAGAAAAGCATCTATTGGTTGCCTCTCATACTTGCCCAGACTGGGGATCAAACCCACAATCTAGGTAAGTGTCCTGATGGGGAATTAAACCCACAACGTTTCGGTGTAAGGGAGATACTCCAACCAACTGAGCAACCTGGTGGCCAGGGCATATCTGCCTGTTTATATCCTAATAATAGTTATTTCTCATTAATTTTATAAACCTGGCACATTTTCCCTCAAGTGATCAATAGGACACCTAAGCAACCTTGCATATCTGCACATATGGAAAGAGGCACTGAAAAATATTCTGGTATCCTAAGTTCTTTCAAAGATTTTTCCAGAGAATGACTATATGGGCAAGAAGTTTAGAGGTGAAAGTGTTTGGTTTACTATAATGGAATCAATAAAAAAGTATATATAAATGTTATCATTTAAATAATAGGAAAATATTTTGGGTAAACAATGGAAAATAGGATAAGTGCAGTACTTAAAGATCACTCATTTTAAAGTATCTTGAGGAGCTATACATACAATAAATATCTGGCTATGTCAGTCAACACAACTCTTTGTAAATTGATGTCCACATCACAAATTGTACTAATTGGTACATCAGATTATCCAAAGACAGAATTAGCCATGGAAATAGAAGTCTCCTTTCATTTTCTAGAATTGTTGTTTTCAAATGAAGTTTGTGATATATGAAAGAAGCTGTTTTCTGTGTTATGGAAAAATAGAACATGGAATCCAGAGGAATAATGGTATCACTCTGAGTAGCATTCTCAAAACCTCTCTCTGCTTACTTTCTTTTTTCTTAATATATTTTATTGATTTTTTTTTACAGAGAGAAAGAACAGAGGGATAGAGAGTTAGAAATATCGATGAGAGAGAATCATCAATCAGCTGCCTCTTGCACACCCCCTACTGGGGATGTGCCCGCAACCAAGGTACATGCCCTTGACCGGAATTGAACCTGGGACCTTTCAGTCTGCAGGCCGACACTCTATCCACTAAGCCAAACCGGTTTCGGCTCTCTTCTTACTTTCTTTATTTTTTTAATTTTCTACTCTCTGACCTATTCTCCATTCTATCAAAATTTTCAACAATAGTTGTAATTGTTAAAATATCCCAAGTAATAAAGAAAAAAAACATTATGGAACAAGTCATATAAGAAAGATAAATTATTTTTTAATCCATATTTATTGTGTTTAACTAGAATATACTATCTAATAAAAGAGAAATATGCAAATTAACCATCACTCTGCTACACCCACCAGACATACCCACCAGCCAATCAAAAAGCAAGTATGCAAATTAACCCCAACCAAGATGGCTACAACCACAAGCAGGAGGGAGGCTTGGGTTTCTCTGGTAATGGAGGAAGCAAAGCTTTCCACACACCCTGTAGGGTCCAGGCCTCCACTCAAGGGTACAAAGTTTAAATTATAGAGGATGAATACCAACATAAATGGCAGCAGCCACAAAGCTAGAGAGAGTAGGAAGCTACAGTTTCCCCTCACAATGGAGAAAGCCAAGCTTTCCACATACTCTGGCTGGCCCAGGCCTCTGGTTAAGGTGACAACGTTTCAATTATACAAGATAAATAGAAACAGATATGGCTGCTGCCATGAAGCAAGCAGAAGGTGTGGCTCTACTCCAGGCTACAAAATTTCAACTGTAGAAGATAGATAAATCCCAGATACCAGGGCCTCTTCTTGGGTTGCTGGACAGTGTGCTCAACCTGCAAACCACCACAGGCCCCTCTCCCAGATATCCCCACACCCCAAGGGGATCCCCACCCTTATCCACTACACCATTCAGGGAAAACCAGCTGGCCCTTACCCTCTATCCTATCTAATAAAAGAGTAATATGTAGATTGACCATCACTCCAACAAGTTGGCTGCCCCATGTGGTCAAAGATCCTGCGCCCATGTGAACACAAGATGGCCACCACAAGATGGCCAGCAGGAGAGGGCAGTTGTGAGGGACCAGGCCTGCGAGGGAGGGAAGTTGGGGATGATCAAGCCTGCAGGAGAGGGCAGTTAGGGGTGACCAGGCCAGCAGGGAAGGACAATTATGGGGGATCCAGGCCTGCAGTGGAGAACCGTTGGGGGGGGCAGGTTTGTAGGGGAGGGCAGTTGGGGGAGAACAGGCCTGTAGGGGACAGCAATTAAGGGCAAACAAGTTGGCAGGGGAGTGGTTAGGCATCAATCAGGGTGATAGCAGTTAGGGGATGATAGCCTGGTGGGCAGAGGCAGTTAGGGGCAATCAGGAAGGCAGGCAGGCGAGCATTTGGGAGCCAGCAGTCTTAGATTGTGAGAGGGATGTCCAACTGCCTGTTTACACGTCATCCTGGTGGAATTGAGCTTAAATGGGCAGTCAGACATCCCTCGAGGTGTCCCAGATTGGAGAGGGTGCAGGCTGGGCTGAGGGTCACCCCTTCTCGTGAATGAATTTCGTGCATTGGGCCTCTAGTCTATATGTATAAAAGCCTAAGCAATCAAATGACTGCATTACTGGTCAACCAATCCATATGATGCACACTGATCACCAGGGGGAAGACACTCAATGCAGAAGCTGCTCCCTGATGGTCAGTGCACTCCTACAGTAGGAATGTCGCTCAGCTGACAGACCTGTTCCAGTGGCCCACCAGCCCAGAAACAGCCACTCACTCTCTCAGTAGTCTTGCAGGTCCAATCTCCAGAGAATGGGCCAGGCACTGGTGGACCAGAGCTTCCACAATGCTGATAGTATGCCAGCCTTCAGGAAGTTGGCTTCGGGCACCATAGCTTCTTCCCTCCCTAGACACTCTGCAAAGAAGAAATTATATAAAATCAGCCTTCATTTGGCTCCCAACAACCATCATGAACGTCAGCAGGATGGATATGGATTCCTGGCTGGTTGGGATGTCCCACCACCCACCTGGATGTCCAATCACATCCTGCCCCTAGGCAAGGCTTATGGAAGGGCTCTACTGATCAGGATTGACTGGGCAAGAGCCCAATGCAGGCATAGTGGGGCTGGGATGAACAGGAGCAGCAGGTGGCATTGGACTGCATGTTTAAGCCCAATCCCAGCAGGCTATGCTGAGGGACCCAACTCATACACAGATTCATGTACCAGGCCTCTAGTTATATAAGAGACTGTAGGGTAAAACATGTGACAATTAAAAAAGATGCTACAAAAAACAAAAACAAACAAACAAACAAAAACAATAAGAGGAGAAAACCAGCAGTGTGGTGGATACAAAGTTAGGAAAATACATCATGGGAGTTTTTTCTAATCATTATTGTAATGAACTCCTTTGGGATCCAGTTGGATAGAACAATATAATATATTTTCCTATAGATGTAAATGCAAATTAAGTATAGTGCTTTTAGTAGAACCTAGAGGCAACCTCAAAAACAAGATGATTCATGATAAATTGACGAATATCTAATTTGTGAGGTGGAGGTCATGTCCTTTGGTTTTTGAGAGGGAGACTAAAAAAAGACTTATTATGACATGAATTTTTTGAACTCTGTGTGCTACTTTGCACAACTTTCAGCAAAAACAATAAAAATGAATGAAATATTTTCAAGGTCTATGTCTTATGTCTTAATTCTCTCACAGGAAAAATATACAGATTTTATAGTTATTATAATATGGTTTTAAGTACAGGTATTGGTAAAAGTAATCAAAGCTGTGTCTATTTGCTAAATATTTATGAAGATTTAAATAGAGAAATAATGAACATGTTTGTTTTTATCTTGAGTAAAAATGGTTTTATTTTTTTACAATCTTTTAATTCATTTTTTATTAAGATACTATATGTGTACATATCTTACATTTGCCCCACCCCATACCATACATGCCCTCACCCACCAGAGTTTTGAGTCCATTGGTTATGCTTGTATGCATACACACAAGTCTTTCAGTTGATGTCTTATCTCCCCCTCCTCTTTCTAACCTTCCAGCTGTAATTTGACAGTCTGTTTGATGCTATACTGTCTCTGTGTCTATCTATTTGTTCAACAGTTTATAATGTTCTTTATTATCCATAAATGAGTGATATTATGTGGTATTTTTCTTTCATTGACTAACTTATTTCACTTAGCATGATGTTCTCCAATTCCATCCAGATTGCTGAAAATGGTAATAATTCGGTCTTTTTTATGGCAGCATAGTATTCAATTGTGTAGATGTACCATAGTTTTCTGATCCATTCATTGGCTTACAGGCACCTAGGCTGTTTCTAAATCTTAGCTATTGTAAGTTGTGCTGCTATGAACATTGGGGTGCATATATCCTTTCTTATTTGGTGTTTCTAGCTTCTTAGGATATATTCCTAAGAGTGGGATTACTGGGTCAAATGGGAGTTCCATTTTTAGTTTTTTGAGGAAACTTGATACTCTTCTCCACAGTGGCTGAACTAGTCTACATTCCCACCAGCAGTGCACAATTACTTTTTCTCTGCACCCTCACCCACCCTTGCCTTTTGTTCATTTGTTGATGATAGCTATTCTGGCTGGTGTGAGATAGTACTGCATTGTCATTTTGATTTGCATCCCTCGGATAATTAGTGACTTTGAGCATGTTTTCATGTGCCTCTTGGTCTTCTTTTGAAAAGATTCTATTTAGGTCTGTTGCCCATTTCTTTATTGGATCATATATATTCCATTTATTAAGTTGTATAAGCTGTCTGTAGGTGTTGGAGAATAAACCTTTATGAGTGATAACATTTGCAAATATGTTCTCCCATACAGTGGGATATCTTGTTGTTTTGTTGATAGTTTCTTTTGCTATGCAAAAGCTTTTTATTTTAATGTAATATCATTTGTTTATTTCCTCTTTAGCTTCATTTGCCCTAGGGGCAGTATCAGTGAAGAAGTTCTTTTGGCATATGTATGAGATATTGCTGCATGTAGATTCTTCTAATATTTGTATGGTTTCCCATATTATCTTTAAATTCTGTATCCATTTTGAGTTTATTTATGTGTATGGTGTAAGTTGGTGATCTAGTTTCAATTTTTGCATGTATCTGTCCAATTTTCCCAACATATAAAAATTGAGGAGACTGTCTTGACTCCATTGTATGTTCATACATACTTTGTCAAATATCAATTGAGCATAGTAATTTGGGTTGATATTTGGATTTTCTATTCTATTCCATTGAACTATTTCTCTTTTTGTGCCAGTACTGTGGTGTTTTCAGAACAGTTGGTTTGTAATACAACTTGAAATCTGGTATTGAGATTCCTCCTACTTTGATCTTCTTTCTCAGGATTGCTTTGGCTATTCGGGGTCTTTTTTTATACCAGATGAATTTTTGGAGAGTTATTTCTAGGTCTGTGAAATATGCTGTTGGTATTTTAATGGTGAATGCTTTAGGTAGTATGGCCATTTTAATGATGTTGATTTTACCAATCCATGAACATGGTATGTTCTTCTATCTGGTTACATCTTTCTCTATCTCTTTTTTTAAGCGTCCCATTGTTTTCTGTGTATAGGTCTTTTACCTCCTTAGTTAAGTTTATTCCTAGGTATTTTAAGTTTTTTGGTGTGATGGTAAATGGGATTGCTTTTTTAGTCTCTTTCTATAATTTCACAATTGGTGTATAGAAAGGCCATAGATTTCTTGGGGTTAATTTTGTATCCTGCTACATTGCCAAATTCATGTATTAAATCTATTAGTTTTTTGATGGAGTCTTTTGTTGTTTTTTATGTACAATATCATGTCATCTGCCAATAAGTACAGCTTTACTTCTTTCCCATTATTGATGCCTTTTATTTCTTCTTGTCTAATTGCAATGGCTAATACTTCCTATAGTATGTCAAACAGGAGTGGTGAGGGTGGGCATCCTGTCTTGTTCCTTTTCTTAGGGAAAATGTTTTTAGTTTTTTTCCCCCCCATTGAGTATGATGTTTACTATGGGTTTATCATATATAGCTTTTATTATATTGAGGTGTGATCCTTCTATTCCCACCTTGTTGAGAATTTTTATCAATAAGTGTTGTTGGGAAGCTGACTAAAACAAGATGGCAGCCTAGGTAGTCTTCTAAGCTGCCACCTTATCAACAATTTGGAAAAAAACAACAGCTAAAATGGAAAGGGATAGCACCAGACCCACAGGAAAGCTGGCGGAATGGGATGGCTACAACTAGACACAAAGCAAGGTGCCACTGCTGCCATGTGGAGTTTAAAACTATGGTGGAACTGGACCTGCCTGAGCCGCCACTGCCAGTAATGAGGGAAGCCAGACCTCACTCCACCCGGGGGCCCAGGGAGTGGGCCATCCTGGCCGGCCCGCTGTGGAAGCAAGGGAGCTGATGCTGGGCCTCCACCATGCCTTCGGCTCCTGCCCAGAAGAGATGCCTTTGAGCTCGGTTTCCCCGCCCACAACCATCTCAGCCCTCAGCTGTCCCAGCCCTCCAGCTGTGCTGGTGAGGAGATGGTGCAGTGTCTCCCTGCCCGCAGCCATCTCAGCCCTGCCTTCGCGCACGCCATACTGGTGAGGAGCTGGCACAGTGCCTTCCATTTACAGCCCCAGCAAGTCCTTCCTCCACTGCAGCATGGCCGGTCCAAAGCTTCGGCCACTGTCACCATGTGGATTTTAAAACTACAGTGGAAATTGAACCACAGGAGCGACCATTGCTGCCGCACCCGCCACTGCACCTGCGAATGAGGGAAACCACCGAGAACAGAGCTCACTCGGCCCTGGGCCCAGGGAGTGGGCAACTTCAGAACATAACCTCCAAGTCCACAGCTGCTCCGCTTCTGCCCCGAACAAGACCCCTTTGAGCACGATCTTCCCGCCTGCAGCTGTCCCAGCCCACCCACAGTGCTGGTGAGGAGATGGCACAGTGCCTTCCATCTGCGGCCCCACCGAGCCCTTCGCCCATCAGGCCCACCACCACAGGGCTGAGCAGGAGCCTCTGCCAGGACCCCAAGGAGGAGCGCCACTGCCACCATGTGGATTTTAAAAATACAGTGGAAATTGAGCCACAAAAGCCACCGTCTCCACCGCACCCGCTGCTGCTGCCTTGAGTGAGGGAAGCCCACAGAGAACAGAGCTCACTCCACCCCAGGCCCAGGGAGTGGGCAGCTTCTGAGCATGGCCTCAGCTTCCGCAGCCGTTCCACTGAGACTTCTTGGAGTGTAGTCTCCCCCGCCGCAGCCGTCCTAGCCAGCCCGCCGTGCTAGCGAGGAGCTAGTGCAGCGCCTCCAGTTGGTGACACCAGCGCCCCAGAGGGGCCGTGTGCCCCGGGTGAGCCGTGTGCCCCAGGGGGTCTCGGTGTCCCGGGAGAGCCATGTGCCCCAGGGGAGACATGTGCCCTGGGAGAGCCGTGTGCCCCAGGGAAGCAGTGGGACCCGGGGGGAGGGGCAGTGTGAACCAGAGGAGGAGCAGATTCTATTCATGTGGTCCTGAGATACTCACCATAAAACAAGCAGATTGTCAAATGACAGCCGGGAGGATAAGGAGACCTGGGGGGAAATAAGAGAACAACCGAAGGACTGGTATGCATGCATATAAGTACAACCAACGGACACAGAACTCTGGGGAGGGAGAGCATGAATGGGACGGGGGGGCAATCGTAAGCTATGTACACATATAATGCCTTAATAAATTTTTAAAAATAAAATAAAATAAGAAATATTAAAAAAAATAGGTAGTGTTGGATTTTGTCAAATTCTTTTTCTGCATCAATTAATATGACTATGTTGTTTTTATCTCTTAAGTTTGTTTATGTGATGTATCATGTTTATTCATTTGCCAATAGTGTACCATCCTTGGATTCCTGGGGTAAATCCAACTTGGTCATGGTGTATGATCTTTCTGATGTACTTCTGGAGGTAATTGGCTAGAATTTTGTTCAGGATTTTGACATCTATCTTCATGAGGGATATTGGCGTGTAGTTCTCTTTAATTGTGTTGTATTCATCTGTTTTTGGTATTATAGTGATGCTGGATCATAGAAAGAGCTTAGAAGTGTTCCTTCCTCTTGTATTATTTGGAATAGTTGGAGGAGGATAGGATTTAGTTCTTCCTTGAATGTTTGGTAAAACTCTCCTGTGATGCCATCTGGCCCCAGGATTTTGTTTGCTGGAAACTTTTTGATGACTACTTCAATTTCTTCAATAGTTACTGGCCTATTAAGGTGTTTGGATTCTTCCTGATTGAATTTTGGAAGGTTATATTTTTCTAGAAATATGTCCATTTCCTCCAGGCTGTCCAGTGTGTTGGAATAGAGTTGTTCATAGCATTTTGTAACAGTCCTTTGTATTTTGGTAGGGTGTGTTGTTATTTCACCCTTTTCATTTATTATTTTGTTTATTTGTATCCTCTCTCTGCTTCTTGGTGAACCTGGCTAGATGTTCATCAATCTTGTCTATCCTTTCAAAGAACCAGTTCTTGATATTTTGATATTTTGTATTATTTGTTTAGTCTCTATAATAGTTTATCTCTGCTCTGACCTTAATTATTTCCTTCCTTCAGATTACACTGGGCTTCTCTTGTTGCTCTCTTTCTAACTCTTTGAGTTGTACAGTTAAGTAATTTATTACCATTGTTTCTTGTTTTTTTGTTTTTTTTTTTTTGCAGTAGGCTCGTAGAGCTATTAACTTCCCTCTCAAGATTGATTTTGCTGTGTCCCATAGATTTTAGAATGTTGTATTTTCATTGTCATTTGTTTCCATGTTTTTTTTTAAATGTCTTCCTTGATTTCTCTGGTGACCCAGTCATTGTTTTGTTTTGTTTGTGTGTTTTTTTTGTTTAGTTTTTTAAAAATATATATTTTATTGATTTATTTACAGAGAGAAAGAGATAGGGATAGAGAGTTAGAAACATCAATGAGAGAGAGTCATCGACCAGCTGCCTCTTGCACACACCCTACTGGGGATGTTCCCCTCAACCAAGGTACATGCCCTTGACTGGAATCAAACCTGGGACCTTTCAGTCCACAGGCTGACACTCTATCCACTGATCCAAACTGGTTTCAGCTCAGTCATTGTTTAATAGCATGCTGTTTAGTCTGCATGTGTTTGATTTCTTTGGATTGTTTTTATTGTAGTTGATTTCCAGTTTTACACCACTATGATTTGAGAAGCTGCTTGATGTGATTTCTATCTTCTTGAATTTGGAAAGACTTTGCCTATGTCCCAACATATGGTCTGCCTTTGAAAATTACCCATGTGTACTTGTGAAGAATGTATATTTTGTGGCTTTGAGTCAAATGTTCTGAAGATGTCAATAAAGTTCATCTGGTCTAGGGAGTCATTTAGGATTGACGTTTCTTTACTGATTTCTTTTTTAGAGGATTCGTCCAATGGTGCTTGTGGGGTATTGAAATCTCCTACTATGATTGTATTCCTACTCATCTCTCCCTTGATATCCTCCAGGAGTATTTTATTTTATTTTATGTATTTGGGTGCTCCTGTATAAGGTGCATATATGTTTACCAGAATTATTCTTCTTTTTGGATTGCTCCCTTTGTTATTTTGAAGTGGCCTTCCTTATTGCTTATTATGTCCTTCACTTTGAGATCTAATTTGTCTGATAGAATTATTGCTCCCCCAGCTTTTCTTTTTATCATTTCCATTCGCCTGGAAAACCTTTTTCCATCCCTTCACCCTCAGTTCATGTGCGACTTTTTTTCTGAGGTAGGTTTCTCATAGACAGCAGATGTATGGGCCGTGTTTTCTTTTCCAATCTGTTACCCTGTTTGTTTTGATTGGAGCATTTAATACATTTACATTTAAAGTTTATTATTGATAGGTACTTATTTGTCACCATTTTTATTCTATACCCCTGTGTTCCTTCTTTGCTTCCTATTTCTTTTTTATTTAGTTTATTTACAGTAGACCCTTTCGCATTTCTTGCATTACTGTTTTGGTGGTAATAAATTTCCTTCATCCCTTTTTTGTCTGAGAAACTCCTGATTTCACCTTCAGTTTTGATTGATAGCCTTGCTGGGTACAATATTCTTGGATTCAGACCCTTCCTTTGCATGACTTTATATATTTCACTCCATTCTCTTCTGGACTGATGAGTTTCTGTGGAGAAATAAGTTGCTATTGTGATGGGGGTTTCTTTGTATATAACTTTCTGTCTCTTTTTGGCTGCTTTTAAGGTTCTTATTTTGTAGTTGGTGTTTGTCAATTTAATTATAATGTGCCTTAGCATCAGCATTTTGGGGTTCCTTTTGCTCAGGACTCTGTGAGCTTCTTGGATTTGTGTGGGTTTTTTCTTCCCTATATCAGGAAAGTTTTCTGTCATTATTTAAACAGGTTTTCTATTCTTTGTACAGTTTCTTTTCCTTCTGGAACCCCTATTGTGTATATGATGTTTTGTTTTGTGTATTCTCAAAGGTTCCTTAGGCTCTCCTGCTTTTTAATTTTTTTTCTTTTCTAGAAGCTGCTCTACTTGAGTATTTTCCCCCACCTTGTTTTCTAGCTCACTTACTTGGTCCTCTGCTTCTTCTATTCTACTCTTGATGCTTTCTATTGAGTTCTTTACAGTAAGGTTGTCATTTTTCATTTCTTCTTTGTTCTTCTTCATTTCCTCTTGGTTCTTACTCATATTGTCTAATTTGTCTTCCATTCTTTTCAGTCACCCTATGACCATTTCTCTGAATTCTTCCTCTGATAAGTTGCTTGTCTCTAATTCATTTACTTCCTTTTCTGGCTATTTATTTATCTGTCCATGGACTCTCTTTTCAGGATGTCTGATTATACAGTTCCCTCTCTCCTGTGTTGATTTAAAGGTACAAAATACAACACAACCAGATCCAGTACACAAGACACTGAACAGAGATGTATTCTTGATATTAATAACCTCCCATAAAGGTGACCACCAGAGAGAGTCAAATTAGGGTGTAGGAGATAAATAAGAGTAAAAAAAAAAAGGAGTGTAAAAATGAAATTGGGAAAAGGAGAAAAAATTAAGAGAGACTGGAACTAGACAAAGAGAAAAAAGAGGAACAAACTACATATATATATATATATATATATATATATATATATATATATATATGGAGGAAACTTCAATAGAATGACCATTAATCATGGCAAATACCAGCAACAACTACCTGGAGATTAGTACAACCTACAACACCAACTAATATCAAGTGATAAAAGGGAAAACAGAAGTAAAAAACAAACTAAAACACAGCAAACAAAAACAAACATACAAGCAAACAAAAAGAATAGGCAAGACAATCTCACAAAAAGCATAAAACTTCTATATTGTTAACATTCAAACAAACCACTACAAAAGGACAGAGGACAAAAAACACATTCTTTTTCTTATTTGTTAGGACAGTGAAAGAGAGGTGTATATGGACTTGGAGCAGGGGATTAGAAATTATATAATTTCTAATAGTGAAATTTTATATAGTGAAATTTTATATAGTGAAATTTTATCAGAGGGTAAACAGAAAGAATAGGGAAAATCTAGAGCAGGAAAGGGTTAAGATAAACAGAACACCAAAAGGGGAAAGTTTAGGAAGATAGTGATGGCATAAAGGTGGAGTTGAGATAGAATAAAGCAATGGTGAAGGAAAGGTGAAAATAGACTGTATAACACTAATCCCAAAGTAAAATAAGGAGCAAATAAAATGATACTTAAAATAAATAAATATATAATATAATATAATATAATATAATATAATATAATATAATAGTACTCGTAGTAGTAATAATGCTGATTACAAATAAAATGTAATAATTAAAAAGGTAAAAATCAAACGAGGAAAAAAGAAAATAGTTTCTTAAGTAAATGGTGCAAAAAATGAAAATAAAAACAAAAATTAATAAAATTAATAAAAATAAAATAAACTGTGAAGGTTATTAACTTCCTGTATCTTTCTGTTTGGCAAGCTTATTTCCCAGTCAGGAGAGTATTGCAGTTCTCTGTATTTCATTGCTCCTCAGTGTTGTAATCCATTCTGATTTTTAAGCAGGCAGTGTCTTAATTTCTGATATCCCTTTATTTTTTATTACACTTGGGTCAATTTGTGATTCAGCCTCTGGGTGGCAGTGTTTCTGGGTTGACTTTCAGGACTATAAAGCCACTTTAGCTTTTTTTCTCCGTGGCACTCAACATGTTTGTGGAGGCTGGTAGGCAAGTCCAAGCAGACTGCACACCCTTGAAACTCATAGGCTATCTCTCAACATCAAATCAAAACGGGTTGCTCTTTAGAGATACCACAATCACGGATCACACCATCCCAACATCCCGGGACTTCTCTAGGCACATGCCTCCCCATTCCTCCAGGTCCTGCAGTACACGTGTTTCTGTCTTCCACAGGGAAGAGACACCTCATCCTTTCCCAGTGTAATTTGACCTTTCTGTGGTGGTGTTTAGAGCTCCTTTGAGTCCAAGCTTTTGCACCACTTAACAGGTGTTCTGGGGCTCATAGCTGTCTGAGGGTCACCGTAGCTGTGGATATTCAGGCCTCTGACAAGATCCACTTTTCCGTTCAAGATTGCGAGATTCCCTGTCCGAACCAGTAGCTCCTGGAGGTGACCCGGCCACTATGGGTGCTTTCCTGTCAGGGGAACCTCATCCAGCAGTCCCCACCTCCACCTTCTACTGGAGTTCAGCTGTCCCTTAGCTTGCTAACAAGCACTCCCAGTGCAACCTTCAGCTATTCTTTCTTTCTGCTCCTGGACAAAGCTCAGAACACGTCTGTCTATTCTTCCTATTTTCTCCTCCTGATCTTTCCACTCTGAACGTGATTTTTTTTTTTGTCTAAACACTATCATTTCTTCTTCATACATGTGTTCAAAACAGAGATTTTTACTATATATTTGCTACACTACTTACCATGCTTTTTGGATTTTACCAATTGTGTTTGATTGTAACAAGATATTTTGGACAAATACTGAAGGGAGTCTATATAATTTTAATTTGTAAAAGTTATTAACTAAAAACATCATTTAAATTGGAGTTTGGTGAGCCTGTAGAAAGAATTCTCATGCCTTCCCACTCATCAGCAATTGTCCTAAACAGGAAGAGATATACTTTCCATCTCCAACAGAAAGATGTTTTTCTACTTCACTACTCCAGTAGGAAGCAGGAAGATCTCCTTCCCTGGCAATCAATCACTCAGCCAATGAGAGGCTTAGAAATCAGACAATGAATGGCCACTAGATGCCAAACTCCCAGTTTCCTCCAATGGAATTTTTGTTTTCAACAGCCCCTCTGAAAGTCTCCTTTCTTCTGAAAATGAATGTTCCTCTCCTTTGTTCTCTCGACTTCTGTGGTTCTCCATTAAACTGCATGTCCCAGATTGCTATTCCTTGTTCCCAAATAAACTTAGTTTTGTTGGAGAAATATATGGGTTTTTATTTGTTTAAGGTCAACAAATTGCATAGTTGTTTGTTTTTGTTTTTCTAGATGCCTGAATTCTTATAGATAATAGGAATCAGAAATTCAGGAGTATTTTACTATTTTTTGTATTTGGGACATTGCCCAATTAAAATGGAAATATCAGTCCTCTAAAAGGGGAACAAGGAATGTTCATGAAGGAAGAAAATAGAGTAAAAGATATATCAGCACCGGCAATGAGTCTGAGAACGGCTTGAATAACATTAGGAATTCAATTAAAGAAAGTTGGGTAGCACCATAAGAAATATAATCTGTGGCATAATTGGGATGAGTTCTTAAGACAAATTGATAACTTTTGATACCTAGGCTTGTGAGGAGGAAAGAGGCTTGTCCAGGGAAGAGTAGAAGAGACTGGTCCAGTTTCTCATGATGCATTTTTAAATCGAATATGTCAAAGACAGCCATCAGTGTCTTTGCGCTGAGAGGGATGGTGGCATTGGTATTACAAGAGGCAGACATTACTTGAGTCAGTATATTTATAGCAGGATCCCATCAACTGAGAAGGGAAGCTGGCAATGTAATTGAATTTCATATCCCTTCTATTTAAGAAAGCATTACAGCCGAAACCGGTTTGGCTCAGTGGATAGAGCATCGGTCTGCAGAGTGAAAGGTTCCAGGTTCGATTCTGGTCAGGGCATGTGCATTGTTTGTGGGCAAGTCCCCAGTCGGGGATATGCAAGAGGCAGCTGGTCGATGTTTCTAACTCTCTGTCCCTCTACCTTCCTCTCTGTGAAAAATCAATAAAATATATTTAAAAAAAGACATAAAACTTTTTTAAAAAGCATTACAAATGGTCTGGTAAGACTATTACAACACAGCTCAGGCTGAATCAAGGAAGAATCTCAGTTGTGTGTCTTGAAAACATAGCAATATAACCTTAGCCAGATGTTTTAGTTGGTTGGAGCATTGTCCCAGTCAGGCCTCATGCCCAGATTGAAGGTTCCATCCCTGGTTGGGGCATATACAAGAGGCAACTGATTAATATGTTTCCCAAATCAAATGTTCCCTATCTCTCTTTCTCTCTAAAAATCAATAAAAACATATCCTCAGGTGATGATTATAAAAAGAAGAAGAAAATAGAGCAATAGCTTTGTCCATTTAGGCTGCTCTAACAAAATACAATGGACAAGGTAAAACAACAGAAATTTATTTCTCACAGTTCTGGAGGCTTGGAAGTTCAAGATCAAAATGTTGGCAAATGAAATGCCTGGTTATGTCCCCCTTATTGTATTAGAGATGCTACCTTTTTGCTGTGTCCTCACATGGTCAAATGGACAAGGGAGTTCTCTTGTGCCTGTTTCCTAAGGGAACTATTTTTATTAATGAGGTCTCTTCCTCATGACCTAATCAACTCACAAGCATAATACCTCCTACTAGAATCACTTTTTAAGGCTTGGGATTCCAACATAAAAATATTGGGGGTACACAAACATTTAGATTACAGCAAGAAAGTTGTGGAGTAGCTATGATATAAATATAAGATCCTAGGTCTGTGGTAGCAAGGCACGTTCCTGTTTCATTATAAATTACTTTTGTTTTTAAGTCAAGTGGGAGGAATTTCTGAGCTACATGGTAACCAAAGAACCAACTGTGCAAGAGAGCATCTCTTAATAGCCACTGTGAAGATGTGATGATATACTATGAAACAAAGTTCACCAAAGCCAAAAGAATGTCACCTAAAACAAAAACCAAGTTCAATTAATCAGAGTCTAATAGTAAAGTGATCCATCTGGAATGTAAGTATTGTAGATTGAAAACAAAGCAAAATCCAAGTAAGGACTAGCCAAAAAGTCAATACAGTTAAAGGTGGCAGAACTGGATAGTGGACACGTGTATTTCCTAATGTTATGAGCATCCAATTTCTATTCAGTTATTATGATGGTCAGAGGTCAGGGGTATAGGGCAATTAAAGTTGTCAGGTTTTGATTATTTGGGATTTTTCATTAGTCTTGCATGTCATAAGCATAAGTGACTCAAGCTGAGAAGGGCTGAACTATGTTCTTTGAAACTGAAGGAACTAATAAGGTTTGCTTACATTACACTTAGTTTATGCTAAGTGTATGCTTCTTACCCTCTCCATAAACATCTGGAAAAAAATAAAGCAAAATTAAACACTTTGGTTTGAATCTTTTATTTCAATTCTTTTAGTAATTTTATGTAGTATATACTTTAGAAGAGTTAATCACTTAAATAAGGAAAAAATTAAGCATAGCATCAACTTATGTGGGTGTTGAATCTCTGAAATAACTATTATGTAGAAAAATATCAGTTTCACACATACATTGTTATTGTAGTTCTTTCACAGTTCAGTTCAATCATGTTTGATTTCTCTAGGTCATAGCTGAGTGTGTTGTTTCAATCAAGGAGAGGTTCAAATAAAAGTAGGGTTGGATTTGGGGAATAATTTCACTTATTTAAAGTAACTAAAATATATAAAGAATTATGTCAGCTGGGTAAATTAAGATGGTGGCATAAGGTATACACCTGTACGTGCTGCCTCTCACAACCACACCAAAACTACAACTAAAATACAAAATGGCTATCATATAGAACAACAGAAAGGCTGGTCTATTAGAAGTTCTACAACTAGAAGGAAATCAAAAAGCTCATTGAGACTGGGTAGGAGGTGCAGAGGTGTGGAAAAGCAGAGGTACAGGGATGCACAAACCAGGTTGGCAACTGGGTGCTGTTTTTAAGCTCCAAACTGCTCTGAACTCCAGCTTCCCATGAGACTGTAAGGATCCAGACACCTAGAGGGAGAAACTGGACTGTCTGTCATCCAGTAGGAAAGAGAGGTGGGTTTTCTCAAAGAGAAATAGCAGGAATCATTGTTACAATGTGTGGGCACAGGAATTCGAGACACTGAGACATGGGGACTCAGAAGCATGGAGATGCTGAGACTCGGAGACAGCTGATTGGTTGCCATATATGTTTTCTCTGCCCTTGTGACTCCCAGAGACCCTGCCCCACCCACTTTACAACCCCACCCAAGCTGTGCACAGTGGCTTTTACATATAAATGGCCTGTCCTCCAGAAGCCAGTGTACCTAGTGATCAGTGTGAGACAATTCTAGGTTGCAACTCCTCACATCCATAAGTGACACACTCAAGAAGCAGACTCATAATAACCAAAGCCCCATTGAAGCAAGTCCTGCCCCAGAAGGGTATCTCCAGCACAGAAGTTCTTCCATTATAGAAACAGCAGGTCCTCACAGCCAATTGTCCTGGAGGTAAATTCCTCCCACTGATACCAACAGCAATCAAGGCTTAACTACAACAAGACTGTTCAACTAGCCCACAAAGGGATACACCAAGAGGGACTACCTCAGGTGATTGGGGAGGCTGAACCACTGGGCCCTATAGGACACCTACCACACAAGGCAACTGTATCAACACAGTGAAGCAGCCAAAATGCAGAGATAATTAAACAAAGAATGTTCTAGAAAACTCCAAGGGACTTAGTGAGACCTTTAAGGATCTTAATAAGAATGGCCAAAGGGAAAGAAAAAAAAAAGGAAAAGGACCAGTTGGAAATTAAGCATACACTATCTAAAATAAATAATAATATACAGAAATTCAACAGCAGACCAGATAATCCCAAGAATCAAGTCAAAGATTTGAAATATGAAAAAGAAAAAGAAAAAAAAAAACACACACACACACCCAACTAGAAGATCAAAAAGAAAAAAGAATTAAAAAAATATGAAGATAGTGTAAGGAACCTCTGGGACAACTTCAAATATACCAACATTCAAATTATGAGGGTGCCAGAAGAAGAGAGAGAGCAAGATATTGAAAACCTATTTGAAGAAATAATTACAGAAAACTTCCTCTACCTGGTGAAAGAAATAGACTTACAAGTACAGGAAACTCACAGAACCCCAAACAAGTGGAATCCAAAGAGAACCACACCAAGAAACATCATAATTAAAATGTCAAAGGCAAAAGCCAAAGAGAGAATCTTAAAAGCAGCAAGAGAAAAACAGTTAGTTACCTACAAGGGAGTACCCATGTGACTGCCAGCTTATTTCTCAACAGAAACTATGCAGGCCAGAAGGGAGTGGCAAGAAATATTCAAAGTGATGAATAGCAAGAACCCATAACCTAGATTACTCTACCCAGCAAAGCTATTATTTAGAATTGAAGATCAGATAAAGAGCTTCACAGACAAGAAAAAGCTAAAGGAATTAAGCACCATCAAACCTGGATTATATGAAATGCTGAAGAGTATTCTTTAAGAAGAGGGGGAAAAGGCAAAGATAAAAATTATGAACAACAAAGTGACAACAAATACATATTTATCAACAAGTTAATCCAAAAATCAAGTGAACAAAAATCTGATGAACAGAATGGACTGGTGAATATTAATATAATCAGGGGCACAGAAAAGGAGTGGACTGAAAATTATTTGTGGGAAGGGAGCATGAAGTATGTGGGAAGAGATTGTACAAAAATCTTACACCTATGGATGAGGACAGTGGCAGAGGTTAAGAGCATGAGTTTGGGCGGGGGACCTGGTGGAGGGGAGCTAAGGTGTGGAAAAAGAGGAACATCTGTAATAATCTGAACAATAAATATTTATTTAAAAAAATAATTATGTCAGCTGGATAATGCACAAGTTTTAGAAGTAGAAACAGAACACTTGATGACTGAGTTTTATTACAGAGACACTAAGGGAAATATATCGTTCCATATTCTATGGGGCTATATGCATTTCTGAATAAGATACTCCTGAGGGCACTTAGTATAATTTTAATAGGGATTAAACAGATGTAAAAGGAAAGTTTAAATCATTTATGTATCTTAGTACTATAATATGATTCATAGTGAAATATTCTGTCCAAATTAGGGCTTGGTTAGAGCCCAAATTTTTAATTTTACAACTAGTAAAACTGAGTGGAGTTAATTATTTTTAAAATCCAGGAATTCAAACTTTGATTACCATCCTGCATATTGAAATGCTTGAGGGAACTTGAAACCAGAGTCTTCAGAATAATGCAAGATGAAGAGTAACATTTGGTTATGTTGTAGCTTAAATTTCCAAGATAATAACTAATACTATCCATTCAACTATACATTCTCCTTTATCAAATACTCTTGGAGAATGTGTCACTATATATAATTATGTATGTTGAATACACTTTGCAGTTTATGTTATTTTTCTGAACCACAACATAGTTGCTTATCTCCTTTAGTTATGTCTGATTCAAGCAAATGATTGGACATTCTCTCATTGTATATTTATAACTCAATGTATGTGCGCTTCATAGAATTTATTAAATTATACAGTTTGAATTGTGAAATTGTGCAGGTGCTTTTACTTTGGCTATCACATCATTGTCAAAATGTACCCTCTCAGAATAGTTTACCTAAAGGAAGCCAATGAGTATAAATTATTTTCTTTGAAATCTGAATGTTTCATTTTCACATTTGTTCTTGGGGATCAGCAGTTCTTAATATAGATCCATGGGCATAAGAGAATTTATGAAGTGTCTACATTTGCATTAAACTTTTATGAATACAAGAAACTATGTATTATTTAGAGAAAAGATTCATAATTTGTAACAGATTTTCAAAGAGGTTCATGAACCAAAAACTGATTTAAAAATACCTTATTTGCAGTATGCAAATGATACTCATCTCAAGGAGTGCTTTTAACTGAAATTTCAGTAACAGTATTCAAAGTATGAATTAAAGAAATACTCCTTCCTCCCCAAAGTGTCATGCTTTAGAGCAGTTGTTCCCAACCATTTTTTTGGGCCGTGCCCCACGTAAGCATCTCTACAGTCCTGATGCTCCCCCTGCCCCATGACATATGATTCTTATTATTCAAAAAATGAACTCCTATTCACGTGGAGGAAGCCTAAAAGGTCATTAACTTGGTTTAAACAAGCTTCCAAAGAACATGACATCCATGAAAGAGAAAAATAACAGAATGAAAGGACAGTTGAAGTACTGAGGAAGAAATCACTAATAAATTGTTAAAAATAATAATAATATGAAGTAATATGAAAAAATAGTAAATAAAGTTTCAAAACATATAAGAGAACTTAAATGCATAAATATGTCATAATCTATGTTTATATACTGTATACGAGGCCCCTAGAATCATAAGAAATGCAAAAAATTCACTACTAATAACTCATTCTCCAATGCCCCTCTTAAAAATTAAATTGCCCCCTGTGGGGTGTTTGGCCCATGTTGGGAACTACTACTTTAGAATCTGATCATGACTCAAACTACAAATCTTTTTTTACTAAAAAAAATCCTATTGCTGTTTCATAACAATTATCTGAATAAATACATACGTTAGAGGTAAAAAACAAAACTGCTTGGAGAGGATTTCATTCATTTAAAAGTTCCCAGTAAACTAACTTAAGCATAATCTCCAAACCTATGTGATTCTGTGAGATAAAGAGGATAATCAGGCTCCCATGCCAGCCTTGATTTGTACTTCAATTGAGGTGCCCTTGGCATGGAAGTTCATCTCAGAATATTCCTAGATTTATAGCTGCTACTTGACTTCCATGTGACAGCTATGGAGAGCTGTCATATTCAGTTGTGTTGAGATGAAGGTTATAACCATTTCTTTTGTGTCTTTCATAGCAATATACACCCTTTTGTCAGTCTGACAGACAGAAGCAGACGAATGATCCCTATCATGAAGGCCACTTAATAGGTCCACCTAAAACAGCCTTAGAATATATGTTTGTGCCCTTTCTTTATAGAATACACTTTTAATTCATTCATTGAAACTGCAATGTTTGGATTTGGAGCTATTTCCAAGTATTGCTTTACATATGCATAGTAATTAGAACTAGCTGAGGTGTCCTGCTCTTCTCCTCTGATTTTAATTGGAGGTAAACAGAGGCATATGTCTTCCTATGAGAGCTTTGCTTTCAGGAGAATTCTTGCTATTTCAAATTGACAGGATGAGGCTGCATCTTTCAAGTCTGTTTTATTCCAGTGAGTAGAGTCTTTGTTGATTTTTTTTTGAGAGTTCACTGTTATAAGGTGCTTGACTTGTATATTTTGAACTACATATTATAAATGACTGTTTCATTTCTACAAGTAAAGAAAAAGACAGAAATCGTCATGAGATTTAATAAATTTTAGTAGTTTTAAAAGCTATTTTGGTTCAGAACTTAAAAACGGAAAGAATGCTTATTAATTATTTCTCAAAAAGTGAGTTTTACCAGTAGGACAGGCACTGAGTGAATTGTGAGTAAGATATCCTTTTGCCTCATAAAGAAGAAGAGAAAAAGGGGATACAGACTATTTTTCACATCCTATTTATTGATTTGTCTACATAAGATCTTGACAACTCAATAGTGATAAAATAATTAGTCTATATTTCAATTAGTTTGCATGTATCATATCAAACTATAAACTGAACTTTCCCTATATACTTCCAGTACGTAGTTTTTTCTCTTCAGATGCTGCTTTATCAATAATAATTACCAACATCAATACATATGTCATTGAGTCTGTATTTTATAAACAAGAGACATGTAATGATTTTCTTTGGATTATATTTACATATAAAAATATGTTCATGTATTAGGTAGTCAATTTAAATAGGTCAAAATAGATGTAAACCTGCTAATTTAGAATTACCTCATTTAAAAAAAATATTTATTGTTCAGATTATTATAGATGTTCCTTTTTCCATCAAAGCTCCCCTCCACCCTATTCCCACCCCACACCATGACCTTACCCTCTGCCACTGTCCTCATTCATAGGTGTAAGATTTTTGTACAATCTTTTTATGCACATCCCATACCCTGTTCCCCCTGAGAATTCTCAGTCCACTCCCTTTCTGTGTCCCTGATTCTATTAATATTCACCAGTCCATTCTGTTCATCAGATTTTTTGTTCAATTGATTTTTGGATTCTCTTGTTGATAAATATGTATTTGTTGTCACTTTGTTGTTCATAATTTTTATCTTTGCCTTTTCCCCCCTCTCCTTAAAGAATACTCTTCAGCATTTCATATAATCCAGGTTTGATGGTGCTTAATTCCTTTAGCTTTTTCTTGTCTGTGAAGCTCTTTATCTGATCTTCAATTCTAAATGATAGCTTTGCTGGGTAGAGTAATCTTGGTTATGGGTTCTTGCTATTCATCACTTTGAATATTTCTTGCCACTCCCTTCTGGCCTGCATAGTTTCTGTTGAGAAATAAGCTGGCAGTCACATGGGTACTCCCTTGTAGGTAACTAACTGTTTTTCTCTTGCTGCTTTTAAGATTCTCTCTTTGGCTTTTGCCTTTGACATTTTAATTATGATGTTTCTTGGTGTGATTCTCTTTGGATTCCTCTTGTTTGGGGTTCTGTGAGTTTCCTGTACTTGTAAGTCTATTTCTTTCACCAGGTAGGGAAAGTCTTTTGTAATTGTTTTTCAAATAGGTTTTCAATATCTTGCTCTCTCTCTTCTTCTGGCACCCTCATAATTTGAATGTTGGCATGTTTGAAGTTGTCCCAGTGGTTCCTTTCACTATTTTAATATTTTTGAATTCTTTTTTCTTTTTGCTCTTCTAGTTGGGTGTGTTTTTTTTTTCTTTCTCATATTTCAAATCTTTGACTTGATTCTTGGGATTTTCTGATCTGCTATTGGATTTCTGTATATTATTCTTTATTTTAGAGAGTGTATGCTTAATTTCTGACTGGTCCTTTTCTTTTCTTTTCTTTTCTTTTCTTTTCTTTTTTTTTTTTTTTTTTTTTTTTTTTTGTGTGTGTGTGTGTGTGGCATCCTCACTAAGACCCTTAAAAGTCTCACTAAGTCCCTTGGAGGTTTCTAGAATATTCTTGAGTAACCTTATAACTGTGGTTTTAAACTCTATAGCCAGTAGTTTCTTTCCTCCATTTATTTCAGTTGTGACATGTTTCTTTGTCTCTGCATTTTGCTTCTTCCCTGTGTTGATACAGTGGCCTTGCGTGGTAGGTGTCCTATAGCGCCCTGTGGCTCAGCTTCCCCAATCACCTTAGGTGGGCGCTCTTGGTGCACCCTTTTGTGGGCTGGGTGCACAGTCTTGTAGTTAAGCCTTGATTGCTGTTGGTATCACTGGGAGGAATTGACCTCCAGGTCAATTGTTCCTGAGGGTCAGCTGTATCTACAAGGAAAGAACTTCCGTGCTGGAAACACCTTATTGGGCAGGTCTTGCTTCAGTGGGGCTTTGTTGATCATGAGTCTGCTTCTTGAGTGTGTCACTTATGGATGTGAAGACTTGTAATCTGGTAAGGTCTCACACTGACTACTAGGTATACTGGCTCTTGAATCTCCAAAGAGGTGCAAGGTCAGCCACTGCCTGAGGCCACCCATCAGGAGCTACAGAAAGACCTGAAGACTCCTTCTCTTTGTTTGGAGTTTGGCTATGCCCAGAGGAGGCCCAGCTGTGAAGCAAGGTGGCCTGCTGCTGCCAAGCCTTGGGACTTTATTTGGAAGCTTTGGAGCTCTCAACTTCAGATTGTTAGGTTAGGCTGTGATAAGACAGGCCATTCATATTCAAAAGCTCCTGTGCTTGGGTGGGGTTGTACATTGGGTGGGGCCGGGTCTCAGGGAATCACCAGGGCAGAGGAAACAGCAATTGCTTCCACTCAGCCCTGCACTGGGGAGCTATCCTTGTCTCCATGTCTCCACATCCCATGCCCCTATGTAGGAATAATCATCACTGTGAGCACCTCTGAGGGAAAGTCCCCCTCACATTCTGATTTGATGCCAGACAGTCTAGTTTCTTCCCATATGAATCCCCAGAGTTTTACCCTCTACTGGAGTTTAGAGCAATCGAGAGCTTGAATCTTCATCCCTATTGGGAAAAAACAACAGCGCACCCAGTTGCCAGCCCATTTTGCACAAGCCTCCATACCTCCACACCTCCGCACCTCCTACCAGTCTCAATGAGCTTTTTTGTCTTTCCTTCTAATTGTAGAACTTCCACTCAGCCAGTTTTCCTGTGGTTCTGGTGATATTTGTTTTGTCTATTAGTTGTGGTTTTTATGTGGTTTGAGAGGCAGCAAATACAGTTATTTACTTATGTTGCCATCTTGGTTCTAGATCCTTAGTATCCTCAGATTTTCTTAGTGGAGATTGTGCCTAATATTTTGGCTCTGTGGCAAAAGTAAAAAAGATTTTTTTTTAAAATTAACAAAAACTTAAGTCCAACTAGAAATAAGATACAAAATAACTTAGAAAAAGTGTACACAGAAAAGAAGGGAAAACACATATGGTACCCATAAAAAGGCTCCCCGTTTTATGTCTTCCCCCCATCCCTGAAAAAGTTAGTATCTTCCCATCAAATGTATTTCAGTATCCTCCCATCCTTGTGTAGTAAGTGCAACGAATCAAATGATCTCCCACAGTTGCACAAATAATTTTCTGAAGTAATTAATCACATCAAAGCTATTTTGATCAGGTTGGATTAAAGACAATTTTGGGTTAGTGGCTGAAATCCAGAAGGAATAAATAAGTAATGAGGGATGATATTTACTGTTCAATTCTGAATCAGCATTTGGGCCTGAGAAACAATTCACTGTTCATACCAGGAGCAGTGTGGAGGGGCTAAACCGTCTGGAAAGGAGGTGAAAGGAGGTGAAAAATGGGAGAAGGCAACATAGTCCTGAATTTAATTTTCATATTAATTAAATAAAAGTTGGGAAATTTAGGTTTTGTGTATTTTTTCAATTTTAGCATTGGACATTCATGGTTTGGCTCAACATTGGTGTACTAATGTAATTATGCTTTCTGTTGACATAGTTTAACAGATTTTTAGTGTGTGATGTGATTAAGTATGTTATATATCAAATGCAATCCTTTCTATGTATTCCTATAACAATAGTTAAATAAATCTTATATAAAGGTTCTCTTTATTTAATAGGTAAGTGTTTTCTTTCCTGTTATGTTACACAACACATTTATAAATCATTTTAGATTTTAACAGTTTAACTGAACTCACTATATAAAAATACAAATAACACAGACTATTATGATTTTACCTTTGTGTATGTGTGTGATTATAGGAGTTTGCTTCTCTTTAGGAACTGTTCTTCTGGGATGGTGAGTTCATGAAGTCCTAAAGGGAACTGAAAAACACCAAAGCAATGATTCATGGCTTTATATAACTCGTGGGCATATGCATCAACGTGCAACATCCTATAAATTGCATGTTGTTGAAAGCCATAAATTGTCAATCTTCTTGTGAGTTATTATCATTAGAGACTTTTTTGTGCCTGACTGCAAGTCCAAACCTCTAGTATTCTATTGCATGTTCTCTTATTAATGATTTCAGTGTCTGCTGAATGGAGCACTACAGAGGTAGTGGCTGATTAGGTAGCACAATTTGCCTTACAGCTGCAAAATCAGAGCTTAAACTACTTTCCAATGAAAATATAATAAACTGCCAAGTAACAATTTTGTCAGTGAATATTTCTGAGTAACAATTAAACTAGGTTCCCTTTTCCATTTATCTTGTTTACATTTTGTAATAGAAGTCAATAAAAATTCATATAGACACAGAATGTTAACTTTCAATCCACCAGACAGAGTCTTGCAGGGAGAGCTTGTAATTTCTCCATAGGCAATCATGTTCAAAATCAGTACATGATTTTTAAACACATGAGTATTCCCTTTCTTGATTTAGACTTTGACCTGAGATAGAAAAGTTCTATTTGAAAGCTTTCAACCCCCTTCAAAGTCTTTGTATTAGTACAACAGAATGTAATACAAAAATCAGTTTCAAATTTCTGGCTATTAGTGGTCAATGACTCTTTTCAAATATTTATCTGATTGTATTTGCATTGAATAGTATATTACAAAATTAAACAGCAAACAAACAAAAAGCTCTCATGTACATCTTTTTTAAAAAATTTCCAGAAATCTAGGCTCTGTTATTTAAGGCTCAGACTGAATTGAAACTTGCATTTAGCATATTTTTCTTTCTTTTAAAACCTATTATTAACTTCCTGCATTTCTGACAATCAACTATTACTAATATAAAAACTCTAACAGACATCGTGGAAATTAAATTCAAATGATTCAAAGAATGTCTGTTCTAGTTTTCTTCTATTTTCTGTGCAAGATCAATCTTTTCACTGAAGAAGGGTTCAGCTTTGCTCGACTTATCAAGGATTTGAAAGCTTTCTTGGTATTGCCATACCTTTTATATTGTACCTTACTTTGGATATTATCACCTTTTGCTTTCTCCAATTCAGTATTTGGAGCTACTCCTCCAAAAATATTGTTAATCTCTTTATTTTGAGCATGATAAAATGATAATTATTATAAAAATTAATAACATCTCATTAGTTTTTTCTTGTCGTGTTGTAACAAAAAACAAAGCTTCTTATATAGTTTTTAAAATAACTTTTGTATTTATGACTAAAGTTTGCCATCTAGTGGGAATACTGAAACAAATAGTAGAAAACTGCTGGAATCATAGAACCAAGTTTTAAAAGACAAAGACCTATTTGGTTTCACTAGTTTGCCTGGATCAGTTCCAATAGCATTTTAATAAATGAATCAATGATCAAACTTAGTCACATTGGCTACATTGATGTGCTTGTGTAGAAACAGCTTGAATAAATGAATTCAACATTTAAAAATACATTTGAAAACACTGAATTTAATCATATGCAATCAGTGTATTCTGAATGTGAAAGTAATTCTACCTTGTCTGTAATACTGATCTGATCAGTTTTTAAGGTAATTGCTCACAGGAAGATCCTTTCTCGCTTCCTTCTTCAACAGTTTCAATGAGAGTATATGCAAGACAGAATTTCCATTTATACCCATTACAGAGTGAAAATCAACCATATGAGGAGAAATAAAATGGGACTATGGTTCTTCATGTTATAGCCTATAGGTCAAGCCATTTTTCCCAAACCGTTGATGCTTTTAAACATGATTAGGTTATATAAACCAATCTATTCTGTTACATGAAAGCTCACTTGGTTAAATGTAATGTGTTCATGAAGAACAACAAAGTTGTCTTATTTCTAGGGCTTTACCTTTTATTCTTCCTTAGTACTTTGAAAAGAAAACCTGCAATTCTCACCCTTGGGGACTATTTAAAAGGTGTTGTTAGTGATGGTGAGTCTTACAGGACACTCTGGGGACTATGAACTGATTGAGGAGGCAAAATCAAGTAGATGACAATAAGAGGAAAAGTATAACAATAACACAGTGGTCTCAAGAAGAAATAAACTGGCAGGCAGTTTTATGGAGATCTCAAGAAAAGGTGGCAAAGGACAAGAATGTAGAGTGGGAAATCAGCTATTTATTCAAGAGCAAAAACAAATGCAAGATAGTGTGTCCACAGTTTTATTCATTCCCACATTAGGGAGTGGAGGTGGGTTGAACAAAATATCTAGTCTTTCCCTATAATCCAAATATTAGTGGTACTATTTAGGATAGAATGATCATGATACTTTTTAATTAAAATATAGATTGAATATTTTAGATAAGTTTGTTTCACAGCAAAATTGAGGGATTTCTTATATATTTCTTGCTCCCACACATCATAGCCATTTCTATTATCAAAATGCTTCATCAGAGTGGCAAATTTGATACATTTGATGAATCTATATCAACACCTCCAAATCATACAAAGTCCATAGTTTACAATGCAGATCACTCTGGGTGTTGAATATTCAATGGGTGTGGATAAATGTATAAGGACATGTTTTTGTAATTCTGATAAAAGAGTATTTTTTACTATACTAAAATTTTTCTGTGATCTGCCTATGCATCTTCTCATCCTAGTCAAACCTTGGAAACCACTGATGTTTTTACTTTCCCCATAGTTTTGCCTTTTCCAGAATGACCTATAGTTGAAATCATAGAATGTTGCCTTTCCAGACTCTCTTCTTTCACTTAGTAATATATTGTTAAGGTCATTTTAAGTCTTTTAATGGCTAAAAGTTCATTTCCTTTTACCATTAAATAATATTTCATTGTGTGGATGTGCCATGGATTATTTATCCATTCACCTCCTGAAGGACATCTTGGTTGCATCCACATTTTGGCAATTATGAATAAGCTACTGTAAATATCCATATATAGATTTTTATGTGGATATAAGGTTTCAGCTTACTTGGGAAAATATCAAGGAGTGAGATGGCTGAACTGTATGATTAAAATTATATTTAGTTTTATAAGAAACTACCAAATTGTCTTCCAAAGTGATTGAACTATTATGTATTCAACCAGTTATACCTGTTGCTCCATATCTTCACCAGCATTTGGTTTTATCAGTGTTCAGATTTTGGTCATTCTAACAGGTGTGTAGTTTTGTCTTATGGCTGTATTAATTTCTATTATTTGATGACATATTATGTGGAAAATCTTTTCATATGCTTATTTTTCATCTCCATATCTTCTTTGGTGAGGTGTCTGTTAAAGTCTTTGGGCCATTTTTTATTTGGGATTTTATTTTCTTCTTATTATATTTGAACAGTTCTCTTTATATTTTGAATTACAAACCATTACCAGATGTATATTTGTAAATATTTCCTCCCAGTCTGTGTCTTGTATTCCAATTCTCTTTTTTAAAGTAATTATTGTTGGAAGTATTACATATATCCCCTTTTCCCCTCATTGACCCCTGCCAGCCTGCCCCCATCCCTCACCCCAGGCCCTTACCACCCCAGTGTCTATGTCCATGGGTTATGTATATATGCATACAAGATCCTTGGTTGATTACCTCCCATCCACCTACCTCCCCCATTTTCCTTCTGAGTATCCACACTATGTTCCATGCTTCTATGTCTCTGGATTCACTGCGTTCATCAGTTTATTTTGTTACTTATATTCCACATATGAGTATGATAATATGGTACTTTTCTTTCTCTGACTGACTTATTTCATTTAACATGATACCCCCCAGGTCCCTCCATGCTGTCTCAAAGGGTAAGAGATTCTTATTTTTTTATTGTTACATAGTATTCCATGGTATAAATGTACCATAGCTTTGTTATCCACTCCTCTACTGATGGGCACTTGGGCTGTCTCCAAATGCCAGCTATTGTAAATTGTGCTATTATGAACATAGGGGGGGGGGCATATATTCTTTTTAATTGGTGTTTAGGGTTTCTTAGGATATATTCTTAGAAGTGGGATGACTGCATCAAATTGCAATTCCATTATTTAATATTTTTTAGGAAACTCCATACTGTTTTCCACAGTGGCTACACCATTCTGCTTTCCCACCAGCCTAGTACTAGGATTCCCCGTTCTCCACGTCCTGGCCAGCACTTGTCATTTGTTGATTTCTTGATTGTAGCCATTCTGACATGTGTGAGATGGTACCTTATTGTCATTTTAATTTGCATCTCTCTGATGATCAGTGACTTTGAGCATATTCTCATATGTCTCTTGGCCTTCTGTATGTCCACTTTGGAGAACTGTCTATTTAGTTCCCTTGCCCATTTTTAATTGGATTGTTTGTCTTCCTTCTGTTACATGTTGTATGAGTTCCTTATATATTTTGGATATTAACTCTTTATCAGATATATCATTGCCAAATATGTTTCCCATAGTGTGGGCTCCCTTTTTGTTTTGTTGATTGTTTATTTTGCTGGGCAGAAGCTTTTTATTTTGATGTAGTCCCATTTGTTTATTTTTTCCTTAGTTTCCTTTGCTCTACGTCTGTGTTTGGCTAACTGCGGCTCTCAAGCCACATGTGGCTATTTGGCCCCTTGAGTGTGCCTCTTCCACAAAATACTACAGCCTGGGCTAGTCTATTTTGAAGAAGTGGTGTCAGGAGAAGTTTAAGTTTAAATAATTTGGCTCTCAAAAGAAATTTCAGTCATTGCACTGGTGATATTTGGCTCTATTGACTAATGAGTCTGCCGACCACTGTCCTAAGTGGTTCTCAACCTTTCTAATGCCGCGACCCTTTAATACAGTTTCTCATGGTGTAGTGACTCCCAACCATAAAATTCTTTTTGTTGCTACTTCATAACTTTAATTTTACTACTGTTATGCATCATAATGTAAATATCTGTGTTTTCCTATGATCTTAGGCTCTACAGCAGTGGTTCTCAACCTGTGGGTCACAATCCACCAGTTGAGAACCGCTAGCAGGGTCACCTAAGATTTTTATTTTTTATTTTTTTAATCTTACGTTTGAGTCTTTTATCCATTTTTGAGCTTATTTATATGTATGGTGTAAGTTGGTGTTCTAGTGTCATTTTTTTTGCATGTATGTCCAATTTTCCCAATGCCATTTATTGAAGAGACTCTCTTGACTCCATTGTATACTGTTGCCTCCTTGCCAAATATTAATTGAGCACAAAGGTTTGGGCTGATTTCTTGGGTCTCTGTTCTGTTCCATTGATCTATATGCCTGTTTGTCTTTGTGTGTGTGTGTGTGTGTGTGTGTGTGTGTGTGTGTGTGTGTGTGTGTGTTTTGCCAGTACCAGGCTGTTTTGATTATGGTGGTTTTGTAGTATAACTTGAAACCTAGTATTGTGATTCCTCCAACTTTGTTCTTCTTTCTAAAGATTGCTGTGGCTATTCAGGATTTTTTTTTTTTTGGGGGGGGGGGTTCCATATAAGTTTTTGGAGTATTTTGTTCCAGATCTGTGAAATATGCTATTGATGTTTTAATAGGGATTGCATTGAATCTATAGATTGCCTTAGGTAGTATGGGCATTTTAATTATGTAGATTCTACCAATCCATGAACATGGTATATTCTTCCACTTGTTTATATCTTATTCTGTTTCTTTTTCTAACATCCTGTAGTTTTCCAAATATAGGACATTTGCCTCCTTGGCTAAGTTTATTCCCAAGTATTTCAATTTTTTTGTTGCAATTGTAAATGGGATTGTTTGTTTAGTTTCTCTTTCTGAGAATTTATTATTGGTGCATAAAAAAAGCCATCAATTTTTGGGCTTTAAGTTTGTATCATTCTATATTGCCAAATTCCTTTATTAAATCTAGTAGGTTTTTTTGGTTGAGACTTTAGAGTGTTCTTTGTAAAATATCATGTAACCTGAAAATAATGACAGTTTTCTAATCTGGATGCCTTTTATTTCTTCTTGTCTGATTACTGTGGCTAGGACTTCCAGTACTATCCAATATAATAAAATCCAAATATGCTAACTGTCCAGTCATCTGGTTGTGCATTCAACCAATCAAAGGATAATATGTTAATGATATGCTAAAGTTGCTCAACCACTGGCTATGATGTGCACTGATCACCAGGGGGCAGACAGTCAACCAGTCGACCAGTGGCTATGTTGTGCACTGACCACTGGTGGGCAGATGCTCCAACCTATAGGTTAGTTTCCTGCTGGGGTCTGGCCTATCAGGACTAAGTGAGACAGGCTGGACACAACCTAGAGCCCCGCCCCCCAGTCCCTCTCTGCCCCTGACTGTGCACAGGTGGGGTCCCTGTGCCCTCAGAGCATGTTGGATAATTGGTTTTGACCCAACCCTGCTCAATGCAGGAGCTGCTCCCTGGTGGTTAGTGTGCTCCCAAAGGGGGAGTTTCACTTAGAAGCGGGGCTCATGGATGGCCAGTGCAGCAGCAGTGGCAAGAGCCTCTCCTGCCTCCACGGCAGTGCTATGGATTTCCAAACGCTAGCTTAGGCCATCAGTCGGACATCCCCTGAGTGCTCCTGAACTGTGAGAGGGCTCAGGCTGGGCTGAGGGACACCTCCACTCCCCTACCCCCAGGGACACGAATTTCATGCACCAGGCCTCTAGCTTTGAATAAGAGTGGTGAAAGTGGTCATTCCTGTCACGTTCCTCTTCTTATGGGAAATGGTTTTAGCTTTTTCCCACTGAGTATGATGTTTACTGAAGGTTTCTCATATATGGCCTTTATCTTGTTGAGGTATATCCCTCTTTTCCAGTTTTCTGAGAGTTTTTATCAAAATTGGTTGTTGGATTTTTTTGAAGGCTTTTTCTGCATCTATTGATATGATCATGAGCTTTTGTCTTTTAATTTATTTATGTGCTATATCACATTTATTGATTTACAAATATTTTACCACCATTACATCCCTGACATAATCCCACTTGATCATGGCGTATAATCTTTTAAAGATATTGTTGGATGTGATTTTCTAATATTTTGTTGAGGATTTTAGCTTCTATGTTCATAAGGGATACTGCCTATAATTTTCTTTGTCGTATCTTTATCTGTTTTTGGAATTCATGTAATACTGGTCTTATAGAAAGAGCCTGGAAGTGTTTTTTCCTCTTGTTTTTTTTTTTTTTTGTTTTTTTTGTTTTTTGTTTTGTGTTTTTTTTGAATAGTCTGAGGAGGGTGGGTTTTAGTTAATCTTTTAATGTTTTGTGTGAATCCATCAGGACCCATGCTTTTGTTTTCTGGGAGTTTTATTATTATTGCTTTAAAATTATTGTTTAAAATATTACATATGTCTTCTTTTCTCCCAATTGACCTCTTCTTGGCCACCCCCACCCCAATAACAAGCCCTCACCCCCTACTGTCTATGTCCATTGGTTATGCTCATATGCATGCATACAAGTCCTTTGTTTGATCTCTTACCACCACCATCCTTCCTTCACTCTGAAGTTTGACATTCTGTTTGATGCTTCTCTGTCTCTGGATCTATTTTTGTTCATGAGTTTATGTTGTTCATAATATTTTACAAATGAGTGAGCTCATGTAATATTTCTCTTTCTTAGACTGGCTTATTTCACTTAGCATAACACTCTCCAGGTCGACTCATGCTGAAGCAAATGGTAAGAGTTATTTCTTTCTTATAGCAGTGTAGTATTCCATTGTGTAGATGTACGACTGTTTCTTTTAATCCACTCATCAGCTGTTGGGTACTTAATTCAGTATTATAAAAATAGTTTTAAAATTCTAGCTATTGTAAATTGTGCTGATATGAACATAAACATGCACATGTCCTTTTATAATTGGTATTTCTGATTTCTTGGGGGTATATTGCTGGAATTGGGATTACTGGGTCAAATGGAAGTTCCATTTTTAATTTTTTGAGGAAACTCCATACTGTTTTCCACAATGGCTGCACCAGTATGCATTCCTACCAGTAGTGCAAGAGGGTTCCTTTTTTGCCACATCTTTACCAGCACTTGTCATTTGTTGATGACAGTAATTCTGACAGGTATGAGATGGTATCTCATTGTCATTTTTATTTGCATCTCTCAGGTGATTAGTGAATTTGAGAATGATTTCATATGTCTTTTGGCCTTTAGTATGTCCACTTTCAAAAAGTGTCCAGTTTTAGGTCCTTTGACCATTTTTTATTGGATTGCTTATCTTCCTTTTGTTAACATGTATGCGTTCCCTATAAAATTTGGAAATTAGGCACTGGCAAATATGTTCTCCTATGCAGTGGGCTTTTTTGTTGTTTTGTTGGTGTTTTCTTTAGCTGTGCAGAAGCTTTTTATTTTGATGTAGTCCCATTTATTTATGTTCTCCTTAGTTTCCATTGCCCTAGGATCTGTATTGGTAAAATATTGCTATGACATATGTCTGACATTTTGCCTCGCATTTGCCTCAGTAATCCCATTTCTAGCATTATATCTCATGAAATCAGAAATACCAATCAGAAAAGACACATGTACCCTTATGTTCATAGCAGCACAATTTACAATAGCTAAGATTTTTTTAAAATATATTTTATTGATATTTTACAGAGAGGAAGGGAGAGAGATAGAGAGCTAGAAACGTTTCTGAGAGAGGAATATTGACCAGCTGCCTCTTGAACACCACCTTCCGGGGATGTGCCCGCAACCAATGTACATGCCCTTGACCGGAATCAAACCTGGGGCATTTCAGTCCGCAGACCAATGCTCTACCACTGAGCCAAACCGGTTTCGGCTACAATAGCTAAGATTTTTAAGCAACCTAAGTGACCATCAGCAGATGAATGGATTAAAAACTGTGGTACATCTACATAATGGAATGCTACACTGCTGGAAAAAAAGAAAAGAAAAAAGAAAAGAAAAAAAACTCCTACCACTCGCAACAGCATAGATGGACCTGGAGAGCATTATGCTAAGCAAAATAAGCCAGTTAGAGAAAGATAAATACCACATGATCTCACTCATTTGTAGAATATAGTGAACAACATAAGCGAATGAACAAAAATAGACCTAAGAAATAGAAGCAGCAAACAGAAGGTCAAACTTCAGAGGGAAGGCAGGGGAGAGTTGGGGGAGGGGAGAAGGGATCAAGCAAAGCACTTGTATGCATGCATATAAGCATAACAATGGACACATACATTAGGGGGTGAGGGCAAGCTCGGGGGCTGGGGGCTGAGGGTATCTGGGGATAGGTCAATTGGGGAAAAGGAGAGTTACATAATGGTATATATGATACTTTAAACAATAAAGAATTTTAAAAACATATATGTGTTCATTGAATTTTTAGAGAAAGAGGAAGTGAGGTGGATAGAGAGATGGAAACATCAATGATGAGAGAGAATCATTGATTGCCTGCCTCCTGTATGTCACTTACTGGGAACCCAACCTGCAACCTGGGCATGTGCCCTGATCAAAAATTGAACTGGGCACTTTTTGGTTCATTGGTGGATGTTCAACCTCAGAGCTACAATGGCCAGCCTCCATATAAATTTTAGAATCACTTTGTCCATATATAAAAAATAACGTTTTTGGATTTTGATTAGGATCTCACTGAATCTGTAGATCAAATTGAACTGATATTTTAATAATATTGAGTAATCCTCACCATGAATATGAAATATTTACATTTATTTAGTTTTGATAACATTTTAATTTAATTCATCTGAGTTTGGTAGTGTTTCTTGTATTTATCATGAAAAAATTTTTACATTTATATGTAATTCATTTTTGAGGTACTAATGCAAAAGTTATTGTGAGTTTAAATTTCAAATTTTGCATGCTCATCAGTGCTATATTGAAAATCAATTGGATTTTGTATGTAAAGCTTATATTACTTGTTAGTTTCAGGATATTTTTGTTGACTCTTCAGATTTTCCATGTGGACAATCATGTCAATAGTGAACACAGATGGTTTTATATCTTCTTTCCCAATATGTATACTGTTATGCCCAGATCCGTGATCCCCAAAGGCCACCAGGGAGCTGAGTCTGATGCAATAGCAGAAAGCCTATATTCCATGCTAGCATGGGCTCTGTCCCACTCACACCAATAGCAGCATGGCAGAAGAGAGTGAGCTGCAACTGATCAAGAGGTTTTATAGGGGTGGTGATATCACAGCTTTGGCTGACCTTGATTGGTTGGTCTAGGATCCAGTTACACGATGACATAAAAAATGGTGGATCAGGAGCTAGCTCCTCCCTGCCCTTTCATTCCCCCCTTGTCTTATGTGCATGAGTCAAATCACTAACTCAGCCCACTTCCTTTAAGGGCATTAGCTGTTCTCTTCCTGTTCTCCTGTCCCCTAGCACATCTACTGAGTCCCAGACTTTCTCACTGGCTACAGTTACTAAGTCCCTCAGTACCACAGTTCCCACCAGTACTGTCCTCACTGAAGTCCAGTTCCCCTCCTGCAGGCATTCTCCTGGCCTGTGTGGAGTCCAGGCTAGGAATTTTATGGGTGAGGCTGCTGGTTGCCAGGATCCAGGCAGTTTATTGGTACAGGAGCTGGGAGTCATATAGCCAGGTCTGGGTGCCGTCTACTTCAACAGCCTTGGGAGTGCTCAGGATAACAGTGTAGTGTCCCTTTCAGGTTAGGGTGAGTCCTTGGGTAGTGAACTTCTTTACCCATACTGAGTTCCCGGGCTAGAAGGAGTGTATAGGGTCTGCGGTGGGCACTGGCAATGCATCTCTGGGTATACTGCAGAGCCTGTAAGGACTTCTGTCTCACAGAAGTTCAGAAGTCTTGGTGACACCTAAGTGGGTAACCTGGTGTAACTGGGCAACTAGCATCCAACCTAGAGCATCTGGAACCAACAGTCTGCCATATGGTAGGATCCACCAACCATCTGGTCCTTTGATGGCTTGCTTCTGTTCTGCCAATTCCTCCTCTTGTTCTGTGTAGGAGGGGGTCCTGTAGGGTTACTAAGACTTGTGCAGTTGGTAACCCTCTTTCTCTCTGGATGGCACAGTGTCCCCATCAAAGGGCCTGGATTAAGGCCAAAAGTTCAGGAACTGTGCCCAAATGGTGTGGTCCAGGGTGACTACCGCTGCCTCTGCATCAGATCCCATCCTGAATGTAACTGCTCCCATCTGTGAACAGTACCTCGTCTGGTGATGAGGGTGGGACATCTGTCAGTACTGTCTGTTACCTCTATGCAGTCATGAATGGGTTCCTCTGGATCATCATCTGGAAGCAGTCTGTCAGGGTTGATGGCCAGTGTAGCTCCTGGCCCAGAGTCTTCTTCTTTGCCTCCTTCACCAGCAATGCTGTGGTGGCCACTACCCAGAGGCACACTGGGCACCCTGCTGCCACAGGGCCCAGCCTCTTAGACAGATAGGCAACAGGTCTCTTCCAGAGACCTAGAGTCTGAGTGAAAACCCCTTTGGCAATGCCCCTTACCTCACTCACGTAGAGGTGCTGGAAGGGCTTCGTGACATATGGCAAGGCTAGGGCAGGTGCTGAGACGAGAGCCTTCTTTAGCTCTTCAAAGGCCCATTGTTCCACATTGGTCCAATTCAGCAGCTGCGTGACCTCAGTACATGTTCCTTCCGAGGTCTACAGTCTATTTGATGTCCAAGGAAAACAGGCAGTTTGTCTGGTGGTTCCTTGAACTGATGTCTTCTTAGAGGTTATGGGTCCCATGGGCTCTGCTAAGACTGAATAGGCTGCCCCAGTGTCCACCAGGAAACTAACATGTTTGTCCTCCACTTGTAAAGTTACCCTGCTTCCTACAATAAGCAAAATAACTCCTTCCTATTAGTTGCTGGCCTTTTCTCTCTTTCTCTGTTCTCCTTTCTCATCACATGTGCAACCTTTACAAAACCCTTTATAATTTCAAATTAACATTCAAACCTTCTTTCTATATCCTTCAAAAATACATAACCATGCCTCAAATCTTATAGAAAAGGCAAAGCGAAGAGAGAGCAGATCCAGTACCCTGTTCCCAGGCCTCCTGCTGCTTGAAATTTAAAATGCCACATTTTTTTTTTTTTACTACAAATACAGATCTCAGATTCTGAGAAGCCTGAAAAAGGGGAATGGAGAATTTCTAACTATGCCTTTAAGCCCCCTAATAGAACATGGTGAAGAGTGTCCAAGCAGTCACTGGGGGTTCTTGGGTCTCACTGGAGAGCAGGGGGTCACAAAGGAATTCTCTCCACACCATAGCACACTGCCATCCCCAGGTACTCTAAACAACCCCTGGAGGGGAAGGACACCGGGTGGGTGGAGACAGGGAGCACAGCTTGGGTCCCAGGTGGTAAAGGAGATGCTCCCATTGAGGTGTTTTCATCTGGAAGTCCACTCTCTTTTCCCACTGAGAAAGGCACTTGCCTCCTGCTAGTAGGGGAACCAGTGACCCCTACATTGCAATCAGATTCCCTGATCGTTCTGAAAAGCCCCTCTGCTTTAGGGTGTTTCCATCAATATTACCGATTTCAAAATTATAACCCAAAAGTTGACACACACACACACACACAAACAAGGACCAAGTTGCCCTCAAAATATTTTCATTTTCTTCTAAAGATTTACAATGTACTGTAATCAATAATCACATCAAACTTAAATGGCCAATTGAGAAAACCAATAGTTAGGTTTAGAATTTTGTCACTGCTTTTAAGTTTTTGGACCACAATTTGTACAACTTCATACTTTCAAATTAATCAACATAGGCGGGCCAATTCTCTGCTGACAGAGAGAAAGCACCCATGGGAAAATGGTATCCCAGTGGCCACTTGGGGCAGTTTTCTATGTGTCAGAGCAGTTAGCCTTAAACAAATTAAAGGTTTCTTTCTTTCTTTTTTAAAAATCAGAACAAACAAGTAATATATCCTGAATTCTTAATTATTTAAGAGAAAACACATTTTATTTTCTCAAAAACAAGTTGCTATACTCTAGGCATTAATTATCACAATTATATAACTTCTTCCAATTCAATTAGAATGTTAAACCTTTAAAATCTATTAATTAACTTTAAACTATGTTTTTTTTTTCTGCCTGAGAAGCAAACTTGTAGGTATTTACATGCAAATTTGTCCTTTAAAATTGCTATTGGCAGAAAGCTGATTTCAAAAGGAGCCACCTTTAGCAATTTAAATGCAAATGAACAGATTATTTAAAGATGGCTGCTGGCTGGAATTGGATTACCTGTTCTGGGAGGGGGGAGAGGGTGTGTCCAACCCTTACTCCATTAAAAATAAGGTGTAGCTTTACTTTCAGAATTTTAAATTTTTCAGGTAGCAAATCAAATAAATACTAAGCATTTCCCAAATCAATAATACTTTTACATTTTTAAATCAATTCTCTAGACTTCATGCAAGGCATTCTTAGATCAATACTTCAATATTATAACAATTAAAACTGTTATCTACTTCCTGCTGGTTACTTGCCTCAGGGCGGGAAATTTCAAAAGCTGCTTTGAATGCCTTGGGAAACTACTCAAATTCAAAAAAACAGCCCAGGGTTTTCACTCTGCTCACTGGAAAGAATTAAGCCCAGCTCAAAAACTATACACACTCGTTTTTAAACTGGTCTTTTCCCTTTATATGAGTACATAATTCCCAAATGCATAAAAGCTTTAAGTTATGGTGGCTTTCTTAGGGAGTGGCATCTGCATTGGATCACCATGTCTCTACCCTCCCCTACCTCCTGCCTGCTTTGGGGGGAAAGAGTTGCAAATTTACAAACAAGAGCAAACTGAAACCATTATTTATACAAACATACAAACAGAGAACACAGAAACAGACAGAGGGTCCCTAAAAACAGTCTTCCAACTCCGTGGAAGCAAAAAAGAAAGCTAGACTATGGCCTCACACCAACCGGTGTCCATCTGGTGGTCATCCAACATTGAAAGCTGGCCACTCACTCAAACAAAAAGTCTGCCATCAGCTTTCCGGACCTCCACACTAAAAGAACATCCAACAAAAAGAGGGCGCCTGACATCAAAACTTTCAACTCCTTAGAAGAAAAACTATATGTCAGCCTCACGCAGATCAGTGGAAGCGACTGCCTCATCCGGGGAGGGGATTCCACATCTCTCCTTCCGGTGAGAGGATTCCACATCCCTCCTGGGAGATAGGAATGTCTTCAGAACCTTCGGCCAATGGTCTTCCAGCAGTGTGTCCACCTGGACCACTCTGGGCACTACCTACATGAGGGGATTCTTCATCCCTCCAGAGCCAGCTCACACAAGGATACATTCACACATACACCTACTGTGGCCAGTCAGGATCTCTGGATTGGGGTCCCTCAGGGTCTTGGGGATCTCGGACGAGCCCCCAAGTGTTTTGCCCAGATTTTGTGATCCCCAAAGACCACCAGAGAGCCGAGTCCAATGCAAAAAAACAAAAGACCCCCCCCCTTTCCATGCTAGCATTGGCTCTGTTCCACTTACACTGACAGCGGAATGGCAGAAGAGAGTGAGCTTCAACAGATCAAGGGGTTTTATAGAGATGGTGACATCATTGCTTTGGCTGACTCTGATTGGTCTAGGGTCCACTTACACAATGACATACAAATGGAGGATCAGGAGTTCGCTCTGCCCTGCCCTTTCGTATACCTTCTCTCTCTCTCTCTCTCTCTCTCTCTCTCTCTCTCTCTCTCTCTCTTTCTCTCCCTTATAGCATTAGCTAAGACTTCAATATAAAAGGAGTAGTAGGAGGGGACATTTTTGCCTGGTCTCTGATTTTAGTCCTTCAACATTAATTATGATATTAATCTTGTAGATATTCCTTATCAAGCTGAGGAAGTTCCAGCTCTAATTATAGTTTACTGAGAGGTTTTTTTTGTTCATGTATTTTTCAAAAATGGGTGTTGGATTTTATCAAAAGCTTTTTCTTTATCTATTGCTGTGATCATGTGTATTTTCTTTTTCAGTCTCTTGATGTGATGGATTGCAGTAATTAATTTTCAAATGTTGAGCCAGACATGCATAATTGAGATAAATCCCACGTTGTTGTCTTGTATAATTCTCATTATATATTTTTGAATGAAATTTGGTGATATTTTATTGAGGATTTTGCATCTATGTATATGAAAAATATTGCTCTGTACAACTGTTTAATTACAATGTGTTTTTCTGGTTTTGGTTTTGGATAAATGTTGTCCTCACAGAAGGTGTTAGGAAGACTTCCCTCTGCTTCTATCCCCTGAAAGAGATTGAAGGGAAATAACACATCTTTAAATGTTTGGTGAAATTCACCAGTAATCCAAGTAAGCCTGATGCTTTCTGTTTTGAGCGGTTATTGATTGCTGGGCTGACCAGCAGTCCCTGAACAATGGATGAAAAGATTACTCAGACAGTTTCTGCAAGAGAGGACTAAGAGGCTCCTGGCTCTACAGGCTAGAGCAGCCTCCATTGCCTGCCTCATTAGGCCTTTATTGGAATTTTTATTTTTTTATTTTTTTAAATATATTTTATTGATATTTTACAGAGAGGAAGGGAGAGGGATAGAGAGCTAGAAACATCGATGAGAGAGAAACATCGACCAGCTGCCTCTTGCACACCCCCTTCCGGGGATGTGCCCGCAACCAATGTACATGCCCTTGACTGGAATCGAACCTGGGACCTTTCAGTCTGCAGACTGATGCTCTACCACTGAGCCAAACTGGTTTTGGCGGAATTTTTATCTTTATATGCAATCAGTAGGGTGAGCAATCTTGGGAGGACACATGTTTACATTGTCCTCTAGGCAAGGGCATCCAGAGATTAATCATAAGGATTCCAGTAAACATCCAGGGGTCTGCCCATGCACAGGCTTGTTTGGAAAGGTCAAGGAATAATTAGGAGCAATGCCTTTGATACTTCCCTGTCTCTCCTATGTCGAAATTCTGATAAACAGGGCAGGTGGCCTTCCACACACTTCCCTTTTATCAGAATTTCCTACTTACAAACTTTGCAGCCAAGTCTCATGCTTCCCAACAATTAATTTTTAAATTATTTTAACAGGTAAAGGCTTATTCAGATAGTCTATGTTTTTCTTATGAGAGTTTTGACCAATTATATCTTTCAAAGAATTAGTTGGTTTTATTTAGTTTATCAAATCTGGGTGAATAGAGTTGTCACAGTATTCTTTTATTATTTTATTTTAAAAATATATTATTATTGACTTCAGAGAGGAAGGGAGAGGGAGAGAGATGGAAATATTTTTTTTTATATATTTTTATTGATTTTCCACAGAGAGGATGGGAGAGGGATAGAGAACTAGAAATGTCAATGAGAGAGAAACATCAACCAGCTGCCTCCTGCACACTCCCTACTGGGGATGTGCCTGCAACCAATGTCCATGCCCTTGACCGGAATCGAACCTGAGACCTTTCAGTCCGCAGGCAGACGCTCTATCCACTGAGCCAAACCGGTTTTGGCGAGAGATGGAAATATTAATGATGAGAGAGAATCATTGACGGGCTTCCCCCTGCACATCCCTCACTGGGGATCAAGCTCACAAGTCAGGCATGTGCCCCAACTGGGAAGTGAATCTTGACCTCCTGGTTCATGGGTTGACTGATGCTCAACCAGAGGTCCACATCAGCTTCACCCTTTATTATTTTCTCAATGTCCATGGTATCTATAATTATAGTTCCTCCCTCATTTCTGATATTAGTAATTTCTGAACTCTTTTTCTTATTAAACTGACTAGAGATTTATTAATTTCATGAATCTTGTCAAAGACCAGCTTTTGGGTTTATTTATTTCTTTATTAAACTCATGTTTTGATTTTATTGATTTCCACTGTGATTATTTTTATTTTATTTTGCTTACCATAGATTTAATTTGTCTTCTTTTTCTAACTTTCTAAGATTAAAATTTAGAATATTGATTTTAGATCTTTCTTTTTTTAAAATATATTCAGTCAATGTTATAAATTTCCCACTGCTTTTACCAAGTCTCAAATATTTCCCAAGTTTTGTTCTAATTTTTATTTAGTTCAAAATATTTGTAATGTTTCCTAAGATTTCTTCTTTGCTTCATGTACTATTTAGAAGGGCATTATTTAATCTCTATGTTTGGGGACTTACCAGTTATCTTTTGATGACTAGTTCTTAAACTTTTGTAATTTGAGAGCAGATATTGTATGATTCTTATTTTTTAATTTTTTGAAGTTATTATATGTCCCAGGATGTGGTCTATCTTTGTGATTGTTACATGTGAATTTGAAAATAAAGGTATATTCTTCTCTTGTTGAATGAATTAGTACATATCAATTATATTCACTTGATTGGTGGTGTTGAGTTCAACTATGCCCTTACTGATTTTCCTCCTGCTTTGTCTGTCAATTTCTAATTGAGGAGTGTTAATGTCCCCAACTATGATAGTGGACTCATTTATTTCTTTTTGCAATTGTATTGTTTTTGCCTCACATAGTTATTAGGTGCATAAGCATTAAGAATTATTATGTCTTCCCATATAATTGACCCATTTGTTTTTATGCACTGCCTTTATTCCTTATTAATCTTTATTGTTTTGACATATTCTCTGTATAAATATAATATACCTAATTTTGCTTTATTTTGATAATTGATAACTGATAGCATGATATATTTTTCTTCATCTGTTCAGTTTTATTTATATGTATTTTTACAGTTAGTGAGTTTCCTGTAGACAATCTATAGTTGGTCTTGTTTAGTGATCAACTCTGACAATTTCTGTCTTTTAATTGTTGCATTTAGACCTTTACTGTTTAAAGTGACTATTGCGATTGTTGGATTAATATATGCTATATTGAGTATTTTTTCTACTTATTACACCTGTTCTGTGTTCCTAGTTTGTGGTTTTAATTGAGCATTTTATGATTCTAAATTCTCTCCTTTCTCAGCATATCAGTTATACATTTTTGATACTTTTTTAGTAATTGCCCTAGAACTTGCAATATGTATTTATAGGTAATACAAGTCTATTTTTAAGTAACCTTATACCACTTCAAGGTGGTGTTGAGTACCTTTTAATAATGATGCCATCCTAATTTCTCCTGTCTGTCTCTGGTATCATTGCTGACATTCATTTCATTTATACTTAAGCATACATAAACATATACAAACAAATGACTGTTGGCATTATCATTTTGAATAAACTGTTATCTGTTAGACCAATTAAAAATAAGAAAAATGTTTTTATTTTATTTTCACTTATTCCTTCTTTGGTACTCTTCCTTACTTTATATAGATCTGAGTTTCTGATCTAAAATAATTTCCTTCTCTCTGAAAACTTTTTTGAACATTTATTGAAAGGCAGGTCTACTGGTAACAAGTTGCCTAACTTTTTGTTTGTCTCAAAAAGTCTTTCTTTCCTTGCATCACTTTTAAAGGATAATTTCAGAGTACAGACTTTTATTTCTCTCAGCACTTTAAACTTTTCACTGAAGTATCTTCTTGCCTCCATGGTTTCTGGGAAGTTAAATATAATTCTTATCCTTTTTCCCCCCCTCTATAGATAAGCTGCTTTTCCTCCCAAGTTTTTTCAAGAGTTTTCACTTTATCTTTGATTTTATGTTATTTGAAAATAATTTGCCTATGTGTCGTGATTTTGGCTGTGCATGGTGTTCTGTTAACTTCTTGCATCTGTAGTTGGTGTCTTATATTAATTTGGAAAAGTTCTCAGTTGTATCAAGTATTTATTTTCTTTATCTTTCTTCTCCCTCTGGTATTCTCATTATGAGTACATTATACCTTTTGTAGTTATCCCACAATGCTTGAATATTCTGTCATATTTTTTTCATTCTTTGTTCTCTCTTTTTTAACTTTAGTGGTTTCTATTGAGACAGTCTCAAGCTAAGAGAGTCTTTCCTCAACTGTGCCCAGTCTACTAATAAGCCCATCAAAGCCATTTTTCATGTCTCTTGCAGTATTTTTAGTCTTTAGTATTTATTTTTGGTTCTTTCTTAGAATATCTTTTTCCTGCTCACATTGCCTATCTGTTCTTGGATGCTGCTCTATTCAGTAGAGCTCCTGGCATGTTAATCATATTTATTTTAAATTCTACATCCTGATATGTCTGGTTCTGATGCTTGTACTATCTTTTCAAATTGTGTTTTTATTTTTAATTTTTATTTTTTGACGTTTGGTATGCCTTGTTATTTCCTTTCTTCCACATGGAAGAATAGAGGTAGCTGGAATTGAGTGTTTCCCTTTCCCTAGTGAGTTAGTCTTACATAATACCCCATCAGATTATGTTTTTGTTAACTCTTTTCCTCTAAGAGCAGGCCCTATTAATAATAATATGTTAATTAAAAATATTTTTAAATGTTTCACTTTCCCCTCACCCTGACAGTAGCAAAGGGATATTTTCTTTTTTTGAAAAAATATATTTTATTGATTTTTTACAGAGAAGAAGGGAGAGATATAGAGAGTTAGAAATATCTATGAGAGAGAAACATCAAATAGCTGCCTTCTGTACACCCCCTTTTGGATATGTGCCAACAACCAAGGTATATGCCCTTGACCAGAATCGAACCTGGGACCCTACTGGGAGGGGTACCCTCCTTTTAAGATCATGTATAGTTGACCTCCACTATTCCTTTATAGGGTCAGGGAGAAACTGAAAACAGAAATTCATAACCATCCCTTGCTCAAGTTCTTACAGGCTCTGCAGTTTACCGAGAGAACCACCTATAAACTTGTTCAAAACACACTGACAGTGCCCACTGAGGACCCTGTACATCCCTTCCAGCCTGGGGACTCCATGTGGGTAAAGAATTTCACTGCCCAAGGACTCACCCCAATCTGAAAATGACGCTACACTGTTATCCTGAGCACACCCATGGCTATTAAAGTAGATTGTGTCCAGACCTTACTATACCACTCCCAGCTCCTGCACCAGGAAACAGCCTGGATCCTGGCAACCAGTGGACTCACCCATGAGATCCATAGCCTAGGCTCCACACAGGCCAGGAGGAGACTCGATGCTTGCAGGAGAGGAACTGGGCTTCAGTGAGGACAGTACTGATGGGGACCGTGGTAGTAGGGGCCTTGGTAACTGTAAGAACATTTTTTGCTAGCCATTAAGAAAGTTCAGGGCCATCTAGGGCTAGATGTGCAAGGAGATGGGAGAGCAGGAACAAAACAGAGAATGTCCTTAAAAGAAGTGGGGTGAGTAAATAGAAAACTGTGCCAAGCAGGAAGTTTAGAAAAATTAATGCAGTCAACTACTTGAAGTTAGGGGGCAGTACAATCCCCTAACTAATAAGGATGAGTCCATTTATTTGACTCATGCACATAAAACCAGTGGGGAATGAAGTATGGTAGCAATCATCTCAGATAGAACTGCTGCTTGGGTTCTGTACTTATTTGTTTGATAAAACAATAGAAAGTTATTTTGACTTTTTGAACTTATGTATGCTATCCCAGTACTCCATTGATTGTGATCTCACTGGTCATTTAAGCAATTCTTCTGGGACCCAGGACAGATCAATTATCCTAAATTGCCTCAGTAGCTACAGATAGTGCATTCCTGTTGACTCAGTGATCCCAGAATCTGGACAGCACAGTTATTCTAAATTGCCCAGGTGGTCCCAGATAATGCGTTTCTGTTGATTCAGTGATTCTTGAATACCATAGTTAACTAATTTACTCAATTTCGCTTCTGTAAAATGCTTTATGAGAAACAAACTCCTCATTCTAGACCTAAATATGTAACCAACACCTTTGTGATATTCTGCCCATATAAGCCAGATGTGGCAAGCTGTTCAGGGCTGAAAGATTTGGAGCTTTAGCCTCTCATATGCCGCCAACCTTTAATAAATGACTCCATAATTCCACTTTTTGAGGTGTCCTTTGTAAGATGGGGGCAACACTACAACATGATAACTTTCCCATGTTTTTATTAAAATATTTTTCTTGAATTTCTTTAGTCATTCCAAAGAAACACCACTATAGGGATGGGGGACTAACTCTGGTACTGCTGTTCATATTGAATTATTGGATATAATTGTTTGGGGGAAGCAATTATTTATTTATTTTTAAAATATATTATTGATTTTTTATAAAGAGGAAGGGAGAAGGATAGAGAGCTAGAAACATCAATCAGCTGCCTCCTGCACACCCCCCACTGGGGATATGCACATAACCAAGGTACATGCCCTTGATCAGAACTGAACCCGGCACCCTTCAGTTTATAGGCTGATGCTCTATCCACTGAGCCAAATTGGTTTTGGATGGAAAGCAATTTTTTAGAAGTGAAAAATACATGAAATGTTTAGATATTTCTGTTTGATTTCTAAGTACATACCATTTTCAAGTATGCTTTTCCCAGGATATAGATTATAATATAAGATATTGACTATGACAAAAGGGGACAAGCTCATGGGAGGCATGCATGGAAGTCTTGCAAACTCAGTAACCACAAAAGTAACCACAAAAGATGGTCTGAAAATTAAATATTTAACTACAAACAGGTTATAGTGTATAGTCATGGCCTAGGCAGGTATTTTCCCTGACAAAGATCAACTTGTAACTTCCCTTTTTTCCTGATCTCTCAAGGCACACAAATGGCACCAGGACATTCCCTCATTGTTATTGTTATCAAATTAATTGTCAACTGTTAATTATGTTAAACTATCCAGTATCCATCTCTTTAAAAGAAGCACATGTCCATCATTTCACTTTTTACTCTATCCCAGAGGTTTCCCTGCTTTGGTTTTTCCCCATCTCCTTAATCTATCACCAATGGATTTCATGTAACCCACCCATGCCCCTTTCCTTTGATTGCAATGTATAAATACAGATGTAACCCGCCATTCTCCGGAGACTTAGCTCAATTACTTGAGTTTTTGCTTCCTGGCATATGAGGACAGTTTGACTCAAATAAACTCATAAAAATTATTTACAGGTTTCAATGTTTTCTTACGTTAAAAATTACCCAGAGTGGGAATATGTGATTAGTTGTTTGTTTAAGAATGTTTATATATTGACCATTCTTTTGTGGTATGTATAGATAGATAAAGATATGTATCATAAAATGATATGACACATTAATATAATACTTTACACAAAATACTCTATCTTCTGTCTGTCTCTCTCTCTCTCTCTCTCTCTCTCTCTCTCTCTCTCTCTCACACACACACACACACACTTACATACTCTAAATGTCCTTTAATTATAAGACAGATAGCTTATCCTATAAGAAGTGGCAAAATTGATCTGTCATTTTTAATGATTTTTTTTCTCTTGGTAGATCATTAGGTAGCTAATAGTTGATTCTCTAAACTTTTCATTCCAATTTAGTTAAAAGCCAAAGCCCTTTTCTTTAAAACCCAGTCATTCAATGAATTTAAAATCAATTCTTGTTGAAGTACAGATGGTGTTTGTATTAGTCATTTGGATAATCAAACTGGGTCCTCATCATAGCACTAGCTCTGAATGAACTTATGGTTTCTCTCTTATACAAAGTGCCTAGGCTTGTGCCCTTCGAGATATAGAGTATGGTAGAAAACAATTAAGATAAAAAGGATGGTGTTATGATTTGTTAGCTGTGTGACACCAGGCAACCCACATAACCTCTCTGAGAAGTCTTATCAGTTGTCAAGATGAAATTAGATTAAGAGCATGGAAGTAGTTTGTAAATAAAGTGCTTTGGGACCTAGCTGGTTTGACCCTTTGGCTCAGTAGAGCATCAACCTAGGAAACCAAGGGTCCTGGGTTCAATCACAGTCAGGGGCACATACCAGGGTTGCAGGCTCGATCCCCAGTAGGGAGTGTGCAGGAGACAGCCAATCAATGGTTCTCTCTCATCACCGAAGTCTCTCTCTCTCCCTCTCTGAAATATATATTAGATGCCCAGTGCATGAAATTCATGCACGGGGGCGGGGGGGTGGCATTGTCCCTCAGCCCAACATGCACCCTTTCCAATCTGGGACTCCTTGAGGGATGTCTGCCTGGGATTGGGCCTAAACAGGCAGTTGGACATCCCTTTCACAATCTAAGACTGCTAGCTCCCAACTACTTGTCTGCCTGCCAGCCTGATAACCCCCTAACCAATCCCCTGCCAGCCTGATTGACACTTAACTCTGCTCCACTGACAGCCTGATGGTCCCCAACTGCCCACCCCTGATAGTCTTGTCACCCCCAAATGCCCTCCCTTATATGGTCCCTCTTTATTAAATAGGGTTTTTCTTTAGCATATTAGACTAACTGGTTTGGCTCAGTGGATGGAGCATTGGCCTGCAGACTCAAGGGTCCCAGGTTCAATTCTGGTCAAGGGCATGTACCTTGGTTGGGGGCACATACCCAGTGTGAAGTGTGTAGGAGGCAGCTGATCGATGTTTCTCTCTCATAGATGTTTCTAGCTCTCTATCCCTTTCCCTTTCTCTCTGTAAAAAAATCATATATATATATATATATATATATATATATATATATATATATATTAAAGAAACATTAAAAATTCCTCTATATCTGCTTGGCTGGTTTGACCCCAGGCTGCCACCACTAAAGGGGATCAGGCTCTGGCCAGGCTGAGACCCCATCCCAGGCTACCTCTGGAGCCAGGGGATCATGCAGCTTGGAAGCGAGGCCCTGCTGGTCTGAGACCCCAGGCCAAGATGTCGCTGCATCCAGGGGATAGTGCAGTGCTGGTGTGAGGCCCCAGCCCAGGCTGCTGCCATGGGGATGCATGGCCCTGCTGGCCTGAGACCTCAGTCCAGGCTTCAGCTGCTGGTCACTGGTCAGGTGATCGCATAGTGTGTGTGTGTGGCCCTGTTGGACTGAGATTTCAGCCCAGGCTGCTGCCTTGGCTTTGGTGCAAGGCCCTGCAAGTCTGAGACCCCAGCCCATGCTGCTGCCACTGGCCAGGTTCTGCTGGGTTTGTGTAGGGCACTGGCACCTCCCAGCGGGACAGCCCAGGGCTGTAGCCACTGGGCAGGGATTGCTGCATGGGGGGCTGATGCCTCCCAGCTACACACCCTGGACTGCCCCCACTGGGCAGAGTTGGGGACTCTAGCAGGGCTAAGAGGACTGGGTACGGCCATCTTGTGCTATGGTCGCTGCCATTTTTGTTGTGGAGTAATGGTTAATTTGCATATTACTCTTTTTTTAAAATATAAATCTTTATTATTCATATTATTACATATGTTCCTCATTTTTCCCCCTCCATTGCTCCCCTCCACCAATTTTCCATCCCACCCTCTGCCCTTTCCCCATCCCCCATTGTCCTCATCCATAGGTTCAGTTTATGTTCAGTCTCTTCCTGACCCCCCCCCACTCCCCATTTCCCCGAGAATCATCAGTCCACTCCCCTTCCATACCTGTGATTCTATTATATTCACCAGTTAATATTGTCCATCATGATTTTTACTTCCCTTGGTTTTTAGATTCACTTGTTGATAGTTACACATTTGTTGTTCATAATTTTTATCTTAATTTTTCTTCCTCTTCCTAAAGAACCCCTTTTAACAATTCATATAATTCTGGCTTGGCAGTGATGAACTCCTATAGCTTAAATTTATTTGTGAAGCTCTTTATCTGGCCTTCCATTCTGAGTGATAGCTTTGGTGGGCAGAGTATTTTTGGCTGCAGATTCTTGTTATTCATCACCTTGAATATTTCTTGCCATTCCCATCTGGCCTGCATGGTTGCTGTTGAGAAATCAGCTGACAGTCGTATGGGTGCTCCTTTATAGGTAACTACCTGCTTTTGTCTTGCTGCTTTTAATATTCTCTCTTTGTCTTTTGCTCTTGGAATTTTAATTATGATGTGTCTTGGTGTGGTCCTCTTTGGATTACTTTTGTTTGGGGTTCTGTGTGCTTCCTGGACATGTAAGTCTATTTCTTTCACCAGGTGGGGAAAGTTTTCTGTCACTATTTATTTCAATATGGTTTTGGTATCTTGCTCTCTGTGATCTTCTGGGATGCCCATAATTCTGATGTTGGTTCCCTTGAAGTTGTCCTGAGGTTTCCTACACTATCTTCAACTTTCTGGAATCTCTTGTCTTCTTGCTTCTGCGAAGGAGTGTCCTCTGGCTCTTTGTGTTCCAAATCTTGAACTTGATTGTTGCAATCTTCCATTCTGTTTTTAGGACTCTGTATATATTTTTTTTTTCATTTCAGATAATGTATTCTTTATTTCTTGTTGATCCTTTATTATTTCTTGTTTATCCCTTTTCATATCCTCATAGGTTTCATTTATTTTATCGGCCTTTTCAAGGAGATTCTTGAACAACCTTATAAGCCTGGTTTTGGACTCTATATCCTGTCGCTTTTTGCCCTCCATTTGTTTCGTTTGTGATCTGTTTCCTTGTCTTGGCATTTTTGCTGCTTCTCAGTTGGTAGGTTGGTAGGATCAGCTGTGTCTATGACAGGAGAGAGCCTTATTCCACAAGTTTTGGAAACCTACAATAGCCTCTGTGTTCAGCTTAGGTGGGGCTGAGATTCAGGGTGGAGCCTACAGCCTTGGCTTCTGGTTAGCCCTGCCGTCTGAGGTTCCTGAGTCTCAGTACACCTCAGTGTTCTTTGGTTTTCGCTGCAAGCACCTCTGAGAGAAAGGCACCCTAGAGTTTTGCCTGCTACCAGACAGTCTAGTCTCTCCCTCCACGAGCCAGCAACTGGGGTTCAGTGCAGTTGGAAGTGGGGTTAAGAGCAGTCCAGAGCTTATGTCTGCTATCCACTATGGCAATCCAGTGGCCCAATCAACCTTTTGTCCTATGCGCACAATGTGTGGGACTGGGGAGCTCTGCCTTTCGCCACTTCCCTGTGCTTCCACCTTACAGTCCAGATTCCCTCTGTATGAGCCTGGGGCCCGAGGGTCTCCGCCCAGGACTGGGGTTAAGTGCAGTCAGAACTGGGGCTCAGCACAGTCTGGAGCTTTTGTCTCCTTCCCACTAGGGCAATACCGCAGCTCAGGGTCCTCTGTGCACAAATGTGTGTGACTCAGGAGCTCTGCCTTTCGCTGCTCCACTGAGCTTCTGCCTTTCAGTCCAGATTCCCTTTGTATGAGCCTGGGACCCCAGGGTCTTTCCCAGAACTGGGGTTCAGTGCAGTCAGAGTTGGGATTCAGACAGTCTGGAGCTTTTATCTCCTTCCTGCTAGGGAAAGCCAGCCATGCACTTAGCCGCCCTCTCCTCTCTGGCTCTGTCCTCTCCCTATGTGCGCACTGTCTCTCTGTACTTTAGGCTTTTACAGATCCTCTTATTTTCCTTCTGGTTTTCTCTTTCCATCTAGTTGTAGAATTTCCAGTCAGTCAACCTTCCTGTAGTTCTGGATAATGTCCTCTTTATATTTTAGTTGTAGTTTTTGAAATTGTTGAGTGAGGCTGCAGTTAGGCAGTTACCTATGTCGCCATCTTGGTGTATTGTTCCTGCATATTACTCTTTTATTATATATATATATAATGGGAATATGAAGCATTGGTATTTCTTGATTACCTTGAGACATGGGATTAGTCTCTAGAGTCATAGGTTTTTTAAATCATTTAAAAATTGAGCACTTTTCCCACTGTTGTTTATTGTTTTCAACTCATTTGTAATACTGAGGGCTAGCATGCTTTGTTTCTAAGCAGCCTCAATTATTCAGTACATGAATTTAGGTTTCTGTATTCTGGAGGAAAGCTTGCATGCATAATGAAAAGGTGAAGATCTTATTTACTTGCAAAAATTCTACTCTCATTTCTGACACTCCCTCTTGCTTTTCAGATCCACTGAAACTCAGCTAGGATTACATAGCTGTGATTTAATGTCATTTTTTTTCTTTATGCTTTATTAAATTATGCTGAGTTTATATCCAAAAAAATAGAGATAGGTTTTAAGAGAGTAAATTGTCAATCAATTTCCAAGTTGGTTGTAAAACTAAGGTGATTATAGAAAATGGCACAAGAACTAAGGTTTTTTATTTTGCAGAATACAAGCATTACAATATTAATATAGACATGTTGTATGTGCAAACCCTTTATAATTGTGTATGAAATCATTCAATCTCTATAGAAGTGGAGAAATGCTATCATACCTATTTTCTCGGCAATAGCTTTCATCACAGGTAAAATCCAAAGCAGTGTCTATGACAGAAATCCAGAATTTTTGCTTCTGCTAATATTTTTCTTAGCTGTATTTCTTCCTCCTCCTCCTTCTCCTCCTCCTCCTCTGCTGCCACCTCCTCTTCCTCCTCCTCCTCCTACTTCTCCTCCTCTTTTCCCTTTTTCTTCTTTGTTAATCCTCATTTGAGGATATTTTCCCATTGATTTTTAGAGAGAGTGAAGGGAGAGAAAGAAACATTGATGTGAGAGAGAGAAACATTGATTGGTTGCCTCCCTCAGCCTGCAACTGAGGTCTGTGCCCTTGACTGGAATCAAACCTGAGACCCTTTGGTCTGCGGACTGATTCTTTATCCAATGAGCCAAACCAGCTAGGTTCTTAACTATATATCTTAACTTTTTTCCATATACTGTAGTTGAAAAAAACTTATAGGTGCTTAAGAGAAAAGGGCAATAGCAAAACTAATGTCTGTGACTAAAGGACACAATGTAGAGGTTCTGACTTAAGGACAGTAAGAGTTGTTTAGTGGAATATTGACCCCACTATTCTCAATTTGGGAAGTATGTAAAGTGACTCATATGTTTGCTAGGTGTAGATGCTTAGCATTTTCTTTATTAACTACAAAGTAAGGTGTTAACCAAAAGAATAGAAGAAAGCATCAATTATTAATGCTGTATTTTAGAATTGGTCCTTCAATAATTATTTTCTTTCTGTACTAGGCTATGTTGGGTGATATTAGAAGTCAAATATATGGCCCTTGCCTACTCACTGAGGAACTAGTGAACTTCCCCCACCCATCTCCCCGCCTCTTATTGCACATGTGTGAATCTCACCTGTGCACAGATGAAGAATATTAAAAAGCAAACATTTTTCCATCTGCCACACAAATTTAGAAACATAATTTTAACACTTTCTTAGAAACAATGCTTTCATGTGCCCCATTCATATGGCACTCCCCTTTCCTGTTAACCACTCCAGTTTTTCTTACTGATTTTTATTTTCTTTTTAGTTTGACCAATGATGTATATACCCCGTTTCCCCAAAAATAAGACAGTGTCTTATATTAATGTTTGCTCCCAAAAATGCACTAGGTCTTATTTTCAGGGGATGTATTATTTTTCCATGAAAAAGAATTTGGTACACATTTATTGTAAAATGAAAATAAAGGAAATTTATTACCTGTATATGATATGGTAGTACTGTAGTTGTCAACACAAACCAGACAAACTGCAAATCCTATAGTATCAAGAATTTAGTGAATTATTCAATGACAATCATGTCATCATCTTCTGGAACATCATAATAACAATCCAATTCCTGAATTTCCTGGTGAATTTCTTGTGAGTCCATTTCTTTCAGAATCAGTGGACCAAAATCTCTCATGTTTAGCAGTAGCACTATCTTTAAATGAGTACTTCTTGTCAAGGTAGCCTGCTCGCAGTGCATTTGCAATGCAACTGTCAGTGATTTTCTCCCATGAATTCTTCACCCAAGTCACAACTTCTTGCAGTTTAGGTTTCACAAAGTTTCCACGCTAATTTCTCTTCATTCACACAGCAGTGACGTCAGGACTCCGCATAAAGTCACTGGTTGCTAGACACCAGTCGGGGCAGCCCTAGCGACCAGTTTACTGTAAATTAATTTTCATTCTGAGATAGAGGCTGGGGGCCTTATTTTCGGGGGGATGCCTTATATTTCACTCAGAAGGAAACATGTAAGTAGGTCTTATTTTTGATGGATGTCTTATTTTCAGGGAAACACAGTATCTCTAAATAAAATATTCTTTATTGTTGTCTATTCTTAAACTTTAAATAAATTGAAGCATAGTGTATGAATACATATATTATGTGACATGTTTCTTCTGAAAATTTTCTCTTTTGTTTTTGTATGTGGCATATTGTTACCCAATGTTTTTTTTTTTTTTTTTTTTTTTTTTTTTTTGTGTGTGTGTGTGTGTGTGTGTCTGTCATTTCAACCACATTTTAAGTGTAAAGTTCTGGGGCATTAAGTATGTTCACATTGTTGTGTAACTCTCATCACTATACATCTCCAGAAATTTTTCATTATCCCAACTAAAATTCTGTACCCAATAAACAATAATTCTCCTTACTTCCCTCCTCCAGCTCCTGGTACTAACTAGTCTACTTTCTAACTCTGTGAATTTAACTATTCTAGTTACATCATATAAGTGGAATGATATATGTCCTTTTGTGTGTGGTGTGATTTACTTAGCATAATGTTTTAAAAATGTATCTATGTTGTATAATATTGTTCCTTTTTAAGGCTGAATAATGTTCTATTCTATGTATATATCACATCTTGTTTATTCATTTATCCATCAATTGATATTTAGATGTTTTACATCTTTTGGCTATTATGAATAATGCTGCTGTGAACATCAGTGTACAAATACCCATTCAAATCTTTTCTTTCAAATATTTTGGGTATATATCTAGAGTTGAAATTGCTGAATTATATGGTAATTCTGTTTACCTCATTGAGGCACTATCGTACTGTCTTCCACAGAAATTTCACATTATTAGATTCTGGAGTTTTCTTGGTATGAAGGTTTTTAACTATGAATTTCATTTATGTAATAGAGATAGTGCTATTCAAGTAATTGATTTCTTCTTGAGTGATTTTGGCAGTTAACATATTTCAAAGAATTTTTATATTTCAATTAATTTGTACAATTCATAGACATAAATTATTAATAATATCCCTTTATTATTTTATTACCTGTTGAATCTACTATATGGTAGGCCTCTTATTCCTTTGTGTCTTCTCTCCTATTTCCTTGACCAGTCTGCCTAAAAGTGTATCAATTTTAACGTTCTCACAGAATCAGAACTTGGTTTCATTGGATTGCTCTTATTTTCTCTGTTTTCTATTTCATTGATTTTTGCAGTAATATTTATTATTTTCATTTGTCTTACTTTAGTTTCAATTTCATCTTCTTTCTCTGGTTTCTTAAAGTGCAAGTTGACTTCAGTTTTTGTGATCATTCATCTTTTCTAATATAGACATTCAATGCTATAAACTTTCCTTTAAATATTGTTTTAGTGACATCTCATGAATTCTGATGCCCGTGTTTTTATTTTCAGGCAATTCCAAATAATCTATACATTCTTTTTTTAGTATTTTCTTTTATTCATTGGTTATTTTGAAATGTATTATCTAATTCTAAATTTTGGGGGGGTTTCTGGAGATATTTGTTATTAATTTCTAACATAATTACCTTATGATCAGAAAATAGTTTTTATTAGTTGATTTTTTCCAATTTATTGGGACTTGTTTTATAATGCAGAATATAATCTATCTTGGTTCCATATGTGCCTGAAAAGATTACCTATTCTGCTGTTATTAGATGGAGCATTATATAATTGCCTATGAAGTCAAGTGGTTTAGAGTTTTGTTCAAGATTACTATATCCTTCCTGATTTTTCTGTCTATATAATTTTATCAAACATTTTGAGAGGTATATTGAAATATCCAATTAGATTTATGGATTTATCTATAACTTTATTTTGTTATTTTTGTGGTTGCTTTAGGGCTTGTAGTGCAAATCATAACTTGGCAAAATCTAAATTCAATTGATACTATACCAATTGACCTGTAGTATAAGCAACTTAAAATAGTATATGATCTTTGAACTAATTATAATAATATATTTTACTTATGCATCTATTAAAAACCAATAATAAATTGTTAATATATTTTAATTACCTTATCAACTTCACCACTTTTATTGAGATATAATTGGCATATAACATTGTCTAAGTTTGTGTACATGTTGATTTGATGCTTTTATATATTGCTCAATGGTTATACCATAACATTGGATAACACCTCCATCTAGTCACATAATTGCCATTTATATTTTGAAGTGAGAACATTTAAAATCTACTGGAATCAATTTTCAAGTATAATACACTATTATTAGCTATAAACACCCTGCTGCCCTTTAGGTCAGCAGAACTTTTTAATTTTGTAACTCACACTTTGACCAATATCTCCCAATTTCTCCCACACCCCACTTCTGGTAACCAATGCTTTACTATCTTTTTCTGATTTAGGCTCATTTAGAGTCTACATATAGGTGATAGTGTATGTATTTGTCTCCCTCTGTCTTATTTCACTTAAAATCATGCCATCGAGCTTCATCCAAGCTGCCACAAATGGCAGGATTTCCATCATTCTCACTCTGCCCTTCATTTCCTGGTGATAGAAACTCTATCTACCTGGGAAGTTTATTTTTGGTGCTGAACAATGTAGACAGCACAGGAAATAGGGTAATACAAGCAAAAATAAGTTGTCTTCTTTCTCTTCTTGTGCGATTATTTCACTGTGTTGCCAGGGACTCTAGAGGTCTCCCAAAGCTGTTTTGTTTCCTGACATAGTCACTAATCTATGTGGGGAAATGGGGACACTGGGATCTCCTATGTCATCATTTTCCCCTGGGCCTGGACAGCAATCTCATTATCTGTTCAACAAAATTAGAAGTTTCCTTGTATCACATCTACTAAATTAAAGGTTTTGCTTTCTCTGAGGGAGGGATTCAGGCAATGAATCAGGTATCTGTGCCTGTGCTAGTTGGCTAGTTGGTGGGGATTTTCTCAGACTTTGTTCATTGTCCCTATTCTTTCACCTGAAGGCCTGGAATAGGGACAATAATGATGGAATGAGGATCCATATCATTTTAAACATTTGTGCTAGACAGTGCTCAATCTTTAAGGACTATTTTTCCCCTCTTACCCACTTTTATGAAGACAATCACTGTGTTCTGCTAAAAATGAAACCATTCAAATGTCCCATCTGTCTTTAGACACTTTTCAAACAGGTTTCCTTGCAAACACAGGTTTCTGAAAGGTTTTAAAATTAAGATTAACCAGTTACTCTAATTGAAATTGCAATTTGGATTCTATTTGAATGCTAGAAGTATGACACTTTTAGAAGAAAACAGGTGTCTTAAAAAATTAGTTAAGCAAAGATATCTTATATAGAAGACAAGATAAAACAGCTGATAAAATAGACTTTATTGATATTTTAGAAAGTTTGCTTTAAAAAAATAGAAATTAAATGAAAAGGAGGTATTAGAATTGGACAAATTTATATATAGATAAATAGATATTTATATAAAGAGATCTATATATTTATCTACCAATATATGTATATTATCAATGACTTATATCAAGAATACATTAAAAATCCTTAAAACTAACAATGACATTTAAAAAATTGAATTTTTTCCACTTGCAATATAAAATTTGCAAGGTAAAATCACGTCCATCCTAAAAATTAGGAACCCTGATTTCTTTTAGTTAAGAATGGTATTTAAAACAGAATGCCAATAGACGTATGAAAAATGTTCAACATCACTAACAATTAGAGAGATGCAAATTAAAACCACATAAGATATCACTTCACACCTGCCAGAAAGGCTATCTTCAATAGATCAATAAACAACCAGTGCTGGAGAGGATGCGGACATAATGGAACCCTCGTGCACTGCTGGTGGGAATGTAGACTGGTGCAGCCACTCTGGAAAACAGTATGAAGTTTCCTCAAAAAACTGAAAATGGAACTCCCATTTGACCCAGTAATTCCACTCCTAGGAATATTTCCTAAGAAACTAGAAACACTAATCAGAAAGGATATTTGCACCCCTATGTTCATAGTAGCATTGCCCATTAAGTCACCAGATGGGCAAATAAGACAGAGGGATACAAATATTTTTTTTTAAAAGATGAATTTACATCGTCTTTGTTTTTAGCAGATAGCATGATCATTTTCATTAAAAAATCTCAAGAAATCCGTATTGTTGTTGTTGTTGTTGTTGTGTGTGTTTTTTGTCTCCCTTTAAGTGAAATAGGACAGAGGGAAACAAATACCATACAATAGCCAACATCTGGAAACAGCCCACTTGTCCTTTAGTAGATGAGTGGATAAAACAGCTGTGATACATTTACACCAAGCACCTCAAACTCATGGCCCACGTGAACAATATAAAGGTATGTAAGAAATGTTTTAGCCAAAGCCTTTTGACCCAGTGGATATAGCATTGGCCTGCTGACTGAAAGGTCCCGGGTTTGATTCCAGTCAAGGGCATATAACTTGGTTGCGGGCACATCCCTAGTAGGAGGTGTGCAAGAGGTAGCTGATCGATGATTCTCTCTCATCGATGTTTCTAACTCTCTATCCATCTCTCTTCCTCTCTGTAAAAAAATCAATAAAAATATATTTAAAAAAGAAACATTTTAATAACAATTTTGTAACTTAATTTTTACAATATCCTGTTATACATAATTATTAACACACTAGAATGTTCACTAATGACTGATTAGTATAACCCTGTCGCATTCATTGCCCTTATGCACCTAATTCACACAGGCGCACCATTTCTCTCCACTAATAGTAGCAGCGAATATTTTCTTTTCTTTAAAATATTTTTTATTGATTTCAGAGAGCAAGGAAGAGGGAGAGAGATAGAAACATCAATGATGAGAAACAGTCATCAATCGGCTGCCTCCTGCACACCCCCCACTGGGGATCGACCCCACAACCTGGGCATGTGCACTGACCAGGAATCAAACCAGGACCTCGTGGTTCATAGGTCGATGCTCAACCACTGAGCCATGCTGGCTGGGCTAGCAGCGAATATTTTAGCAACCGATTGCAACATCATCAGTCTTGTACTAACTTGTTTGGTGTGCGCAACAGGAAATATTTTGTTTTTTGAAAACAAGAAAAAATAGGTTTATTTGCGATATGCTTATTAATTTGTGCAGTTATTCAGTGTCTGGTAAGTTAATGTTCAAGAAAAAAATATTTATTTTTATTAAAATGTTCTATTGTTTTATGTTAACGATCATTCATTTATTTTAGCCCTTTGTATTCATCATGTCTCTATCTAAATAAACCTGTTTCTATGAAAATTGAAGCTATTGGTTTTTTGCAGCCTACATAAACTTAAACCTTGTTTATTTGGCTTATGTTAGCCTTTGAGTTTGACATGCTTGATTTACAAAATGGAATACTATGAGGCTGTAAAAAAGAAAGAACTCTTACTTTTTTCAACAGCATGGTTGGACCTGCAGATTATAATGCAAAGCAAAATAAGCCAGTCAGAGAAAGACAAATACCATATGATCTCACTTATGTGTGGAATCTAATGGACAAAATAAACCAATGAACAAAATACAAACAAACAAAAAAACAATATCTTTGACCTAGGTGTGCTCTATTTTGTATAGAGGTATAGTGACAAAAAAAAAAAAAAAAAGATTTCTTGAGATTTTTCTATGCAAATGATCATGCTGTCTCCTAAAAACAAAGACAATGTAAATTCATCTTTTAGAAAATATTTCTTATCTTATTACACTGTCTAGGATCTCCAGAAAAATGATGAAAAGAAATGTGGAAAGTGGACATGCTTGTTATGTTCCTGCTTTTAGGGGAAACATATTAATTACGTACCTGTTAATTATAATACTATGTTAGAGTTTTATAAGATGGATCTTAACAAGTTTTGAAAATTCCATTCTCAGAAATCCAAGATGATAGCATAGGTAAACACCTATACTTGCTGCCTCTCACAACCACATCAAAATTACAATTAAAAGGCCGGTCAACTACCATTCAGAACAACGGGAAATCCGGCTGAGTGGAAGTTTCACAACTAGAGAGGAGAAGAAAACACATTGAGACTGGAAAGAGGTGGAGAGGCTCAGAAAGTGCTGACAACTGGATGTGCTGTTCTTTGATTGGGAGGGAGACAGAAGCTTCTCCTTGCTCTGAAATTCAGTTCCAGGCAAGACTCTGGGGGACCCAGACACATATATGGAAAAACTGGACTTTCTGGCAATGGGACAGGAACACGAGGGTGGCTTTCTCTCAGAGGTGCTCATAGAGATCATTGTTCCTGCACAGGGGTGCAGGATGCAGAGATCTGGGGACCTCTCTGGTACAGGGCTGACTGGCAGCCATTACTGTTTGCTTCACCCTGGTGATCCCCAGAGACCCCGCCCCAACCAATTTAGAACCCCACCCAAGCTGTGCACATTGACTTTTGCATAAGAATGGCTTGTCCTTTCTCTGCCTAAAACCTGTCAAACTGCAGTTGGGTCAGAAAACCCCAGAGCTTGCAAAAGAATGCCTAAGGCCTAACAGCAGCACTTTCCTTGCTTCAAAAGTGGGCCTCATCTGGGCACTTCCAAACCCCATACAAAGAGGAGGAATCTGAAGACATCTCTGTAATTCATGCTGGGTGACCCTAGACAGTGTCTGACCTTGCACCTCCTTGGAGATCCAAGAGCCAGTGTACCCAGTGGTCAGTGTGAGACCATACTGCTAGATTACAACTATTCACATCCATAAGCAACACACTCAAGAGGCAGACTCAGTGAGCACCAAAGCCCCACTGAAGCAAGTCCTGCCCAGTAAGGGTGTCTCCCGCTCAACAGATATTCCAGAGTAGACACAGATAATCCTCATGGGCAGTTGGCCTGGAGGTCAATTCTTCCGATTGATAACAACAACAATCAAGGCTTAACTACAATAAGACTGCACACACAGCCCACAAAGGGGTGCATCAAGAGTATCTACCTCAGGTGACTGGGGAGGCTGAACCACTGGGCCCTATAGGACACCTACTACACAAGGCCATTCTTTCAACACAAGGAAACTTAGCAGCTACCAGTACATAGAGAGAAACACAGGGAAGCAGCAAAAATTCAGAGACAAAGAAACATGTTACAGATGAAAGAAATAGATGAAAGCAAAATACTGGATATAGAATTGAAAACCACAATTATAAGGTTACTCAAGAATCTTCTAGAAACCTCTGAGAAATTTAGTGAGATCTTTAAGGATATTGAAAAGGACAAATCAGAAATTAAGCATACACTGACTGAAATAAAGAATAATGTACAGAGATTCAACAGAAGACCAGAGGATCCCAAAAATCAAGTTAAAGATTTTAAATGCAAAAAAGCAAAAAGAATCCAAAAAATATGAAGATAGTATAAGGACCCTCTGGGACAAATTCAAGCGAGCCAACGTCTGAATTATTGGGGTACCAGAATAAGAGAAAGAGCAAGATATTGAAAACCTATTTGAAGAAATAATGACAGAAAACTTCCCCTACCTGGTGAAAGATATACACTTACAAGTCCAGGAATCACAGAGAAGCCCAACATGAGGAATCCAAAGAGACCCACACCGAGATACATCATAATTAAAATGCTAATTTTTACTGAGGACAAAAGGCAAAGAGTGAATCTTAAAAGCAGCAAGACTAAAACAGTAGATTACCACATACAAGGGAGTATCCATATGACTGTCAAGTGATTTCTCAACAGAAACTTTGCAGGTCAGAAGGGAGTGGCAAGAAATATTCAAAGTGATGAATAGCAAGAACCTATAACAAAGATTACTCTACCTAGCAAAGCTATCATTTAGAATTGAAGGTAAGATAAAGAGCTTCACAGACAAGAAAAAGCTAAAGGAGTTCATCACCACCAAACCAGTATTATATAAAATGATGAGGGCATTCTCTGAGAATAAGAATAAGAATGAGAATGAGAATGAGAAGGAGAAGGAGAAGGAGAAGGAGAAGGAGAAGGAGAAGGAGAAGAAGAAGAAGAAGAAGAAGAAGAAGAAGAAGAAGAAGAAGAAGAAGAAGAAGAAGAAGAAGGAGAAGAAGAAGAAGAAGAAGAGGAAGAAGAAGAAGAAGAAGAAGAAGAAGAAGAAGAAGAAGAAGAAGAAGAAGAAGAAGAAAAAGAAAAAGAAGAAGAAGAAGAAGAAGAAAAAGAAGAAGGTAAAGATAAAAAATTATGAACAACAAAGTGTCAACAAATACATACCTATCAATAAGTGGATATAAAAATCAAGTGAACAAAAAACCGGATGAACAGAACAAACTGGTGGATGTAATAGAATCAGGGGCATAGAAAGAGAGTGGACTAACAATTCTTGTGGGGAAAGAGTTGTGGGGCGTGTGGGAAGAGATTGGACAAAGCTTATACCTATGGATGAGGTCAGTGGGGGAGGGACTGGAGTGGGGTGGGAACAGGGTGGAGCGGAGCTATGAGTGTAAAAAGAGGAACATCTGTAATAATCTGAACAATAAAATTTTTTTAAAAGTTCTATTCTATTCCTAACTTGAAGGAAGTTTGTATCATTAGTGAGTATTGAATTTTATCTAATATGTTTTCTTCAATTATTGAGATAATTGTATGTTTTACTATGACATTTTGTTAGGACAATGAATTATGTTGATTGATTTTAATTCCACCAGTTTTTTTTTTTGACCCATTGATTGTTTATGACTGATTTAATTAACTTCCACATGAAAATGAACATCCCAATTTTCTTTCTGATATTTATTTCTAATTTTATTTTATGTGTTCATAGAACATACTTTGTAAGGTACCAATACTTTTACATTTATGTGGCCATTTAATGATTCAGCATATGGTGAATCATGTAAAATGTTCCATGTATATTTAAAAATATATTTCTATCTGCTGTTGGGTACAAAGTTCTATAGATGTCTTTTAAATTTATTTGGTTTATAAGTTTTGTTTAAATAATTTGGTTGTCTTTCTACCTACTTATTCTATTCACTATTAAAAGTTAATTATTTGAGAGACCGAAGCAAGATGGCGGCCCAGGAGACTTCCTGGGCCGCCATCTCCTCAACAATTTGGAAATAAACAACAGATAAAACCAAAAGGGATCGCACCAGACCCACAGGAAAGCTGGCAAAATGGGAAGGCTACAACTAGACACAAAGCAGGACGTAGCTGCTGCCATGTGGAGTTTAAAACTACAGCGAAACTGAACCTGCCTGAGCCGCTGCCGCCAGGAATGAGGGAAGCCAGACCTCGCTCCACCCGGGGCCCAGGGAGTGGGCCAGCCCCGCCGGCCGCCACCTGCCACAGGAGCTGATGGGGGCCTATGCCTCCGCTGCTGCCACCGCCGCGCCTTTGGCTCCTGCCTGGACAAGAAGCCCGTGAGCGCTACCTCCCAGAACGCACGCAATGCTGGAGAGGAGCGGGCGCCTGGGCTCGCCCACCCCCACCCCCCCGCACTCGCCGCAGGGTGGGCGAAGAGATGGTGTAGTATCTCCCCGCCGGCCCAGTCCCTGCGCTTACTGTGCAGGCGAAGAAATCGCGCAGCGTCTCCCCGCCCCCAACCAGCCCAGAAAGTGGGAAGACTACAACTAGACACCAAGCAGGGCGCCACCGCCTCTGCCATGTGGAGTTTAAAACTACAGCGAAACTGAACCTGCCGCTGCCACCGGAAATGAGGGAAGCCAGACTTCGCCCCGCCCCGGGGCCCAGGGAGTGGGCCAGCCCTGCCTCCACTACGGGAGCTGATGGGGGCCTATGCCGCAGCCACTGCCACTGCCCCTGCGCCTTCGCCGCGCCTTTGGCTCCTGCCTGGATTAGAAGCCCGTGAGCACGACCTCCCAGCCCGCCCACAGTGCTAGAGAGGAGCGGGCGCAGCATCTCCCCTCCCGCACAACCAGCTCGGCCCAGAAATGGGAAGGCTACAATTAGACACCAAGCAGGGCGCCGCAGCTGCCATGTGGAGTTTAAAACTACGGCGAGCGGAGGACTGAGAAGGTGGGGCAGTTCTGTACCGTGCTGCCTTCCACTGGTTAAGACCTCCAAGAGCAAAGGCCTACCGAGGTGAGGATGGCAGCACTGAGCTGGCCAATATTTGTGGTGGTGGTGCTGCTTATCCTGGCTCAGGGGAAGCGTTCCACTAAGTCTGAAAGACTAAGACATTGCGGGGACTCTCCGCCACCGCCCGAGGCCTGCTCTGCCAGGCCTTCGCGCGCGCTGTGCTGGCGCTGCGCCTTCCATTGGCAGACCCGGAGAATCCTCTCTCCGCTGCCACATGGCCAGGCCAAAGCATCAGACACTACCACCACGCGGATTTTAAAACTACAGGGGAAATTGAGCCACAGGAGCTACCATCGCCGCTGCACCCACCGCCGCCCCCAAGAATGGGAATCCACCGAAATCAGAGCTCACTACACACCGGGCTCATAGACAGTGTGGCTTCAGAAATTAGCCTCTGCATCCACAGAAGCTCCACATTCGCAACAAAGAGGACACCATTGAGGGCGGACTCTCCCCATGCAGCCATCACAGCCGGCCCACAATCTTCCCAGCACACCCACCATGCTGGGAGGGAAATGGAGCGCGCTGGTGAGGAAATGGCACGGTGCCTTCCATTACCCACTCAGGCGAGCCCATCCTTCGATGCCACATGGCCAAGCCGAAGCTCTCACCACCACCACCATATGAACTTTAAAACTACAGTGGTAATTGAACCACAGGAGCTACCGTCAATATTGCACCTGGCACCGCCACCTGCCACTGCGGCCGAGAATAAAGGAAATCCACCAAGAACAGAGCTCACCACGCCTTGGGCTCAGGGAGTGGGCGACCTCAGAACTTAGCCTCCATGTCTGCAGCTGCTCTGCTCCCACACCGAACGAGACACCTTTGAAGGTGGTCCCCCCGCCTGCAACCATCTCAGCCCAACTGCAGCTGTCCCAGCCTGCCCCCCATGCTAGCAAGGAGCTAGCCCGGCGCCTCCAATATGCGACCCCAACACCTTAGAGGGGCCGTGTGCCCTGGGTGAGCCGAGTATCCCATGGGGCCGAGTGCTCCGGGTGAGGCGAGTGTCCCAGGGGACCATGTGCCCCGGGTGAGCCGAGTGTCCCAGGGGGCCGAGTGCCCCGGGTAAGCCGTACCCCCCAAAGGGGAAGCTTGTCCCGGGTGAGCCGTGTGTCCCATGGGGCCGAGTGCCCCGGGTGAGCCGAGTGTCCCAGGGGGCCGAGTGCCCCGGGTGAGCCGAGTGTCCCAGGGGGCCGAGTGCCCCGGGTGAGCCGAGTGTCCCAGGGGGCCGAGTGCCCCGGGTGAGCCGAGTGTCCCAGGGGGCCGAGTGCCCCGGGTGAGCCGAGTGTCCCAGGGGGCCGAGTGCCCCGGGTGAGCCGAGTGTCCCAGGGGGCCGAGTGCCCCGGGTGAGCCGAGTGTCCCAGGGGAAGCAGTGGGACCCAGGGGAAGGGGCGATGAAAACCAGAGGAGGAGTGGACTCTATTCATATGGTCAGGAGATAGTCACCATAAAACAAGCAGACTGCCAAATGAGGAGCAGATTTTATTCATGGGGTCCTGAGATAGTCACCATAAAACAAGCAGATTGTCAAATGACAGGGGGGAGGGGAAGGAGACCTGGGGGGAGATAGGAGAACAACCGAGGGACTGGTATGCATGAATATAAGTACAACCAACGAACACAGAACTCTGGGGAGGGAGGGCATAAATGGGAGGTGAGGGGGGGGGCAATGGTAAACTATGTACACAGAAATAACTTAATAAAATAAAATTTAAAAAAAATAAAAATAAAAAAAATAAAAATCTCAAAAAAAAGTTAATTATTTGAATATATAGCTATTATTGTTGAATTGTCTACTTCTTCTTTGAGTTCTAAATAACTTGTTTCATGCACTTAACAGGTTCTGTTTTTAGGTGAATATATATTTATTCTTGCTCTGTCTTCAAAATGTATTGATCCATTTATCATTATAAATTATCTCTCTAGGTGTATAGTAACATTTTCTTTTTAAAGTCTAGTTTTTGATGTATTAGTATATATCCTGGTTTTATTTATGGCACATTGTATGATGTATCTTTTTCCATCTCTTTAAATTCAACATACATACATTTAATAAAAAACTATCTTTTGTAGACAGCATATATTTGGATCTTGTTTTCTTTTTGAACCTATTCTGACAGTCTATGGTTTTTTATTTGATTGTTTAATCTACTCCTATTTATAATATTGATTCAATTTAATTTATACCTGCCATTCTATTTTTTGTTTTCTATTTATCTTATTTTTTCTCTACTCCTCATTTACTGTTTACTGCTGCATTAAATAAATATTTTCTAGTGTAATATTTCAAGTCATTTAATGATTTCACTATATTATAAGTTATTTTACTATTTTTTCAAGGACTTATTATATACATCTTAACTTATCAGAATCTACTTCAGATATCTCTCCTCTATTACATCTGTTACTTTACCCTATTTGTGTTATTATTGTTTCTCATGTTACTTCCATACTGTCACAAACTTAACATCTATTCATATAATTGTTAATTTATATAATTTTATATCTTTTAAAAAGCTGAGAGGAAAAAGAAAAGCAAGTATATATTTCTGAAGTTTGTTTTATTAAACTATTTACTATTTCCAGTTCAATTCATTTGCTCATATGCAATGAGTTTTTATCTAACATCATTTTCTTCAGAACAACTATATTCTCATCCGCTTTCTTTGTGTTTTTATTATCAAATAAAGTAAATTTGTGCATGCTATTATTTTCATTTAACATGACACTTCTAAAATCAGTTAAGTGAATAATATAATTTATATGGCCTTTATATATACACTTTATATATACACTTATCTTTGTCCATATTCTTTTTTATTATTATTATGGAATTGGAATGTTTCTATATAATCACTTGATTTCAGTCAGAAGAAATTTTGCATTTGTTTAAGGCAGATTGGCTAGCAACAAATCCACCCTTCTCTGCCTTCCCTTTGAGATGTGATAGCCTATTAGATGCTTCTCTGTCTCTGGATCTATTTTTGTTTATCAGTTTATATTGTTCATTATAGTCCACAAATGAGTGAGATCATGTGATATTTATCTTTCTCTAACTGGCTTATTTCGCTTACCATAATGCACTCCAGTTCCATCAATGCTGTTGCAAATAGTAAGAGTTTTTTCTTTCTTACAGCAGCATAGTATTCCATTGTGTAGATGTACCACAGTGTGTTTTTTTTAAAAATATGTTTTATTGATTTTTTTTTTACAGAGAGAAAGGGAGAGGGATAGAGAGCTAGAAACATCGATTAGAGAGAATCATCGATCAGCTGCCTCTGGCACACCCCCTACTGGGGATGTGCCCGCAACCTTGACCGGAATGGAACCTGGGACCCTTCAGTCAGCAGGCTGACACTCTATCAACTGAGCCAAACCTGTTTTGGCAACCACAATTTTTTAATCCACTCATCTGCTAATGGACACTTAGGCTGTTTTCAGATCTTAGCTATTGTAAATTGTGCTGCTTTGAACATAGGGGTGCAAATATTCTTTCTGAGTGGTGTTTCTGATTTCTTGGGGTATATCTTTATAAGTGGAATTATTGGGTCAAATGGGAGTTTCATTTTTATTTTTTGAGGAAACTCCATACTGTTCTCCACAGTGGCTGCACCAGTCTGCATTCCCACCAGCAGTGCAGGAGGGTTCCTTTTTCTTCGTATCCTCTCCAGCATTTGTCATTTGTCAATTTTTTTGATGATAGCCAATCTGACAGGTGTGAGATGGTACTGCATCGTCCTTTTCATTTGCATCTCTCAGATGATTAGTGACTTTGAGGATGCTTTCATATGTCTCTTGGCCTTTTGTATGTCTTCTTTCAAAAAGTATCTATTTTTAGGTCTTTCGCCATTTTTTTTAATTGGGTTGTTTATCTTCTTTTTGTTAAGTTGTATGAGTTCCCTATACATTTTGGAGATTAGGCCCTTTTCAGATGTAACATTAGCAAATATGTTCTCCCACACAGTGGGATCTATTGTTGTTCTGTTGGTGGTTTCTTTTGCTGTACAGAAGCTTTTTATTTTGATGTAGTCCCATTTGTTTATTTACTCCTTAGTTTCCATTGTCCTAGAAGATGTATCAGTAAACCTATTTCTATGAGTTATGCCTAATTTTTTTCTGCCTATAGATTATTCTAAGATTTTTATGGTTTCTTGTCTTATGTTTAAGTATTTTATCCATTTTGAGTTTATTTTTGTATATGGTGTAAGCTGGTGATCAAGTTTCATGTTTTTTGCCTGTATCTGTCCAATTTCCCCAACACCATTTACTAAAGAGGCTGACTTGACTCTATTGTATGCTATTGCCTCTTTTGTCAAATATCAATTAAGTATTATGGCTTGGATCATGATCTGTTGTTGGTCTATGTCTGTTCTTGGGCTAGTATCAGGCAGTTTTGAGAACAATGGCTTTGTAATATAACTTGATATCTGGTATTGAGATCCCTACAACTTTATTTTTCTTTCTCAGGATTGCTGTGGCTATTTGGGATCATTTTTTATTCCATATAAATTTTTGTAGAGTTTTTTCTAGGTCTGTGAAACATACTATTGGTATTTTACTAAGGATTGCATTTAATCTATAATTTGTTAATCATTGTTTCTTTTTATTTTTTAATCTTTATTGTTGAGATTATTACTAATGTTCCTATTCCCCCTCAGAACTCCCCCCCCATCTGGTTCCCACTCTGCTTCAGGCCTTCACTACCGTATTGTCTGTGTCCATAGGCAATCCATACATGCATGTAAGATCTTTGTTTAATCTCTTCCCATCTCCCACTCCCCTTCCCTCTGATAATCATCAGTCTGTTCTATTTCCATGCCTCTGATTCTCTTTTATTCACCAGTTTATTCTGTTCATTAGATTTCTTTCTTTTTTATGTTATTAAAAGATAAAACATATTTCAAAACTTTTTTTTAAAATATGGTATTGCTCATTATAAAAGTTACACGACTGTTTGCATACCAATAGACAGACTATAAACAGGAAATTTTCATTAAGGAAAGATTGGTTTACTGCAATCTGATCTTTCACAAAGAAACTGCTGCAAGTTATTGAATTTCTCTTTTACTTTCTTAAGTCTAATTATCCTGAAAATTAAACCAATATTTCCATGGTCACTTTAGGAAATACCCCTGTTTATTTGTGAATCAGAAATACAAATTGAGTGGCACATATTTCCATTTTCTTCTTAGGCCAAATGTTTTGGCTTCATTATGTTTTACAAGAAAACAGAAGACTTGCAGTGATCCTATAAAGTCTTTCCTGTGGCAGCTGAGGTTTAATAAGGGCAATGGAGGAAAGCAGTGTTGATGCAAATGCGGAGGCCCAGTGACCTTATCAAACATGGAATCTTTTTTTCTGTTTGGCTTGCAGCAGGGTTTCTGGTCAGTCTGCCTTCACCAAACCTGACTGAAGCAGATAGGCAACATGCTCTGGTAAATCCTGTCATTGTTGATCCTTCAATCTGTGGGTTGTATGATGATACTAATATGGAGAAAATTATCTGGGTAGAGGTGTTTCCAACATGGGCTCAATTCCATGAATCATCACTTGATTCTTTCTTTTCCAATTTCAGAAGCAATTGCGGGACAGAGTTATTTGAGGAGATCTCCTAAAGTATGCAATTGTCCATCTGTATCCACCGGACGAGAAAACTTCTGAATGAAAGGTCGTTCAGTTGTTGTCTGATATATTCTAAAAGGGATGTAACAAAATCTACTTTCTTCTACATGATATTCCATGACTTCCCGATTGATGGTCTCAAGCTGGTTAAATCTGTTATTCTGTAATCCCATCAAGAGCTGCTTTTGATTTTTTCCCTGCATTTTATTGATTACTTGGCTTTTGTGCTTTAATGCATCAGCTTCTTTCACACAGACATAACATGAGCTTCAATTGCTTTCTTAGATGGACAGTGCAGAAGGTCCTTTTCTGGAAAACCCTTAAAATGTACTGTGATGTTCCAAGGAAGAACTGAACTTGATGCAAGATTAAATAGCAAGCCAATTGGATAATACCATTTCAGTGACATGCCTTTCTGTTCAAACAATATCTCACAAATGTCTTGTCTCATAAGCTTCTGAAAATGGCTTTTTATTTTGTCAGTTACCAATGTCAAATAACTTTCTCTTGGCAAAATTAAATGATATGGTTCTGCCTCCCGTTCAGCTATCTTATCCTGAAACAGGATGAAGAAAGTTGGAATTCTACCAAACCACACATCTCTATACAAATCTTTGTCAGTTGTCATTCTTCCAGTAGTTAAAGCAGTACATGTAGGATAAATTCTTTTCAACCAAACCTAAACAGAAGCACTAGAACTTCCTCTGGTTTTTCACAAAGGGGAAAACTATCTGTCCTGGCTTCAGCTCCCCAGCTGCTAAGAGTGCTTGACAAACTATTTTTCAGAGAGATGCAAGCCCAGAGTCCCCAGAGGCTGCTCATCTACAGAACATACCAGCGAGGAGTTTGGAGCTGAGGCCTGCTGCATTCCACCCTCTATGATCCAGCAAATGTTTCATTAGATTTTTTTATTCATTTGACTTTTAGATTCAATTGTTGATAAGTATGTACTTGTTGCTATTTTGTTGTTCATATTTTATATATTTTTTTTCTTCCTCTTCTTAAATAATACCCTTCAGCATTTCGTATAATACTGGTTTGGTGGTGATGAACTCCTTTAGTTTTTTCTTGTCTGTGAAGCTCTTTATCTAACCTTCAATTCTAAATGACAACTTTGCAAAGTAGAGTAATATTGGTTGTAGGTCCTTGCTATTCGTCACTTTGAATATTTCTTCCCACTCTCTTTGACCTGCATAGTTTTTGTTGAGAAATCAGCTGACAGTCATATGGGCACTCTCTTGTAGATTCACTCTTTGTCTTTAACACTTGGCATTTTAATTATGATGTGTCTTGGTGTGGGCCTCTTTCGGTTTCTCTTGTTTGGGATCTTGGTTCTTCTTGGACTTGCAACTCTATTTTTTTTCACCAGGTAGATAAAGTTTCTGTCATTATTTCTTCAAATAGGTTTTGCATATCTTCTTCTCTCTCTTTTAGCATCTCCATATGTATGCTTGCGGTTGTCCCAGGGGCTCCTTACACTATCTTCATATTTTTGGATTCTTTTTTTCTTTTTGTTCTTCTGGTTGGGTGTTTTTTGTTTCCTCATATTTCAAATCATTGATGTGATTCTTGGAATCCTCTAGTCTACTGTTGAATCTCTGTATATTATTCTTTATTTTAGTCAGTGTATGCTTAATTTTTGACTTTTTTTTTTCATTTGTTTTTCATTCTCACTAAGATCCTTGAAAGTCTCACTAAGTCCCTTGGAGGTTTCTAGAAGATTCTTGAGTAACCTTATAACCATGGTTTTGAACTCTATGTCCAGTAGTTTGCTTTCTTCCATTTCTTCAATTTGTGACATGTTTCTATGCCTCTGCATTTTGGCTGCTTCCCTGTCTTTCTTTCTATGTATTGGGTAGAGCTGCTAAGTCTTCTTGAGTTGGTAGAGTGGCCTTGTGTAGTAGGTGTGCTATAGGGCCCAGTAGTTCAGCCTGTCCAGTCACCTAAGGTAGACACTCTTGGTGAACCCCTTTGTGGGTTGTGTGCAAAGTCTTGTTGTAGTTAAGCCTTGATTGATGTTGTTATCACTCGGAAAAATTGACCTCCTGGCTAATTGGCTGTGAGGACCAGCTGTGTCTACAGTGGAAGAACTTCTGTGCTGGAGACACCCTTATGGGGCAGGACTTGCTTCAGTGGGGTTTTGGTATTCACTGAGTCTGCCTCTTGAGTGTGTCGCTTATGGATGTGAAGAGTTCTAATTTGGTATGGTCTCACCCACTGACCACTGGGTACACTGGCTCTTGAGTCTTTAGAGAGGTTCAAAGTCAGCCACTGGCTGGGGCCACCCAGCAGGAGCTACAGAGATATCTTCAGATTTCTCCACTTTGTATTGGGTTTGGCAGAGCCCAGAGGAGGCCCAGCTGTAAAGCAAAACAAGCAGGTGCTGGTGTTAGGTCTTGGACCTTTTATTGATAGTTTTGGGTTTCCCTGACCCAGCTGCAGTTTATTTGACAGATTTTAGCCTCAGCAAGGACAGGCCATTTTTATGCAAAGCAAATGTGCACACCTTGGGTGGGATGGTAAATTGGATGGGGAGGAGTCTCAGGGAATCACCACAGCAGAGCAAACAGAAATGACTGCCAGCCAATCTTGCAACCAGGAAGGTCCCAGCATAGGAGCAATGATCCCTGTGAGCACCTTGGTCTGGGATAAAGTATCCCTTGAGTTCCTGTCCCAATGCCAGACAGTTCAGTTTTGCCTCATATGTGACTGGGTCCCCCAGAGTTGTGCCCAGCCCTGAGCTCAGAGTGAGCAGGAGCTTGTAAGTTCAGTTCATGGTGTTGGCCTTTTAAGAGTAGCAGCTGGGTCTCCAGCAGCCTCTGTGTCACTGACCCCCAAACCCCACTGGTTTTCAGAGCCCATAGTTTTACTACATGTAGGGACTTCTTTTCCCAGCTCTGGGACCCTGGGCTAGGCATCTGGTGTGGAACTCCTCACAAGTGGCCTCCTCAGAGGCAATTTCCCTCCCAATTAAAACAGAGGCACATGAGTGCTGGGCCAGTCTACTCTGTGCCTCTTCCTACCAGCCTCAGTATGCTTTCTTCTTTACTTCTCTAGTTCTAGGACTTCCATTCAGCCGGATTTCTGGTGGTTCTGGATGATGGTTATTCTTTATTTTAGTTGTAATGTTGATGTGGTTGTGGGAGGCAATGAGTACAGGTGTTTGCCTATGCTGCTATCTTGCTTCCCTGCCATTGTTTCTTTAAACATTTTCTGGCTCCTTTCTCTTTTCTCCTGCTGGAACTCCCATTATGTGTATGTTGATGCACTTATGCATTTAATGTTATCCCACCTTCCTATGAGGTTGTCCTTGTTTTTCTACTTTTTCCCCCTCTGTACTTTAAGTTTATATTCTCTACTGACCTATCTTCAAGTTCTATGATTCTTATGTCATTTAAAAATGATGCTTTGCCCCTCTGGTTAATTTGTGTTTTATAAATTATATTACTTAACTGCAGATATCCTCTTTTCAATGAGATAATGATGCTTATTTATGCATATTTTCATTTAGTTCTATGAACATATATACAGTGGCTGCTTTTAAATCTCTGTCTGCTAAATTCGACATCTAAATACACTTATAGGTAGTATATGTTGCCTGCTTTTTCCCCCTGTATATAGTTCATTCCTTTTCATTCATTTACATGTCTCATAGTTTGGCATTTTAAACTGGACATTTGGGAAATGTATTATTGAAAATCTGAGTAGTGATGCTCCCTACCTCTCTCTTCTAAAGGAGCTTATCATTTTTGATGTTTGCTTATTTATTTGTTAAGTGGCTTGGATGAACTTTAAGTCTATTTTCTCTACAGTGTGAATCCTTGAAATTACTCCTGAGGGGATACAGCCTTGGGCAAGCACACATTTATCCTCTGATGATAGTGAATTTAACAAGTCTTTTTAAATTTACATTGCCTTTTCATGCTATCTCTGCTAAGTTGCCTGCTTCTGTTCCTATCAAATCCAGTTGTTGACAATTTCCATTGATTGCTGGATTATTTTTGACAATGCCTGAGACTTTAAATTGCTACACTGTCTAATCCAATTAAATTGTAGACCTTTTGCAGAGGTAGATTTTGAAGTCAGTATTAGAGATTTCTTCTGACTTCAGGAGGGCCCTTAGCTGTCTCTTTCTCTGATTATTTCTTTCAGAATAGGTTAAGATACAGTTAGCATATTGCTATCATAGAACTACTAGTATCCACTTAGTTCCTTTCCACAAAACTTCATTGTTTTTTTAGAGAGCCCTTAGGCTTGCCTGCCTCACCTCTGTTCCAATAAAGTCATTTTTGTGGGGAGAGCTTCAGAGGTTTCTGTTCATATGGCCTATCTCTTCTGCCAGGCAAAATTACTGAGTCACTGCTCCAGAGCTGGGTCTGTAGACAACAGTACATTTTATTTAAATTACATTCTTCCTTTATGAGTAAGATGCTGGGTGGAAATGCCAACCTCTGGTCCTCTCAGCTGTCTTGACTGGTGTGCAACCTCTATATTGCAGGTTAGCTTACTGAGGGCAATCAGGGTGCCACACTATTTTTAGCCTGTAGTAGATGAGTTAGAGCCTTCAACCTTTGAATTTAGACTTCTTGGAGGAAGGAAGTCATTTATTTCTCAGGTGCACTCATCTAAAATTTAGACTCTATAACATATCTCAGATATATAGCACATGCTGGTGGCTATCCCCTCATGACTTTGGAGAATGGAAATACAGGGAGCTTTTCCTTCTTGACCCCACCTGCCCAGGATGGAGCTTTGTCATAGTGAATTAGGAAAATGGGAAGGAGTGGGTTGTGTCTCAAGCACCAGACTCTTGCTGCTCCTACCAAGATTTAGCAGATGAAAATATTTCTTCATTTTCTGTATACACTTATGTGTATTTGCACATATTAATTTTTCTTTCAATTTAAAAAAGTTATGGCTGTTTCACTGAGGAATGTGTTTACAGAGATCCTAATTTATTCCATAAATGGGATGACTTCGATATCTGTCTTATTTCCCTTCATTTGTCTCTAATAATTAATTCTACTATGAGCGTAACACTTTGCTATGGGATTTCAGAAAGGTTCAGTGTTCGAATCTTCCTCAAGTAACTTTCCTAATATTCCATTAATTTGAGATTTTGGCCCAAGCAAGTTAGTCACCTAGGTTTGAGCTATTACTTCCAAATTAGGAATAATGATTTTTGTTTATGTGAGATTATATTGTACATTGTTTCCATGACTCTACATCTCTGCTCAAATACACACAAAAGTCAATATCTTAGTGAGGTTTTTCAGAGAATAAACTTTTCTTATATATACTTTGGTTTTGGAAGTTTCTTCATTCTTCTCTACCCATTTGTTTCCTTGATTATGAGTTTCTAGTATTTTTGATAACTATTATTTATAAAAGCCTCACAAAGATAGTGAGAAATTACTTTCTGGAGTATTTGTTTTCGAACAATCACCCTTCAAACATATGTCAAATAATCTGAATGATAAGAGATTTTTGTTGTTTCCTTAACACAAATCTATACACACATAAGCAAGAATAGTGAGGGAATTGTTTAAGATTATGTCTTTTTGAATATATATATATATATATATATATATATATATATACACACACACACACACACACACACACACACACACAAGGGTGGGACAAAAGCAAGTTTATAGTTATTCATATGGAAAATAATATGATAATTTTATATAATAAAAAGCCTAATATGCTAAGTATCTGACCATTAGTTTAATCCTTGGACTGATCACTATGATTCACACTGACCACCAGGGTCAGACACTCCAAACAGTAGGTTAGTTTGCTGCTGGAGTCCAGCTGTTTGGAACTGGGTGAGACAGGCCTAACCTGCCCTGGAGCCTTCTTGTGGTCCTTCCAAGGCCTTTAAACATTTCTTCTAATTAATTTTCTTTCAATGTGCATGAATCTGTGCACCAGGCCTCTAGTTAATAAATAATAATAATACAATAATTAACTCTGTTTTGTGTACTCACAACTGTAAACCTACTTTTTCTTCACCCTGTACAGAACCCCACAATATAAATGGCAAAAGCTACATGCAAAGAGATGCATTGTTTCAGCAGAAGATAATTTGCATTTTACTGACCTTTCTAGGTCAGTTTTTATGAATTGGAATAATCCTTTCTCCTTAAAAGACTTTGGTGCTTGTGAATGAATATAAAATAATATGTAAAACATTTAAGCAATAAGACATTGTGTTTCAACACTATATTATTAATATCTTTGCATTCACAGAATGCTAGTATTATTCAAACATCGAAAGTCAAATAAGTAGTTTAATCTGCACATAATTTTTAAAAATTTTCATTAAAACAAGCATTTATTACATAGTGAAATACACAATTCATATATATTTTTAAAGAAAAAATGTGATTGTGAAAGGAAGCAAAGTTCTAGATATTTAGATTTAATGTCTCATCCACCCTCACACACATTGTATTTAGACTTCTATTTCTGCTCCCTCATTGTTAGTAAATATTTGAGAGTGTCTTTAAAATTTATTTCTATAGATTCTCTGGAACCAAGATGGCAGTGTAGATGAATGGATGGTCTGCTGCCTCATACAACAATTTAGAGGAATTAAAACTAATATAAAGGACATCTATCCCCCAAAACTACGGGAAGGCTGGCTGAAAGAGAAAGGAGTGCAACTACTTAAAAGCTGAGGAGCGGAGGTACAGAGACACAGGGATCACAAATCGGGCTGGTAGCCACAACTGGGAGCGCGGCTTTTTTTTTTCTTTTTTTTTTCAACCAGAAGGGAAACAAGCTGTGGATCACTTTCACTTTGAAATCCAGTTTCTTGGGTCACGTGGGGGACCCAGAAGCCTACAGGGAGAAGCTGGTCTGTTGGCCATCAGGTCCCAAAGTGAGGGACTCTCTTGCAGAGGTGCAAGCAGCAATCATTGTTTACTGCACTGATCCCAGGGACTTGTAGGGGAATTGGAAACACCAAAAGGCAGGGACAGCTGATGGCAGCCATTGCTGTTAGCCACGCCCCAGCCTAGGGACATCCTAAGACCCTGCCCCACCCTGAGGCCCTGCCTTGAGGCCCCACCAGCACATTCTACAGACCCGCCCAGGCACGACACATCTGCTTTTGCATATAAATGACCAGTATTGCTGCAGCTTAAAGAAATTAACTGCAGCTCCAGCGATAAAACCACCAAGTCCCAAGCAAATGAACTGTACCCCATTGGTAATCCAGAATTCAGTGTTCCTAGTTGTCAGTTTCAACCCCTCACATCCATAAGTGACACATTCAGGAGATAGTCTCAAAGAGCACCAAAGCCCCACTGAAACAAAGTGTGTCTCCAGCGCAGCAGTTTTTCCTCTAAAATGAGGAATCACAGAAACATGTCACAAATGGGAGAGAGGGAGGAAAGTAAACTAATGGATGATACAGAGTTCCCATTACTCAAGAATCTTCTAAAAACCTTTGAGAAACTTGAGACCTCCAAGAAGCTTGGTGATACATTCAAGAACCTTAAAGAGAACACCAAAAAAAAAAAAAAAAATGGAAAAGGACCAGTCATAAATTAAGCATACAATATCTGAAATAAAGAATATACAGAAACTCAGCTATAGATCAACGTACCCCATGAATCAAATCAAAGATCTGAAATATAAGGAGGAAAAAATCACCCAACCAGAGATGCAGAAAGAAAGAAGAATCCAGAAGTGTGAGGATAGTCTAAGGAGCCTCTGGGATGGCTTAAAGCGCACCAACATCCGGGTTTTTGGGATGCCAGAAGAGAGAGACCAGGATATTGAAGGCCTATTGAAAGAAATGATGAAAGAAAACTTTCCCTTCCTGGTAAAAGAAATAGACTTACAAGTTTAGGAAGAGCACAGAACCCCAAACAAGAGGAATCCAAAGAGGAACACACTAAGAAACATCATAATAAAAATACCAATGGCAAAGGACAAAGAGAGAGTCTTACAAGCAGCAGGAGAAAAACAACTAGTTACCTACAAGGGAGTACCCATAGGACTGTCAGTTGATTTCTCAACAGAAACTATGCAGGCCAGATGGGAGTGGCAAGAAATATTCAAAATGATAAACAACAAGAACCTACAACCAAGACTACTCTATACAGCAAAGCTATCATTCAGAATTGAAGGTCAGATAAAGAGCTTCACAGACAAGAAAAAACTGAAGGAATTCATCACCACCAAACCAGGATTACATGAAATGCTGAAAAAAAAAAAAAGAAGGTAAAGGTAAAAAATTATGAACAACAAAAAGACATCAAATACATACCTACCAACAAGTGAATCTAAATATCAAGTGAATTAAAAATCTGATGAACAGCTGAAACCGGTTTGGCTCAGTGGTAGAGCATCGGTCTGCGGACTGAGGGGTCCCGGGTTCGATTCTGGTCAAGGGCATGTACATTGGTTGCGGGCACATCCCCAGTGGGGGCTGTGCAGGAGGCAGCTGGTCGATGTTTCTCTCTCATCGACGTTTCTAGCTCTCTATCTCTCTCCCTTCTTCTCTGTAAAATATCAATAAAATATATTTTTTAAAAATCTGATGAACAAAATGGACTGGTAAATATAAGAGAATCAGGGACATAGAAAGGGATTGGACTAACTATACTCATGGGGAAGGGGATCTGAGCGGTGCAGGAAGATATTGGACAAAAATCTTACACCTATGGATGAAGACAGGGGTGGGGTAAGGGAACAGGGTGGAGTCGGGAATCAGATGAAGGGGAGCTATGTGGGAGGAGAGGGGAAAAAAGAACACTATAATAATCTGAACAATAAAGATATTTTATTAAAAAAAAGTTTGTTTCTCTAGTGACTGAGAATGACTAAGAATTGTGAGCTAACCACAGAATTTTTTTTATCGCTTCTTTTAAAATTCTATCTTTATCTTTAGACAGTTGATTATTTTGTCTTGGAGAGTATGTTTAGATTGAAGTTCTGTAGTGACCTAATGGACTCATAAACTTCAATATGAAAATCTCTCCCCAGGTTTTGAAAGTTCTCAGGTATTCTTTTTTAAAAATTTATCTTTATTGTTGAAAATATTACAGATGTCCCCCTTTTTTTATTGTTGTTATTTCCCCATTGACCCCCTGCACTCTATACCCACCCCTCTCCAACCTTTGGTCACACTATGGGGTGAGGGGAGGGAGAGATTAACCAGATAAAATATATGCATAACTCATGGACATAGACAATAGTCAGACATTATTTCTTAAAGTAAGCTTTCTACCCCTTTCTTCCTCTTTTATCATTTTGGGCCTCTAATTATGTGTGCATTGCTTATTTTCATTGCTCCCTATAAGTCCTATAGGTTTTTTTTAATAATTTTTTTTCTTTTAACTCCTCTGATTGGATAAGTTCTATTAATTTGTGGTTTTTGTGATATTTCTTTTTTGTCAAGTCTGCTGTTGAAGCTCTCCATTGAATTATTTAATTCAGTTATTGTATTCTTCAGCTCCAATGAGCTGTTTGTTTGTTTTTATGTTTTCAGTCTCTTTGTTTAGATCATTTTGTTCTTGTACTGTTTTCCTGACATTGTTAAACTGTTTATGCTTTTATAAAAAATCTCTCTGAGCATCTTTAAAACTATTGTTTTAAATTCTGGTTGTGGGCGGGAAGATAGAACAAGAAAATATTCAAGCAGCTGTTGTCTTGTACTCACAGCAGCAGAAGCCTACACTGGCTGCTATTGTGGGGAAGATGGGGAAAAGGGGACTGGAGCTATTCAGGTATTTAGTGATATGGCAGTGGTTTGACAAAGATTTCTTTAAACACCTGGAACACAAAAAAATTAGGAAGAAAAGAAAACATGAACTCCACGTGTTTGCAAATTGGCTCTGTGTTTTGGCACTCCTTTTATTCTTAGCTAGACATTTTACAACTCTGCCGTAGCCTTCACTTTCCTCATGTAGCCTAAATATTTACCAGATGGGAAAGCCTACCGATTTGTCAGGTCATTTATGGGAATGTGTCCCTCCCTGGGCATGTATAATCATTGCTTGATTCTGTGGAATGTGTGAGAGCTTTTCAGAGCTCTTATTCTATAAAGTATTTCACTCCACATCAATTCACTGAAATCACTGTGACCTTAATATTGTCTCAACTATGTTTTCTCCAAGCAACAGTGGCTTTCCAAAATTTCTATTCAATATTTTAGGGAAATGTCCACCACACCACTGTTTCTTCTCTGTATTCTAATTATGAGTTCAACAAAGCAAAATCATGCTCCTAGTGTCAGTAGTTTAAGAAACCCTTATGCAGTTCATAACAAATAAGCATAATTCATTAGGAGCAAAATATGTTATACTCCCCCTCGAATCAGGTACCCGCAATAGGCATGTGGGCTGCTGTCTCCAATACCACTGTTATAATGGAGATTACTTTTAATAAGATTAATTTAAACCCATAAAGATATCCTGCCACGTGTCACTGGATTTCCTTCTGATTTAGCATTAATTTAGTGGCTATAAACCTTTGACTATTGAGAGTTCTGATAACTTTTGTTAGGTGTTTCATTTTTCCCCCCAGTCACTCTTAAGATATTTTTGATGATTATATTTTTTTCAAAAGATTTTTTTTATTGATTTTTTGAGACAGAGGAAGGGAGAAGGAGATGGAGAAAAACATTGTTGTGAAAGTGGAACATCTATTGTCTGCTTCCTGAATGACCCCTGCTGGCGATTGAGCCTGCAACTCAGGCATATGCCCTGACTAGGAATTGAACCAGCAAACTTTCTGTGTGTAAGATGATGCTCAACCAACTGAGCCTCAGAAAAAATTGAGAGGAATGTAATGAGAAACTTTAGGAAGTGGGTTCTCATTATGCATTGGCAAATAACAGTGAAGTTGTTTGCTGTGGTTGTGTAGAAAACAGAATTTGTAACTGATGAGTTTGGTCATTAGCTAACATTTTCAAGCAAAGTTTGAAAAGTGTGGCCTGGTTTATTCTTGATGCTTACAATAAAATGAAAGAGGAGAAAGAAAAATTGAGGCAAAAATCTATATATATATAAAAGCCTAAGTGAGCATTCAACTGTTTGACCATTTGACCAGTATCTATGACACACACTAACCACCAGAGGCAGATACTCAATGCACAGGCATGGAAACATGGTACAAACTGATGGATCTCAGAGGGAAGTGGGAAGAAGGGAGGTCAGGAACAGATTAACCAAAGACCTTATATGCATACTAGAGGCCAAGTGCAGGGATTTGTGCACCAGTGTGGTCCCTAGGCCAGAACCCCTTGGGAGATGTTGGAGAGCTAGTTTCGGCCCGATCTCTGCAGGCCAGTTCGAGGGACCCCACTGGTGCATTAATCTGTGTACTGGGCCTCTAGTTGTTAAGTAAAAAGAACCAGGACTTGACAATTTGGAATATTCTAAGCCTAACTATATGGCAAAACCTGCAAAAATTTATGAAAGCAATGTCAGGAAAGTGTGCTGTAGAGAAAAGGATGGCAGTGACTTTTCAAACCTTTGATGAAGTTTCAGAAATATAAGAACATCAGTGTATTTAGTCATGAAAAAGGCTCTTTGAAGAGATTAATGGTATGCCTCACAGATCTCAATCAAACCAAAGGGCTATAGGAAGCTAACAGGTGTTGTCACTCAAGCCAGCTCAATGGAAGACAAATATGAAAACTGAACTATTTTATTTTTCTTTTATTATTGAAAGTATTACATATGTCCTCTTTGTGTGTTTTTTCCCCATTGACTCCCTCCACCCTGCACCCACCCACCCCAGGGCTTCACCACTCTGTTGTCTGTGTCCACATCCCATATAATATGTATGGAAATTGTACCCTGGACTGGCAGTGCATCTGGGAGTTCAACCAGGAGGTGGGCTGCCTGGGGGAAGGGAGGGAGCTCCTGGACAGCAGCCAGCAGCTGGCAGCTACTAGGGACCATACCAGTGCACATATATCATGCATTGGGCCTCTAATATGCGTATAAGTTCCATGGTTAATCACTCCCCACCTTCTCACCCTCTCCTCCCCTCTGAAATTCATCAGTGTATTCCACACTTTTATGTCTCTGGATCTATCTTGTTCCTCAGTTTATTTTATTCATTAAATTGCATGTTTAAGTGAGATTATGTGATACTTGTTTTTCTCTGACTGGCTTATTTCGCTTAGCATAATACTCTCCAGGTCCATCATATTGAAATGGTAAGAGTTCTTTCTTTTTTACAGGTCCATAGTATTCCATTGTGCAAATGTATCGCAGGTTTTTTTGCCCACTCATATGCTGATGGGCACTTAGTATGTTTCCAGATCTTAGCTATTGTAAATTGTGCTTCTATGAACATAGGGGTGCATATATTCTTTCTTTCTTTCTGATTGGTGTTTCTGGTTTCTTAGGATATATTCCTAGAGGTGGGATTGCTGGGTCAAATGGGAGTTTCATTTTTAATTTTTTTGAGGAAACTCCATACTGTTTTTCAAGGTGGCTGAACCAGTTTGCATTCCCACCAGCTTTGTAGTAGTGTTCATAAATGGGATTCTATTAGAAAGATCTATGAAAATGTCTGGTTTATGGAGTGAATTTCTGTGACATATATGGAAGAGCCACTTAATTCTTCAGAATTTTATATTACAGAAACACTGCCAGCTTGGATTGAAAAATATAGAGGACCTGAAAAATGAAAAAATATTGTTGGATTTCTAAAATTCTACTGGAAGAAAACTGGCTGATGAGGACTCATTTGTAAGCACATGCTTCCTTTCATGATAAGTAAGGATTACTCTCAGAGGATCTATGCATGTAGAGACTCATTTCGAGTCCCTGAAATCTAAAAGGGTATGAAGAGATGGATTTCAAAATGTTTTAGACCAATAACTCTTATTTTATTTTCTGTTTTCCCCTTTAAGCCTTTAATCAGAAAAAGTATATAATTGTTATCCTATGTGTGTCCCACATTTGTATTTCAAGAGTAGATGATTTGTTTCTTTTGCTTCACAGATTCAAATATAGAGAATAATTGTGCCCCATAATAAAGTAAATAAATAATATAGATAATTTATATGATAGCACTAGCAACCCGGAATATGAAATTTGTGCATGGGAGGGGTGTCTGAACTCTCTCCAATCTGGGACCCCTCAGGGGATATCTGACTGCTGGTTTAGGTCCAATCTCTCAGTCAGACATCCCTCTCACAATCTGGGATCACTGGCTCCTAACCATTTGCCTGCCTGCCTCCCTGATTGCCCCTAACCACTTCTGCCTGCAAAACTTATTGCTCCCTAACCGCTCCCTTCAGCCTGATTGATGCTTAACTGCTTCCTTGCCAGCCTGATTGCCCCAAAATTCCCTCCCCTGCTGGCCTGATGGCCCCCAACTTCCCTCTCCTGAAGGCCTCGTCACTCCTAACTGCCCTCCCCTGCCGGCCTGGTCACCCATATCTGCCCTCCCCTGCTGGCCATCTTGTGGTGGCCATCTTGTGATGACGTGAGGGCATCACCAAGGACACGAGGACCACCTAGGCTTTTACTAGTATATATTGGTTGTATCTTTTGAGATGATGAGATTTATAAGAGATTCTAGACTTTTACTTAATACTGTAATGAGATCAGGAATTTGAGGATCTTAAATTATGATGACTGTATTTTGAGTTTGGGAAAGATGTGAACCTTTTGGGGCAAGAGGGAGGACCGTAGTAGGCAGAATGATCTCCAAAAGATGTCTATGCTTTAAACTCTGAAATTTTTGAATGTGTTATATTCCATCACAAAAGGAGTTTTGTGAATATTCTTTAAGATTTTAGACCTCAAAATAGGGAGATTATTTTGGATTATCCAAGTGGATCCAATATAGTGAGATAGCTATTAAAAGCATAGAGTCAAATAGATATGGCAGAAAGACTCCAAGAGTAAGAGGGACTTGAGTCCTTGTTCTAGAGAGATCCATATCAAAGACATGAGAATGAATGTGAGTAGCTTCTAGGAGCAAAAACTAGCCTACAGCAGTCCACGAGCAGTAAACAGGGATATAAGTTTTACAACAACAGCAACTGAATTCTGCCAACACCCTGAATGATCTTTATGTAGATCATCACTTACCAAAATGTGGTCTGTGGAACCTTGGATATCACCGAAATTCTTTCAGGTGTCTGTAAGGTCAAAATTATTTTCATAATAATATTAAAACACTATTTTATTTTTAATGGGTTGACATTTGTACCAATAGGGCAAAAGCAATGTTGAGCATAACTGCTGACACCATAGTTGTTGGCTTCAAAGTATGTACAAGGGGAAAAAAACCAAAACTACAAATAGTTTCAATTAAATATTGACTTGATTAAGCAGTAAAAATTACTCATTTTATACTATCTAAACCCTAGAATACATATCTTTTTAATACTCTGTGTGACAAAATTTGAAGTTAGAATAAAATCTCAATTTTCTGATATTGAAATTAGTTGTACTGAGGAAAAGTAATTGTACAATTGTTACTGTTGGGAGTTATAGGCCTAACTAGTGGTTTTCTTGGGGATCACTATTTTAATTTAAAAATCATCTGTCAGAAAATCTATGCCTATAAAAACATAGGTTTTTGGCTCACAATTTGTTAAAAATAACCAAAATAAGCATTAGGTTTTAAGTAAAGCAACTTAAATTATTCATTGCCAACGATAAAATTCAAGAATTCAAGTGAAAGTTGGAGTTCTGTAAAATATATCTACCACTGTGAGCTTGAGACCGGGACCTTTCAGTCTGCAGGCCAACGCTCTATCCACCGAGCCAAGCCGGTTCCAGCAGGTCTTGTTTTCTACATGTGCATCCACCAAGCAACTAATCCAACAGAAGTGCAGAAGCAAATACAAGCCTATAACTAAAATGTATTAAGCCATACAGAGAGTTTTGAAAATATAGTACATTACCACTCTTCTCACTATTTTTGTATAATATAAATATTTGTTATAAAATATGGTCTTTATATATTGGGTAATAGTTTCATGATTATTTAAAAATAATTGATACTTTTTAAAATTTTGAGTTTTACTTTTATATATATATATATATATATATATATATATATATATATATATATTAATGTCAACAAAACTACTTTGAGGTCCTCAGCAATTTTAAGAGCATAATAACTGCCAAAACCGGTTTGGCTCAGTGGTAGAGCGTCGGTCTGTGGACTGAAAGGTCCCAGGTTCGATTGCGGTCAAGGGCATGTACATTGGTTGCGGGCACATCCCCGGTAGGGGGTATGCAAGAGGCAGCTGGTCAATGTTTATCTCTCATTGATGTTTCTAGCTCTCTATCTCTCTCCCTTCCTCTCTGTAAAATAGCAACAAAATATATATATATTTTAAAAAACAGCATAATAACTTCCTAAAACTAAAAAGTTGGAGAACCATTGGTGTAGGGTATAAACTGGATGTTCAGGTTTCAATCTTAATTAGTATTTAACTAAATGCACTAGCCATTAGTGAAGACTTATATAAATATTTGTATGTGCTAAAGGAATCTGCAGGGAGTTTTTTTTTAATCTCTGTTAGGTACTCTGAAGGCAACTTTTATAGTTTCTTTAAGATTTCCTTCTGAAGTGGAGGGACTTGTAAAATTTTAACATTAAAACACCCACATGTCTTGATTAAATATACATAAATGAAAATGTGATTAGTGAATTCATGCATAAACAACATTTAATTGCTTTACCCAGATATTCTTGCCTTAATTAATTAATTTGTTTTTGAAATATTCTAGTTCTGCTCAAGTCAATTATATTCTTAGAGATTAGGAGGCAGGAAGGAAAATTCAATTTCATTCACTTGATGGTCTTTGTCTTTAAAAAAAAGTATATATATTCATTGATTTCAGAGAGGAAGATAAAAGGAGAGATAGAAATATTGATGAAGAACATTATTGATTGGCTTCATCCTGCATGTCCCCTGCCTACAGGAGGAAGCCGATCAATAATGCTCATCATCGAGCCCACAACCTGGGCATGTGCCCTGACTGGAATCAAATTGTGACCTCCTAGTTCATAGGTCAATGCTCAACACTGAGCAACTGTCTGGACTGGTTTTATTTTCCTTTTTAGACTGTAATTTAAACTTATATTCCAGAATAGTGGTTCTAATGAGATTCTTATAAGAAAGATGAACTTTGAGGCAGTTGATTGTTTTTGAAACATCCAGTGTATTAACTTATAATAAATGAGAGAACCTAAATGTTGAAATCACGCAATACCTTTTTTTTTTTTTACTTTAATTTCTTTCCCTGACATTTGTATTTGCTCTTTTATCTGAGTCTATAATGATGTGGGTAGCTTCTTTATTCTTCTTAGGTTCATCATTTACATATGCTTTTTGGTGAATTTATTCTCTTTATTGTCTTTAAATTGGTGATATGCTTACCAATCTTACAGCACTTTCCAAAGAGAAGAAAATGTTTAAATAGTCTCTTCTAGTTATAAAAGTGTGACTGATTTACATGTGGAATTAAATTACTCTATGAGTCATTTTGGTGTAAGAATAAATCTAAAAATAAATGAAATTATCAAGGCAAATTATCTTATGCCTATTACTGCAATATATTTTATTATAAATTATAAATTACCCTATCTAATAAAAGATAAACATGCAAATTGACCGTACCTTTGCTATGCCCACAAGCCAGGACCACTAACCAATCAGGGTGACTATGCAAATTAACCCAACCAACATGGCAGTTGATTTGCATATCTAGGAACACAAGGAAGACTGAAGACAGCTTAGAAAGAAGCCAAAGGCTGCAGAAGGGAGCGAAACTGAGGAGAAGCAAGCAAGCAGGGCAGTGGAGAATGGAGGGAAGCAGACAGGGCAGGGGAGAAGGGAGGGCAGGAGGCAGGGCAGGGGGGAAGGGAGGAAAACAGGCGGGGTGGCAGAGACCTCAGTAGGAAGCTCTATTGCAGGAATCTTCCTGCCATAGGCCTCTAGTTAGTTTATAATAGAGATTGATTGATTCAATATCTATGTCCTTTTCTGTCTTCTTTACTTGTTTCTGAACTTCTTGCCCATGCAACTGTATCTCAATACATTATTTAATCTATATTTATAGGAATTAAAGGCCAAAATTGAGACTTGCTCTTTTGTTGAATTTAGCCTAATATTAATGTGAATTCCATTTGTTTCTAAATTTACAGGGCATATTTATAATAAAGTAAACATAACCTCCATTTAAATAATTATCATTTTTATTTTATTTTTTTTTAATACTTTTTTTTTCTAATATTTTTTTATTAAGGTATTATCTGTGTACATAGTTTATCATTGCCCCCCCCCATAGGTGCCCTCCCTCCCCAGAGTTTTGTGTCCATTGGTTGTTCTTATATGCAAGCATACCAGTCCTTCGATTGATCTCTTATCTCCCCCAGATCTCCCTACTCTCCCCCCCCCCCCTGCTGTCATTTGGCAGTCTGCCTGTTGTTTTACTGTCACTATATCTATCTTTCTGTTCATTCGTTTATAATGTTCTTTAATATCCATAAATGAGTGAGGTCATGTAGTGTTTCTCTTTCATTGACTGGCTTATTTCACTCAGCATGATGCTCTCCAATTCCATCCAGGTTACTGCAAATGATGAGAATTCCTTCCTTTTTATGGCAGCATAGTATTCCATGGTGTAGATGTACCATAGTTTTCTGATCCATTCATCTGCTGACGGGCACCTAGGCTGTTTCCACGTCCTAGCTATTGTAAATTGTGCTGCTATGAACATAGGGGTGCATATATCCTTTCTGATTGGTCTTTCTAGTTTCTTGGGGTATATTCCTAGTAGTGGGATTACTGGGTCAAATGGGAGTTCCATTTTCAGTTTTTTGAGGAAGCTCCATACTGTTCTCCACAGTGGTTGCACCACCCTGCAATCCCACCAGCAGTGCAGGAGGGTTCCTTTTTCTCCACAACCTCGCCAACATTTGTTGTTTGTTGTTTTGTTGATGTTGGCCATTCTGACAGGTGTGAGATGGTACCGCATTGTTGTTTTGACCTGCATCTCTCGGATAATTAGTGACTTGGAGCATGTTTTCATGTGCCTCTTGGCCTTCCTTCTGTCTTCTTTTGAGAGGATTCTATTTAGGTCCATTGCCCATTTTTTAATTGGCTCATTCATTTTCCTTTTATTGAGTTGTATAAGCTGTCTGTAGATGTTGGAGATTAAACCTTTATCAGTGATATCATTTGCAAATATGTTCTCCCATACAGTGGGTTTTCTTGTTGTTTTGTTGATGGTTTCTTTTGATGTAAAAAAGCTTTTTATTTTGATGTAGTCCCATTTGTTTATTTTCTCCTTAGCTTCCATTGCCCTAGGGTTAGTATCAGTGAAGAAGTTCTTTAAGCATATGTCTGAGATTTTGCTTCCTGTGGATGCCTCTAGTATTTTTATGGTTTCCCGTCTTATGTTTAAGTCCTGTATCCATTTTGAGTTTATTTTTGTGTATGGTGTAAGTTGGTGATCTAGTTTCATTCTTTTGCATGTCTCTGTCCAATTTTCCCAACACCATTTATTGAAAAGACTGTCTTGGCTCCATTGTATGTTCGTGCCTCCTTTGTCAAATATTAATTGAGCATATTGATTTGGGTTGATGTCTGAATTCTCTAATCTATTCCATTGATCAATATGTCTGTTCTTGTGCCAGTACCAGGCTGTTTTGAGAACAGTTGCTTTGTAATACAGCTTGAAATCTGGTATTGAGATTCCTCCTACTTTACTCTTATTTCTCAAGATTGCTGAGGCTATTCGGGGTCTTTTATTGTTCCAAATGAATTTTTGGAGAGTTCTTTCTAGGTCTGTGAAGTATGTCCATGGTATTTTCATGGGGAGTGCATTGAACTTGTATATTGCTTTGGGAAGTATGGACATTTTGATGATGTTGATTCTACCAATCCATGAACATGGTATGTTCTTCCATCTGTTTACATCTTTCTCTATTTCTTTTTTCAGTGTCGTGTAGTTTGCTGCATATAGGTCTTTTACCTCCTTGGTTAAGTTTATTCCTAGGTATCTTAATTTTTTTGGTGCGATGGTAAACGAGATTGCTTTTTTAGTCTCTGTTTCTGTAAGTTCACTATTGGTGTAGGGAAATGCCATTGATTTCTTGGCATTGATTTTGTATCCTGCTACATTGCCAAATTCGTTTATTAAGTCTATTAGCTTTTTGATGGAGTCTTTTGGGTTTTTTATGTACAATATCATGTCATCTGCAAATAGTGACAGCTTTACTTCTTCTTTTCCAATTTTGATGCCTTTTATTTCCTCTTCTTGTCTAATTGCAATGGCGAGTACTTCCAGTACTATGTCAAAGAGGAGTGGTGAGAGTGGGCATCCCTGTCTTGTTCCTGTTCTTAGAGGGAATGGTTTTAGTTTTTGCCCATTGAGCATGATGTTGGCTGTGGGTTTATCATATATAGCTTTTATTATGTTGAGGTATGATCCTTCTACTCCCACCTTGTTGAGAGTTTTTATCAGGAAAGGGTGTTGGATTTTATCAAATGCCTTTTCTGCATCGATAGATATGACTATATGATTTTTATCTCTCAATTTGTTTATGTGATGTATCACGTTTATTGATTTGCGAATATTGTACCATCCTTGCATTCCTGGAATAAAACCTACTTGGTCATGGTGTATGATCTTCCTGATGTACTGCTGGAGCCGATTTGCTAGAATTTTGTTGAGGATTTTGGCATCTATGTTCATGAGGGATATTGGCCTGTAATTCTCTTTCATTGAGTTGTCTTTATCTGGTTTTGGTATTAGGGTGATGCTGGCTTCATAAAAGGAGTTTGGCAGTGTTCCTTCCTCTTGAATTTTTTGGAAAAGTCTGAGGAGGATAGGTTTTAGTTCTTCCTTGAATGTTTGGTAAAACTCTCCTGTGAAGCCATCTGGCCCTGGGCTTTTGTTTGCTGGAAGCTTTTTGATGACTGCTTCAATTTCTTCCCAAGTTACTGGTCTATTGAGATTTTTAGATTCTTCCTGATTGAGTTTTGGAAGGTTGTATTTTTCTAGGAATATGTCCATTTCCTCCAGGTTGTCCAGTTTGTTGGAATAGAGTTGTTCATAGTATTTTGTAACAATCCTTTGTATTTCGGCTGGGTCTGTTGTTATTTCACCTCTTTCATTTCTGATTTTGTTTATTTGGGTCCTCTCTCTTTGTTTCTTGGTTAGCCTGGCTAGAGGCTCATCAATCTTGTTTATCCGTTCGAAGAACCAGCTCTTGGTTTTGTTGATCTTATGTATTGTGTCTTTGGTCTCTATGTCGTTAATCTCCGCTCTGATTTTTATTATTTCCTTCCTTGTGCTTACACTGGGCCTTTCTTGCTGCTCTTTTTCTAACTGTTTGAGTTGTAGGGTTAGATAATTTGTTACCATTCTTTCTTGTTTTTTGCAATAGGCTTGTAGGGATATGAACTTCCCTCTCAAAACAGCTTTTGTTGTATCCCATAGATTTTGGATTGTTGTGTTTTCATTGTCATTAGTTACCATGATGTTTTTGATTTCTTCCTTGATTTCTCTGGTAACCCAGTCTTTGTTCAATAGCATGCTATTTAGTCTCCATGTGTTTAATTTCTTTGGCTTATTATTATTGTAGTTGATTTCCAATTTTATGGCACTATGATCTGAGAAAATGCTTGATAAGATTTCTATCTTCTTGAATTTGAAGAGACTTTGCCTATGTCCCAACATGTGGTCTATCTTTGAGAATGACCCGTGTGCACTTGAGAAGAATGTATATTCTGTGGCTTTGGGATGGAATGTTCTGAAGATATCGATTAATTCCATCTGGTCTAGTACGTCATTTAGGATTGACGTTTCTTTACTGATTTTTTGTTTAGATGATTTGTCCAGAGGTGACAGTGGAGTATTAAAGTCTCCTACTATGATTGCATTGCTATTAATCTCTCCCTTAATGTCCTCCAGCAGTTTCTTTATGTATTTGGGTGCTCCCGTATTGGGTGCATATATGTTTACCAGGGTTATTTCTTCTTGTTGGATTGCTCCCTTTAGTATAATGAAGTGGCCTTCAATATCTCTTTTTATGTCCTTCACTTTGAGATCTAATTTGTCAGATATAAGTATTGCTACCCCAGCCTTTTTTTCATTTCCGTTCCCCTGGAAAATCTTTTTCCATCCCTTCACCCTCAGCCTGTGTGCATCTTTTTTCCTGAAGTGTGTTTCTTGTAGACAGCAGATATATGGGTCTTGCTTTCTTATCCATTCTGTTACCCTATGTCTTTTGATTGGAGCATTTAAACCATTTACATTTAAAGTTATTATTGATAAGTAGGTATTTGATGCCATTTTTATTCTATACCCCTGTGTTCCTTCTTTGCTTCCTATTTCTTCATTTTTACAGTAAACCCTTTAGCATTTCTTGCATTGCTGGTTTGGTGGAGATAAATTCCTTTAGTCTTTTTTTGTCTGTGAAGCTCTTGATTTCATTTTCAATCTTGATTGATAGCTTTGCTAGGTACAGTATTCTTGGATTCAGACCCTTCCTTTGCATGACTTTGTATATTTCATCCCATTCCCTTCTGGCCTGATGAGTTTCTGTGGAGAAATCAGTTGCTAGTCTGATGGGGGTTCCTTTATATGTGACCTTCTGTCTCTCTCTAGCTGCTTTTAAGATTCTTGCTTTGTCGTTGTTGTTTTGCACTTTAATTATAATGTGCCTAGCTGTTGGTCTTTGGGGATTCATTTTGCTTGGGACTCTACGAGCTTCTTGTATTTGTATGGTTTTTTTCTTCTCTATCTCAGGAAAGTTTTCTGTCATTATATCTTGAAACAGTTTTTCTATGCCTTCCTCTGTTTCCTTTCCTTCTGGAACCCCTATTATTCTAATATTGTTTTGCTTTGTAATGTCCCAAAGTTCCCGTAGGCTCTCTTCCTGCTTTTTAATTTTTTTTTCTAAAAGCTGCTCTAATTGGGTATTTTTTTCCATCTTGTCTTCAAGCTCACTGATCCGGTCCTCTGCTTCATCTAGCCTACTTTTGATGCTTTCTATTGAGTTCTTTACAGTAGCTATGTCATTTTTCATTTCTTCTTGGGTCACCTTCATTTCCTCTTGGGTCTTCTTCATTTCCTCTTGGGTCTTACTCATATTGTCAAATTTGTCTTCCATTCTTTTTAGCCATCCCATGATCATTACTCTGAATTCTTGCTCTGGTAGGTTGCTTGCCTCTAAATCGTTTACTTCATTTTCTGGTGATGGCTGATTTTCTTTCATAGGCGGGTTGTTTCTTAGCCTCCCCATGATCTATCTTTTTAGGACGCCTGTTTATGTAGTTCTCTCTCTCCTGCTTAGATTTAAAGGTACAAAATACAACACAACCAGGTACAACACACAAGGCACTGAACAGAAAAGCGTTTGCAATATTAATATCCTCCAATAAAGGTGACTAGAACCCAACTAACAAAATCATACAATCAAATAAACAGAATAAGCAAACCAATGTTACAAAAAAGCATAAAACTTTGATATAGTTAGCATTTAGCATACAACTACAAAGGGTAGAGAGAAGGATTTTTTTTTTTTTTAAGGACAGTGACAAGGTAGGTGCGAATGGACTTGGAGTAGGGGGTTGGGGGTTAGATATACACTGGAAGGGTGAAATTTAGGAGGGGATAAATAGAAAAAAAATAGGGAAAATCTAGAGCAGTAAAGAGTTAAGATAAGCAGGGCACCAAAGGGAAAGGGTTAGGAAGAGAGTGATGGCATAAAGGTAGGGTTGAGTTAGAATAGAGCGTTGGAGAAGGAAAGGTATAAATAGTCTTTTGAATAGTAATCCCAAAGGGGAAAAAAGAGAAAAGAAAGAAAAAGAAGAAAAAGAGAAAGAAAAAAAAAGAAATAAAAAAAAAGGATTATAATATGTCACTTAAAAAGTAGTAATAAAAATAAACAAAAGAAAATAAGATAAAAAACATAAAAAAGGTATAATAGTGGTAGTAATAATGTTGATTACCTATAAAAAATGAATTAATTAAAAAGGTAAAATCAAGTGAGGGCAGATGAAAAAATTTCTTGAGTAAGCTTTGCAATTAAAGTAGGTAAAAAAACAAAAATTAAACAGTTAAAAAGTAAAAATTGAAAATCAAACAAAATTTGCTGTAATGAAGGTCATTCAGTTTCTGTGTTGTTCTGTCTGGCACGCCTGTTCCCCGTCTGGGCGGTAGTTGCAGATCCCTGTGTTTCACTGTTCCTCCGTGTTGATTACAAGTCCTGATTTATAGGCTGATCTAGAGACCATATGTGCTTTAGCCTCTGGGTGGCAGTGTTTCTGGATGACTTCCAGGACTCTAAAGCCTTTCTATCTTTTTCCCCCCTCTCTCTGTGTCTCTGGTCTATGGAGGGCTGGGGGTGGGGCGGTCCCGAGCTGGCTGCACTCCCCTGTATCTCTGTGGACACTTCTTGGATTCAGATCCAGATGTACTGCTCCCCAGATATCCCCCCTCCTAGGAGCCCAGTCCACAGACAGGCGTGCCTGGGGCTTCCTGCAAATCCAGGCCAAGTTCTTCAGCCTTGGTGCGCCTGGCGCTGCGAGCGAGCTGGTGCGCGAGAACTGGTGGGCGGGGGTTGCTGCGCCGAGTGGAACTCAGTCAGAACTACCGGGCCGAGGGGAACTCACCCACCGGATCGCTGCGAAATCTGAGCTCCTCTGAGATCAAGGGTTCGCGCCGACTATGCTCAGTTGGTGTTCCTTGGGGCTGTGGATAATCAGGCCTCCGACTCGAACTTCTTACCTTCCAAGATGGCGAGATCTCCCCGTGCGCGCCAGCAAGTATCTCCGGTAAGGGACCCAGCCGCGGGTGGTCAGCTGTCGGGGGCTCCCTGATCAGCAGACCCCAAATTTCCTCTGGTGTTTGCCGTCTCCTGGCTTGTTGACCAGCACTCCTAGCGCGATCCTCCGCTGCTCTCTCTCTCTTCCTCGGGACAAGACTCAGAAACCGCCCATCTGCTCTTCTGCCATTTTCTCCTCCCTCGGAATCTAATTATCATTTTTAATTATTAATTTTATCTATTTCATATTCAATCATGAAATTAAATAAGAATGCATTGTGAAGCTAAGAAAACTGCTTTATCCTGTTCTTCATTTTACTGCTAAAACCCTTCTTAAGGACTATGTTGTCCACTGTTGTCTTGAAAAAAGTGATTTTACACTGGTTGCTGGGTTAGATTTCTAAGATGATTTTGAATGTTCTTATGTTCAAAAAGTGAAATTTTCTTTAGCTCAAATGTACATAAATGCACATAAGTATTGACATGTATGCATATATATGTGTTATACCTAGAAGTGTTGCATATAAAAATATTAGTGAAATTTGCATTTCAATGCTAGTTTACCTGGAGATAACAATTGAATTTAATTTGTATTAGAAATATCAGCATTTAAAAAGTGATGAGTTTATGCCTCTCTTATTATGGTCATCTCTAGTTTGGTTTCATAATGAAGTACAACTTTATAAGCTGTTTCCTCTTAAATTTAGCTGCAGGTTTTTGGTAATCCATTATAAAGTGTGTTGCTCTATTGCCTCAACCAGTTACGAATTATTTGGCAATTGTTAGGGAAACGAATTATAGGTGTGAAATTATAATATTTCTTGTGCTTAGTGTTTTATAGATTCACATTAGGTAAATATTCCCATAGGTTCAAGTTGTAAAGCAGAATTGAAGTTAAAAAAAGAAATTTGCATAGTTTAATATATCTGGAGGCAGAATTGAGTTCTTTGTTTTAATTAAAGCAACGACTGATGTACATTAGATTTTTTACAGTACATGATTTGACTGGTTGGCTTAATTAGATGGGAAAATATATATTTCGCTTAGACGCAGGCTGGCTTTGCTTAAAGAATATTTTCTAAAAGGTTAATTTTTTTTCTCTTGAAGATTTCTGGTTAATATAACATAAGGCTGAGTAATCTTGACAGAAGTCTATCTTTTTCCATATTATTTTGCATTTGATCTTCCTAAGAGGGCAGTATTATATTCCATAGTGGAAAGAACTTAGATTTTTGATTCCAGCAAGTATAAATTTGAATCCTATCTCTTTTGTCACTCATTCAATGAGGGATTTTTGTTTTGTTTTTGAGTCAGGCATTTTGTTTTTGTTTTGTTTTTGTTTGTTTTTGAGTCAGGCATTGTCCTATATACTCTGGAGATAGTGTAGAGGAAAAGAAACATTTCTCTTGTCCCATTGAAATGTATAATTTACTGATAAAGCAATAAAACAAGCAATGAAAATATTAAAGGTTTTAGATTATGTCATTCAAAAACAGACTATCATACATGCCAGATTTTTTTTTTTGAGGAGGAAATATTCTCAAGGACCAATACCTATGAGAAAGAGAAGGCAGTAAGATTGAAATATAATATAACAATGGCCTCAGAAGGTCGCTCTGAGTACACTGGAGCTGAAATGACCTTCAAAATTATATCATCTTAAGACCTTTATATAACTGCATTTATCAGTTATTGGAACTGGCCTACTTCAGGGAAAGGGTATGGTCTTAAGGTAAGAGCTCTTTCTCTGCTGAAGGTAATTCTGGAAGAGGGACTATCTATCCATGTTAGATCCATCATCTATCAATATTCTGATGAGCTGGGGAAATTAGTGCTTCAGTTCTAAAGGACAGCTAGGTAGTTCAATATAACATCCATACCTATTGTGATATGTGCTATCATAGGGGCCATGCAAAAGTACTCCAAGAGCATACAATTTAGTCTAGATCAAGGAGGCTTAGGGAAGTTTCCCCAAGTGATAACCTTTAAAATGAAACCTGTAGAATGAAGAGTTTGGAGAATGGATATCAGAAACTATCCATTCTTTGGTAATTTCTATTGGAAATGGTCAAGGCAAAAGAGAGCATTGAATATTGAGTAAACTGAAAAAAATATGATTAGATTTAGAGTTAGGAAAAGAACATGAGAGATGAGGACAAAGATGTAAAGGGGCTAATGTCTTCTCTACTGTATTAAGCTTTTATTCCTAAGGACTGTGTGAACTTAAGCAGATTATTTCACCTCACTGTATCTTATTTTCCTGGCCTATGTAATATGAAGAAAAGATTACCCATGTCTAAATATTTTGCTGTAGTTGAGTGAAGTAACATAATCATAGCATTGTGCTTGTAAAGTGGTAAGTGCTCTCCCTTTCTTGTAGGAACAACACAAGGTAGCTGTTAGCCTTCAGCAAAGAAATAATAGCTTAGACAGTTGTAATCTGGGTATACATCAGAGAGGCCTCTTACCAAATATTCTCTCACCAGTTAAATGATAGAAATTTTAGCACTCTTAAATATTGTGCAAAAATATTTACCTTTGTAAAGATAGTAAGAAGATTGAAGTATAATAACATAACTTGATTCATGTTTAGGGAAATAGGGGATGGAATTCTGAATGTAGAAAATATGGCAGAAAGAGGGATGATGACATCATTAAAGACACATTTAGCAAGATTTAAAATTTAACATCCATCAGCCCCTGAAATGGATAATTTTGACAACATTTTTTAATATATTTGTGTAAATAAAGTAATTTTTTGCTTATCAGGTTGACCAGAATGAAAACAATGAGCTCATTCAGTGGGCCTACTGCTTTTGGGCTTGTGGGAGGATAGGCTTGGAATACCGTTCTAGATAGCTGTTTAACTGTATATTACAAAGTTCCAACAGATGTTCATACCCTTTGACCAATAAATCACATATGGAAACTCACACTCAGAAAATAATCAGTGATCTATACATGTTTACATACAAGAATATTAATCTCTTAGCGTAACCAATTGACACAGACACTGGGGCAGTGAGGACTTTCCCAAGGTGGGAATGGCTGGGGGATGGAGTCAACTGGTGAAAAAGGAGACATATGTAAAACTTTATGTAATAATAAATAAATAAAAATAAAGAATATTAATCTCACTATTTACATGAGCACAAAATTGTAAAAAAAAAAAAAAGCCTAATGCCAAATGGTAAGAAAATAGTTATGTATAATAGTTATGTATGTTGTTCACGTGGAAGATCACATCAACTAAAAAGTAGATAAAACTATGCATAGAATGAGCACACTCTTTAATGCACACATACACACACACACACACACACACACACACACACATATCCACTCTCACACATGCACATACATACAGTTTGGGAAATATATCCCAAAATATTAATAATGATACTTTAGTACATGGAAACAAGAATGATATTACCATTTCTATTATGCTTGCCTATATTTTTTGAATTTTTTAGAATGTACCTGTGATAAGTCATAATCACAAAAATGTTATTTTTAATAGTATCAGTTTATTCACTTAGAATATTAGCAAAATTACTTCTTATCCAGATTGCAAGCCACTTTTCAATGTCTGTGTCCCAAAAAGAGAATATTTCTCTAAATATGTATGATATCTCTCACTTGCCTCTATTTTCTAAGAAATTAAATAATGCTTCAGATGTATTTTGATCTTTTGAGGTGAAAGAGCTTTTAAAATATTATTTTTGGCAGTATTTAACATTACTTCTATAAATTTCCATGGGGGCAGTAATTTCTAAATTATGCACTTTGTGACTATGGTACCTTTATATTGGTAGACATAATTCTTTTATATTTATAATCTATAATGATGAAAGTATAATATGCTAATTAGACCAGATGCCCTTCAGAACAACCTTCCAGACAAAGCCAGGGCTGAAAGGGAAGCCTGGGTCCCAGGTGCTTGCCAGAAGCTGGAGGAAAGCCTGGGTCCCTGGTGCCAGAGGGAAGCCAGTGCTGGCAGCCAAGGGAAGGAAGGCCTACTCTTGCACCAATTTTGTGCATCAGGCCTCTAGTAATAAATAATTAAGATGCTAGAAACATAGAGATGGAATACATTCTATATATGAATACAAATTTTGCACTATTCAGCCTGAAATCTATCAAATCAAATACCACATTAGTGGACCCTCCATGTAGCTTAAAAGAAACTGCAATATAAAAATGTGCCAAAAGAAATGAAGTAATATATTACAAAGCGATATATGCTAAACACAATAAATGGTTTAAAGGAGTATTTAGATAAATTAATGGATATTCTATTTGTATAACTTAAAGGAGTACAGATAAATTAGAACATCTTTGCAACTTTTAAGACAGTAAAATTCTTTTAAATGCTTTGCACTTTATCTTATTTTAAATAAATTATTGTTCCATTTACTACTAATGTAGTTTAAACTTTATAAGTACAAGGATCATGTCCCTTTCACTAATACATATGTCTACTCCAGTATTCAAATATTTGTATCTTAATTATTATATTGAATTGTATTAAACTATCATTCTCTACCAGAAGACATCAATTGAGCAGAATAATGAAGTGGTTGAACCAGTGGTAGACCACACAAAAGTTTAATTCAATGAATAAGACATAAATTTTGGTATTTGAACTCATGACTTGCCATTATGAAGTAAGCACAAATCTATGTGCACAAGAAAAAGTGGTATCATAAAGAACGCAGAGAACACAGGTTTTTCTCATTAAGAAATTCACTGACATATTTGTAAATCATGTACTCCTTTTTGGTGAATTAAACCAAAGATCTCTAGCCATAATATTTTATGGATACTTACGATCACTGGAAGACAAAAGGTCTATGTATTTATCATGTAATGTTGAATTAAATATATTCCTTTCATACTGCGAGCTTGTGGGAAATGCACAGGAACCTTCAGCTCCTTGAATACACTAAGATCAATTGAAGCAATTGGCATAAATATGTGTTTTATTGTGATTTTATTTTTTTAGATCTAGATACCTTGAGGGTAGTATATTATACTGGCTGCCTCTCTAGACACACTATACTAAGCAGCAGAATTCCAGAAGTGCGTTAAAATGGAAAGTACAATATGAGTAGCAATATGTGCACTCCCCTCAGGGAGCCGGTGTACCCTCTCTGCATATGTTTTTATGATCTGGTCAGAAAACTAGAGAACAGAAAGAACCTGGACCTAACTCTTCATTAGAGAAGAAGTGTAATACTGCAAAGGATGGGCCATATACCTGTAGAGGTGCAGAGAGAGAAAAAAAGCCTCAATAAAAGTCAAAGAGCACTGCTTATAAAATCTAATTCTGAAGACATTTCTTTGGGAAATGCTTTACATCAAACAAGTCTATTTTGATTTTATGCCAGTAAATCTCATTTACCACAGTTGCAGCGGGAGAAAATAGTTTGTCAGAAACTCTCAGAGACTTATCTGCTAGAGGTTTTTAGTACAGGCTGAGGAAATGCAAGAGTTCATAAAAATGGAGTCTATTGCCTTTCCTAACGCCTAGTCCCAATGTTGTGGATATTATGAACTGGGGTTGTGAAATCTAGGTAAGAAGAATTTGTCTGGACCTGGAAAAGAGCTGTGTATCATTTATCTGATGATAATGATGGTGGTGGTGGTGGTGAAGAATATGATGATAACGACATTTGTATTCTTTATCATTTATAAAGCATTTACACATGCATTCTCTGTTTTTATCCTCAATAGTATATCTAAATGGTAATTACAGTAAATGAACTATCTCCACATTAGAGATAAATCACAGATAACAGAGTGGATCAATTATTTGCTTTAGGTCACAAAGGAATTGAAGTAATTGTGAAATTAGAGAGATCTGAGTTTGAATTACAATGCCCTCTGATATAGTAGAACGACCTTGGCTCCAGACTTTATGCCAGTCTCTCTACCTCCAAGATAAACAAAATAATATAAATTATTTGTAGTGTAGCTATGAGGATAAAATGAGACTAAATATGTCAAAGTGCCTTGAAGCAGTCAATAAAAATTAGTTCCATTTCCTTCCTTATACAGAGAGAGGTGAGGCTAGGAAGCTCAGGCACAACTGGCCACAGATTGAGCTCAGAGAATCATTTAAGACTGAATAAATTTTTCAGTCCTCATAGATGAGGTTCAACTTCAGGATATCTGAGTCAGGGATGCTAAAGGACAGGTGTTTTGAGCTCTGCCTCCTTTCACACGCCCTTCTAAATGAGGGAGCAGCAAAAAATTGCCAGTATATCCTTAAAACTATCATAAAGTTTTTCCACAGAGTCAAGGAATAAGTATCCAGTAGTAGCCAACCATATATTGTAATTTCAGAGTGAACACGTTGGGAAACAAAGTTTTTCTCTGCCCATACAGGTTTGGTTCTTATCTGCATTTGATAATGAGTACATTTGGTTTCATGTTCAGATTTTGACACCCTGCTGATTTCTAGCTGTTTTAATGTTCTACACCTTTGTCAAAAGTGCATCACTATTCAGGCTTCCAATAGATTATAAAAATGAGATTGATTTAATTAGGAGTCTATATACAATGCATGCACATGGTTTAAGAAAAGTTTGCCCTCAGGATTAGAAGAGCAGGGATGACTGAAATCTCAACATCAAATTGGGCAGTGATTTAGAATTAACTTATTTGATATACACATCATTTACAAGAGAAGATACGGGCTCATTATTTCACAGGAATTTAGTTTTTTTCACTATTTCTAATAAGGATATAATTGAGTTTTATTAAAGAGAACTTAGCCAATGGGTCCAGCTAAATACCAAATGTTAAGTTAAGGGCCTTATAAGAAAGAGAAGAAATATTGACCAGGCATTTTCAATGATTTTAAGTAAGTAGAGTTGGTGAAGGAGCCTAAAAACTTGAGCAGAAATGGCAATGAATGATTTTTCATTCTCTAAGTTTACTCTTACAGTTCATATGGATCAGGATGTCTTATTGTCAACAATGCATATCAGCAATGATTCTTCTCTTTTGCCCTTACCACTAGTAAGTTTATATCAAGTGTCAATTTAGGACTTAAAGATTTCACATTGCAATGAACATTCATACTGGAATTGTTCTTTGCTAAAATTTGCATGCACTGGAAAGAAAGAGAAGTTGTTCAAGTAAGATGATAACAGAAGAATATTATTTGTTTTTAAACTGTAATTATAAACGTTCCATAAAATCAACAAAGTATTCATAATTTTTACTATTTTTGAAACATTCCTAAACCTTTTGAAAAGCTGAGGAAAGCTACAAAAGGAATGTAAACAAAGTTTAAAACAAATTTAATCATGAAGATTAAAAATATTTTAACCTGAATGTTTATATGTTGGTTTTGGAGATCTAGTACAAATCTCTACTAATAATCTATATTAATAAAAGAGAAATATGGTAATTGACCATCACTCTGTGATGCCCACAGCCAGTCAGGAGGGAATATGCAAATTAGTGGTATAAAGGTGGTGGTGGTCATGGAACTGGCTGAAGGCTTCAGTCTCCCCCAGTGATGGAAGAAGCCACGTTTCCCGACTGCTGTGGTGACCACAGAGCAGGCCAGTGTGTGCAGCAGGTTTGGGTCACCTGTGCCAGCTACAGGCTGGCCACACCTCCCAGTGGGGACCCTCACCCCATGGAGGCATGGCTGGTCTTCAAACTGCCTCAGCTCCTCACCCAGGCTGGCACCATCCCCAGAGGGGAACCCCCACCCAATGAGGGTATGGCCAGCCCTCAAACCACCACAGGCCCCTCGCCCAGGCTGCCCTGCCTCCCAAGGGAAACCCCACCCTGATCCAGAACACCCTTTAGGGCAAACCAGCCAGCCCCCACCTGTGCACCAGGCTTCTATCTATACTAATAAAAGGGTAATATGCTAATTAGACTGGGAGACCTTCCGGATGTTCTTCTGGACAAAGCCATGGTGGCAGGGCCTAGGTGGAGGCAGTTAAGGGCCAAGAGGGGAGGGAAGTTGTGGGTGATCAGACCATCAGTGGGGGTCAGTTCGGGGGGCAATCAGGATGGCAGGGGGGCAGTTGGGTGTGAGTATGACGGCGGGGAGTGCAGGTAGGGTGAGCAGGCTGACTGGGGGGGGGGGGTTGTGGGTGACCAGGCTGGTGGGGTGGCAGTTGTAGGTGACTAGGCTGGCAGGGGGCAGGAAGAGGTGACCAAGCCAGCAAGGGGGGCAGTTGGGAGCAATCAGGCCAGCAGGCAGGTGAGAGGTTAGGAGCCAGTAGTCCTGGATTGTGAGAGGGATGTCCTGTGGGATTGGGCCTAAAGCAGCAGTTGAACATCCCCTGAGGGGTCCCAGATTGGAGAGGGTGCAGGCAGGGCTGAGGGATACCACCCCCAGTGCACAAATTTTGTGCACTGGGATACTAGTATTTGTATATTGTGATAAAAAAGTGCTTTTCTTTAAGAATGTTTTCATGTATCTATCATATAGCATCAAGAGTCACTTATGTGGGATAATAAAGGAAAAAAATATATACACATCATTTACCTAATCTGGGCAACCATCAACCCTAGTGATTAAAACATTTTAAGTAACCAAAGAGAGTTTTAAGGATGATCTTTATATTTCTTAAAAATATATACCTAAAATGTGTGATTTTAAATGCTTTGTTGACAGCTCCATGTGTTCATACTGGTAAGTCTTTTGCTCATCATATATCTCTTTTTTTATTGAATTCCTTGAGTTGACATTGATTCACAAAACCATACTGGTTTCAAGTGTACAACTCAATAAAACATCATCTGCACACTGCAGTGTGTTCTCAAGCAAAGTCTCTTTTCCTCCCCATTTCACTGCTCTTTTGTCTGTCTCCACTACCCCACCCCTCTTTACCTCTGGCTAACCACACTATTGTCTGTGTCTATGTATATATATATTTTTCATAATCCATTCACCTTCTTTCATCAAGTCCCCCTACCCAGAGATCTGTCAGCATGTTCAATGTATCCATGTCTCTGTTTCTATTTTGTTCATTAGATTCTGCATATTAGTGAGTTCATATAGTACTTGTCATTCTCAAACTGTCTTGTTTCACTTAACATCATACTCTCCAGGTCTATTCATGCTTTCTCAAAAGGTAAAGTTTCCTTCTTTTTCTATGGCCAAGTTGTATTTCATTCTGTAAATGTACCACAGTTTTTCTATCCACTCATCTACTAATGGGCTTTTGGGCTGTTTCCAGATCTTTGATATTGTAAACAACCCTGAAATGAACATAGGGGTGCATATATTCTTTCAAATTAGTATTTCAGGTTTCTTCATATATATTCCCAGAAGTGGAATCACTGGATCTTAAGGCAGTTCCATTTTTTGAGGAAACTCCATACTGTCTTCCACAGTGGGTGCACCAGTCTGCATTCCCAACAGTCCAAAAGGGTTCCCCTCTTAGACACATCCTCTACAGCACTTATTTGTTGATTTGTTGATGATTGCTGTTCTGACAGGTGTGAGGTGACTCATATCTCTTAATTGTCTAGTGAATTAGTTCTCAAGGTAGTATAATAATTGGAGTTAACTTTTAACCACAAAGTGATTAAAAATTAATAGCAAAGCAGGACTTTTTTTTTACTATTGTTTATTATGCTAAATTCTCTCACATAATGAATTGTTCTTGTTACTTGTAATCAATCTGTGTGAATGCCCGTATACCACTGTAAATATTTTTTTAAATTATGCCCCCAGGCCTTCCTTATTTATTTTTTAACTATAAATTTGTACCTTTTGACTATCTTTATCCATTTCACCCATCTTCTAGCCCCACCTTTAATAACCACCAATCTGTTCTCTGTATCTATAAGGTGTTTGGGTGTTTTTTAAAAAGGTTCCACATATAAATGATGTTATATAGTATTTGTCTTCCTCTCTCTGAGTTATTTCACTTAGTATAATGCTCTCAAGGTCCATCCATGTTGTTACAAATGGAAATATTTTCTTCATTTTTGTGGCTTAATATTGTTCTCATATATAATTAATTCTGTTTCACTCAGCATTTATAAAATTACACTTGAATAAAACCTTAATATTATTCTCATATATAAGAGAATATATATATATATATATATATATATATATATATATATATATATAATTACATTTCTTTATCTATTTATCCATTGATGGACACTTTGTTTCCATGGCTTGGCTATGGTAAATAATGCTGTGATGAACATAAAGTTGCAGATATATTTTCAAATTAGTGTTTCCATTTCATTCATAAAATACCCAGAAGCAGAATTTATTGATCATATGGTAGTTATATTTTTAAATTCTTAAGAAGCATCCATACTGTTTCCCATAGTGGCTGTACCAATTTGCATTCCCAACAGTGCACAACTGTTCTCTATTTCCTCATCTTTGCTAACTAACATTTTTGTCTTTTTTATAACAGCCATTCTAACAGATATGAGATGATAACTCATTGCTGTTTATACTTGAATTTCCCTGATAATTAGTAATGCTGAGAATCTCTTCATGTACCTGTTGTCCATTTATATGTATTTTTTTGGGAAAATGTCTATTTTATACTCTACCCATTTTTTAATCAGATGGGGTGTTTTTTCTTCTTCTTGCTATTGAGTTGTTTGTGTTCTTTACATATTTTAGCTGTTAACCTCTTATCAGATGTATAATTTGAAAATATATATCCTACTCCATAGCTCACCTCTTCATTTTTTTGATAATTTATTTTACTGTGCAGAATCATTTTAGTTTGTGATAGTCCCACTTTATTATTTTTTTTACTTTTTTTGCCTTTGCTTTTGGTGTAAAATTGGAAAAAAAGTCATCACTATGATTATATCATTGAACTTATAGCATGTTTTCTTCTAGGTATTTTATAGTTTGTGGTCTTGCATTCAAGTTTTTAATACATTCTGAGTTGATTTTTGCATATGGTGTAAGATAGTAGCTATTTCATTCTTTTACAGGTGGCTGTTCAGTTTTACTATAACCATTTATTAAATAATCTATCCTTTCCCTTTATATATTCTTAGTTGTTTTGGAACTTATAAGATTTCAAAGAAAGCAGAAGAAAAGAGAACTGGACAAAAATGGTCTGATTAAGTTCATTGCAACTCAAGCTGTACTTTAGAATTATCTGAGGAACCTTGAAAAACAATTACTAAGGCCAGAGTTCCACTCACAGAGATTTCCATTTAATTGGTATGGAGCAGGGTCCATGCATAGGTATTTATTTTTAAAAGTTCCCCAGGTGATTATAATATGCAGCCAGCCTAAGAAACTTTGCAAGATGGTCATTCATTAATAGATAAATTCCAACCTGTATTGATTTTTCTAGTGATGGTCCAAAAGATTTTGTCCTTTATTCTGTTTCACTCAGCATTTTAAAAATTACACTTGAATAAAACCTTAAAGAATAGAATGAAATAAACTTATAAAGGATCTTAAAACCCTAGAGAATTAGGTTAAATATATATAGCCTGCATTTATTTTCAAAAAGCAATTGTAGCTCAATCACTGTGGCTCAGTGGTTGAGCATCAACTTATGAGCCCTGAGGTCATGGTTTGATTCTGGGTCAGGGCATATGCCCAAGTTGTGGGCTTGATCTCCGGTAGGGGATGTGAAGGAGGGAGCCTATAAATGACTCTATCTCTCTTCCTCTCCCTTCTTCTTTGAAATAAATAAAAAAATATATTTAAAAAGTTGAAATCTCAGTATTTTGCACTTCCGCTTCTTCTGGCACACCCATAATTCTGATGTTGGTGCGCTTGCAGTTGTCCCAGAGGCTCCTTACACTATCTTCAACTTTCTGGATTCTCTTTTCTTCTTCCTTCTCCAGAGGAGTGTCTTTTGGCACTTTGACCTGATTCTTGTGTTCTTCCATTCTGCTGTTGGATCACTGCATAATATTTTCCAATTTAGTCAGTTTATGTATACTTTTTAGTTGGGTCTCATGAAGTTAATTGACCTTTTCTAGGATATTCTTGCATTACCTTAGAACCGTAGTTCTGAACTCTATATCCTCCATCTCTTTTGTTTGAAATCTATTTCTTTGTCTCGGCATTATCACTAATTTTCAGAGTTGGTAGGATAGAAAGGGAGTGGATAGATAATTATCATGGTGAAAGGGGTGTGGGGTGCAGAAAGAGACTGGATTAAAATTGTATAACCTATGGATGAAGACAATAGTGGGGGGAGGGGGTAAGGGCAGAGGGTGGGGTGGGAATCGGGTGGAAGGGAGCTATGGGGGAGAAAAAGGAGAAACAATTGTAATAATCTGAGCAATAAAGATTTATTTTAAAAAAGTTGAAATCTCTAAAAATACAATTGAACAAGTATAGGGCATGGCAGACCATATTAACTGTCATGTCAACAGAAAAACAATTTCATTTAATGTGCCTACCCAATTGGAGTCAACATAAGCCATGAGGGCTGGGGCAGGGAGAGCTGGTGTTATCACAGGCTGCGTTAATAAAGTATTCAATGTTTAGAACTAGAGGAGTGAGAACACTACTGTGCTTCCTGTTCATCAGGTCAAGTATCAGGGGGAACAATTGAAGAAAGTATAGGGATGTTCTTTCTGATAAAGATGATCAGAATGGAAAGGAAAACGACAATATAATATTTTACAGATACTCATACAAAAGAGGCATTAGATTTGTTGGTACAGTTACAAAAAGCAGAAATAGAATATGTGGATGATAAATACAGAATAGTGGAATTGGAATTGGTATATACGAATAACTTTCTAACAATTAAAGCTATTAACAGTATACTTAATGTTCTGAATGAGTGTAAACATATTTAGAACATAAAAAGAACAATTCTTTCCAAATATACAGATACATTCACAGAAAGAAAAGTTTTAAATATATTTAACAGATGTCACATGAAGTAGAATTTGTGGGATATAAATGTTTAAATGGGATATGCTCAGGTACTCATATGCTCACATGTTTCTAATGGACATAATACATTTTTTAAAAAATAACTTTCAATTAAGTGAATTCTAAGAGGGTTATTTTGGCTTTGAGCACTGACTTGCTTTAGAATATTTGTTTCCAATAATCATCAGATATTTCTGCAGAAAATATGCTTTCAATAGAGGATCAACTATTGGATAGTGCTAATGTACACTGTGTCTTCTTAAAAATATATATTGATTTCAGAGAGGAAAAGAGAGGGAGAGAGAAATAGAAACATTAATGATAAAAGAGAATCATTGATTGGCTGCTTCCTGTACACCCCTATTGGGTTTGAGCCCATAACAAGGGCATCTTCCCTTGACCAGAATAGAACCCATGACCCTTCAGTCTGCAGGCCAACGCTCTATCCACTGAGCAAAACTGGCTAGGGCCAGACACTGTCTCTTAATGGCTAGTAATAGGATGAATAAAAATTAGAAAGATATTCAGAGTGGGTCTGAGAACCCAAATGAAAATTCTAAGTTTGTCCTTGTTATTATTATAGATATTAGAAGAGTTTTCTTTCAAAATTTACTTTTGAGTATTTTACTATTACCCTGTATATTATGAACAATTAATGTATCTTTAATTTTGATATGTAGACGTGGTTTGTTATTTCTCCACAGCAGGAAATATATTTCTCCCCAGATGTTATATTCTCCATATTTATATGGATGATTCAGAAAGCCCATTTCATCAAAGAGGTTAAATCTAAGATTTGGGTTCATGTAATTAAAGCTTTTATCACACTCTATTGAATTAGTTCTGGATCAGCTGGATTCAGCATATAATAGCAATAAATATTTGCAAGGAAAACAAGTGACCTGTTATACCAAGAATACAAAGAATTAAAAATAAAATGGGAGAAATATTGAGTCAAGACTTAAGTACCAGAAACTGCTGAGAAATAAACTGAATGGAGCTGAGGTGAGCAATAAAAGATAAATGAGCTAAAGATCTAGACTTCAGTACTTGATGTTGGGTAGGAAGCCAAAGTGAGTACAAAAGAGGACAAAGATACACAGGGACCATAATCTGTCACAACCACCTGGGAACTTATAACCTGAGGGCCTGATCTAGTGATGAGTTGGATTCACACTCAGCCCTCAGGAATTTAAAGGAGTCCAGATTTGGTGTAAAAAGGGAGACCTAATACATGGCTATAAAAAAAATCCAGGAACTTCTGGTTTTGGTTTCTCATGTAAGGAGTTTGGAAGTGAACACTTAGTCCTATAATAATAAATTAAAAGCTTGAACAGACTAAACAAACAATTGACAGATTTTCTGTGATACATGAGAGGAGAAGGGTACAGGGCAAACTACTATCCCTAAGATTGGAGAGATTTATAGGTGAATAAATAGAACATCAATTTACCATAGCAGACTCATGAGTAGAAATTGCCATGAGAGCCAGAGCTGAGATGAAACTGGAATTGTGATCGACAAATTGCTAAAGTTACAATGTGGGCAAATCTGAGAGTTAAAAGCTCCAGGATGACAGTCATAGGGATCCTCCACAATTTCATAAGATGTTGATAACGAGAGAGGCTATCCATGTGTGGGGGTAGGAGTATATAGGAAATATTTTTAAATGGATCTTTATAGTTAAAAATATTACAGATGACCCCCCTCGTTTCCACCATTGACACCCTCTACCTCGCACTCACCCCTCCAAGACTTTAACCACACTATTACCTGTGTCCATGGGCTATGTATATATGCATATAAGTTCCCCAGTTCATCTTTGAACCATCTCTCAATTGTTTTGTGAATCTAAAACTTCTTTAAAGAAAATAAACAGCCGAGGTCGGTTTGGCTCAGTGGTAGAGCGTAGGCCTGCGGACTGAAAGGTCCCGGGTTCGATTCCGGCCAAGGGCATGTACATTGGTTGCGGGCACATCCCCGGTAGGGGGTGTGCAAGAGGCAGCTGGTCGATGTTTCTCTCTCATCGACGATTCTAGCTCTCTATCTCTCTCCCTTCCTCTCTGTAAAATATCAATAAAAATATATTAAAAAAAAAAGAAAAAAGAAAATAAACAAAAAATCCCAGGGTACATTTTTTATTATTGTATTTTAATTTTATTTTTCAATCACACTTGACATTCACTATTATTTTGCATTAGTTTCAGGTGTACAGCATAGTGGTTAGACAATCATACACTTTACAAAGTATTGATATTTCTAGTACTCACCTGGTACCACACAGAGTTATTAGAACATTATTGACTATCCTAATATATAAAAACCTAGGGACCATAACATCCAAAATGTTCAACCGACCAAGGGTGCTGCAGATCAGGCCCAAAGAGAGACCTAGAGAGAGAAGCAGGGTCTGATCTGTAGCTTCTGTGGCAGCTGTTGATCAGCCCTTGCCTCTCTCTTTCACTCTGGACCTGGCCAGCAGTTGCACCTCTCTTTTTCTTGGGCCTCCACTGGGGCTGCTCATCAGACATGCCTCTCTGAGGAGGCCTGTTGATAGGCCTGGAGATGCTAACTGGCATAGAAACTGACCAATCAGAATCTAATCTGGGTGAACTGCAAAGACAGAACTTACCTAAAGTGGGGCTGAGGAGGAGTTTTAAAGGCAACATCTGTTTCTTTAAGGGCAACATCTGTTTGGCATAATTTGTAAGAAAGCAGTTCAATTTTTAATGACCCGTTGGCAGTATAGTGCATATGACTGACTATCTGGTTAATATGCTAATTATACTGGGTTGACCCGCCATCTTCTGGATATCTGACTTCCTTCCAGACAAAGCTATGGTGTTGGAGACAGAAGAAGAGAGGGCAGTTGGGAGCAACCAGGCTGGCAGGGCATGGCAGTTGGGGGTGAGATCAGGCCATCAGGGGAGGGAAGTTGGGGGCAATCAGGCAGGCAGGCAGAGGAGTTATTGGAAATCAGGTAAGCAGGCAGAGGCAGTTAGGGGTGATCAGACAGGCAGGCAGGTGAGTGGTTAAGAGACAGCCATCCCAGATTGCAAGAGGGATGTCCACAGGGATCAGGCCTAAACCTGAGGTTGGATATCCCCCAAGGGATCCACGACTGGAGAGGGTGCAGGCTAGGCTGAGGGAACCCCCTCCATGCACAAATTTTGTACACCAGGCCACTAATATATATATATATATTAGTATATATATACACATATATATATGTGTGTGTATATATATACATATGTATATATGTGTGTATATATGTATATATGCATATATATGTGTATGTAGATTCCTTATGTCATACTTTATATATATATATATACATATATATATATGTAGATTCCTTATGTCATACTTTATACAACTATGACCATTCTGTAACTACCAATTTATACTTCTTAATCCCTTCACTTTTCACCCAGCCCCCCACCCTCTCCCCTCTAACAACTATCAGTTTGTTCTCTGTATCTATGAGTGTGTTTCTATTTTGTTTGTTCATTTATTTTATTCTTTAGATTCCACATATAAGTAAAATCACATGGTATTTATCATTCTTGAGTAAATATTTTGACTTCAGATCAAATGATATGCATATATATATATATATATATATATATATATATATATTTCTCCATGGTATCATGGTGGTTATTATTTTAATATCTCCAAATTCTATGTAAAAAACCATGAGAGTTTACCATAATCGTCTCTGTCTTTATTCTGTATACTAAATAGGTAAATAATTCAATTGTTTCTTTCCACAAAATATTTTTTTAATATTTTTGTTTTTTACTATTTCTTTCCCTCCAGTCTCTTTTCAAAATCCTGCTTCTGTTGCCATCCTGTAGGAATATAATATCATGTGTTAAATATATGTCCATGAAATGTGTGTATAGTATATCTAAGTCTATGTCTATGTCTATGTCTATGTCTATGTCTATGTCTATGTCTATGTCTATGTCTATATCTATCTATATCTATCTATAAGCTTAAGCCACCATCGCAACTGAAACAACTGAACAGATGATTGAACAGGCTGCATGGGGCAATAAGGCCATCAGGGGTGTTAGTGAGGGACAACCAAATGACTGAACATCAGGTCATGTGGGGTGACCAGGCTGGCAGAGGTAGGCAGTTGGGGTTGAGCAGGACAGCAGAGAGGGGTGCCTGAATAATTTTCAGAAACGTCTATTGTTTAAGCCACCCACTCTATGGCATTTTTATTAAAACAAGCTAAGCCAGTTTTTTTAAACCAGTAATACTATTTAAACACTAATCAAAAGAAAGCTGTAGCAGCTTTATTAATAGCAAACAAAACATACTTCTGAAAAAGAAAATTATCAGAGACAAAGAGCAATATCATATAAAGCCTAAGAGTCAATTCCCAAGAAGATATAATGATCATAATGTATATATGCCCCAAACATCAGAAATATAAAACATGTGAAGCAATACCTGTTAGAAATGATAGGATAAATAAAAAACATCTACAAATATAATTGGAGAAATTTCCACTTCTTTCTTAGCTATGAATAAAATTACAAGATGGATGCTGAAGCCGGTTTGGCTCAGTGGTGGAGCGTCGGTCTGCGGACTGAAAGGTCCCGGGTTCGATTCTGGTCAAGGGCATGTACATTGGTTGTGGGCACATCCCCGGTGGGGGGTGTGCAAGAGGCAGCTGGTCGATGTTTCTCTCTCATCAACGTTTCTAGCTCTCTATCTCTCTCCCTTCCTCTCTGTAAAATATCAATAAAATATATTTTTTTAAAAATTACAAGATGGAAAATCAGTAAGAATATTGAACTTAAAAATACCCAATCAAATGATCTAATTGAAATATGTGGAATAGCTCATATAGCAATAGCAAAAGAGCAAAATAAACATTTTTTCAAGCATTCGTGTAACATTTTCTAAGGGAGATCATACCCTGGACCATGAAACAAATCTCAACAAATTTAAAATAATAAATTGTATAAGTATGTAGAAATCATTAAAAATGTAACAAAAAATCCAAATAATTGGCAAGTTAACAGTACACTACTAAATAATCAATGGGTCAATTCCATTGAATTCATGACAGTAAAATTAATTATAACATGTCAACAATTTTGAAACAGCAAAAGAGTACTAAGAAGTATATTTCTATCACTAAATGTTTACACTAGAAAAAAGAATAGTTACAAATCATAACCTAAACTCCCACCTTAAAAAACAAAAATGAGAAAAGAGTTAAATAAATAAATTTAAAATAAACAATATAAAGACAATAATAAATATGAGAGCAGAAATAAATAACATCCTATCTAATAAAAGGATAATATGCAAATTTACTGTCACTCCAACACACAAGATGGCTGCCCCCCTGTAGACACAAGATGGCTGCCACAAGATGGCCAGCAGCGAAGGGCAGTTGGAAGGGAACCAGGCTAGCAAGGGAGAGCAGTAAGAGGTGACTAGGCAGGCAAGGGAGGGAAGTTAGGGGCAACCAGGCTGGCAAGGGAGGGCAGTTATGGGCAATCAATCCATCAGGGGAGCAGTTAGGCATCGATCAGGATGGCAGGCAGAAATGGTTAGGGGCAATCAGGCAAGTAATTAGGCAAGTGGTTGGGAGCCAGCAGTCCTAGATTGGGAGCCACTGAGATCAGACCTAAACAAGCAATTGGACATCCCTAGAGGGGCCCCAGATTGGAGAGGGTACAGGCTGGACTGAGGGACACACACCCCTGTGCATGAATTTCATACACTGGGCCTCTAGCTTAAAAGAATGTTCTTTTACAGACTGACAGCTGTCAGAGGGAATCGTGGCTATGGGGTTTGAGGGTTTGAGTGAAAAAGGTGAACAGATAAAGAATAAAACAAAACAACCAAAAAACAAATACAAAAACAAAAAACCTCATAGATACAGGCAACAGTATGGTGACTACCAGAGGGAAAAGATAGTGGAGAAGGTGGAGGAGAGAAAAAATGTGTATAAATGTTGATGGAAAGAGACCGGACTTGGGATTTTGAACACAAAGTACAATGTACTGATTATTTATTACAAAATTGTACATCTGAAACCCATATAATTGTATTAACCAGTGACACCATAATAAATTCAAATCTAAAATATACTATATATATATATATATATATATATATATATATATATATATATATATATATATATTAGGGCAAAGATGGGTTTATAATTGTAAGTATGAAAAACATAGTTTATTATTGCATTATTATTTATTGTTTATTATTTTTCATATGAACAACTCTAAACCTACTATTGCTGAACATAATTTTGCTAATATTCTACTAGAGAGATTTCAGCAACTAACTTACTTTTCAATTTAACTTTTATACAGATAACTCCTAAGCCTAGATTTTTAACCTAGCAATTTCCCTCATGTTTTAGACCCATAGAGACAACTGCTTACTGTTTATCTCCACTTGGATAGTCTAATGTGACACAATATGTCTGAAATTGAATTAATTTTCTTTCCACCAAATTTGAGGTCCCCTTGTTGGTATTTCATATCTTGATGAACGGTACCCAATTGCCCTAATTTGAAAACTAGGACTGCTTCTTGACTTCTGCATTTATACCATAAAGTAATGATGAATTCTTACTAATTTTACCTCAATGATAGCTCTTGAGTCAGTTTATTCTCTATCTCTACTGCAAACACTTTAGTTAAAACCACATGCTCTAATCTGTTGTAATGTCTGCCTTGAACATTGACACCACTTCAGTATATTTTCAACAGTAATGCTAGAAGAGTCTTTATGAAACTTAAGACTAATCATTTTAACACCCTACTTAAAAAAGTTCACTACCCCTCTAAGGATCATAGGATGAAATAGAAAATTCTTAACTTTTGTTAAAGACACTTATGCTCAGCTTGTGCCTGTTCCTCCATGTAAATCTTTTTTCCCATCTAAGTCTCTACTATTTTTCTAGGTTAGAGTCTTTTGTGCCTATGAGCCCTTTCATCTATGAGTTTTATTCATAACTGCTCCTTCTGTGAGAATGTGTCTTCTCTGTTCAACTTTGCCCAAGCCAGCATTTGCCAATTCTTCATTCTCCAACGCTGATCTCATTAACTGATTCCCAAATCTTTCCATGCTATTCTAGATTAAGTACGCCCTCATTTTCCTACTGTAAAACCTTCTAATTATCATTTTCATATCACTGTGAACTACTTTAATACCAGAACTTATTTTCATAGACATAACGGATTTTCATCTCTTTCAGCTTGCTGTAGTGAGGTTATTTCATTAACATGAATTCCTTTATTTTTTAATAAATCATTATTGCTCCGATTATTACAATTGTTTCTCCTTTCTCTCCCCCATACCTCCCTTCCACCGATCTCCACCCCACCCTCTGCCCTTACCGCCTCCCCCCCATTGTCCTCATCCATAGGTTATACGGTTTTAATCCAGTCTCTTTCTGCACCCTCAAACCCCTTTCACTCTGATAATTATCAATCCACTCCCTTTTTTCCCCCCTGATTCTATTATATTCACCAGTTTATTCTATTCCTCAGATTTTTAATTCACTTGACCTTCTTCCTCTTCTGTAGTAATACCTTTCAGCATTTCATATAATACTGGTTTGGTGGTGATGAACTCCTTTAACTTTTTCTTAACTGTGAAGCTCTTTATCTGCCCTTCAATTCTGAATGATAACTTTGCTGGACACAGTAATCTTGGTTGTAGGTTCTTGCTATTCATCAATTTGAATATTTCTTGCCACTCCCTTCTGGCCTGCATGGTTTCTGTTGAGAAATCAGCTGATAGTCTTATGGGTGCTCCCTTTTAGGTAACCAACTGCTTTTCTCTTGCTGCTTGTAAGATCTTTTTCTCTTTTACCCTTGGCATATTGATGATGATGTGTCTCAGAGTATTTTTCTTTGGATTCCTCTTGTTTGGGGTTCTGTAGGCTTCCTGTACTTGTAAGTCTATTTCTTACACCAGGTCATGGAAGTTTTCTGATATTATGACTTCAAATATGTTTTCAGTATTTTGCACTCCCTCTTCTTCTGGCAACCCCTTAATTCTGATTTTGGTGCGCTTGAACGTCCCAGAGGCTCCTTACACTATCTTCAACTTTCTGGATTCTCTTTTCTTCTTGCTTCTCCAGAGGAGTGTATTTTGGCTCTTTGACCTGATTCTTGTGTTCCTCCATTCTGCTGTTGGATCTCTGCATAATATTTTCCAATTTAGTCAGTTTACGTATACTTTTTAGTTGGGTCTCATGAAGTTAATCGACCTTTTCTAGGATATTCTTGCATAACCTTAGAACCATAGTTCTGAAGTCTATATCCACCATCTCTTTCGTTTGAGATCTATTTCCTTGTCTTGGCATTTTCGCTGTTTTTCAGAGTTGGTAGGATGGCTTTTTGTGTTTGGTGTCCTATATGGCCCAGTGGTTCAGCCTCCTCATTTACCTGAGGTAGACACTCTTGGTGCTCCCCTTTGTGGACTGCATGCACAGCCTTGTTGTAGCTAAGTCTTTATTGTTGTGACTTGACCTTCAGGCCAATTGGATGTGGGTATCAGCTGTGTCTACTCTGGGATAACTTCTGTATTGAAGACAGTTTTATAGGATCAGACTTGAAAAACTGCAGAAGCCTCTGCTCAGCTGGGATGGGGCAGAGTCTCAGAGTTGAACTGACAGTCTTGGCTTCTGCCCAGCCCTTGTGCATTCGCCTGAGTTTCCGCCTGACTCTCCCAGGTTCCCCGTGCAAGAGTGTGGGTGCCCCAGGGGCTCGCCTGGACTTGGGCTGGTCTCTGTAGTCTGGAGCTTCTGCCTCCTTTCACTATGGAGAGGTAGCCTCCTCAGTCAGGACTCCTTCCACTATGGAGAGGTGGGGCTGCGGCAGCCTCCACAGTCAGACCTCTGCGGGTACTCACTGGCACGCAACAGTAGACCCTGCCAGCTGCGGCTCCCGGGTCCCTGGTCTCCCAGTCTCTGAGTCTCTGGGTGCCTTTCTCTACAATCCAGACTCCACCCGTATAAGCCTGAGACCATGGAGTTTCAGCCAGGTTGGGGTTCAGCACAGTCAGAAAGGGTTCCGTGAAATCAGGCATTCCTCACTTCAGGCCTCCAGGCAGGCACTCAGCCACACTTCCTCTCTGTGCATGAGCATCTCCCTACTTCAGTGCTTTGAGGCTCCCAGTCAGATCTGTGAGCCTCTCTTCTTCGTCCTAGTTGTAGATATCCCACCCTGCAAGCTTTCCTGATGTTTTGATGAAGTCCTTTTTTTATTTTAGTTTATATATATATATATATATATATATATATATATATATATATATATATTGTTGATGAGGTGGCAGCTTAGGAGAATACCTAGGCTGCCATCTTGGTTCTTCTCTCCAAAATTCCTTTATGTTTAACTAGAGCCTCGGTGCATGAAATTTGTGCACAGGGATGTGTGTCCCTCAGCCCAGCCTCCACTCTCTCCAATCTGGGACCCCTCAAGGGATATCCAACTGCTCATTTAGCCCCTATCCAGGTAGGGCAGTCAGACATCCCTCTCACAATTCAGGACTTCTGGCTCCCAACTTCTTGCCTGCCTGCCTTCCTGATTGCCCCTAACTGCTTCTTCCTGCCAGCCTGATCACTCCCTAACCACTCCCCTGCCAGCCTGATTGATGCCTAAATGCTCCCATGCCAACCTGTTTGCCCCTAACTGGGTCCCACTAACTGCCCTTCCCTGTAGGCCTGGTCACCCCAACTTCCTTCTTCTTCTGGTCTGGTCACCCCTAAGTAAGTGCCCTCCCCTGCAGACTTGATTGCTCCAAACTGTCCTCCCTTGCAGGCCTGGTCCCTCCCAATTACCCTCCCCTGCTGGCCTCTTGTGGCAGCTATCTTGTGTCCACATGGGGACAGCTGTCTTTGACCACATGGGGGCAGCCATTTTGTGTGTTGGAGTGTGGGGAGTTTCCTTGAATTCAGGGGTCCTACATGCCTGAATGCAGGCATAAGTGTAGGACACAGCTCCCCATGTGCCCTTCATATTAATCTAAGTGAGAAATAACCGCTTCTTTTAGGAATGCCAGTATGTACTTAACTGCAGACCGCCTTGCTTATTCAAAAGGTCAAAGATTAGTCAGGAGAATGTTGACTTAGAAGGACCTAGAAACCAAAGGAAGATAGTGTGTTTGTGTAAGTAAGTTGGTGGGTGAAAAGATTAGTAACCGGGTGGATTTCAAAACTTATTGTGCTTGCCTGAAGAAAACACTCCGGTATAAAAAAGGCTTTGAGAAATAAACTCGGGACTGTAGACCTTGGTCTCAGTCCTTCCAACCCCATCTGTTCTTGTCTGTCTTTTTCTTTTTTGTTAATTTGTTTTTTATTAAGGTATTATATGTGTACATAGCTTACCATTGCCCCCCCCCCATACATGCCCTTCCTCCCCAGAGTTTTGTGTCCATTGGTTGTACTTATATGCATGCATACCAGTCCTTTTTGTTGATCTCTTATCTCTGCCAGATCTCTCACCTCCTCATTCAGGTACTGTTCATTGCCTGCAGGTACCGGCAGGTGGCGCCCAAAACAGGGACCTGAAATCCTGGGACAAGGAAGGTAGAGGACACATCCTGGAGAGCAAAGAGGAAGCATCCAGAGTAAGGTAGGACTGGGGCAGTGAGTGTAATAGTCGGGAGTAAGAAATATGGGGCAAAGGAATAGCGGAGTGCTGTTCGTGCAAGTTCTTAAGAGTATGCTTTGTTCTAGAGGTGTAAAGGCAGGGCAGAGACAGTTAGAGAATTTCTTTATATATATATATATATATATATATATATATATATATATATATATATTATTGATATTTCACAGAGAGGAAGGGAGAGAGATAGAGAGCTAGAAACGTCGATGAGAGAGAAACACCGACCAGCTGTCTCTTGCACACCCCCTACCGGGGATGTGCCCGCAACCAATGTACATGCCCTTGACCGGAATCGAACCCTGGACCTTTCAGTCCGCAGACCGACGCTCTACCACTGAGCCAAACCGGTTTCGGCAGTTAGAGAATTTCTTAAGCTTTGTAGAAGAAGTGTGCCCTTGGTTCCCAGAGGAAGGGACAGTAGATCTTGAAACCTGGAAAAGAGTGGGAAAATGATGACAATATTACTATTCTGCCCACGGACCTAAGAAGGTCCCAGCAGATACTTTTTCTTTATGGAGTCTAATTAGAGATTGCCTTGATCCCAGACATGAAGGACACTGGTGGTCTGAGGGTCTTATGAGGGGAAAGAGTACATCAACCTCCAGCATAAAAGAGACTGGGGAGTTGATCCCTACTACCCCACAAGATCAGGGAGAATTAATGCCACCTCCTCCGCCAGAAAATCCTTATCAGGAGGCTAAAGAGGAACTTTTGCTGGCTCAGAAACATCATTATAATGAACCTTTACAGCCCAGGCCTCAACCACCTAGAGCAAGGTTGGGGTATTTTTAGGAGGGGCCTTTGACTATCCTGCAACCCATGTTGACCCTATTACATGGAAATCTGATGTGCCAGTCTGGGTTGATCAATGGCCCCTAAATAAAGAAAAAATTCAGGCTACTGAACTATTGGTGCAGGAACAATTAGATAGCAGCCACATAGCTCCCTCAAGTTCACCTTGGAATTCTCCTATATTTGTAATCAAAAATAAATCAGGCAAATGGAGGTTACTACAGGATTTGAGAAGGGTTAACAAAACCATGGAGCTATGGAAGCCTTACAACTGGGATTGCCTTCTCCTACGGCCATTCCTGATAATGCTTACAAAATTATAATAGATTTGAAAGATTGTTTCTATACCATACCCCTGGCTCCAAGCGCCTGCAAATCGTCCCGGGACATTTATTGGTAAGGGAGATCTCTATTTGGTTTGGTTTGGTTTGGATTCTCGAGGTTTGGTGGGTGGAGGCAGGTGGGACCCCGCATAACTGCCTCCCCTGTGGTCGGGACTGGACACCGTTCCTGGGTTGTTGTTTTGGATTTGGATTTGGTGTGTGAGTGTGGCCACCCGTTTTCCCTTGTCTCTGTCTTTGTATTATTCGTTTTGTGCACTGGCTTCTTGCTTTCCCAGAGGATGGGTCAAGGCGGATTGACAACCTGCACCCCACCTGAATGTCTCATTTCTAGCTTCTCTGACTTCCTCAGGTGCACTGAAATTATTGAAAAATAGGGCGGTCCTACTGTGATAGTCTGTAAACATCTAAACAGCGCTGATGAGTTATTTTTCTGAGATGTTTGCTCTCTATCACAGTAGAGGGAATCAGCACATTTAGCTAATAAAAATTTCTCTCTCTGATATATGTTTATATGAGTAAAGGTTTCGTTTGCTCTGATTTATAAATTTACTATATTAAATTGAAATTTTAAAGTCCTAAGGTTAATTTAAAGGTATAAATTTGTGACACTTCAAGGAACAAAGAACTTTTATTTATGGCTTTATTACCTCTTTTGCTAATTTGAGACTTTCAGGGACTTACAGCTCCATAGGGCAGAGATTTACAGGCCCTGTCCTTGCCTGTGACATCACAGTCCAACGTGGAACTAAGGCTGGAGTTATTATTAACCATCTAAGGACCCCCAATTCTAATAGCATCTGTAACTGAATTAAAGATATTTTCTTTCAGGAGGCCATCCAGGTTTTCAGCTTGCAAGAAATCTTCCTACACACCCTTATCTTCCTCTTCCTTATCATTCCAGGCTGACTAATAGTCATTTTTTCACAGGTCAAAACTCATCTTTCTAAAAGAAGGACTGCTACAGCAGCAGTCTGTAGTTTTCTCTGAACCTCCCACTGCTTCTGTTTCCCCCTCTGTAGAAATTGTCTTCCTCTAATTCACAATTAGAAAGAAAGGAGGATTTAAGATCATCTAAGAGTCTGGGGCAGCCGTGGACAAACTATGGCCCGAGGGTCGGATCTGGCCCATTCGGCTGTTCTAAATAAACTATTGAAATAAAAAACAAAACAAAAGACCGTACCCTTGTATGTAATGATGTTTACTTTGAATTTATATTAGTTCACACAAACACTCCATCCATGCTTTTGTTCCGGCCCCCCGATCCAGTTTAAGAACCCATTGTGGCCCTCCGAATCAAAAAGTTTGCCCACCCCTGGTCTAGGGGCTTAGAGTAAAAGTCTATAAAAAAAATAAAACAACAACAACAATAGTTACAGATTTGAATGAAATAAAAAGGGTATCCTTGAATGTAAAAAGCCTGGTTATACAGGATCTCAGACCACTTGCCTTATTTTCTCTGTTAAGGACAGAGTAAATGGTTAATACAGAGAAGGGAAGGGGGGGTATCAGCAGTTGATTATAAAGCTGAAAGAGATAGAGTTTTGTTTATTTTTACTGGCTGCAGACTGTTCTTCTGGCCTTGGTGTCTTATCAGAACTTCTAGCTGTCCTTGCCACTATTCAAAAGGTGTCTGATCAGAGGTTTAATCTGTACTCTGATAGTCAGTATATAGTTAGGGCATTACAAGTCATAGAAACTGTTCCTTTTATAGAAACCTCTAACAGCAGTGTTCAAAGCCTATTCAGAGCTATCCCAAAAGAACTTCAGCAAAGGACTGAAAAATGCTATTTTGGCCATATCCAAGCTCACATTGGTTTACCTGGGCCTTTAGCTCAAAGCAATGAGATGGTCAATCAGGCCACAAGAGTTCTGTTCACCCAAGAACAATTAGCAGAGCAATATCATGCCATCCAACATCAGAATAGCCACAGCCTCAGACTCCAATTTAAAATTACCAGAGAAGCATCTAGACAAATAGTCAAACAGTGTCAGTCCTGCCCAGAATTACTCTCTGTGCCACAATTGGGGGTTAATCCCCGAAGCTTATTGTCCAACAATTTGTGGCAAATGGATGTGACTCATGTCCCTAGTTTTGGAAAATTAAAGTATGTACATGTTACTATTGACACATTTTCCTGATTTCTAATGGCCACTTTACAATCCGGAGAGGCAAGCAAGCACTGTATCGCCCATTGCTTGAAATACTTTGCCACTATGGGATAGCCAAAAAGTCTTAAAACTGATAATGGGCCTGGCTATACTGGGAAAAAGTTCCAGGTATTTTGTGCACAATTGGGTATAACTCATAAAACTGGAATCCCCTATAATCCTGAAGGACAAGGTATTGTGGAAAGAGCTAATAGTATTCTGAAACAGCAATTACAAAAAATAAAAAAGGGAGGGAATTATACCCCCTGACACCACAGAATTATCTTAACCATGCCTTATTTATTCTAAATTTTTTTTAAATTTGGAATCTAATGGGAAATCTGCAGTTCAGGGATTCTGATGTACAACATCCAGCACACCTATGCACAGGTGCGCTGGAAGGACCCTCTTACTGGACAATGGTCAGGACCAGATCCGGTGCTAATTTGGGGGCGAGGGCATGTTTGTGTTTTCCCACAGGATGCCAAAAGTTCTCGCTGGCTCCCGGAGAGGCTGGTATGTCAAACAGGACTAGAGCCGAGGGACCCAAGGCCTAGAAGTTATGGGCCCTGTGAGAAGGAACCTCCTGCAACTCAGCAACATCTGCCATGGGGACGGTGTTATGGGGACAATGTGACTTGGATACCAATCCCTGAATTAATCTTAGCCTGTATGACTGGATACCTGTAAAAAAGACCAACAATTTACAGGGGTTTGTAGAAGGATTGTGGACTATGGACCATAAGATTTATCAGACTGACCTGTGGATATTAAGTGTTAGCATGGGGAGCTTCCTTGCCGTTTCCAGAAGTGAAGGCCTTGGTAGCCTGAGACCTGCTGCTATTACCACCTATGGACCTGAGCCCTATGCACTGCTGGTGGGAAATGTTACCATCACTGTCTATGACTCTGTATATAATGTTTCTTGAGAAAATGTAATCTTACTAACTGTATTACCTCAGTTGAGGAAGGTACCAAGGTCGTAGTACTATACCAACCAGCATTTGTTATGATTCCAGTTAATATCACAGGACCCTGGTATGATGAAAAGAGTTTACTAGTATGGAAATAGGTTAACATGGCATTAGCTCATACTAAAAGATTTGTAGGTACTCCTGTTTAAAATAAAAAGAAAGATGGAGATGTGGGGAGCTCCCCTGAATGCAGGGGTCCTACATGCCTGAATGCAGGCATAAGTATAGGACACAGCTCCCCATGTGCCCTCTGTATTAATCTAAGTGAGAAATAACTGCTACTTTTAGGAATGTTAATATGTACTTAACTGCAGACAGCCTTGCTTATTCGGAAGGTCAAAGATTAGTCAGGAGACTGTTGACTTAGAAGGACCTAGAAACCAGAGGAAGATAGTGTGTTTGTGTAAGAAAGTTGGTGGGGTGAAAAGATTAGAAACTGGGTGGATTTCAAAACTTATTGTGCTTGCCTGAAGAAAACACTTAAGTATAAAAAGGCTTTGAGAAATAAACTCGGGACTGTAGACCTTGGTCTCAATCCTTCCAACCCCACCTGTTCTTGTCTGTCTTTTTCTTATCCTCACCCCCTCATTCAGGTACTGTTCGCTGCCAGCAGGTACTGGCATTGGAGTGATGGTCAATCTGTATATTACTCTTATTAGATAGGATATGGGGATGTTATTAATGCCATGTTACATAAGATTATATAAGGAGTGAGATAATGCATGTAAAACACTTATTATGGCATCTGACACATAATAAAGTATCAGTACATTTTTCTTACTAATGATGTAGTTATGAGCAGTAGTAATAGTATTCACTCCATACTTAGTCTCTGATACATAATGACTATTTGCTTAATATTTATTGAATGAATATATAATTCTTTTCTGTTGAAGGTAATTTTATAATGAAAGAGATTTTTGTGCTTTTTTCAAAACTGAACATTTTGCCCTGTTTTATTGGTTTCAGACAAGCAAATATTTGTATAGAACTTGGGTCTTTGGCTCTATCTGTGATTTGTTTCTCTTTGGGGAAAATTCCATCTTTGAGCATATACCCTTAGTTTGTGCTGGATTATGTGTTAGTTAATAAGAACAAAAATAACAAAACAAACCTCAAAACTAATGGTTGTATTTTCACATTTTCAATATATTAAAAATTAATTAGTTCTGCTCCATATGTGGTGTAGGTAAATATAATATTTCCATCCTCCCATAACCACATAAAAATACAACTAATCTACAGAACAACCATTATTTAGAAGTACCTGAAATATGGTTGAACAGAAGTCCTACAGCTAAGGGTATAAAGAAGTCACAGCAAGACTGGTGGGAGGGACAGAGATGAGGATCAAACTAATCCCAAACCCATGTGTGGCTGTTAAAAATTGGGAGAAATATCTCAGATGTGAAAGTACCCCCTGAGGAGCAAGGGGTCTCATCCTCATCTCAGACCCCCAAGCCCAGGGTTCTAAATCCAAGAAGAGAAGCCTCCATAACTTCTGGCTTTAAAAACAAGCTTGGATTGTGGTTAAGATGGAAGACTTCTGGATTCTCAGGAATTCCTCTAAAATGATCTGCACATGGATTTACTTAGATTCACTCCCTCTGAGCTCCAGCTCTGTGGCAGGAGCTGGGAAGGTACCCCAGGCATACAAGGAGGAATTAAATTATCTGGCATGATAGCAAGAGCTAGAGGGGCAACTTTCTCCCAGACAGAAGTGCTAGAAGAGAGCATCGTTCCTTTCTAAGCTCCCTCCCCAAACCCAGACCATCAACATAGCTAACAATGTTCTCCTCACCTTGGTGATATCTTGAGACCCTGCCCCATCCAACTTGTGGGTCCACCTGAGCCTTTCCAGTGGCTTTTTAAATATATATACAAATGGCCTCTCTTGGCTCATGTTTCAGACTTTCCTAAAATCTATTAAAACACACACACACACACACACACACACACACACAATCTTCTGTCCTCAGCATGCCCCCTACCTCTCGCTAAGTGTCCTCAGGCCTGGCAATAGTGGAATCTGTCTTTGGTTTGCAGCTTGGCTTCTCCTGGGTACCTCCAAGCCCAGCACAGTGGTAGTCATATGCAGATAACTTTGTGGCTCATGCTGGGTGGTCTCAGGCAGGGCAAAAGTGGAGGATTACTTTGGCCTGAACTTCCTGGGGTGCTCCAGAGACAATGCAAGCATTCTGGTGGACTCAATTTAGAAGGAAATACACAGAATAAAAGTAAAGGGATAGAACATAAGAATGGAAACAAACAAACAAAATGGGGTAACAATACTTAGATCAGACAAAACAGACGTTAAAGCAAAGCTATATGACAAGACACAAAGAAGGGACCACAATTCTACATCTTGGTATTTATCTGAAGAAACCCAAAACACTAAAGCAAAAAGACATAGAGGGCAGAGGCAAAAGTAGGTTTATAGATGTATGTGAAACAGAGTTTATTCTTGTATTATTATTTATTATTATATTATTTTCTATTATTTTCAATATGAACAACTGTAGACCTACTCCCCCCCCCCCCTGTATATATTCCCATAAAAAGGAATGAAATCTTGCCATTTGGAACAACATGAGTAAAATTAGAGAGTATTGTGCTGAATGAATATTTCAGACAAAGACAAATGCCATAAGATTTCACTTATATGTGGAATCTAAAAAAACAAACAAGCAAGTAGAACAGAAACAGATTCATAGATATAGAGAACATTTTGATTGCTATTACATGGGAGGGTGTTGGGGAAATGAGTGATAAAGGGAAAGGGATGAAGAAGTTACAGAATAGTGATGGGGATGTAAAGTTAAAATATATTGTAATAACTATGCATGGTGTAAGAGGATTGCATATTTATTGGGATAATCACTTAGTAAATTAAATAATGTCAAATCACCAGGTTGTACATCTGAAATTAACATAATATTATTTGTCAACTACAGTGGAAAAATAAAAATTATTTAAAGTAAAAAAAAAAAAAAGAGCCATATAGGTCTAACTTGGATCTACATAAAGAAAGGAACAGCATTGAAGAAGGACTAAATGGAGGGAAAATAAAAAATTTTATTAACTCATAATTCATCTAAGAGATAATAATATGTTCAAAAGAATAATAGCAGCAATGTATTTGGATATATATGCATATTGCTATGGTCTGAATGTTTATGTCCCCTCAAAATTTATTTATTAAAATTCTAACACCCAAGATGATTATATTATGACATGAGGATTTTGGGAGCTGGAAGGGTCACAAGGACAGAGCCCTCATGATTATTAGACCTTATAAAAGAGATCCCATAGGCCTCCTTAACCCCTTACACACTGTGAGAATATGAGTTGGGAGTCTGCAACAGGGGAGAGAGCCCTTACCAGAACCTGACCATGATGATTGAACTTCCAGAACTATGAGCAATAAATTTATGCTATGTATAAGAAACTCAGGCAATAGTGTTTTGTTATAGTAGCCTAGACAGACTAAGGCACATTCACTCATATAATATACTAGAGGCCCGGTGGACAAAATTTGTGCATGGGGTGTGTTTAGGGGGGGTCCCTCCGCCCAGCCTGCACCCTCTCCAATCTGGGACCCCTCTCATATTCCAGGACTGCTGGATCCTAATTGCTCACCTTCCTGCCTTCCTGATTGCCCCTAACCACTTCTGCCTGTCAGCCTGATCACCCCCTAACCACTCCCATGCCAGCCTGATTGATGTCTAACTGCTCCCCTGTCAGCCTGTTTGCCCCCAAATTCCCTCCTCTGCGACCTGGCCACCCCTAACTGCTCTCCCCTATAGGGCTGATCACCTCCAGCTGCCCTCCCTTGCAGACCTGGTGCCTCCCAACGGCCCTTCCCTGCTGGTCATCCTGTGGTGGCCATCTGGTGTCCACATGGGGGCAGGATCTTTGACCGCATGGGGGCAGATATCTTGATCTTGTGTGTTGGCGTGATGGTCAATCTACATATTACTCTTTTATTAGATAGGATAGAGGCCTGGTGTATGGGTGGGGGCTAGCTGGTTTGCCCTGAAACGTGTCCGGGATCAGGGTAGGGGTTCCCTTGGGCTTTGGTGTGGCCTGGGTGAGGAGCCTGTGGTGGTTTGCAAGCCAGTCATGCCCCCTGGCGACCTAAGCGGAGGCCCTGGTATCTGGAATTTATTTACCTTCTACAATTGAAACTTTGTAGCCTGGAGCAGAGCCAAGTACCCTGTTCACTCTGTGGCTGCTGCCATTTCTGTTTGTCTTTATCTATCTTCTATAATTGAAACTTTGTATCCTTGAGTGGAGGCCTGAGCCAGCCAGGGCAGGTGGAAAGCTTTGCTTCCTCCATTGTGGGGGGAAACACTAGTCTGCTCTGCTCTCTTCAGCTTCATGGCTGCAGCCATTTTTCTTGTGATTTATCTTCCAAAATTGAAACTTTGTATCCTTGAGTGGAGGCTTAGGCCACCTTGGGCAGGTGGAAAGCTTGGCTTCCATTACTGGAGAAACCCAAGACTCTCAAATGCTCTCTGTGGCTGCAGCCATCTTGGTTGGGTTAATTTGCATATTTGCTCTGATTTGCTCATGGGTGTGGCTGATGGGTGTGGCTTGAATGGAGTGATGGTTAATTTGAATATTACTCTTTTATTAGGTGGGATATAATAGAGGCTTAGTGCATAAAATTCAGGCACTCCAAGTAGGGAAATCCCTCAGTTCAGCCTGTGACCTCTTGCAGTCCAAGAGCCCTCAGGGGATGTCTGACTTCCAGTTTAGGCCTGCTCCCCTGTGGATTGTGGCTGAGCAGTGCTCCCCCTGTGAGAGTGCACTGACCACCAGAGGGAAGCTCCTGCATTGAGTGTCTTCTCCCTGGTGGTCAGTGTGTGTCATATGACTGGTTGTTCTGCTGTTCGGTCAATTTGCATATTACTCTTTTATTATATAGGATATATATTTACTAGAGCACGGCATTCATGCATGGGGGGAAATGTCCCTCAGGCAAGCCTACACCATCTTGCAATCCAGGACCATTTGGTTAGGGTCCCTAGGCCTGGCCAGTGATCAGGGTCTATTGAGGCTTTCCTTCCTCTGGCTTCCAGCAGTTGGCCCTGCCCCCACTGCTGCCACTGCTTGCCATCTGTGCAGTGCTGCCCTCCCCACCACCACCAATTATCTCCCTGTGTGGGCAACAGGCATGGGGTATGATCACTTGGCTGGCCTGGACCTCCCTCTGAGGGGTGATTGCTGGCTGGCCTCATACACCCACCACAGTGTCGCTGGCCAGTGGCCTGAGCCTCCCTCTGTGGGGCGATAGATTGTGGGGCCCCCAGATTGATCACTCTGCAGATGGTGGCCCCACCTACCCACCACAATACCAGAAGCTAGGTGGCCTGGGCCTCCCTCCCAGGGGTGATTGTGGGGCAATAGCAGGGACCCCTAATGCACCTGCCTTGGCTGGCCTGACACCCTTGCATGTCACAGCATGGTCATCTAGACAGTAGTTAAGCTGTTTGGTTGATTTGCATATTACACGTTTATTATTACACTAGAGGCCTGGTGTATAAAGTTCATCCACAGGGGAGTCCCTCAGCCTGGCCTGCACCTCCTCTCAATCCAGGATCCCTTGGGGGATGTCTGACTGCCGGTTTAGCGCCAATCCCACAGGAATACCTGCAGGATTTGGCCTAAACTGGCAGTCAGACATCCCTCTCACAATCTAGGATCCACCGGCTCCTAACTGCTAGCCTGCCTGCCTGACTGATTTCCCCTAACTGCTTCTGCCTGCCTGCCTGATTTTCCCTAACTGCCTCTGCCTGCCAGCCTGCCTGATCACCCCTAAGTGTTTGCCTGCCTGCCTGACCTCCCCTAACCTCCTCTGCCTTGGCTACCGCTATTGCAGCTTCACCCTAAAGAATGTCTGGAATGATGTCCAGAAGGTCATTCAGCTGCCTGGTCTAATTAGCATATTACACTATATATATATATATATATATATATATATATATATATATATATACATATATATATATATATATATATCCTAAGTATATAAAATAAATCTGAAGGTAGAACTAAATAGCAATACAATATTGGTAGAAAACTTAAATATGCACTTTCAATAATATATAAAACATTCAGACAGAATGAAGTAAGGAAATAATGGATTTGAATTTCATGATAAATCAAATAAGCCTAACAGCATTCCAAACAACATTAGCAGAATACACATTCTTTTCAAGAGCACAATGAACATTCCAGAGAATAGAACACATCTTAGATTACAAAACAAGTCTTAAATTTGGTTGAAATCACACTAAGTGTCTTTTCCAATATAAAAGTAGAAATAAATGACAGAAGGGAAATTGGAAAATTCAAAAATATGTGGAAATTAAACAGCATATTACTAAATAACCGATGGGCCAAAAAGAAATTTAAAAATCAGCTCTCTGGGCTGACATCTTGGTGAGGCAGCAGCAGTGCCTTGCTCTCTGAGTCCAGCGATGCTGCCCAAGGATAAGTCCTCCAAGAAAAAGGACTTATCCTTGGAAAGTCCGCCAAGAAAGAGAAAGACCCAGTGAACAAATCAGAGGGCAAGACCAAAAATAAGTGGTCCAAAGGCAAAGTTCAGGATAAGCTCAATAACTCAGTCTTCTTTGTCAAAGCCACATAAAACAAAATCTCTAAGGAAATTCCCAAGGACAAACGTATAACACCAGCTGTGGCCTCCAAGAGATTGAAGATGTGTGGCTCCTTGCAGGGAAGCCCTTCCGGATCTCCCCAGTAAATGATTTATTAAACTAGTCTCAAAGCACAAAGCTCAAGTGATTTACAACAGAAAGACCCAAGGTGGGGATGCCCCAGCTGCTAGAGAAGATGCACTAACAACAGGTCTCACCAGTTGTACATTTTGAAAAATAAAACTTTATTAAATAAAAATTTATAAAGTATCTTTTAAAATTATTATTGAAATTATTTGGGTAACATTGGCTAATCAAATTATATAGGTTTCAAGAGTATAATTATATAATACATCATCTATATATTGTATTGTATTCACCATCCAAACTCAAGTTGTTTTCCTTCATCATTTATTCCCCCTTTGCCATCTTCTATCTGCCCCAACCCCATTTACCACTTATAATCAGATTATTGTTTTCTATGAGTCTTTTTTTCTTAATATCTTAATGTTTTTCACCCAACCCCCAACACCCACCCATCTGACAGCACTCTTTTTTTTTGTTTCTATGAGTCTGTTTATATTTCGTTTGCTTATTTCATTCATTAGGTTCCACACATAAGTGAAATCATACGATATTTGTCTTTCTCTAACTGGCTTATTTCACTTGTGCAATACTCTCCAGGTCCATCCATTCTATCACAAAAGGTAAGATTTCTTTCCTTTTTATAGCTGAATAATATTCCATTTTGTAAATGCCCCACAGCTTTTTTTATCCACTCATCTGCTGAAGAGTGCTTGGGCTGCTTCCAGATCTTAGCTATTGTAAATAACACTGCAATGAACATAGAGGTGCATATATTATTTTAAATTAGAGTTTTGGGTTTCTTCAGATACTAGTAGCCTTGCGCACAAAATTTGTGCACAAGATGGGGTTCTTGCCTCAGCCCAGCCTGAACCCTCTCAATTGGGGAACCCTTGGGGGATGTCCAACTGCCAGTTTAGGCCCAAACAAACTGGTAGTCAGACATTCCTCTTGCAATCCGGGACTGCTGGCTCCTAACTGCCTCTGTCTGCCTCCCTGATTGCCCCTAACCTCTCTGCCTGCCTTCCTGATCTCACCCCTAACTGCTCTCCCCTGTCATCCTGAATGCCTCTAACTGCCTCTGCCTGCTTGATCGCCAGAGTTCAGGGTTCAGGTGATTCCTGGCTGTCAGGGCATTGATAGCAACCTATCCACTGTCCGATTCTGCGAGGAATGGGGATCCCACCTCCTTCCAGTCAGGGTCCAGTTTGAAGGCCGGCCACACCCCTGATTACTCAACACCCAGAGTTCCACCATGCCCTGGTCGGGGCCCACAGCCCCCTCGGCAGTCATGGCTGGGTCGCCACGGTGCTGCTGCATCCCAGGGCCCACAGCCCCCTTAGCAGTCTGCGGGAGGCAGGGAGTCAGCAGTTCAGAGCACTCGCTTGTCCCCACCCACCTCAGACATCAATGCACACAGTCTGGCATTCAGTCATCCCTTCAGTTATTTTAGACATTATAGACCCTGTTATATATATATATATATATATATATATATATATATATATATATATATATATATACACTAGAGGCCTGGTGCACAAAATTTGTGCACAGGGTGGGTGTCCCTCAGCCCAGCCTGTACTCTCTCCAATCTGGGACCCCTTGAGGGATGTCCGACTGCCCTTTTAGACCTGATCTAAGTAGGACCAGGCCTAAAAGGGCAGTTGGACATGCCTCTTACAATCCAGGGCTTCTGGCTTTCAACTGCTCACCTGCCTGCTTTCCTGATTGCCCCTAATCACTTCTGCCTTCCAGCCTGATCACCCCCTAACCACTCCCCTGCCAGACTGATTGATGCTTAACTGCTCCTCTGCCAGCCTGATCACCTCTAACTGCTCTCCCCTGCAGGTCTGGGTCCCCCCACAACTGCCCTTCCCTGCAGGCCCGGCCACCTCCAACTTCCTTCCTCTGCTGGCCTGGTCACCCCTAATTGCCCTCCCCTGCAGGCTTGATTGCCCACAACTGTCCTCCCTTGCAGACCTGGTCCCTCCCAATTGCCCTTCCCTGCTGGCCATCTTGTGGTGGCCATCTTGTGTCCACATGGGGGAAGGACTTTGACTACATAGGGGCCAGTATTTTACATACTTGTTAAATTTATTCCTAGGTATTTTTTATGCAATTCTAAATAGGATTATTTTTTAGTTTCTCTTTATGACAGTTCTTTATTGCAATATGAAAATGCAACTGTTTTATGGATATTTATTCTTGTATTCTACTTTACTGAATTCATTTATAAGTTCTATAAAGTATTTGTGGAATTTTTAGGGTTTTCTATAAACAGTATGTCATCTACAAATAGTGACAGCTTTACTTCTTCCTTTTTTCTTTTCAATTTGGTTCACTTTTATTTCTTCTGATTGTCTGGTATGGCTAGGGATTCCTTTAGTATTTTGAATAAGAGTGGTGAAAGCATACATCTCTGTCTTGTTTCTGATCTTAAAGAAAAGGCTTTTAGTTTTTTGCCCATCCTATATAATAAAACCATAATATGCAAATTGACTGAATGGTGGAATGACCTGTCACTATTATGCATACTTACCACCAGGAGACAGATGCTCAATGCAGGAGAAGTACTGCTCAACCAGAAGCCAGGCTCATGGATGGCGAGCACAGAGGTGGTGGTAGGAGCCTCTCTCACCTTTGCACCAGCACTAAGTATGTCTGACTGATGGCTTAGGCCGTCAATCAGATATCCCCTGAGCACTCCTGGACTGCAAGAGGGTGCAGGCTTGGCTGAGGGAAACCTCCCAAGTGCACAAATTTTGTGCACCAGGCCTCTAGTTGAGTATAATATTGCTATGGGTTTGGCATATATGGCTTTATTATATTATTATTCACACTTTGAGAGCTTTTGTTATAATTAGGTATTGGGTTTTATATAATGCATTTTCTGTACCTATTGATATGATCTTGTGGTTTTTACCCTTCATTTTGTTTATGTGGTGTATTGTGTTTATTTATTTGTAGCTATTATACCAACCTTGCCTTTCCCACTTGATCATGCTGTAAGATTTTTAAATATGTATATTTTTGTTGATTTAATAGAGGAAGGGAGAAGGAGAGAGACAGAAACATCAATGATGAGAGAGAATCAATTGACTGTCTACTGCAGGCTCCCTACTAGGGATCAAGCCTGCAACCTAGGCATATTTCCTGACTGGGAATCAAATGGTGACCTCCTGGTTCATAGGTTGACACTCAATCATTGAGCAACATCAGCCGGGCCTGTATGACGTTTTTAATATATTGCTCGATCTGGTTTGTTAATATATTGTTGAGGATTTTAGCATCTATGTTCATCATAGATACTGGGTTATAATTTTCTTTCTTTGTCATCTCTTTATTTGGAATTAGGAAAATGTTGGATTCATAAAATAATATTGGAAGTGTTCCTTCCTCGTAAAGATTTTAAAATAGTTTAGGAAGGATAGGCGTTCTTTGAATGTTTGCTGAAATTCACTTGTGAAACCGTCCAGTTCAAGACTTTTGTTTGTTGGGACTTATTAAAATTACTGCTTTAATTTTATTAGTTTTATTAATAAAATATCTTGGGACAAAAGTAAAAATATAACATAACAAAATTTATATGACAAAACAAATGTGGCACTAAGAGAGAACTTTATATCGAAGCATATCAATTTAACAACCTAACTTTACACTTCAAAGAACTAGAAAAAGAACAAATGAAACTCAAAGTTAGCAGATGGAAGGAAATAACAAAGATCAGAGCAGAAACAAATGAAATAGAGACCAGAAAACAAAGAAATAATGAATTAAGTAATAGCTGATTATTTGAACAGATAAGCAAAAATGACAAACTTATAGTTAAACTAAGAAAAATAAAGACAAAACACAAATATATAAAATTAGAAATGAAAGCAGAGACATCACAACTGATACAACAGAAATTATAAAAAATAATAAAAGGGTTGGTTACATCAGCAGGGCATGGTGTCCTGGAGCCCAGAGGCAGCAGCACCTCTACTCAGTGGAATTCCAAGGCTTCTTCTTCTCTGCTGTTCCCAAAGGATGTTTGTGTGGCAGGCTGAGGGGGAGCTCATAGTAAACCAGATTCTCAAAGAAAACTTTCCTTCAGCTACTGCAAAGTCATTGACATTTCAGGAGGCTGTCTGGCAATGTGTGAAATCCAAATCAAGTCAGGAGAATTTAAGGAGAAGAAGATGACATGGTAAATCAGTACTGCATGGTAAGTCAGGCACTAAAAGAAGGAATCAAAGGAATGCACAAATTGCAGATATTTACTTCTGTCCCCAAACACTGGCCACGCCCTGCTGCATAGTTGCTGCTGTTTAAACCCTTGGGTGAACTTGACCATTCTTTCCTATAAGAAATGTATCTATTTTGTCACAAACATTTCCATATTATAATTATAGAATAATATGTTATCTATTTAGATGTTAAAGGTAACAGAAAACTGAAAAAATATTGTTATGAACAATTGTATGCCAATAAGTATAATAACCTTCAAAAATGAATAAATTCATTGAAGCATAAATCGACCAAGACTGAATCATGAAAAATTGAAAATAAGAACATACTAATAATAGGTAAGAATGAACCTATGTTAAAAAACAAACAAACAAAGCCGGGACCGGCTTGGCTCAGTGGATAGCATCGGCCTGCAGACTGAAGAGTCCCAGGTTCAATTCTGGTCAAGGGCATGTACCTTGGTTGCTGGGACATCCCCAGTGGGGGGTGTGCAAGAGGCGGCTGATCAATGATTCTCTCTCATAGATGTTTCTGACTCTCTATCCCTCTTTCTTCCTATCTGTGAAAAATCAATAAAATATTTTAAAAACAAACAAACAAAAAATCCCAACAAATAAAAGGTGGGGGCCAGATGACTTTATTTGTGAACTCTACTGAACATTTAATTTAAAAAAAGGGCAATCCTTTTTTTTAATCCCTCTTTAAAGTTGAAAAGGATTGAAAACTTCCAAACTCATTTTACAAAATGAGTTCATATACCAATTCCAGACAAAGACAGTATAAGAAAAGAAAATTTGGACAAATATCCCTGAGAAATACAGATACAAAAATCCTCAACAAATTTATAGCAAACCAAATTCAACAGCACATTAAAAGAATCATACCCTATGATCAAGTGGGATTTATACCTAGGATATAAGAGTGTTTCAACCCATGAAAATCACTAAATAAGATATACCACATTAACAGCATGAAGTATAAATACCACATAAATATATTAATAAATGCAGAAAAGGCATTTGATGAAATTGAGTCACACTTTTGTGGTTGACACTTTCTCTGTTTTCCAAGTCCTGCAGGGAAAACAACAGGTTCCTGAGGGGAGGAGCGGTGGATTAAGAAATTAGAGAAAGAAAGAGACAAGAGACAGAAATAGATTCAAGGTGGGCACTAGGTGGGTGCCATTTCTCTGATGGAGAGACAGTCACATTCACTTCAGACAACACAGCATATTTATTGGTTTCCAAAAGGGATTTTATGATCAAAAGGAGTTTCGGGTGTGCCCAAATCCTATTCATCAGGATCTGGGTAAGCTCCTTATTTTTTGGTACAAGATTTAGCATATCAAGACCTGGGTGGGTCAAAGTCCTTTTTGTTTCCTCATTCCAAGCACATGGGTAAATATAAGAAATCAGTACTGATAACAGAATTCTGCCAGTGCCCTCAGGCTCAGCTGATTAGAATTAAAGGAGTATCCATGTGCCTTCCCAGATGGCTCTCTACACACTTTTATAATTTAAAACATTCTCAACAAACTAGGTATAGAAGAAATGCACTTCACCATAAGAAAGGCCACAGCTAACATTATAGTCTATGGTGAAAATCTGAAAGTTTTTCCTCTAAGATGAAGAATAAGGACAAGGATGCTCACTCGCTATTTCTACTCAACAGAGTACTGAAAGAATTTGGGTATAAATAGATAGAGTAATAGTAGCTAAGGGTAAAATAATAAATAAGTGAGCTATGTAATAAGCAAAATTTAATATTACACAGAACTAGAGGTGATATTGTTTCTTAGCTCTAATTAAAAAAGAAATATGTTTGTGGAGACCAGTCTGGCATTTGGATCCTGCCTCCACTCATGCAGATTCTTCTCCAACATCAAAATCCCCTACCAGAGTATACATTTATTGCAACTGATTACTCTACATTGACTCATTGTAAGCATCCAAACTCCATAATTTACTAGTACTAGTACATTACAGTTCATTCTATGTCTTGTATATTCTATAGATTTAGAAAAAATGTATGATGTGTATCCATCATGATTGTATCATACAGAGTAGTTTCACTTCCCTAAAAGTTTTCCTGGACCCATCTATTTATCCCTCCCCACCCCAATTCCTGGCAACCAGTGATCTTTTTATTCACATAGTTTCACATTTTCCAGAATATTCTATAGTTGGAATAACACAATATGTAGATTTTTAAAATCAGCTTTTTTTTTCACACAGAAATATGCATTTAAGGTTCTACCACATGTTCTCATGGCTTAAGAGTTCATTTCTTTCAGCACTGAGTAATATTGCATTGTCTGGACATACCATCATATAGATACTAGTAAATGGTTTATTTATCTGTTCATCTACTGAAGGATATCTTGGCTGCTTCCAAATTTGGTGAGTACCTCCCTATTTATTTATTTTTTGCTGCTATAAACATCCACATGACAATTTTTTTTATGTTAACATTAGTAGCCCTGCACATGAATCCATGCGCCAGTAGCTGTGGGGCCTGGCGGCTCCACGACTGCTGCCCAGAGGCTCTCCATCACCAAGAGGCCCATATGTGGCTGGGCATAGAATGCTTGCCTTCTTGCCAGGGTGATGGATGACGCAAGCATTCCCTCCCCCAAAAGTACTCCCCCCTCACTCCAGCTACTCCATGCCCACTGCACGCTTGCTGCTTGCCTTGTCACTGTGGCGATGAAGCAAGCATTCATTCAGGCCTCTCATGAAGCCACGCCCCCCCAAGCCCCCCCCTTCTGGACTTGGAAACTCCTTCAGGGCTGAGAGGACTTAGCGCCACCATCTTGTGGCTAAGGACACCATCAGCTTTGTGACAGAATGATGGTCAATTTGCATATCACCCTTTTGTTAGGAACTTTTTAAAAAATTTTTGATACTTTACAGATGTCCAGCTGTCCTCCCTCTTTGCCTACCTCCACCCAACCCCTGGTCTCCCTCCCCCTGGCCTTCACCACTGGTCCCCCTCCCCCTGGCCTTCATCACACTGTTCTTAGTGCCCAAGGGGTATGCATATATGATCTTTAGCTAATCTCTTCACCTTCCTAACATCAATTTTTAACTCCTTTGGAGAGTTACCAAGGAGTGTGATTGCTGGTTCATATGGTTAAGTGTATGTTTAGTTTTCTAAGAAGTTGCCAAGTTCTTTTCCAAATTGACTAAGAATTCCCACCACTAATGTATAAAATTTCCTGATGCGACACATTCTCACCAGTTTTTGGTGCTGTCAAAATGGTATCTCATAGTTATTTTATCGTTTTTATCATTCCGTCCTTTTTAATTTTTAAAACTTTATTGAGATAAAATTCACATGCCAAAAACGCATTCACTTAAAGCATATAAAGTATATTTTCAAACATCACTGCAATATATTTTATAATGTTATAAAATTTCTAAAGATAATACCATACCCGGTAGCAGTCACTCCACTTTTCCATTTCCTCAAATTCCTAGCAACCACTAACCTTCTAACTCTGTAGATTAGATATTTTAGACATTTAATATAAATAAAATCATATAATATGTCACCTTTTGTGTCTGCATTTTTTGTTCACTTACCATGATGTTTCATTTTTTTTAATTTGCATTTCCCTGATGACAGATTGTGTGCAGTAGGCTTCTTTTGTGAAGCACAGTTTTTTAATTGGGCTGTTTGTTATCTTTTTGTTTTAGGAGATGTTTGTTTATTTGGGGTAATAGTTCTTTAGCAGATGAGTCTTTCACAAATATCTTTTCCCAGCCTGCGTCTTGACATCTAATTCTTTTAAAATTATTTCATTTTTCCTTATTGTTGACAGTATTACAGATGTCCCCCAATTTCATCCTGTTTACACTCCTCTTTCCAGCCTAGGCCTTCACAACTATTGTCTGAATTCTTTCTTTTAAAATCTTTATTGTTGAAAGTGTTACATATGGCCTTCTTTTGCTCCCATTGACCCCTTCTAGCCAAACCCCAACTCCAACCCCAGGCCTTCACGACCCTATTGTCTGTGTCTATAGGTTATGCATACATGCATATACCATAAGTTCTTAAGTTTATCTCTTCCCACCCATCCACTCACTCCCAATATCCCTCTGAGATTCAACAGTCCATTCCTGTCATGTAGTTTTTGATACTGTCTTTCAGAGAAGACAATTTTAATGTTAGTGAAGTCTACCTTACTCATTAAGCAAGTTTATTCATTAATACTAAAACAGTATCCAAATAACACATATTGAAAAGAAAATGTAGTTATTTTAAAAAGAGAGGGAGCCAGGCTGGTGTGGCTCAGTGGTTAAGCATTGACCTATAAAGCAGGAGGTCACAGTTCAATTCCTGGTCAGGGCACATGCTGTGTTTATGAATTTGACCCCAGTAGGGGGTGTACAGGAGGCAGCCAATTGATGATGTTTCTCTCTCATTAATATTTCTCTTTCTCTATCCCTCTCCCTTTCTCTATCTCTAAAAAATAAACAAAAACTTACTTTAATAAATTAAAAAGACAAAAATAAAACATAGGGGGAGAAAGATGAAGAGAATTTATGATGAAATGCTTTATTTTCTTTTTAAAAAATATTAAAACTGCTGAGATTGATTTGACTCAGTGGATAGAGCGTCAGCCTGCGTGCTGAAAGGTCCCAGGTTCAATTCCGGCCAAGGGCATGTACCTTGGTTGCAGGCACATCCTCAATAGGAGGTGTGCAGGAGGCAGCTAATCAATGTTTCTCTCTCATTGATGTTTCTAACTCTCTATCTCCCTTTCTCTCTGTAAAAAATCAATAAAATATATTTAAAAAATAAAAAAAAACATTAAAACTATTGTCTATATCAAATTGGAAAAATATAAATAATTTCAAAATTTTGAAAAAAACAATTTTACTGTATCTTCCAAGTTATAGAAATTAAAATAACTTGAAAATAAATTTTAATATAGTTCATAGTAGAAGAGGAAATATTAACTCCTCTTCTACTTATTTAAGCATACCAATTTAATTAAAATAAGGCAATACAGTCATAAAAATACTAAAATGAGCTCAAGTACAAGGCATTATAATTACTTCAGACTTATGTAGCAAACACAAATTACACACACAAAACTTAATTATAAGAATAACTGAATGCTAATGAAAAAACATCACAATAGATTCTGACAAAGTGAAAGTGAATCCAACTCTTCTAAACAAACAGAAGGAGAATGCTAGGAAATTCAATCTCTTTCTAAACAAAATTTGTTTTTAATACAATAATCCACGATGATTGGAGTCCCATTTCATGTATGAAACATGCCTAGACAACTTCAATTATGCTAAGTCTCAAAAGAACTGTCAGTAGCATTCATTTGATAAAAATTCACATGCTTTTCACAGATGTCATTTGTTCAATTATAATATTTTTATGATATTTTGGAGGTGGAGGTTTTTTCCTAACCTTATCATACATTTTTTTTATTCTTGGAAAGTCAATTATAATTCTTTTAAAGACATGAATTTTATACAAAGTCTTAATTTTTTATGTTATTTGACTAATTAATATATCCACATATGTAAAATAAAATTCAAATATTACAAAAGCCTTAAAAATAAAAAGTAAGTTTCTTTTCCTAACTCCTCACTCATCTTTGCGCCAGAAACTTTCAAACTCAAAATCCATCAAAATACTTTTTTTTAAAACCCGTGTTTTCTGTTAGAAATACTGGTGATACTTGGTGTATACAAAAGTATATAAATTAATATATATCATGTACTATATATGGATATCCTATATAATAAAATCCTAATATCCAAATCAACCAAATAGTAGAACGAGCAGCAGAACAACTGGTCACTATAACACCTACTGACTCCAGTCGGGGGCAGCTCCTGCATTGAGCATCTGCCCTCCCACCCCTAGAGTGAGGCAACCAGTGGCAGCAGGGATGGGGCTGGGGTGCCAATGCAGGTGCCAGTGGGGGCCTCCAATTGTCCCACCCACTGGTCACCACACAGATGGCCCTGATTGTTTGCCAGGCCTAGGAACGCTACCCTATATCTGGGAACAGTCTCTTAGATTTAAAAATTAATACCTGTTAAGGTTACTCTAAAAAACAAAACAAACAAACAAAAAACAACAGGATGATGCACCAATGACATGCATGGATTCTGGCTTGCACATTTTTTATCAGTCCTGATTCTGACACTTATAACTCTGTGACAAAGTCAATTAGTTAACTTCTCTCTGCTTCTGTTTTTTCCACTCATAAGATGGGGGAAATGGCAGTGCTGCCTCAGTAGGATCATGTTATGTATTACTTTTTATGATCAGCAAAAAATGTAGGTGTCCATACAACAGCAAGATGCCTCTCACATGCATGAAAAGTATGGTCACTGGTACATACAGCATCCCGGATTGTGAGAGGGATGGCTGACTACCAGTTTAGGCCCAACATCCCCCAAGGGGTCCTGGATTGTGAGAGGATGCAAGCTGGGCTGAGGGCACCCCCCCGCCACGTATGCATTTTGTGCACTGGACCTCTAGTATGTCTTCATAAAAATGTGCAAAATATACACACATAGATACCTATTACCACCAAGGCTGGCAGATTATATACAGTCATATTTCTTTATTTACTGTTTATTGTCTTCCATGATTCCTTAAGAGTATTGAAGAATTTATGTTGATTACATGATTGATAGGAATAACAAGTTTGAGACTTAGCTAAGAAAAACACTTTTAACTTAAGAAAATGAATTTTAAGGTTACCGGATTTATACTTGTCATTTGAATGTTTTTAATTTGAATATTATGCACAATGAATTATGTATGGTAAAAATATTCTAAAGCTACCCTGTACTAAAGTCAATGTATTTTAACAGATACTACAATGGGGCCACTTTAACAATGATACCTATTGATCTCTTCACAGGCACCCTAAGAAAGCTAAACTGTTATTCTCATAGCATGAAAAATTTTGGTTGGTAATTGAAAAATTGATTTAGAAAAAGTTATTTTGATATTTATTTATGAAAATATGTTCTATTTAATGTTTCCCTAGGTTTTGTTTTACTACACTATTGACAAATAATCTTTAAAACTTTTTTATTGGACTTTTAAAAATCTTTATTGTTGAGAGTATTACAGATATACCCTTTTCCCCCCACCCCCATTGCCTCACTCCACCCAGTTCATGCCCCACCCCAGGCCTTCATCACCTTACTGTCTGTGTCCATATGTAAGAACTTTGGTTAATCTCTTTCAGCCCCTTCCACTTCTGCCTTACCTCTGAGATTCGCCAATCTGTTCCATGCTTTATGCCTCTGATTCTGTTTCATTCACCTGTTTATTTTGTTCATTAGATTTATTGTTCATTTATTTTGATTTTTAGATTTTATTGTTGATAGATATGTATATGTTGCCTTTGTTGTTCATATTTCTCCTCCCCCTCCCCCTCCCCTTCCTCCTCCTCCTCCTCCTCCTCCTCCTTCTTCTTCTTCTTTTTCTTTTCTTTTCTTTTCTTTTCTTTTCTTTTCTTTTCTTTTCTTTTCTTTTCTTTTCTCCTCCTCTTCTTCTTCTTCTTCTTCTTCTTCTTCTTCTTCTTCTTCTTCTTCTTCTTCTTCTTCTTCTTCTTCTTTTCTTCTTCCCTTCAACATTTCATAAAATACTGGTTTGATGGTGATGAACTCTGTTAGCTTATTTATTTATTTATTTATTTATTTATTTATTTTGTCTGTGAAGCCCTTTATGTGATCCTTAATTCTAAATGATGGTTTTTTCTGGGTAGAGTAATCTTGGTTGTAGATCCTTATTGTTCATGACTTTGAATATTTATTGCCACTCTCTTTTGGTCTGTATAAGTTTCTGTTGAGAAGTCAGGCTGACAGTCATATGGGTGCTCCCTTGTACATAACTAACTGCTTTTCTCTTGCTGTTTTTAAGACTCTTTCATTGTCTTTAACAATTGGCATTTTAATTATGATGTATCTCAGTGTGGTCCCCTTTGGATTCCTCTTGTTTGGAGTTCTCTGTGCTTCCTGGACTTGTATGTCAATTTCTTTCACCAGATAGGGGAAGTTTTGTCAAGATTACTTCAAATACATTTTCAATATCTTTCTTTCTTTCTTCTCCTTTTGGAACCCTGCAATTTGAATGTTGATATGCTAGAAGTAGTCCCAGAGACACCTTAAACTTTCTTCATATTTTTTATTCTTTTTTTGTTTTTGTTCTTGTAAGTGTGTTTTTTTGCTTATTCATATTCGAATTTTTTTTCATTTTATTAATTTTTAATTGTATTTTATTGATAAAAGTATTACATATAGTAGTACATATATCTCCTTTTTGTCTCCATTGACTTTCCCCCAACCTCCCCTACCTGCTGTAGCTTGCCTTCAGCCTACACCATCCCCCAGTGTCCTGTATCCACTCGTTGTGCTTGTATCCATGCATACAAGTCCTTCAGTTGATCTCTTTCTCCACCTCCCAAACACTCTCCAGTCTTCCCGTTATACTTTGACAGTCTATTCCATACTTCTCTGCCTCTGTATCTATATTTTTGTTCATCAGGTTATAATGTTCTTTATTTTCCATAAGTGAGTGAGATCATATAGTATTTTTATTTCATTGCCTGGCTTATTTCACTTAGTTTAATGCTCTCCAGGTCCACCCATGCTGCTGTAAATTGTAGGAATTCTTTCTTTTTTACAGCAGCATAGTATTCAATTGTATAGGTGTACCATAGTTTTCTAACCTACTCATCTGTTGATGGGTACTTAGGCTATTTCCAAATCTTAGCTATGGTTAATCCTGTTGCTATGAACATAGAGGTGCATATAACCTTTCTGATTATTTCTAGTTCCTTGGGATATATTCCTAGAGGTGGGAATACTGGGAAAAATGGGAGTTCCACTTTCAGTTTTTTTTAGGAAACTCCATACTGTTCTCCACAGTGGCTGCACCAGTCTGCATTCCCACCAGCAGTGCACCAGGGTTCCTTTTTCTTCACATCCTCGCCAGAACTTGTCATTTGTAGACTTGTTAATTATAGCAATTTTGACAGGTGTGAGATGATACCTCATTGTCATTTTGATTTGCATCTCTCAGATAATTAGTGACTTTGAGCATGTTTTCATATGTGTCTTGGCCTTCCTTCTGTCTTTTTTTGAAAAGTATCTAGTTAGGTCCGTTGTCAATTTTTTTTTTATTGGATAATTTATCTTCCTTGTATTAAGATGTATATGTTGTCTGTAGATGTTAGAAATTAAACCTTTATCAGTGATGACATTTGCAAATATATTCTCCGATATAGTGGGCTTTCTTGTTATTTTGTTGAAGGTTTCTTTTGCTGTGCAAAAACTTTATATTTTTATGTAGTCCCATTTGTTTCTTTTCTCTTTAGTTTCCATTGTCCTAGGAGTGGTATCGGTGTAGAAATTGCTTCAGCATATGTCTGAGATTTCTCTGCTTGTGGATTCCTTTAGAATTTTTATGGTTTCCTGTTTTATGTTTACGTTCTTTATCCATTTTGAGTTTATTTTTGTGTGTGGTGTAAGTTGGTGGTGTAGATTTGTTTCTTTTGTATGTATCTGTCCAATTTTCTAAATACCATTTATTGAAGAAACTGTCTTGGCTCCATTTCATGTTTATGCCTCCTTTGTCAAATATTAATTTATTAATTGAGCATAGTGGTTTGGGTCAATATCTGGGTTGTCTATTCTATTTCATTGTTACATATGTCTGTTCTTGTGCCAGTACTAGGCTGTTTTAAGAAGAGTGGCTTTGTAATATACTTTGAAATCTGGTATTGAGATCCCACCTACTTTTTTCTTCTTTTCCAGGATTGATGTGGCTATTCAGGGTCATTTTTTATTCCAGATGAATTTTTGGAGAGGTCTTTCTAGGTCTGTGAAATATGCCATTGGTATTTTAATGGGAATTGCATTGAATCTATAGATTGCATTGGGTAGTATGGACATTTTAATTATGTTCATTCTACCAATCCATGAACATGGTGTGTTTTTCCATCTGTTTCTGTCTTTCTGTATCTTTTTTTTTCAGTGTCTCATAGTTTTCAGCGTATAGGTATTTTAGCTCCTTAGTTAAGTTTATTCCTAGATATCTTAATTTTTTGGTGCAATGGTAAATGTGATTGTTTTTTCAGTCTCTCTTTCTGTAAGTTCACTATTGGTGTATAGAAATGTCATAGATATATTAGCATTAATTTTGTATCCTGCTACATTGCTGAATTCATTTATTAAATCTAATAGTTCTTTGATGTTGTTTATGTACAATATCATGTCATCTGTGAATAAGAACAATTTTACTTCTTCTTTTCCAATTCAGATGCCTTTTACTTCTTCTTATCTAATAGCAATGGCTAATACTTCCAGTACTATGTCAAACAGGAATGGTGAAAGTGGGCATCCCTGTCTTGTTCCTGTTCTTAGGGGAAATGATTTTAGTTTTTGCCCATTGAGTATGATATTGGCTGTGGGTTTGTCATATATAGTTTTTATTGTGTTGAGGTATGATCCTTCTATTCCAACCTTGCTGAGAGTTTTTATCAAAAATTGGATTGGATTTTTTAAAATGCTTTTTCTGCATCAATTGATATGACTATGTGTTTTTTATCTTTCAGTTTGTTTACATAATGCATCACGTTTATTGATCTGCGGATATTGTACCTTCCTTGCATCCCTGGGATAAATCCTACTTGGACATGATGTTTGATCTTTCTGATGTACTGCTGGATCGTATTTGCTAGAATTTTGTTGAGGATTTTGGCATCTTTGATCATGAGGAATATAGCCCTGTAATTCTCTTTCATTGTGTAGTCTTTTTTTCTTCTTTCAATTTTCAGTAGGTTTCTTTATTATTATTATTTTTATTAAGGTATTATATGTGTATAGTCTTTATCTGGTTTTGGTATTAGGATGATGCTGGCTTCACAGAAGGAGTTTGGAAGTGTTCCTTCCTCTTGAATTTTTTTGAAATAGTCTGAGTAGGATAGGTCTTAGTTTTTCCTTGAATGTTTGGTAAAACTCCCCTGTGAAGCCATCTGGCCCCAGGCATTTTTTGTTAGAAGCTTTTTGATGACTGCTTCAATTTCTTCCAATTTATTGACCTACTGAGATGTTTATATTCTTCCTATTTGGGTTTTGTAAGTTTTATTTTTCTAGGAATATGTCCATTTTCTCCAGATTGTTAAGTTTGTTGGAATGGAGTTGTTCATAGTATTTTGTAACAATCCTTTTGTATTTCTGTGTGATCTGTTGTTATTTCACCTCTTTTATTACTGATTTTGTTTACTTGGTTCCTCTCACTTTGCTTCTTAGTGAGCCTGGCTAGAGGTTAATCAATCTTTTCTATCCTTTCAAAGAACCAGCTCTTGGTTTTGTTGATTATTTTTTTTTGTCTCTATGTTGTTTATCACCACTCTTATGTTTATTATTTCCTTCCTTCAGCTTACACTGGGCTTTTCTTGTTGCTCTTTTCTGAACTCTTTGAGTTGTAGGGTTAGGTAATTCATTAACATTGCTTCTTGTTTTTTTTGCAGTAGGCTTGTAGAGGTATGAACGTCCCTCTCAAGACTACTTTCTCTGTGTTCCATAGATTTTTGATTGTCATGTTTTCATTATTGTTTGTTGCCATGATATTTTTAAATTCTTCTTTGATTTCTCTGGTAACCCAGTAATTGCTTAATAGCATGCTATTTAGTCTCCATCCGTTTGATTTTTTAAATTGTTTTTATTGTAGTTGATTTCTAGTTTATGCCATTGTGATCTGAGAAGACTCTTGATGTGATTTCTATCTTCTTGAATTTGAAGAGATTTTGCCTGTGACCCAATATATGGTCTATCTTTGAAAATGACCCATGTGCACTGGAGAAAAATGTATATTCTGTGACTTTGGATGGAATCTTCTGAAGATGTCAATTAATTCTATCTGGTCTAGTGAGTCATTAGGATTGATGTTTCTTTGCTGATTTTTTGTTTAGAGGATTTGTCCAATGGTGATAGTGGGGTCTTAAAGTACCCTACTATGATTGTATTTCTGTCAATCTCTCCCTTGATATCCTCCAGGAGTTTTGTTTTGTTTTTTTAAATGTATTTGGGTACTCCTTTATTGAGTGTGTATATGTTTACCAGAGTTATTTCTTCTTGTTGGATTGCTCACTTTAGTACTATGAAGTGGCCTTCCTTATCTCTTTTTATGTCCTTCACTTTTAGATCTAATTTGTCATATATAAGTATTGCTATCCCATTTTTTTTTTATTTCCATTCTCATGGAAACCCTTTTTCCATGCCTCCACTGTCAGTCTGTGTGTTTCTTTTTTTCTGAGGTGGGTTTCTTGTAGACAGTATATATATGGATCATGTTTTCTTATCCACTCAGTTACCCTCTGTCTTTTGGTTGGGGCATTTAATCCACTTACATTTAAAGTTATTATTAATAGGTTCTTAATTGTCACCATTTTTATTCTTTATACCCATGTTCCTTCTTCACTTTCTATTTATTCTTTTTATAGCAGACCCTTCAGCATTTCTTGCATTGCTGGTTTGGTGTTACTAAACTCCCTTAGTTCTTTTTTGTCTGTGAAGCTCCTGATTCCACCTTCAATTTTGAATGATAGCCTTGTTGGGTACAGTATTCTTGGATTCATTCCCTTGTTTTGCATCACTTTGTATATTTCATTCCATTTCCTTCTGGCCTGGTGTGTTTCTGTTGAGAAATCAGTTGATATTCTAATAGGAGATCCCTTGTAGGTAACTTTCTGTCTCTCTCTGGCATCCTTTAAGATTCTTACTTTGTCATTGGTGTTTGTCAATTTAATTATTATGTGTCTTGGTGTTGGTCTTTTGGGATTCAACTTGTTTGGGACTCTGTATTTCTTGGAGTTGCATAATTTTTTTTCTTGTCAATATCAGGGAAGTTTCTGTAATTATTTCTTCAGGTGGGTTTTCCATACTTTGATTCCCTTCCTTTCCTTATGACTCCCCTATTATGTTAATGTTGTTTCTTTTTGTGTTGTCCCAAAGCTCCCTTAGGTCCTCCTCTTGTTTTTTAAATCTTCTTTCCAGTTGCTACTGTGTTTGTATGTTTTTTCCTACCTTGTCTTTTAATTTGCTGATGCGGTCCTCAGCCTCTTCTAGTCTACTGTTTAAGCCTTCAATTATGTTCTTTATTGCAGCTATGTTGTTCTTCATCTCCTCTTGGCTTCGTTTCATGTTGATGACATTCTTATTCAGGTCCTTATAGTTCACATTAAGTTGTGTGTACTTGTCATCCAGCCACTTAAACATCCTTATAACTATTACCCTGAATTTCTTCTCTGATATGCTGCTAGCTTCAATTTCATTTGACTGCCTTTATGGTGATTCCTCTTTTTCTTTGTTTTTTTGTGTTGTTGTTTTTTTTTTTTTTCTTGGTTTTTTTTTCTTCCTATGTTTTTCTGTATCTTTTTAATTGTAGGTCTGATTGGTTTGATACTCAGGTTCTTTTGGGGATGGTCCTACTAGTGTGATCTCTCAGGTCTCCTGGGCTTAATAATCTATTGTTGCCCTCTTCTTGAGCTATCTGGATTCTCTTGTTGTAAGCCAGTGAGCTGGAAAGGTACAACTGTGATGTCCAGAAGTCAGTAGCTATGGAGGAAGGTGTCCCAATTTTTGTTGTCTTGCATCCTTGATTGAAATTGTGCATGTCCACTGGGGACTCACAGTGGCACTCAGGAACCACCTGTTGGGGTGATGTGTCAAAGGAGGCCTGCAATCTGGAAAGGTGTGACTGTGGTTTCCAGAGTTTTGTAGTTGTGGGGTGGACAGACTCAGCTTTTTCAGCTGCACCTGTAGTGGATGTGTGCACACTCTCAGTGTTCACTCACAGGGGAACCTGCATTTCAGTTGCCAGTGAGGCATGCTGAAGCACTTTGAAGGGTCCTGGCACTGAAGCTGTGTAATTGAAGAGTATGTGGGCAGGTATCCAGGATGGGTGAATTCAGAATTTATACTGTTAGTGGGAGTGCATCCCTGTTTGTCTAAGATAACACACAGCAAAGACTCACAGCAGCTCCCACAAGCACCCTGTGGATAGATGGGATCAAGGTGCCTGTCTGTTGAAAATATGTGTGCAGACTGTGGTGGTGTATTTGCAGGTGCAGAGCACTGACACACTTTGAGGGTCCTTGGCACTGAAGTTAAGCAGTTGGGGTGTCTGTGTTATTCAGGGATTAAAAAAAATCATAATTTTTACTGTGGAGCAGTAACTGAAATAAACACCTTAGTCTATACAGAATCACACCCAGCAGGGGCTCCCAATGGCTTCCAGGAGCTTCCTAAGGAGTGGTGTGCCCTGGATGCCTGTGCACTGTAATTGTACAAATGTGGTGTCCAGAGTTCTTCCACTGGGGAGTGGAGAAGATGCACTTACTGCTGCAAGAACAGTCCACCTTTGGATGTGTATGTCCCAGGATCCACAGGTCTGTGGCTGGAGTAGCATGATTTTGGCTGGAGTGGCGGCTGGTTCATGGGCAGTGTCAAAGTACTGACTGGGTGGTGGTGCTGAGGAGTTTCTAGGAATGGCTGCTGTCCCCTTCAAGATGGAATGGCCTCCATGCCCAAGTCCTGCAGTCCAGGGAGTGTTCACAATGGCAGTAGTCTCTCCTTGTCCAAGAGATCCTGGTCTTCCAGCCTTTGCTGCTCCTGCAAGATTTAACTGTCCCTTACTCACTCACACACATACCACACACATCCACACACTCTCCTTTTATCCCCTCATTCACTCACTTCCTCTCCCTCATCTCAGTTTTTCCAGCTGCCATATTTTTCTCATATTCCAAATTGTTTATTTGATTCTTGGAATCCTCTACTCTAATGTTGAATCTCTGTAAATTATTCTTTATTTCAGTCAGTGCATGCTTAATTTCTAACTGGTCCTTTTTCATATCTTTGTCATTCTCACTAAGATCCTTGGAAGTCTCATGAAGATCCTCGAATAACCTTATGGTTTTGAATTGTGTATCCAGTAGTTCCCTTGCTTCCATTTTTAAAAATTTGCAACAGGTTTATTTGTCTCCACATTTTGGCTGCTTCCCTGTGTTTGTTTCTATGTGTTAGGTATAGCTGCTATGTCTTCTGTAATTTCTAGAGTGGGATTATGTAGTAGGTGTTCTGTAGTGCCCAGTGGCTCAGCTTCCAAAGTCACCTGAGCTGGACACTCTAGATGTGCCCCTGTGTGGGCTGTTTGCACAGTCTTGTAGTTGAGTCACTGCTGCTGCACTCACCAGCCATTAGCCCAGCTTCTTGCTGAGTGGCACTCCCCCCTATTGGTGTGCCCTGACCACAAAGGGTCAGCTCCTGCATTGAGCGTCGACCCCTGGTTGTCAGTGTACATCATAGCAACTGGTCATTCCACCATTCCATACTAGCCTTTTATTATATAGGATTTGTGAAGAAATTAGAACCCTTGTGTATGGTAGGAATAAAAAATGATGAAGATGCTATGGAAAACAGTATGAAGGGTCTTCAATTAATTAAAAATAGAACTAACATATGACCCAGCAGTCTTCTGGGTATATATCCAAAGGAATTAGAAGCAGCATATTGAACAGGTACATCGTACTATGTTCATTGCAACATTATGTATGCACAATAGTCAAAATTTGGAAACATCTTAAATGTCTATCAATGGATGATAAAATGTGATATATAGAGGAGATCAGTAAGATGGCAGAATAAAAGGTCCCTCATATGCTCCATAAGCACCAATAATTTGACCATCCATGAACAAAAGTAAATATGTGAGAATGTTTGGGATCTCAGTAGGAGACTGTGAATACCTGGTACAGCCCAAAACCAAAGAACACTATTTTTAGAAGTCAGGCCTATTTCCAGATGGTTGACCTGCAGACCATGATTCTAGATACTGCCCTACTCACCTTGGAACCTAGCAAGAGCAAGTCTTTTCATGCTAATTGAGGCAGGCCTACAGACCTTGATCATGACTGTGTACTTTGAAGTAACCCTGTGACCAGGTTCCAGCACCTCTCAGCTGTAGTATGGAACCGATACTGCTCACAAAGAGGCCTAATCAGTCACCTGTTGAGAGCCAACTCAGGAAATTGGAAGAAGACACAACTATCCATGTACCAGGTAACAGGCTCACCATCTGCAGATCTTGAAGTGGATTCATATCCAAGAACCAATACAACTGAATAATGTCTTAGAAGCATTCCAGTCCACCTAGAGACAAGACAAAATCCACATTCACCTGACTCCATGGTAAAAGATCTGCCAACCACAGAAACCACTGCAGAACCAGCAGATGCATGTAACCTGGCTGCAATGCCACCTGACGGTTTCAGCTAGAATATTTATTCTTATTTGTACACAGATCATTTTCCAGGTAACATCATAACACAGGTCTCAATAAATTATAAAGATTGAAATCATATCATGTACTATTTCTGGCCAGAATTGTATGAAACTAGAAATCAAACAAGAGGGAAATTTAAAAATTGAAAAATATTTACAAATTAAACAACACATAATTAAACAACCATTTTTTTAAAATTGAAAAGGTAAATAAAAAGTATCTTGAGACAAATGAAACTGGAAACACAACATACCCAAACTCATGGGATGCATTTAAAGCAGTCCTAAGAGAAAAGTATATAGAAACAAATGCCCAGATTAAAGGAAAAAATATCTCAAATGAACAACTTAAATTTATACCTCAAAGAACTAGAGAAACAATAACAAACTATGTCCAAATATAGCAGAAGAAGGAAATAATAAAGATTATAGCAGAATTAAATAAAATTAAAAAATAGATAAACAACAAAAAATCAATTAAACTAGTTAAGGTTTTTTTTTAATAAACAAAATTAACAATTATTTGACTAGAGTAACCAGAAAAATATTAGAGAGGACTCAAATAAATTTAAAATATATATATATATATATATATATATATATATATACACAAATATTATATATATTATACATTATACATTATATATTATACATACATAATATATATATATATATATATTTGAACATGGTGCTAAATATCCAAGTCACAAGCAAGTAGACAAGAAAAAGAAATAAAGAGAATCCCAATAAGACAGATATAATTGAAATTGTCTCTATAAATGAAACAAATTTCATATATTGAAAACCTTAAAGACTCCATCAAAAATTATTAGAATAAGCAATTCAGTAATGTTGAAGGATAAAAAGTTAGTAATGTTTCTGGATACAAAAGTCAGCTGTGTTGCAATATACTAACAAAATATATGAAGAACACAATGTCACTAAAATAGAATAAAATAATAAAATATTTAGGAATAAATTTAACCAAGGAGGGAAAAGATTTCTACACTAAACACTATAAGACATTGATGAAAGAAATTGAAGACACAAAACAATGGAATGATCTCTTCTGTTCATGGATTGGGGAAATTAACCCATCCTAATGTATAAAATCACTGGATCTGTCATATCCACAACGATTGGAGGTTCAACCAACCAGAAGTCAGTCCTGCAGTCAGCCCTGGGTTACTGTGGTGACCCAATACTGACTGCTGAGGGTGCTGGCATTGGGCCCAAACAGAGTCTGAGAGAGGAAATCATGGTCTGATGACAGCCCCTATAGTAGTCAGTGCTGGGCCCACGTGGGCAGAAGTCAGTCCTACAGTCAGTGAACATAGGTTCAATTAACAGTAAGTGAACATAGGGTCAATTATTATCTCTTTGAGAGGAGTTGATAATATAAATTACAGTGTAGAACAATTACTTATATTATTTCATATAAAACTCTTTTCAACTAAGATATTTTCCTTTATTTAAAATGTATCTTTACTATTGAATGCATTACAGATGTCTCTTTGTTTAGTTTTCCCATTGATCTCCTCCACCCTGCACCAGCCCCTTCCAAGCTTTCTTCAGACCTGTGTCCATGGGCTATTCCTATTTAATACATAAAAATCTAGAAATATTTAGAGAAAATAAAATAAAAGATATGCCATGTAAATACTAAACAGAAGAGATGAAGTTGCTGCATGAATACTGGATACAGGCTTGAAGCCAAAACACAACTCATGAGATAAAGTTAGTCATTCTAACATAACAAAAGGTTCCTTTCACTAAATTGATAAGATGGTCTCCAATACTTATACACATAATAGAACAGTGTGAGGGTTCAGAATGAGCCTCACCAATATGTGTCTCAGTGGCATGCAGAGTTTTGAGCTAAGATCAATTTTAGCTTCAGGCTCAAGTGAAAATTCGGCTCCTTCCTTAACTACCTAAACAAAAATGGAATTAGAGGCCTTGCCCATAATAACATATTATCCTATATATTAAAAGACTAATATGCAAATTGACCAAAGAGAAGAATGACTGGTCGCTATGACATGCACTGACCACCAGCTTAATGCAGGCGTAGTCTTTTGGTGGTCAGTGTGCTCACACAGGGGGGGCACTGCTCAGCCAGAAACTGCCTCATCAGTCAGACATTCCTTGAGGGCTCTCAGACTGTGAGAGGGTGCAGTCTGCCACCCCCTTCTGAGTGCACAAATTTCATGCACTGGGCCTCTAAGTGTCTAATCATCTGACTGGTTCCTATGATGTGCACTGACCACCAGGGGGAAGATGCTCAATAAAGGTGCTGCCATAACATGCACTGGCCAGAACAGAGAAATGGCACTGGGAACCTGGTGCCCACAAAGCAACATTGGCTTCCCCCAAGTGGGACACAGACCCCACCAACACCCTAGAGAGACACTCCACCAAAATTGCAACCAATGCTGCAAAGAGCCACAGCCCAGTCCAGCCCAGAAACAGTGGTTGTGGGTGCTGGGTAATGACTTCACATAACAAGCCCTGGGTTCCTGTCCCTAGTGATAGGCCATCCTATATAATAGAAGCCTAATATGAAAATTGTTAGACTGTTCACTATGTTGTACACTGACCACTGGGGGCAGCACAGAACATGGCAAGCATCGGTGGTACAGCACTGGCAGCAGCAGCAGTGGAGGCCCTGCTAGACCTGATGGGCACCAATGAGAGCAGAACCACAGCAGAATGGTGGAGCAGGTGAGTGGGTGGCACCAGGCCATGGCGGGTGTGAGTGGAGCCCAATCTCCCCACAGGAGGGATGGTGGAGCAGGTGAGAGGTGGCACCAGGCAACAGTGGGGTGCCAAGTGGGGATGCAGGGCTCTGAGACTGGGGGTGTGAGCTGGGGCCTGATCCCTGCAGGCCACCCCAAAGGATCCCACCCATGCACGAATTCAAGCACTGGGCCTCTATTTTAACAATAACAACACCATGGATCTGGAGCCCACAAAGCAATACTCAGCTTCCCCTAAGTGTGACACAAGCCCTACCACCACCCCAGAGCAATACCCCACCAAGTTGCAGCTGATGCTGCTGAAACCCCATGGCACAAAATGTGGCCCACAGCTCAGCCCAGCCCTGTAATGGTGGCTGTGGGAACTAGGTAATGACTTCATGTAGCAATCCATGGCTTCCTCTCCCTCGGGGCTAGCCTCTTTGGAGTTTTTTTTTTTTTTTTTAACCTAAAAATAAGACTTGCTTTATAGCCAGGTGGAAACATTTTGCAATTTAACAAAATGTCTGTGAAGCATTTTCCCATGCCTCATCTCATTTGATCCTCACAGAAGTCCTGGAGTAGGTAGATAAGGGACTTGGTGGAATTCTATTTTCTTTTCATTAGCCAGAAAATGGAGATTTAGAAAGCTTAGAAACTTGACCTGACTGAAAAGAAGGAAGAAATGATGGACCTTGAAAATGACTTCAGGTTTTCTCACTGTTTAGAACATGGTCAAACAATTAATTATTTTACCCTTTGTTCTCCCTGTGTAATCTACAATAGCAATTTGCTTCTTGTTGATATTTACTGCTCTGTTGCTAACAATTACTTAAAAGAGAAGTTGGGGTGCTTCACTGGGCTGGAAAAAGTTTAGTGAAATCAGAAGGCAGGCCTAATTAAACAAGCTTATCTCTCTATATAAAGCTCTCACTGGTGCCAATTGCATGAGTGTATTTTGATCTGTCATTGTCGAACATGTATTTGGTTGACACTTGTATTATAAAGAAAGGGCAAATAGTGATATTAAATATTTCTTCTAATTAATTTCCTTTCAATGTGCATGAATTCATGCAACAGGCCACCAGTATTATTATAATGTCAACACTATCCAACGCAATCTACAGATTCAATGCAATCTCTATCAAAACTCCAATGGCACTTTTCAAAGAGATAAAAAATCCTAAATTTGTATGGAATCACAAAGGGCCACAAATAACCAAAGTAATCTCTAAAAAGACAAATGAAGTTGAAAACATCACACTTTCTGAGTTCAAGCTATATTACAATGCTATAGAAATCAATCCAGTATGGTGCTGGCATAAAAACAGATGCATAAATGATTGGAACAGAATAGAAATCCCAGAAAACAAATATGCATATAGTCAATTAACATTTGACAAGCACACCGAGAATACAAAATGAGGAAAGGATAGTCTCTTCAAGAAATGATGTTGGGGAAAATTGGATATCCACATGAAAAAGAATAAATTACCATGCACCATACAAACAAATTAACTTGACATAGATTAAAATTGTAATATAAATCCTGAAACTGTACAACTTTTGGAGAAAAAGTTATTTGATATTGTTCTTAGCAATTATTTTTTTTTGTTTATGACACTAAAAGCACAGGCAAAAAAAGCTAAAGTAAATAAGTGGACATATATCAAACTAAAATACTTCTGCACAGTACAAGAAACAATCAACAAAATAAAAAGGCAACCTATAGAATAGGAGAAAATATTTTCAAATCATATATCTGATAAGGAGTTAACATTAAAATTTAAATAACTCATAACTCAATAGAATAAAAGAAGAAAATATAAAGACATGATTTAAAAAATGGACAAGGACCAGGATAGACATTTTTACAAAGAAGACATACAACAGGAAAAGTGCTAAACAGTACTAATCATGGAAATGCAAATAAAACCACAATAAGATATGGTTCACATCTGTTAGGATGGTTATTATAAAAAATACAGGAGATAAATGTTCAGGGTGTGAAGAAAAGGGAAAACTTGTGCACAGTTGGTAGTAAATTGATGGATCTATTATGGAAAACAGTATGGAGACTCCTCAACAGATTAAAAATAGAACTACCATATTACCCAGCAACCCCACTTCTGGGTATATTTCCAAAAGAAATGCAAATAGTATATCAAAGAGATGTCTGTACTCTTATGTTCATTGCAACATTATTCACAATAGCCAAGATATGGCAACAACCTCAGTGTCTGTTGAGGAATGAATGGATAAGAAAAATATGATATATAATTCACCCATTTAATTTAATTTATTTTTAATTATCTTTATTTTTGAAAGTATTGCAAATGCCCTCTTATCCCCCCTCCATCCTTCCACCCTGCTCCTGCCTCCTCCCCAGGACTTCACTGCACTATTGTCTGTGTTTATGAGTTATACATATTTATATATATAAAAATCTAGTCGGCCATCCAATCATTCAAGTATTCACCCAGGAGATATGATGTGCAATGACTATCAGCAGGGGGAGATGCTCCGACCAGTAGAGGAGGAAGGCCAATGGGATTGGCCATGGGTTAGGTTGCTGCTGGGTCACTATGGTCCCCAAATTTGCTTCACCTGCACCCAGGAGATATTGAGGGATGTTGGAGGTCTGGTGCATGGATTTGTGCACCGGTGGGGTGCTGTAAGCAAAGTCCAGTGAGTCATAATAAATGTGAGAAGTCCTCAAAATACTGGACTTCAGCAGGGCTGAAAATCTGCAAGTTATTACCTGCTATTGGAACAGCCTAAAACAATTCCCATAATCTGATGTTTCTTTATTTACAAAATCTTACCTTTGATATGTATATCTGCTTTGCTAAAGGGAAAAATGTGGGAATAAAAAGCCCTGGGTCCAGACATTCAGAAAGACCACTTCACCAGAAAGTGGAGCCTCCCCTGGATACCCCAAATCTCCCAAATTTATATTTCTTCTCTAGTCTCTTTATTCATTTACATGCAGCCCTTCTCCAGATTCTCCAGATTCCTGAACACTTCATGTGGAAAGATTCTAGCAGTGGGGTCCCTCAGCCTTGCCTACACCATCTCACAATCCAGGACACCTCAGGAAATGTCAGAGAGCCAATAGCAGCCCAATCCCCTGAGGCCAGGCCAAATGACACCACTGGTGCATGAATTGTGTGTGCACTGGGCCTCTATTATACAATAAATTCCTTGGTTAATCATCCCCCCTTCCTTCTGAGATTCATCAGTATGTTGTATGCTTCAATGTCTCTGGATCTATTTTGTTTGTCAGTTTATTTTGTTCATTAGTTTCTACATATAAGTGTGATCATATGATACTTGTCTTTCTCTTACTGGCTGATTTCACTTAGCATAATACCCTCCAGGTCCATTCATGCTGTCTCAAAGAGCAAGAAATACTTATTTTTTTACAGCTACATAGTATTCCATTGTGTAAATACTAGTATACCACAGACTTTATTTACTCATCTACTGATGGGCATTGGACTATTTCCAGATTTTAGTTATTGTAAATGGCAATTCTATGAACATAGGGGCGCATATATTCTTTCTGATTGGTGTTTTGGGATCATTAGGATAATTTCCTAGAAGTGGGACCACTGAGTCAAATGGAAGTTCCATATTTAATTTTTTGAGGAAACTCCATACTGTTTTACACAGTGGTTGCTCCAATCTGCATTCCCACCAGCTGTCTATTAATGTTCCTTCTTCTTCATATCCTCACCAGCACTTGTAATTAGTTGATTTGTTGATGGTAGCCATTCTGGTAGATTTGAGGTAATACCTCATTATTGTTTTAATTTGCATCTCTGATGATAAGTTACTTTGCCCATTTTTTAATTGGATTGTTTGTCTTCCTTTTGTTAAGTTGTATGAGCTCTTTACATATTTTGGAAATTAACCCCTTATCAGATGTATCATTTGAAAATATGTTCTCCTAAGAATTTTATTGATGGTTTCTTTTGCTGTGAAGAAGCTTTTTAGTTAGATATAGTCCCATTTGTTTATTTTTTTTGCTTTGGTTCCTTTGCCCTAGGACAGTGGTTGGCAAACTCATTAGTCAACAGAGCCAAACATCAACAGTACAACAACTGAAATTTCTTTTGAGAGCCAAATTTTTTAAACTTAAACTTCTTCTAATGCCACTTCTTCAAAATAGACTCACCCAGGCCGTGGTATTTTGTGGAAGAGCCACACTCAAGGGGCCAAACTCGAGAGCTGCAGTTTGTTGACCATGGCCCCAGGAGAGTAGTAGCAAACATATTGCTATGAGATATCTGAGATTTTTCTGCCTACAGTTTTTTAGGATTTTAATGGTTTTACAACTTACATTTAAGTCTATTATCCATTTTGAATTTATTCTTTTTTATGGTGTGAGTAGGTGGTATAGTTTCATTTTCTAGTTTTTATGTACCTGCCCAATTTTCCCAACACCATTTATTGAAGACACTGTCTTTATTCCATTGTATGTTCTTGTCTCCTTTGTCAACTATTAATTGAGTGTAGTGTTCTGAGTCAAATTCTGGATTCTCTGTTCTATATGCTTATTCTATTTATCTATATGCCTATTCTTGTGTCGGTACCAGGCTGTTTTGATTACATTGGCTTTGCAATATAATTTGATACCTGGTGTCATGATCTCCCCTACTTTGTTCTTCTTAAGATTACTAATTTATGGCATTCTTATACACTAATAATGAACTCTCAGAAGATAAACTAAAAAAAAATCCATTGCAAAAATAAAATAAGATACCTTTGACTAAACCTAACCAAGGAGATAATAAGACCTGTACTCAGAAAGCTACAGGACACTGAAAAAAGAAATAGAGGAAAATGCAAACAAATAAAAGAATATACTACGGTATACTCATAGGTTGGTAAAATTAACATCATTAAAATCTCCATATTACCTAAAGAAATTTATTTATTTAATGCAATCCCTATTAAAAAACCAACATCATATTTCACAGATCTAGAACAAATACTACAGAAATTTATATGGAACCAGAAAAAGACCCCGATGCACCCATTTGAAAAAAAAAAAAGAGCCTGCTATTTGTGACAAAATGGATGAATCTGGAGGACATTGTGCTAAGTAAAATTAGACAGATGAAGAAAGACACATAATGCATGACATCAATTTTATGTGGAATCTAAACTAGTCAAACTCATAAAAGAAGAGAGTAGAATAATGATTGCCAAGTACTGGAGGGTGGAGGAAATGGATAACTATCTATACATATAAAGAAGTAATATGTTAATTTTTCCATTATGGTATCCCAGACATGACCAATCTGTGGGCAGAGACGAGGACAGGAACTTCCAACCCCAGCGTTAAGGTCACACTGACTGTGTGCGTCACTGCCCAGTGCTGAGGTGAAGCTGCGTGCCTGCATCCCCAGCTAGGGATTGACACTGCCTGTGTGCATCCCTGTTCAGCACTGAGGTGACACTGCAGGGGGGAGGGGCTGGGCTTGACCTGGGACCTCAGGCCATGTCCCTCACCTGGTGGGGCTTAATGGGAGACCCCAGGTTACACCCCTTCCACAGTGCCAGGCCTGGGGATCTCGGCCATGTTTTCTGCTCACTAGGGCTGAACAGGGGACCTCAGGCCACACACCCCAGCCTGATGCCAGGCAAGGGGACCTGAGACCTCAGTCCATGCCCCCCCCCCACAGCCCTGGTGCTGAGCCTAGCCGAAGGACCTTAGACCATGGCGTCCCCCCAACCCCAGCGCCAGGCCAGAGGACCTCAGGCTGCATCCCTGCCTGGCAAGTCTTGACAGGGGACCTCAGGACACAGCCCCAGCCCTGGCATCAGGCTGGGGGACCTGAGACTGCACCCCCACACACACCTGGTGCAGGGCCAGTGGACTTGAGACTGGGCCCTCCACCCAGTGCTGGGGTGGGGGATCTGAGGCTGTGCTCCTGCCCAGTGGGGCTTGATGGGGTTGGGGATGGCCAGGTCTGGGTCTCCTGCATTTTGGAAGTGTGTGCAGGTGGTGGGCAGGCACTTCACTCTAGGTTGAGTGGCATGCCCCAGACTCTGACAGGAGGGAGATTTTCATATACATTTTACTAATTTTCTTTCATCTCTGACACTTCTATTATAAAGTACAAATAGCAATATTAAAATATAACCTCTAATAACCTTTAATATGCATGAATTTCATGCACCAGGACACTAGTTAGTTATAAAATGAATACTTTCTGGGGTTATAATGTACAGCATGATAACATATTTGTGTACTTCAAATATATTAAGAGAGTACATCTTGCTAAGTGTGTGTGGCTCAGTGGTTGAGCATTGACCTCTAAGAGGTCATGGTGGGATTCCCAGTGAGGGCACATGCCCAGGTTGCAGGCTTGATCCCAAGTAGTGATTCTCTCTCTTCATCCATGTTTTTAACTCATTGTACCCCCTTCCTCCCTGAAATAAATCAAAATATATTTTAAAAAAGAAAGTCTGTCTTATGTGTTTCACTACATGTATACACAAATATTTAATTTTATGAAGTGATATGTGTGTTAATTAGCTTGATTGTGGTCATTGTTTCACACTATATATGTATCTTAAATCATCATGTTGTACATTTTCAAGGAAAAATTATGTTGTGAAATCTAAGAAAAAGTGTGGTGTTTACATACAATGGAATATTGTTTGGCTTTAAAAAGTAAGAAAATCCTGCCATATGTGACCATTTGGTTGAACCAGGGAGACATTATTCAAAGTAAAATAAGCAAGTCAGAGAAGAATAGATACTGCATGATTCTACTTACCCTGTTTCCCCCAAAATAAGACAGTGTCTTATAATAATTTTTGCTCCCAAGATGTGCGAGGTCTTATTTCCAGGGGATATCTTATTTTTCCATGAAGAAGAATACGGTACACATTTATTATTAAATGAAAATAAAGGATATTCATTAACTATATACTGTACAGTAGTATGGTAGTTGTCAACACAAACCAGACAAACTGTGAATCCTATAGTATCAAGAATTTACTCATTTATTCAATGACATTCGTGTTATCATCTTCTGGAACATCATCATAGCAATCCAATTCCTGAATTTCCTGGTGAATTTCTTGTGACTCCATTTCTTTCAGAATCAGTGGACCAAATCTCTCATGTTTAGCAATAGCACTGTCTTTAAATGAGTACTTCTTGTCAAAGTAGCCTGCTCGCAGTGCATTTGCAATGCAACTGTCAGTGATTTTCTCCCATGAATTCTTCACCCAAGTCACAACTTCTTGCAGTTTAGGTTTCACAAAGTTTCCATGCTGATTTCTCTCCATTCTATTTTCAATGTAGTCATTAATTTCCATGCACAAATTGTCTTTGAATGGCTTGTTTATTGCAATATCAAGGGTCTGGAGATATGCAATCATTCCTGCTGGAGTCATTGTCTGATCTATTTTTCTTTAGTGAAGGAATGTCTTCATGTCTTTAGCACAGTGAGTGTTGGCTGCACCACAGACTAGCAGACCTTTTTGGCTCCCTCGCATAACAAGCAGCAGCATTAAATCGACCCACTTCCTTATAACTGCTTGTGTGGCTCAGGCCTTTTCAGTTTCAAGCATAAAAACACCCAAAACATGTTCAATCTTTTCCTTCTTGCCCTTAGAAATGATTAAAGGTGAAATTTTAGTGCCATCCAGAGGAATTGCCAAAATACAGGAAACACTTGCACTTTCCTTAGCAGTGGAGGGAATGTACACTAAGGAGGCACCCCGCTGTTCAATTGTTGTTTGAGATGATTTGCCCATGAACACTGCAGTTTCATCCATAGTAATCATGTTGGAAAGATTGTATTTAGAGAAGTCAGCATCATCAACAAAGGACTTGAATGCAAGTGCTCGCTTAATAACTTGAGTAACTTCCAACCTAAACAATGCTGTAGATCTTCTTAAAGACAGTTCACTTCGCTGAAGGAAATTATCCAGCCAATGTTGTGATGCTTTGAAGTCTTCGGGGGGGGGGGGGGGGGCTATGTCAAACTGTGGTGCCATTGCAAGTGCAAATTCTTGAATCTGAGCCCTATTTACAACCAAAGCCTTTGATCTCCTGTCAACAACCCATTCACAGTTCAGGTCTTCCAGATTGGAAAATAATGGTTGCTGATCCACACTTGCACTTTTTAGCATTTCCCTTGTCCACTTGTTCAATGAGGTTACCATACTCTGCTCGCCATTTTCAGACCAATCGGATACTCAACATCTTCTCTTTGCAGAAAGCAGTAAGATTTTGACACCAAGAGTCTTCCACTATTCCTTTCTTGTACTCCATGGAGCAGCTTTTGCTTTTTGCACTCATTTCTAGGGGTAAAAAAATGGAATTGGGGTATCAAGGTGGGGGGAGGGGGGTCACTTAAAATGACACAGGGGGGATCAGAGGGGGGAATCAAAATGGCACAGGAGAATCGGAGGGGGGATTACTATTTTAGTATCCCCTTTTGATCCTCCTGTGTCATTTTGTTTGTCCCCTCTGATCCTCCTGTGCCATTTTAAGTGATCTCCCCTCCCCCCAGCCCTGTGCCACTGAACACCTTCACCAGACATCCCCCTACCCCTTTATCAGACATTTACCCCCTGGGGCCTGCCTGGGGACTCTCACTGGGATTACTGGGGCCTGGAACCGGGGTGGAGCAGGGTCTGCCACTGACTGAGAACCTTCAGTTATCATGAAGGAGGCCACAAGCATCAGGTAGTGTCACCAGAGACAGACCAGCACTCACCACCTTCACTGGGTCCCATCCACACTAATCCTCCTGTTCTTCTACATGCATCTGCAAAAATTTCCTCATCTCTCCTGCCCTGCACTCACAGCTCACTCTGACCTCCCCTCTGCCTCCACACAGCAGTGAAGTCAGGACTGCACGTAATATCACTGGTTGCTAGAGGCCAGTTGTGGTGGCCCTAGAGACCAGTTTATGGTAAATTAATTTTCATTCTCAGACAGGGCCTGGGGGCCTTATTTTCGTGGGGATGCCTTATATTTCACTCAGAAGGAAACCTGTAAGTTGGTCTTATTTTCAGAGGATGTTTTATTTTCAGGGAAACATAGTAGATGATAAACCAATGTTGATACTTTATTACTAACTGAAGTTCACAGTTTCCATTAGGGTTTACTCTTTGTTTTCTACAATTCCACAGATTCTGGTAAATTCATAATGTCATGTATATGTCATAAAGGAATGTTTCACTGTTCTAAAATCCCCTGTGCTCCACCAGTGTATCCCTGCCCTTCTTTCTCCTAGACACAAGCCCCTTGTAACTGTTGATCTTTGAACTGTCTCTGCACTTTTTCTTTTTCCAGATTGTCATATAGTTGGAATCATAATGTATATAGACTTTTCAGGTTGGCTTCTTTCACTTTGAAATAGTTATATTTGTTTATGTTGATTGTGGTTATGATTTCACAGACATGCGTATTTTACAGCTTTATGCATCCACCTCACATAGCTTTACTCATAAAATATGCTCATTTTATCTCTATATAACAATTATACCTCAAAAAAGTATCAACATTGGTTTATCAATTATAACAATTGTATCACACCAATGCAATGTGCTAATAATGAGGGAAACCAGGAGAAAAGGGAGTATAATGGGAACTCTCTGAACTTTGTGCTCAAATTTTTTGTAAGTGTAAAACTCCTCTAAGCAATCAACTGTATTAATTTCAATAATGGCCTTTCTGAACAAGTACATATGAAGGAAAAAGAAAATAACAACACTATCAATAATAGCTCAAAACAATGCTCTTACTTTAAATTTCTTTCCTTTCCACTCCCTGCCTGACAGATATTTCTGACAACTTACAACTCTGATTATAAAATATTTTAATAGTAATATTTCTGAAATATGGGTAAACAATAACACTAGGTAATTCTTAAGCTATAGAATTATGTCTAAATGACCCCTATGTGTGTCTCTCATTCTATAAAAAATGATTGATTACTATTAATTTTTTAATTTTATTTTCAGATGTTTTGACAACAAAATCCCTTATTTGCAATACTTATAGCTAAAACTACATTATTACAATAAATTTATTAAATTTATTTTTCCTTAACAGAAAAAAAATCTATCAAATAAATTCAAAACCATCTCAACATTAACACATTCTATTCAGGTGCATTTAATACAAGGTCTTTTTATAGGTAAATATCAATGTTCTCCATCAGTAGATTAAATTATATCCTTAAAGTACATTATTATCCTTTATAATAAAGAGGTAATAGGCAAATTGACCATCATACCTTCCCACAAGATGGCTTCCCCCATGTGGTCACAAGATGGTCACCACAAGATTTCTGGCATGGAAGGCAGTTAGGGGCTACCAGGCCTTCAGGGGAGGGCAATTGGGAGAAACAGGCCTCCAGGGGAGGGCAGTTGGGGGTGACCAAACCTGCATGGGAGGGCAGTTGGGACTGAACAGGCTGGCAGGGGAGTAGTTAAGGGGTGATTAGGCTGCATGCAGAGTGGTTAGGGAAATCAGACAGGCAAGCAGGTGAGAGGTTGGGAGCCAGCAGTCCTGGATTCTGAAAGAAATGTCCTACTGCCAACTTAGGCCCAATCCCACAGGAGAGGCATAAACTGGCAATTGGACATCTCCCAAGGGATCCCAGTTTGGAGAGGGTGCAGGCTGAGCTGAGGGACCACCCCCCCATGCACAAATGTCATGCACCAAGCCTCTAGTCTATAAATAATTTAGTAAGGTGCTTACAAGCATGAATTCTTCAATTAGATAGTATGTGTTCAAATCCTGTCTCTGTTGCTTATGAGTTGAGTGGCTTAGGACAAGTTGCTTAATTTTATCTAATCTCAATCACTTATATGCAAAATGAGAAATGCACTAGTAGATTTCAAGACAGAATTCATTGAAAATATTTACAATATTTCCTAGCACATATTAATTATTCAATAAATTATGATTATTATCAAATGATTGCATTTATACTGAATGGTAGCCAACTTTGAAACTGGTGGATGTATTCAATTTATGATGAAAATGATTGTATTCAATCTATGGTGGAGCACTCTATGACTCCACTTTCTTTAAAGCTAATGACATGTATAGTTGTATAGAATATTGTGTTAGTAGGTTAGTTTATTCTTTTAGTTCAGTATGCTGAACAAACATAGCAATGACAATTGAATAACTTATACTTTTTTTCAGCGATTAAAAATGACTTGGGAACAGATATTAAGTATTATGTTTGAAAAGTGTTGTTATCTTAGAGAATGAGACAAAAGCAAGAAAAACATAGGTATGCGCTGAGATAAATTATTGGTGAGTTGAAATACAGATATTTTATCTTAACCTTGGACTTTTTTCTAATGTAGTTCACAATTTGAACCATAAATCTGTCCCCACTATATTTTTAATGGATTTTAGAGAGAGAGAGAGAGAGAGAGAGAGAGAGAGAAAGAGAGAGAAACATTGATTTGTAGTTCTACTTATTTATGCATTCATTGGTTGCTTGCTTCTTTTTTATATATATTTTTAAATTTCTTTATTGATTAAGGTGTTACATATGAGTTCTTCTTCCCCCATTATCTTCCCTCCTTATCCTCTCCCACTCATGCCCTCACCTCCCTGTTGTCTGTGTCCATTGTTTAGACTTATATGCATGCATGGAAATCCTTTGGTTGATCTCTCCCCCTTACCCCCACCACCCCCTACCTTCCCTGTGAGGTTTGATGGTCTTATAGATGTTTATCTGTCTCTGGATCTGTTTTTGTTCATCATAGGTTGCTTGCTTCTTATTAGTGCCCTGATCAGGGATTGAACCCAAAACTTTGGCATGTCAGGATGACGCTCTAATCAACTGAGCTACCCCATTAGGGCAGTACCCACTTCTAATCTCTTAATCTGTTATCCTTTTCTTCCCCCTTCTACCAATGATGTCCTCTGTTATTGCTAGTAAGGAACTTAATAGTACACAACACTGTCTTGGCCTGTGTGGTTGGGAGTTCAATTCTCGATCATACCATGTCAGAGACAACCAATTGATATGTCTCTCACACATCTATGTTTGTCTCTCTTTCTCTCCCTCTTTCCCCCTCTCTCCCTCCCCTTCACTCTCTCTGAAAATCAATGGGAAAAATATTCTCAGGTGAGCATTGGCCAAAAAAAGAAGAAAAAAAAAAGAAAAGACAGGTACACAATACTAAATTTGTATAATTTAACCAATGAAGGAAGTAGATAAAATGTTTTCATTATGAAATAAATGTAAATCTACATAGTATCTACCAGATATCAGAATTATGTTTTTTTAGGGATGACAAATTTTCCCCCTGAGATCTTGATTGCTTAGGTTTGGAGATTGGAAAACTTTTGGGGATGGGAATATAGGCCAAAGTATACAAATCAGCACCTTTTTCCATAAAAGCACCTTCTGAACCCAGCAAGAAAAGTGGTTTTCCAAAGTAATTAAAAGAATGAAACATCTCCCCAAACCAGAGTTCCTTAACCAATACTAAAGCCAATGTGAAACACTAATACCTGACAACTAGAGGCAAGGACAAAATGTGCAAAGTATCTCAGTGGTGTATTCTGTTGCCCTCAATTTAAAAATGCAAATAGCCAAAACCAGCTTGGCTCAGTGGATAGAGCGTCAGCCTGCTGTCCCAGGTTCGATTCCGGTCAAGGGCATGTACCTTGGTTGCAGGCACATCCCCAGTAGAGGGTGTGCAGGAGGCAGCTGATCAATGACTCTCTCTCATCAATGCTTCTAACTTTCTCTCTCCCTTCCTCTCTGTAAAAAATCAATAAAATATATATTGAAAAATACAAATAGAGTTGTCAGCTCATTGATAATCAGTTAGTCACAGTTAACCTGTTAAATTATTTAAGCCATATTTGTAACACAGAATACAAAGACCATAAAAACCCCCATGTAAACTTCCAAATGTAAACTATTTATAGAAAATGTGTAAATTTGAAACTTTGGCATTGAGAGAGAGGAGAGTGAGAATATTATCCATTATTTCAATACATTTGCCACCTGGTTATACAGCAGTCACAATGCCTCCAAAATGTTGTGAGTAATGAATGTGAGTAATACTGGGTTTCATTTTTAAACCAAATTGTGTTTAAAAGTGCAGAATTTTTTTACAGTTCATGGGAAATTAACCTAACAGCATTTACTGTTAATAAGTTAATATGTTCTTTTCACATGATTATTAAATACTTACAATAGATCAGATGATATAATTGCTCTGCATTAATAACCATTTCAGATTTTTACTCGTTGTTAGTGACCTTATCATTAATATTTATAGAAAATATAAAGATGGTTGTTATCTGTATAGCTAATGCTTAACTATCATAACTCATTACAAGGGAACAATTTTTATTACTGGCCACAAATTGGTAACTTTTAAAATTCTGATTTGGAAAAAATATACATTGCTGAATGTTATTAGACACTAGCAAAAAGAAATCTACCTTGTGGGATTCTTTTAAAAGAAAATTTTATATGAGAAAAAATATTATATTGAGAAAAATTTAAGATTTGATTTTTCAGTGGGTTGAATTAATGTTTTATTTTTAATGCCATTTGAAGTCCCTAAGATATTAATGGAATTGTACATTTATCAAAGAGCTTTGGTGAAGTTAGTGATTTAAAAATAAATAGTGAAACTATACTATTTTAATAGCTATTGAAATATATCTTCCAATTTTCTTAGAAAATCATTTCATTTGTCCTTTTAAGAAACTATAACATTATTAATCATATCAATTATACTTTGCCATGTATCTGCCTTAATCTGTTCATATTTGTATGATTTTATTTTACTCATTGAAAACACAAAACATAAGAACAATATTAGAATATTGTTATATTTGTTAATGTGCAAAAAATAATAAGCAGATTAAAATATAATTTTAAAAAGTGATGGTGCTAACATTTCTGCCTACAACGCATTTGTGCTAAAGACTGTTGAGTCCTGATTATGTTTAATTTGTTAAATCTTTTACTGTTTTAGCTACATGAATAGTTTATTGTTACTGTGAACTGAAGTTCTCAGTTTTGAACAATGTAATTCATCACTAACATCAGCCAAGGAAAAGGTTGGTTTCTACGTACCATAGAAGTCACAACAATTAGGTTCATTTTGTGTTCAGATAATACACTGAATCATAGTTCCCTATATTTAATATGTCCTTAAAAATCTATTCACATACCAAATTTAAGGGAGCATAAAATTACATAACTATTTACATGAAAATTGTATTGTGAGGCTTACAAGTGAAGATGGTGAAAACGATATATGCATTTATCTCTACTCCCTCCTTGAACCTCACTATAATTTTTTAGGGAATTTTTAGTCATATACACATAATCAAAAAGAATAGGAAAGGGTTAAAAAGAGACAGTTTTTGGATATTGAAATTTATATGGGTGATTGATAACTAACTTAGCGGACTGAAGACAACTTAGGAAGGTACAAGTAGGAAAAGTTGATATCAACTAAAAGATTAAAAATTTCTAACATCAGGTACCTCTGTTAGAGCAGAGGAGTTGAGCTAAAAAATGGAGGGGTAGACCTGGTTACTATGGCTTAGTGATTAGAAGGTCCACCCACACACCAAAGGGTTGCTGGTCTTGGGTTGCAGATTCTATCCTTAGTCCAGTTGGAGTGCGATCCAGGAGACAACCAATCAATGTGTCTCTCACATGGATGTTCCTCTCCATCTCTCTTTCTTTCCGTCTCTACCTCTACCACTTCCCAATGCCCCCTCCTACTCTCTCTGAAAAGCAGTGGAAATAATATCCTCAGATGAGGATTAACAAAAACAAACAACAAAAACAGTAACAAAAATAACTGGAAGGGTTCATCAGAAAATTAAAACCATAAGTCCCCACCCTATTCCCACAAATAGATACTTCCTCTCCCTGAGTCCAGCAGAAAATTGATATATTATTCTTTGGAAAGAATGCAATAAAGGGTCTTTGGACTGAGGTACACCTAGCAGAGTTGAATTGGTATAATTTGAATTACAGGGATATATATATATATATATATATATATATATATATATAGAGAGAGAGAGAGAGAGAGAGAGAGAGAGACTGAATGTTGAGATCTCAGCCTCCCCCCACACCCCAATGATGGCAGCCAAGGGAATGCTGCAAAACAAAGACTGCATATACTTCCCCAGATGATCTCACAGCCCAGTAAAGCATATATAAACATATAGACACTGGGTTTTCCTTCATAAAACTGGCTCAAACAGATGAGCCGGTCTAAAACCCTTGTTCTTGTGCCTCTTCAGTGCTTCATTGACGCTTACCTGTAAGCAGGCAGTGAGCATTCACAGGCATTTGAGGAAAGCAGGGGTTGAAAGAGTGAGAATGAAATAAGCATACATATTATACAAGAGTGAAAATTTCAGAAAATAATATAACTACTTGAAAGTAAAATAACAAATAAAAAGAAAAAAAACCTAAAATGAGTGGTTGGAAGATAAAGTTCAAGAATATCTTAGAAAACAGAGCAAACAAAAAGTTGGAAAGTAGGAGATGAAGATAAGTCAGTAAATGGTTAATCCAATTTCATAGAGGAAAACATAGAATGGAAAAGGTCATTTAAAAAAATCTTGTGGTTGAGCATTGATCCATGGCCCAGGAGGTCACGGTTTAATTCCCAGTCAGGGCACATGCCCAGGTTGTGAACTCAATCCTCACTCAGGGGTGGGCAGGAGGCAGCAGATCAATGATTGTCTCTTATCACTGATGTTTCTATCTCTCACTCCCTCTCCCTTCTTCTCTGAAATAAATTTAAAAAATATATGAAAAAAATCTCAGGCAATTTTATCAGCTCCTAAGTGTGAATTTTTAGATTGGCAGTGTTCAGGCCCTGGTCGCCAGCTCAGTTGGTTAGAGCATTGTCCCGATATGGCAAGGTTAAGGGTTTGATCCCTGCAGGGCACACACAAGAAGTAATCAATGGATGCATAAGTTAGTGGAACAACAAATAGATGTTTCTGTCAGTCTCTCACTCTTTGTGTGTGTCTCTTTCTTTAAAATAAAAATAAATAAATGGTAGCACAAGTTTCAGAAATCCACACCAATAGTAATAATTAACATTTCTTGAATGCTCAACTCATTTTAATGTTCACAGAATCTCCAAGAGTATATTATTAGCATCCTCACTTTCAAAAATGAAGTTAATTTAAATCCCAAGGATGCTAACTGCTATTTTGAAGTTTCATTACACTAAGAATGAAGACACTATTCTACAAGCATCCAGCAACTTGGACAAACAAAAATTATTCATTCAATTCAAAAGATATAAAATAAGAAGGTGATTTGATTTTCAGTAGACAAACAAATGTGCAGAGGCAAATGGTCACAGTGAAACATACATCTCAATTTGTTCATGCACCAGAAGTGTATATATGGTGAAATGGTAGATGTTCTGGGAACACGCCCTTTTGAGTTTCTGAGTTCTTGGGTAGAGATATAGGTGACATTCTGGGTTGAGCTAAAGCCAGGAGGGGGACGCTTTCTGATCTTTATTTCAATTAGAGCAGAACATTTTTCTTTGGAGGAGGCAGTATAGATGCTGGGCTCCTGACAGTGATTTGTATTAAAGTGCCTCCACTGAATATAAAAGTTAGGAAACATGATTTTTAGAGAACTATCTTATTGCCATATAATCATAGCATTTGGAAGTTTAGGATTCTCCCCTTTACTTGTTGATTTGAAAGTCTAAAATGTTACACAGGCTTCTGATAAATCATCTGCCTTTTAGCTTTCTGTGCTCATTTCTCTACTAGTACAAACAGCCTCCCACACCCATCTGTTATGTGCTTTAGTTGAAAAGCAGTTTAAAAAGTAATTTTGTGCAAAATGCCACTTCCTTTGATATCTTCAATACCTATTATGGGACTTGCAGAGATCAGAAAGTGTTTTGAAAATTTTCAGATTTTAGAGCAGCACTTTGAAAGCACACTACACTTTTCTCAGAAGACAGAAAATGCCTTACCATCAAAAGAACTAGTGTTTGTATGTGGCATATTAGTCCTCATTGTGGTTTAGCCAGCAGTATGTGGGACCTATTTCAGGGTGTCACTTGTACTTCTAGCACCACCAGAATCTGAGACTTCAAACACTTTGCCAGGTTCAAAAAGGACAATCATTCCTGTAAACTGATAAAAATACTACCATTTTCAAGAATTTTTCGATTTATATGTGCAGAAAACATAAAAGACTTGTCCCCTAAACAGCCAAGTGGCATTATGCACTTACAGGCTAAGAGAAAGCAAATTAGGTACTGTTGGGGTGGTGCTCTTCTTAATTGAAAGAAGAAAACCAGGCTTTTGTTCCAGAGACCGACTAAAAGAAAAAAAAAGAGCTCTGAAAAATCAAATAATAGTAGGAATAAGAACAACAAAAAGATTTGTAGGATTATGCTCAGGATGCATTCCAGAAACAAGAGCAAAATTTTAAGAGAATAAAAGAGAATAAAAACTCAAAAGGCACGTCTGAGCTTTGATAGGTAACTTTGAAGAGACATTCCTTCAGCACCTGAAATGCCCTTCTTTGTGTCCTTCATGCTACAAGGGCTTAGGCACAGTCGCATGAAGGAGCCTGAGCTTGAGTCCACACACTAAAAACACAGAACCTGGGAAGAAGATGAAAGAGAGGAAGTCAGCAGGTGTGGCAAATGAGAATAACCCAATGTATGGTGAGGTAATGATGGGGTACGTGAATGCCAAGGGAGGTGAGAATAAGGACAAATTGGACTTGAAAATAATCAGAGGAACTGAGGAATGCATCCAACATCCTCCTCCAGGAGCAGCCTGAGCTGAGTACTGAGGAATGGGAGGTTGATTGACTCTACAGTGAATCTTTGCACCTGCAAGGGAGATTCGCAAGCTGAATGGGGGTTGGTTTGCTTGCTGGGAAGCACCAATTCCTAGAAGAGAAGGATATTACCATGAGACCCTTTCCCAGACACCTCAGCCTTGGCCTTGCTTGGACAGGCCCTCACAGAGGATGCCCTCCAACTAGATGACCTGTCCAGACCCACTGACCCTGCCCCTCAGCCAAATGTCAGCCTGCCAGGATACAACAAACACCTGGGTTCCACTTTGGGTCAAAACAATCAACACTGCCAAGGTCTCCAGAGAAAACTGTTGCTATTAGTAGCTACTGTCTTTGTCCTGACCACCTGGAGAAATGAACGTGCAAGTTTAATGTCAAATAAACAACGTAAAAGGAAACAACCAAATGATTCAGTGGCTTTGGAACCACAGGACCGTAGAATGTAGAATTATGCTGGGTACAATTTTGAGGTTATTTGGGGCTCAGAGTGAGTGGCAGAAAGATGTGAGTGATGTATTTATCATCTATAATTAACATGCAGAAAACCTGAAAGGGTCAACTAGAGGTAAATAAATGGCATAGGGGAGACTATAGGAGAAGAGGCTGGTGATGTTTGAGTGTGTTTTGTGAAGAAATAAGAGTTCATCAGTAAAGCATACATTAATAGCAGACACACCTAATTTTGTTTTGTTTTATATATCCCTAGTCAATGTTTTAAAATAAAATGAAATATATGCTGAATTTTATAGTCTATATACTCTTATAAGAAGCATTAGTACATATACCATGCAGGATATATTTATACTAGTGGCTCAGTGCATGAAATTCATGAACGGAGAGGGGAGTGTCTCTCAGCCTGGCCTGCATCCTCTCCAATCTGAGACCCCTGTGGGATCGGGCATTAACTGGCAGTCGGACAACCCCCTCCCAATCCGGGACAGCCGGCTCCTAACCACTCACCTTCCTGCCTGCTTGATCACCCCTAACCACTCTGCCTACTGGCCTAATTGTCCCCAACTGCAACCCCCTGCTGGCCTGCTCACCCCCAAGTAGTCCCCCCTGCCAGCCTGCTCGCCTCCAACTGTCTCTCCCCCTCACCCCCCCTCCGCCTGCCTGATCACCCTCAACTGCCCTCCACTCCTGGCCTAATCATCCCCAACTGCCTTCCCCTCCTGGCCTTATCACCCCTAACCAACTCTGCCTTGGCCCCACCACCATGCCTTTGTCCTGAAGGACTTCTGGAAGGTCTCATGGTCTAATTAGCATACTACCCTTTTATTAATATAGATAGGATATGATATACTGCCCAAACTATAACATATCTACCAGTATTAATCTATGAGAATATGAACATTATGCCATAGGAAGGCATCTAATACCTTACATTGTATATGTTTAAGTAGTAGGAAATGCTGTATTCATAGCAATAATATACACCCTGTGACTTCCCTTCCTGATTTTGGGAAGGTTCCCCAGTTCATTGAGTGTTTCCTAGCCCCTGATGTATTTTTTTTTGTCATTCAGTGTAACTTTATTTACTGTTTATTACACATGATTTGGGGTCTTTAATTCCTAACTACCAAAGATTCAAATAACTATTTTATTTTTTCCATGAAGTTTAACATTAACATCAGTGAATTCATCTATTCATGTGTTTTTATTGTAAACATCTGAATTAATCACATTGTCATAGATCCTGAACTCATAAGCATGGACCATGCACAGGCTGGTGGCAAGCCAGGCAGCCACTCTGCAAGCAAACAGATATTCTGCATAAGAAGAAAAGTCATAGCACAACATTTAATGTCCAACCTGAGTCACATCAGAATGTTATATATATTGACTTCTTAATTCATATAGTATTGGGAACTCAACCACTTGGTTGGTGATGGGGTTGACTTGGCTTCAGGAGGATTATTCCTGAAATACTTAAGGAAACGAGGGCTCAATCTTTTCTTGGTTGCTTGCTCCTCCCCAGGACTTTCATCTTTCTTCTAGTCCTCAGCTTCTTAGGCATCTTCTCTGTCACCTCCACCTCCTTCGTCTTCCTCCTATGCATCCTCAAATTCTTCCTTGGAATCTTCTTCCTCTTCCTCTCCTTCTTCTTCATCAGCCATTTCCTTCTCTTTCTCTTCCTCTTCAGCTTCTCCTTCAGAGGGGGTTCATTCTTAGCTTCCTTGGCTTTTGCAGTCTCAGTGGTCTCCTCCACCTTGATCTGCTCCTCCTGGATGTTGCTGGTGTATTAAGATGGGAAAGAGGCCTGAAACTGGTTTGGCTCAGTGGATAGAGTATCGGCCTGTGGACTGAAAGGTCCCGAGTTCAATTCCAGTCAAGGGCATGTACTTAGTTGGAGGCACATCCCCAGTAGGGAGTGGGCAAGAGGCAGCTGATCAATTGTTATCTCTCTTCTATGTTTCTAACTCTCTATCACTCTCTCTTCTTCTCTGTAAAAAATCAATAAAATATATGTATATTAAAAAAAAGAAAAAGAAGGGAAAGAGGGAATGGACATCAAGTAGGAGCTAGTCTGTAAACCACCTTAGGCAGATCAACCAAAGATCTGGGAACTCTGAGAGTAGCCACTGGCTATGCTTCCCACGGTAGTGAAACTGAGCTAGGTCTCCTCACCTCCCAAAAGTTTCCTGTAAGCTGCAATGCCAAAAGCCACATTGAGGAGATCTGGTATTCTTTTAAATATCATGCCATTTCACTCTCTGTAGTTCTCAACTCATTTTCTAGTTTGTTTGATTGTGTCCTGCACAGCACTAGCATTGGAGTTCTGTTTATTCTCCAACTCTCACAGCTGCTTTCCCAGAGCTGAGTTCATGCCCCAACTTTGATCTCCAGGGTCTTGGCCTTGAGCAGGCGGTGGCTTTCAGACACCTAGTCCTTGGCAGCACACACCCAGTAGGTGTTCTTGGCAGTGCTCTTGGTCAGCATGGTGAGCAGCTGTTGTACCGTTCTTCTGCATTCTGCGTGTCCTTAGCAGCCAGCTTCTCCTACTGGCGCCCATGTCCTTGAGTGCTGCAGAGACGTTGGACTTGGAGAACATGTTCATCTCCACAGAGATCTGAGTGTATTGGATCTGCACCTGCAGCTCGGAGATCTCCTCTTCATGTACCTTCTTCAGAAAGGCGATTTAGTCTATCAGGTTGTAGATGCACTTTTCAAGCTCAGCGTCAGAGAGAGCCACCTCATCTGCACCTTCGCACGCCTCTATCAGCCAGCCCCCTGTGTCATCATAGTTCAGTACTTCTTCCTGGTAGCATGCCGGCCATCCCTTCCAAGCCCTGGTGCCTGCTAACACTGCCCTCTCCTCACCAGGGACTGGGTTAGGTGGGCTTGGGCACAGGCATCCCATTTTCATTAAAATGTTCAACCCGGGCGGAGGACTGAGAAGGTGGGGCAGTTCTGTACCGTGCTGCCTTCCACTGGTTAAGACCTCCAAGAGCAAAGGCCTACCAAGGTGAGGATGCCCCTACTGTCACCGGTAGAGGGGCAGCACTGAGCTGGCCAATATTTGTGGTGGTACTGCTTGTCCTGTCTCAGGGGAAGCGTTCCACTAAGTCTGAAAGACTAAGACATCGCGGGGACTCTCCGTCACCGCCCGCGGCCTGCTCTGCCAGGCCTTCAAGCGCACTGTGCAGGCGCTGCGCCTTCCATTGGCAGACCCGGAGAATACTCTCTCCGCTGCCACATAGCCAGGCCAAAGCATCAGACACTACCACCATGCGGATTTTAAAACTACAGGGGAAATTGAGCCACAGGAGCTACCATTGCTGCCGCACCCACCGCCGCCCCCAAGAATGGGAATCCACCGAAATCAGAGCTCACTACGCACCGGGCTCATAGAGAGTGTGGCTTCAGAAATTAGCCTCTGCATCCACAGAAGCTCCACATCCGCAACAAAGAGGACACCATTGAGGGTGGACTCTCCCCATGCAGCCATCACAGCCCGCCCACAATCTTCCCAGCACACCCACCATGCTGGGAGGGAGATGGAGTGCGCTGGTGAGGAAATGGCACGGAGCCTTCCATTACCCACCCAGGTGAGCCCATCCTCCGATGCCACATGGCCAAGCCGAAGCTCTCACCACCACCGCCATGTGAACTTTAAAACTACAGTGGTAATTGAACCACAGGAGCGACCATCAATATTGCACCTGGCACCGCCACCGCCACCAAGAATAAAGGAAATCCACCAAGAACAGAGCTCACCACGCCTTGGGCTCAGGGAGTGGGCGACCTCAGAACTTAGCCTCCATGTCTGCAGCTGCTCCGCTACCACACCGAACGAGACACCTTTGAAGGTGGTCCCCCCGCCTGCAACCATCTCAGCCCAACTGCAGCTGTCCCAGCCTGCCTGCCATGCTAGCAAGGAGCTAGCGCGGCGCCTCCAATATGCGACCCCAACACCCTAGAGGGGCCATGTGCCCCGGGTGACCCGAGTGTCCCAGGGGGCAGAGTGCCCCGGGTGAGCCGAGTGTCCCAGGGGGCCATGTGCCCCGGGTAAGCCGTACCCCCCAAAGGGGAAGGGTGTCCCGGGTGAGCCGTGTGTCCCAGGGGGCCGAGTGCCCCGGGTGAGCCGAGTGTCCCATGGGGCCGAGTGCCCCGGGTGAGCCGAGATTCCCAGGGGGCCGAGTGCCCCGGGTGAGCCGTGTGTCCCAGGGGGCCGAGTGCCCCGGGTGAGCCGAGTGTCCCAGGGGGCAGAGTGCCCCGGGTGAGCCGAGTGTCCCAGGGGGCCATGTGCCCCGGGTAAGCCGTACCCCCCAAAGGGAAAGGGTGTCCCGGGTGAGCCGTGTGTCCCAGGGGAAGCAGTGGGACCCAGGGGAAGGGGCGGTGAAAACCAGAGGAGGAGCAGACTCTATTCATATGGTCCTGAGATAATCACCATAAAACAAGCAGACTGCCAAATGACAGTGGGGAGGGGAAGGAGACCTGGGGGGAGATAGGAGAACAACCGAGGGACTGGTATGCATGAACATAAGTACAACCAATGAACACAGAACTCTGGGGAGGGAGGGCATAAATGGGAGGTGGGGGGGGGGGGCAATGGTAAACTATGTACACAGAAAATACCTTAATAAAATAAAATTAAAAAAAAAAATGTTCAACCCGGGCCTGCTCCACCTGTTTCCACAGGCGGCCTGGGGCAGACAGTGATTGCAGAGACCTCAGCCACCCTCACCTACCTGGGTCCCTGAGGGTGGCCTCATCCCAGCGGGCAGCATCAGGCTCAGCCCGCCTGGCCTGCCTAGACCCATATGGTTGCCTGGACCCCGCAGAGTGCATTAGGTGCTGCCTTCCAGGCCTGCTGTGTTACCAATGGCTGTCTGGACCCTGCTGGCAGCATCAGGCATTTCCCACACAGCCTGCCTGGTCCCTGATGGTGACCTGGATCCCGCAGGTGGTGACAGGTGCTGCCAGCCAGGCCTGCGTACCATAATGATTGCCTGGAACCCAATGGGTGGCGTCTGGCGCAGCCCACCAGGGGTGCCGGTTACCAATGGAAGTCTGGACACCATGGATGTCTGGCACTGTCCGCCCTGCCTTCCCGGTTACCAGTAGCAGCCTGGATCCCAAAGGTGGCTGTCAGGTGCTGCCTGCTGGGCATGCTGGTCCCTGATGGCGACCTGGACCCACACATAGTGTCAGGCACTGCCCACCATGCCTGCCTGGTCCCTGATCCTGGACCCCACCCCCACCCCCACCTTCCTGGTTACCTATGGAGGCCTTGACCCAGCTGGTGGTGTCAGGCATTGCTGGCCGGCCTGATGGTGGCCTGGACCCCATGGGCTGTGTGAGGCATTTCCCACACAGCCTGCTGGCCCCCAATGGTGGCCTGGACACTGCAGTTGAGTCAGACACAGCCTGCCCTCCTGTATATGCAAATTTACCCTACATCTTTGTTGGTCTAATTTGCATATCACTCCTGTTTGGCTATGGGCATAGTGAAGGTATTGTCAATTATCATTTTCTCTTTTATTAGTGTAGATTGTTTTTTTTTTTCTCCCCCTGCATGTGAGGCAAACCTAACACTCTGATAAACCAGTTCAGATATGGCCGAAACTGGTTTGGCTCAGTGGTAGAGCGTCGGTCTGCGGACTGAAGGGTCCCGGGTTCGATTCTGGTCAAGGGCATGTACCTTGGTTGCAGGCATATCCCCGGTAGGGGGTGTGCAAGAGGCAGCTGGTCAATGTTTCTTTCTCATCGACATTTCTGGCTCTCTATCTCTCTCCCTTCCTCTGTGTAGAATATCAATAAAATATATTTTAAAAAAACAGTTCAGATATGACACTACTCATCAACAGGATATTTCTGCAACAGAATGAAAGTGCCTGAAAAGACAGCTTTAGGAAATCCTCTGTGGAATTAACAATGTTTGGGATGCTGCTGTTAATTTTATTCAATTAAAAGGTATTTATCCAACACCTACTGTGTGCCAGTGTTTACTAGTTGTTCATATCTGCAGTCAGTTTCTACCCTCATAAAACACACAAACTTAATGAATGTTGGGTATGTGTCACCACAATATTTGTCCTTAAAGCACACAAGGACATCCCAAGCTGTGCTTACAGTTCCATGGCAGAGGAGCAGGCCAGGTGTAATGTGTGGCACTGGTCTTATGAGAGGGTACAAAAATAAAGGTAGTGTGAAATTCCTAAGCCCTAGCTTTCCCTCTTCTTTCATAAAAATGGGTTTACCTTAACTTACACTCTAACTTTTACAGCTTTTTAGCACAATAATTATTTGGTAAATTGCTCATGCTCCTCGCTGGGATATTCACCTTCAGTGTCTTCAGTCACCTTGATTTTCAGGTTCCATTGGAAAAGGTTACACAGGTAGCAATAGACATGTTCATTGCCTCCTCAGAAGGATCATTGCCTTCGTATTGATTTGCATTTAATTAATTAGGAAAGTAGAAATTTTTAATCCAAAAAATGTATTTTATGTAATGTAATGACCCCCTGCAATTTTGAAAATATGAATTGTACCATTTAAGGTTCAGTGACATTAAGTATTATCCATATATCACCATTTTGCCCAAGATGTTGACATTTCAACTCTAATATGTCTAATGCTCACTTTATCAATCTAAAGCTATTTGCAATCCTTTGAGATGAGAGGCACCACACCTAAGTGTAAGTAAGATCTTAATTGTATTCCATTAATTAAGTGCTAAATTGATATTTGGCAACTTGGGTGAATTAAAGGCAAAAGTTTACACATGGCACATCAGCTCAAACTGCATTGTGACTGCAAATTTAATTTTAAAAATTTTCCTTGTCTATACTAGTCTCATTTTCTTGATACTGAACTTAATCTCCCAAGTGCCAAACTCCATTTTAGATTTTTACTTTATAATATACATCTCATTATGAGATGAAAAATCCTTTGCTTCAATAAACAGCCTTTGAGTATCAATAAAAATATTAAATGTAATTTTTATCAAGAAGTATGACCAGGGGCATGTCAAGATTAAATGATTAAAAAGTTAAAATATCGGTATGAATTGACCCACCTGCAGAAAGTCGCAGAGGTGAGGTCAAGAACTCAGTGCAGAGACAAAAAAAAAAAAAGCAGCGTTTCTTGACAGAGAAAATCAATGTCACTGAGGATATTACAAAGTATGCACTACTCTTAACAAGGTAAGCATTGCCAAAAATGGTGAAAAGTGTCAAGATACATTTTCAAATATGTAAAAGTTCAGGATCTTTTTTCTTATTCTTACAAATGATTTGGTAGGGGTGAAAAAGAATAATTTGAGGTGTAATCTATCATTGAATGTAATTTTTTAGGAAACCACAAGGTCAGTATGATACCCAGGAACTAAATTTCAGGGAACCATCTGGATTTGTTAGGAGCTTCCCACCTATATCCTATGACTTTATAAAGCTTTTTGAAATCATGTGCACATAGCAAAATGCTGTGGGCCTACTTTAGAAAGAGAAAGGGGATCTTTTTCTTTTACATCCTTAATCTTTGGCAATGTGTGTGGCAGGATTGGTTTTGTTCTCTTAGGGATCTAGGCAGTTGATCAGTACAATCCGGCAGAACAGTATTATCTTCAAGAGCAAGTAAGACTGTCCTGCAGAGGCAGACATGATTTTGGTAAAACTACATGAAGCCAAACTCTAATGAGCCAAACATGTGCAAGATAGGTTGGAACAAAGCCACCGATACTAGTAAAAATAAAGGAATCCATAAAGTAGTCCATGTTTGAATGTCTCTAAACTGAGAACTAAATAAGGCAGTCAAAGAAAGATAAATTTCACATGATCTCACTCATTTGTGAAATATAATGAACAAAATAAACTGAACAAAAAATAGAACCAGAGTCATAAAAGCAATCAAATAGACTAGGCTCCTCCCCGCCCCCATCTAGGTCCATTGGCTATGCTCATATGCATGCATACACGTCCTGTGGTTGATCTCTTACTCCTTCACCCCCCGCCTAGCCTCCACAGCCCTCAATCCAATCAGTGAGCCTCTCTCCTTCTTTCCAGTTGCATATCTCCCACTCCGCCAGCCCTCCCATTGCTTTTGGATGATGTACATTCTGTCTTCCAGTTGTTCTGAAATTATTGTGCTAGGTAGCAGCTTAGGTGCTTACCTAGGCCACCATCTTCCCTTGTTTTTATTCAATAAATATGATTTTTAGTAATATACACACATTACTCTTTTTACTTTTTTTCTGTCCAGAATTATTCATAATGCCTTCTGTACCAATTACATTTTTATCTTATTTTAGGAAAGCAATATTCTTAAATATTGTATATATAGCAAAACTGTACGAATAAAATTGCTTTGAGTTTTATGTCTATATTAATGATACTTGAATTTTAGTTTTAGTCAGAGACTCAAATAATTCTTCATTTATTTGTTGGGTATTATTTTTCAAACAGGTTACTGCTCTAAATATTTTCCTGTGTGTTATGATCACATAAAAGAGCTAAATTGTGCCAAGCCAGCATAGCTCTATGGTTGAGCTTCAACTTATGGACCAGAAGGTCCCATTAGGGAACAGGCCCAGGTTGTTGGCTCAATCTCCAGCATGGGGTGGGCAGGAGACAGCCAATCAGTAAATCTCTCTCATCGTTGATGTTTCTATTTCTCTGTCCCTCTCACTTCCTCTCTGAAATCAATAACAATATATTTTTATTAAAAAGAGTTAAATTGTCTCTTTTCCTTGACCACAGAAACAGGTATGTTCGTGTGTATTAGTCATGAGAGATTGCTCTGTTTCTTCAATATAATTAAATTATTCTTTCATTGATGATTTCTGGCAGGTAAAGCAATAAAGTAAATTATGTACCATGAGACATTATGTCAGTTTAGAGCAAGAAAAATTTTCTTTAAATTTCATAGTTAAAAATAAAAGATTTAAAATAAAGTTACACTTTTAAATTATTAAAATTGCATAGGATAATTATAGCTACTTTTTATTCCTGTGATGTACAATTCATGCCAACTACTGTTCTAATTTGGAGGTTATTATTCCTGAAAAAATATGACTCATATTCAGTGACTTCTGATTGTATCATTTGTAGCACCACAGGCAACTGGCAGGAATTAGACTGAGAGAGAAAAGAAAAGATGGTTGATAAACTCCTCTGAGAATCAATGAGTATTAAATATCATCTGAAATTTATGTACATTGTACTATAGTTTTCTGATAAAAGTCATAATGTTTTCACAAAGGATGAAAATAAAATAATCATAAATCATCTTTAACCTTGGAACTCACTGCTCTAGTGCAGTATACTTTAGAATAGTGTTTGACACCACTTGGAATTTACTTCCAAATGGCTGGAAACTGTATAAGATGGCTTGAAAACATGTGGAAATCACTGATCCAAATGCAGAAACTGTGTAGAACAGAGTTTAACAACACTTGGACACATATTGCAGATATTTTCTAAACCTAAATTCTATTAGAAGAAACTGATAGAAATAGTTGATTTTTGTGTATAGCAAAACATAGGAGTTCAATTTCATTTTCTTTTCATGTGTATTCTAGTTTTCCAAGTGCCATTTGTTGAAGAGGATATCCTTTCTCTATTATGTGTTCCTGATATCCTTGTTGAAGATATTAATATTTATGGGCTCTGTATTCTAGTCCATTGTTGTATGTCTGTCTTGAAGTCAATATTATACAGTTTTAAATATTCTAACTCTGTAGCACATTTTTAAATCAGAAAGTATGATGCTTATAAGTTTACTTTTACTTCTCAATACCACTTTGGCTATTCAGGGTCTTTTACAGTCCCATATAAATTTTAAGATTGCTTTTAGTATATCTGTAAAAGATGTGATTGGGATTTTAATAGGGAGTGCATTGAAACCATGGAGTGTTTTGGATAGTATGAATATTTTGACAAAAATAAACCAAAATGGGTTTAGACTAATGTAAAACCTGAAACTGTAAAACTCCTCAAAGCATACCAATACATAAGGGAAAAGCTTCTTGGCATTGGCTTTGACAAAAATTCATTGGATTTGGCACCAAAAGCAAAGGCAATGAAAACAAAAATAAGCACTTGGAACTATATCAAGCTAAAAACTTCTGCATAGCAAAAGAATACAATCAACAGAATAAAAATGCAACCTATCGAATGGGAAAAAATTTGCAAATGATATCTCTAATAAGGGATTAATTTCCAAAATATGTAAAAAACTTCTACAACTGAAAAAGAAAAAAAAAAGCAAAAAAAGAACAACCCATTTAAAAATGAACAAAGGTTTTGAATAGACATGTATCCAAAGAGAAAATTCAAATGGGTACACTGAGGGATCATCTCATATCTGTTAGGGTGGCTATCCTATCTAATTAAAGAGTAATATGCAAATTAACCATCACTCCATCACAAAGATGGAGGCACCCATAACCACAAGATGGTGGTGCCCAGTCCCCTCAGCCTCCCTGGAGTACCTCAGTCCTGAGGGGCTGCCAAATGAGAGTGGGCAGCATGAGCAGCCCTGCAGAATGTTTGCTTCATTGCTATGGCAATGCCTCAGCCACGGAGGGCCTCTGAGGCACAAGGGTACTGGCCCACAACCTCTATGACAGAGCACGGGTCCAGAGAAGAGACATGGGGCCTACTTGAAGCCTCCTTGATTGATCGCCGGCCCAGAGTAAAACGATAACAACAAGTCCTTTCAGTATAATTGGGACATTAGAGGCCCACAGGTTGATCCTTTCCTTTTTTATGAAACACACAACTCTGACACACTATTTAAAATTAAATAAGTTCCATATATTTTGACATTTCACAGCCCTGGAAAGTTATGTATAATGATCAGCAAAGTGAGAAGATGAAAATAATTTTTAGGCTTTCCCTAATCGGTTTGGCTCAGTGGATAGAGTGTCTGTCTGCCTGCGGACTGAAAAGTCTCAGGTTCGATTCCAGTTAAGGACATGTGCCTTGGTTGTGGACACATCCCCAACCAAGTGTGCAGGAGGCAGCTGATCGATATTTCTCTCTCATTGATGTTTCTAACTCTCTATTCTTCTCCCTTCCTCTCTGTAAAAAAAAAAAAATCAATAAAATATATTTTAAAGAATTTTTAGGCTTTTAAAGATGTAACTAGTTTCTGTCTAGAAGACATATCAATTCAAAAAGTGATGGTTGTATTGTCATATAAGAAATTATCTAGATTGTATCTAATTTAGCAGTTTTACTTCAGGCTTTCATCTTTGGCAATCTCATTTGAAAAGCATTATTATCCTGCCAGTTTCTTCACTGAGATAAACAGAACTTTGGCATCTGCTATTATGTATTTGAATAAGAATTATGTATTTAACACATGCAAAACTTTGTTTTCACACAATAAAACAAAAGATCATTTGATTCTCCCTGGAACACAGAAAAGCACACACTTGAATCATTGGTGTGGCTTCAGCTAATTTTCCAAATACTGTTAATAAAATTCATGTAGTGATCTTCACAGAGCCAAGAATTCTCTTTCAAGCCTAACATATTCAGCATTTCCAAGGAGGAGGCATGTTATTCTGTGTTTTGTTTTTTAATACTCACCAGAGGATATTTTTTCACTGCTAATATGCAAAGTGTCCCCTCAAAGGTTCAACTGAGAGAACAGGAGTTTAGTTGCTCACTATGACATGTGCTGACCACTAAGGGGCAGCGTAGAACATCGAGGGTGAGAGAAGCTTCGAGGTGGTGGGGTGCTGGTGGTGAGGCGTGAGTGGTGAGGGAAGGAGGAGGTGGAGAGGTGGGAAAATGGGGAATCTGATAAGCCCTGATTACTAGACAGGCCTAGGAACCCTACCCATGCATAAAAATCATGTACTGGACCTCTAGTTATGTAATAAAGGCATAAAAAATGCAGATAAGGATGTGAATAAATTGCAACTCTTACACATTGTTGATGGGAATGTGGAATGATGTAACCAAAAAACAGCATGTAGGTTCTTTAAAAAGTTTAAAAATAAAACTATGATATAATCCAGCAATCCCTCTGAGTTATATATTGAGAACAATTAAAATCTGAATCTCAAATAAACACCTGAACTACCATGTTCACTGGAGTATTATTCACAATACCCAAGATGCAGAAACAAACTAAATGTCTACCAACAGCTGAATAAAAAATATAATGTATACATATAAAAGTAATTATTTTAAAGTTTCTTTAGAAATAAGGAAATCTTGTTATTTGCAACAATTATCAATGAATATAGAGGATAGTATGCTAAGTTAAATAAGCTGATTACAGGATGATAAATATTAACTTTATATTTTTCCAAAATAGTTAAACCTATAGAAGCAGAGAATAGAATTGTGACTTTCAGAGGCTAGGAAGAGGAGAAATTTGGAAATGTTTCTCAATGGGCATGAAGTTTCAGTTACACAAGATTAATAAGTTCCAAATGTATAGTTAACAATCTGGTATTGTGCACTTTAAAATATGTTAAATATGTTAACAGGGTCGATCTCATAGTAATCGTCCTAACACACACACACACACACACACACACACACACACACCACAAAAGAGTACAAGGAAATATTTAATACCTTGATTTGGTGAAAATATCACAGATGTTTGTATATGTCCTAATTCATCAACATGAATAAATCAAATGCATACAATTATTTTTATATCAATTGTACCTCAATAAAGTTTTTTAAGTTGAACTTATTAGGTGACATTAGTTCACTAAAGCATACAAGTTTCAAGTGTACAACTCAAAATAACATCAGCTGCACAGTCCATTGTGCACCCATCACCCCAAACAAAGTATCTTTCTGTCCCCATTATCCCCTACTTTGCCCATGTCCACCTACCCTTCTTTCCCTCTGGCTATCACCACACTGTTGTCTGTATCTATGTGTGATTAAATATCCTATATAATAAAGAGGTAATATGCACATTGACCATCATGCCCTTGCACACAAAATGGCTTTCCCCATGTGGTCACAAGATGGCCACCCCCATGCCATCACAAGATGGCCACCACAAGATGGCCAGCAGGAGAGGGCAGCTGTGGATGATCAGGCCAGCAGGGGAGGGCAGTTAGGAGTGACTAGACCAGCAGGGAGGGCAGTTTTGGGTGATCAGGCCAGCAGGGGAGGCAGATGGGGATGACCAGGCTGGCAGGGGAGGGCAGTAGGCGGTGATCAGGCCAGCAGGGGAGGGCAGTGGGGGCGATCAAGCAAGCAGTAAAGGGTAGTTGGGGTCAATTGGGCTAGCAGGAGAGCAGTTAGGCATCAATCAAGCTGACAGAGGGGTGGTTAGGGTGTGATCAGGCTGACAGGCAGAATCAGTTAGGGGTGATCAGGCAGGAAGACAGGCAGGTAGGCAAGCTGTTAGGAGCCAGAAGTCCCAGATTGAAAGAGGGATGTTTGACTGCCAGCTTAGGCCTGATCTCACAGGGGAGGCCTAAACTGGTATTTGGACATCTCCTGAGGGGTCCCAGATTGGATAGGGTGCAGGCTGGGCTGAGGGACACCTTCCAGTGCACAACTTTTGTGCACTGGGCCTCTAGTATATATATATATATATATATATTTTTTTTTTTCTTATTCCCTTACCTTCTTTCATCCAGTCCTCTAACACTCCTCTCCTCTGACAGCTGACAGTCTGTTCCATGTATCTATTTTGTCAGTTTATTTTGCTAATTGGATTTCACATATAAATGAGATCATATGGTATTTCTATTTCTCTAAGTAGCTTATTTTGCTTAGCATAATAATCTCCTGGTCCATCCATATTGTTGTAAAAGGTAAGATTTTATTTTTTAGGGCCTAGTACTATTCCATGCTGTAAATGTACAGCATCTTTATTTATCCACTCATCTGCTGATGGGCACTTTCACTATTTTTAGATCTTGGTTATTGTAAACAATGCTGCAATGAACATAGATTGCACATATTATTTCAAATGAGTTTCAAGTTTTAATAAATTCATTTAAAAATGAAAGGAAGTAAATGATAAACACAGCATGTATGGTAACATTTACGATAGTGAGGAGGCAAGATCAGGCAGAGGAAGATCATTGAGGCAAATATACTAGTATGTTACTGGTTCTGGGTTGGGTGGTAAATTTATGATCAAATTAATAAGACCATGAACCAATTAAATTCTAAGCACCTGAAGGCCAATTATAAATACAGAAATAAGTGAATTACACATATCTGGGTATACACACAAACATTCACACAGAGAAGCAGAGAGAATGTATATTGGTATATTATTTTACACAGTGCTTCTCAACCTTTACTACTTATGTAGTCTTAATATCAGGAGATTAAACTGATAAAATCACATAGCCTGACATGGGAAACTTTGTGGGAGGTGCGCATGTTCATTATATTGATTGTGGTTATGGCTTCACAAGTATAAAAAAATTCATTATTTAATTTATACAGGTGAAATTTATTTTAATGAAAGTATAGATTAATGTAGGCATTTAAATAAAAATTAAATAGAAAAATAATCAGGCAGCCTGAAGTATGAGAAAAAGCACGAGTCCCAAGATTATATTAAAATTTTATTTGAAAAACATTGATGAAATACCACTACTCACCTAATAGAATGGCCAAAATTCAGAACACTGACAACACTAAATTCTTGCAAAGTTATGGGGCAACAGAAACTCTCATTCATTGCTGCTGGGAATGTTAAATGATATAACCACTTTGGTAGACAGTTTGGCCATTCCTTACAATGATCCAGCAATCAAACTCCTTGATATTTACTGAAAGGTGTTGAAAACGTATGTCCACACAAAAACCTACACACAGGTGTTTACAGCAGGTTTATTCATAAAAAAAACAACAGAAAATACTTGTCCTCAGGAGGTGAATAGATAAACTGTGGCATACCCAGTCAATAGAATATTATTCAGTACTACAAAGAAATGAGCTATCAAACCATGAAAAGACATAACAGAATCTTAAATGCATATTACTAAGTGAAAGAAACCAATCTAAAAGGTTACATACTAGCCTTAGCCAGCTTGGCTCAGTGGATAGAGCGTCAGCCCTTAGACTGAAGAGTCACTGGCTAGATTCTGGTCAATGGCACATACCTTGATTGTAGACTCTATCCCTTGGTCTAGCCCATGCGGGAAGCAACCAGTATATGTGTCTCTCTCACATGGAGGTTTCTCTCTCTCTCTGTCTCTCCTCCCCCCGCCTCCACTCTCTCTAAAAAAATCAATGAAAAATATCCTCAAGTAAGGTTTATTTTTTAAAGGTTACTTACTATATGATTTCACCTTTATGGCATTCTGCAAAAGGCACAACTATGAAAACAATAATAAGTTTAGTGGTTTCCAGGGGTGCAGAAAAGCGGGTGAATTGGCAAAGCACAGAGGATTGTTAAGGCATTGAAAATACTCTACATGATACCATGATGGTGGATACATGTCATTGTACATTTGTCCAACCCTGTAAGCAATACTAAAAGTGAACCCAAATGTAAACTATGGGCTTTGAGTGAATATGGTTGGTCAATGTAGGATCATCAATTATAACAAATGTACCACCCTGGTGGGAAATCTTGAGAATGGGGAGGCTGTGCATGTGTGGAGGCATGGGGTATATGTGCAATCTCTTTACCATCCTCTCAATTTTGCTGTGAACCTAAAACTGCTCTTAAAAAAGAAACTCTTTGACAAATGCGTGCTTTCCCCTTGAAAAGCATTATAAAGAATTATGATAAGGATTGTTTTAACATTTTTCATGTTAATGAAATTGTAAGCTTTAGGAAATGCCAACACTTTCCACTTTTTTGAACCTTCTTCCTTTTGTGCCAAGTTGCTGGAGTAAATTATGTCAACATTACATGCTTCTAGAAAGAAAGCTCATCCTGAAGTAAGAATCTCTATTTTAAGAAATAAAACATGATAGATATAGGGCACAAATACTAGTTTTGAGCCTGGATTGGGACAGCTTCCCCCCCCCTATTTTTGTGGTATGTTTAGTCCTAGTGACACCTTAGATATTCAGAAATGTTCTGATTTAGTTCTTAATTAGTTACTTGGGGCTATGAAAATGAGGGGGAGCCCTGTTGGCATGGCTCAGTGGTTGAGCTTGGACATATGAATCAGGAGGTCACAGTTCTATTACCACTCAAGGCACATGTCCTTGTTGCAGGCTCTATTACCAGTAGGGTGTGTGCTGGATGCAGCTGACCAATGATTCTCTCTCATCATTGGTATTTCTAACTCTTTTCCCCTTCTCCCTGCCTCTTTAAAATCAATGAAATATCTGTTTTTAAAAGAAAGAAAATGAAGGGGAAATTACATTTATCCAGCTTGAACATAAGTCCAATATTCCTTCTAAATATTTGAATTGAGACTAATAAACCAAAGTTATAGCTCATGAGACTTTGTCAAATATAGGGTTTTATTGCACTAATTTAGAATATACCTTTGAATTGTAGATATATAGTAGTATTGATGTTTGATGTTTGTTTCATAGGAGTATGAATGGATTTAACCCTGAGCACCCCATCTACTGTTGAAGAAAGTGAATCTCCAGAGTGAACAGCATATGCATAACTGTACTAGAACCTAAATATCGTTTCCCCTATGTTTTTTTTTTCCCTGCTCATCACACTGCTTCAGTATTAAGTGCACAATAAAAGCCTCCATTCTTCCTGGTTGAAAAACTTTTAATTTTTAGATATAATACATAATAATGAATACATAGGGAGATTCAATGGTTTTTAAATATATATTTTTATTTATTTCATAGAAGAAGGGAGAGGAAGAGAGAGAGAGGAACATCAATGATGAGAATCAACTATCTTCTGGTTCCTGCATGCCTAGCACTGGGGATGGAACTGCAATCCAGACATGTGCCCTGATCAGGAATCCAACCATGACCTCCTGGTTCATAGGTCGACATTCAACTACCGAGCCATGCTGGATAATATATGTGAACTCCAGAAAGTTAGAATTGCAATGCGAATTGATTTGCACCACCAAAAATGTATTAATGTTTCACATAAAAAATCTACTTTACTCTTACTTGTCCTGTTTTACTTTTTGGTGCTAGGTAAAATAGGTAGAGCTTTTCAAAATCTATTTTACATTTCTAAATATTGTATTAATAATAATGATCAATCAGATGCAATAAAGGTTGAACTAAAAAAAAAAAGGTTGTAGTTGATTTTCCCAATTTTCCCATTGGGCTAACCTGTTAAGTAAACATCACCATTTGTACAGAATGCACAGCATGATCACACCATTTCAATACTGATTCCATGTAACCTTTGTTAAAGTTCATATCTGTGACATGTGAACACTGTTTTTTGGATTATTGGGAAATGTATGCCTGATTAGAGTTGAAAATGAGATCTTTTTTGTGTTTGGTATTTGAGCACATGTCCAATTTAATAGGCTTACATGTCATATACATATTTTGAATGACAAGATGAAATACACTGAATTACATCTGTAATAGATTATTGATGGAAAATTATAGTCCTGCTTTTGAAATATATTATCTTTCAAGAAAATATATCTGCATTTTCATGCACTGTACCTGCTATTCCTATGCATACCTTATTTTTAGTATTGTAATAGACTAAGCAATGCTTTGAGAGTCCATCATTCCAATCATGAAGCATTGAATATTCTGAAAATAGGTTTATGACAGACAAAATTATCTTATTGCAAGTCATAATCAGAAGTTTGATTTTTAAAGTAGAACTTTGATATTGTGTGGTCATGATGTTTACGTTTAGCTGAAAGTTTAGAAAAATCCATTAACTTAGATTTTTGTTGAATGAGGTTTGTTTTCCTGCAATTAGAACTCCTCAGATAAGTTAGACAACTGGTCCCTCATGACTCCTCTAAAATTCTGTAACCACCCCCCCAAAAAAAAAAACCTGCTTCCCTTAAGTTTGCTGACTGCTTAACAAAAAGCTGCTCCATACATTTAAGGTTTTGTTATTAATCATTATTCTGAAAACAACTTGAAATAAATAAGATAACCTTGCTTGCTGGCTTGTGCAAATTACCTAAAATGTAGGCTCTGTGAAATTATTTAAATTATTTTGCCTTTGATCATATTTTTTAAAGAATGACCTTAGAATCAACTCAAATAATTACAAAAATGGATTTATTAGTGTCTTTTCATGCCTCTGTTTCTTTTTTCTACTGGGTACTATATGCCTTTTATCTTCCTGAGATTTTTGAAGTAGGCAATATTTAAGGACCAAACTGTGAATAAATTCTCATTATGAAGCTGATATTTTTTAGCTAAAGCTCATCAGTCCTAATACAGGATTAATATTAATGATGGTTTATAAAAAAAGCAAAGCAACATATTAATTTTTTATAGGGACTGAACCTTTTCTTTTCCCCATCAACCACAACTTTATAGTAATCATGTGACAGTTTTTTCCTTCTACTTTTTCTAACTTAATAGACTTTATTTTTTTAGAGTAGTTTTAAGCTTAAAGAAAAATTGAGAAGAAAGTTTAGTGTTCCTGAGTGACATCAACAAGATAATGGAGTAGGGAACCTTGGTCCTCCTTCCCTCCATGGAACACTAATTCAACAATTAATAGACAAATTTCCTTTGTGAGAAATCCAGAAATAGTCAAGAGGTTCTGAACCCTGGATAAACAGGAAACTATCAACAACAAAGTGGATACAAAAACATCACACACTCTCTTAGGAAAAACCATAACCCTGTCATAATGTCATCCAATCAGGAGGAGACTCCTCAGCTCCAACCTCCCCCTGGGGAGGGAAAGAGGTGGGTTGCATACATAACCAATGCGCAAATTTTTCCAAGGGCAACCCTAAGGAATGGCTTCTATCTGGTCTGTCTCAGAATAACAATGAGACCCTATATAATTTGGACAAATGGGACCAGTGAGAACAGAGATGGCAGTTTGTGTTGGCAGTCACCATAGCCCTTAAGATTTTACCGCTCAGGACAGAGCAAGTGGACAAAAAGCAGAGATCTCAACTCTCCCTGGAGAGGAATACCCCAGCTCTTGTGGGGGTTACAAAGAGGACTGCCTTTCTCCTGAGGGGCAGTGAGAAAAATTACAGCAGTTTAGTTGGCAGGTGTCCCTCCCCCCAAGTCGTGATAGAGGGAAAAGATTAAAAGCCCCAGTTTAGTTTCTCCCTGAAGAGAGAAAGAGGTAGAACACACATTTATTGCCCAGTGTTTTTTATTTGTTATTGACACTATTACAGATACCCCCCCATTACCCCCACCTCTACCCTACCACTGCCACCACTGCCTTGGCCTTCACCACTCTGTTGTCTGTGTCTATGAGCTATGTATATATGTTCTTTGGCTACTCTCTTCACCTTCTTTTATGCAGTCCTCCCATCCCCTCCCCTTTGACAGCTATCAGTCCGTTCTACATATCCATGCCTTTGGTTCTATTTTGTTCATCAGATTCCACATATAAATTAGATTATATATGGTGTTTTTCTTTTACTGGCTCATTTCATTTAGCATAATACTCTCCAGATCTCTGCATGCTGTCTCAGAGGATAAAAATCCTTCATTTTTACAGCTGCATAGTATTCCATTATGTAAATGTACTATAATTTTTTTTTTTTATTCACTCATATACTGATTGGCACTTGGGCTGTTTCCAGATCTTAGCTCTTATAAATAATACTGCTATGAACATAGGGGTGCATGTATTCTTTATGATTAGTGTTTTGGGATTTATAGGATATATTACTAAAAATGGGACCACTAGGATAAAATGCAGTTTCATTTTTTTATATTTTACTGTTTTCCACAGTGACTGTAACCTTTTGTATTCTTGACAACAGTGCACTAAGGTTCCCTTTTCTCTGCATCCTCACCAGCATTTGTTGTGTGTTGATTTGTTGATGATAGCCACTCTGGCAGGTGTGAGGTAATAATTTGTTTTAATTTTAATGTCTCTGATGATTCATGTCTTTATGATAAGCATTATTTCTTATGTCACTTGACCATCGATGTGTCTTTAGAAAAGTATCTTTTCAGTTATATTGCCTACTTTTTAATTATATTGTATTCCTGATGCTGAGTTGTATAAGTTCTATATACATTTTGGAAATTAACCCCTTATCAGAAGTATAGTTGGTGAATATATTCTCTCATACAATGGTTCTCTTTTCATTTTGCTGATGGTTTCTTTTGCTGTGCATAAGCTTTTTAGTTTGATGTAGTCTCATTTAATTTTTTCTTGTTTCCCTTGCACTAGAACGTATTTTGGTAAAAACATGTCTACACAAGATGTCTAAGATTTTATTGCCTATGTTTTCTTCTAAGATTTTTATTGTTTAGTGACTTGATGACCTAGTTTCAGTTTTCGCATGTACCTTTCCAGTTATCCCAACAACATTTATTAAAGAGACTGATTTACTCCATTTTATGTTCTTGCCTCCTTTGTTGAATATTAATTGACCATAAAGGAATGGATCAATTTCTGGGCTCTCTGTTCTGTTCAATTGATCTATATACCTGTTCTTGTGTCAGTGCCAGACTGTTTTAATTATAGTGGCTTTGTAGTATAGTTTGATATTCAGTATTGTGATCCCTCTAACATTATCTTTCTTTCTCAAATTGCTAAGGCTATTTGGGGTCTTTTGGTTTCATATAATTTATTGGGATATTTGTTCTAGATCTATGAAATATGCCATTGGCATTTTAATAGGGATTATGTTAAATCTATAGGTTGATTTGAGTAGTATGGATATTTTAATGATGTTGATTATTTCAAACCATGAACATGGTATATTCTTCCTCGTGTTTGTATCTTCCTCTATTTCTTTCCTCAATGTCCTATAGTTTTCCAAGTAGATGTCCTTTTACCACTTTGGTTAAGTTTATTTGTAGATACCTTATTTTTGTTGATGCAATAGTAAATGAGATTGGTTTCTTAAGTTCTCTCTCTGATAGTTCACTACTGGTTTATAAAAATTCCACTGATTTTGGGTTGTTAATTTTATATACTGGTACTTTGCTGAATTGATTTATTATGAGAGAATCTTACAGGCAGCGGATTTAGATTTCTCTGTACGGTGTCATATCATCTGCAAATGATGACAGTTTTACTTCCTTCTTTCCAATTTGGATGACTTATTTTTTCTTCCTCTTGTCTGATTGCTCTGGGTAGGACTTCCAGTACTATGTTGAAAAAGAGTGAAAATTCCTGTTTTATTTCTGATCTTAAGGGAAAAGATTTTAGTTTTTGCTTATTGAGTATGATATTGGCTGAAGGTTTTTCATATATGTCCTTCATTACACTGAGGTATGATCCCTCTAATCCCATGTTGATAGGAGTTCTTATCATAATGGGTGCTGGATTTTATCAAATGCTTTTTCTATATCTATTGAAATGGTCATGTGATTCTTATCTTTCCTTTTGATTCTGTGATGTATCACATTTATTGATTTGTGAATATTCTACCAACCCTGTATCCCCAGAATAAGTCCTACTTGGTCATGAAGGATGATCATTTTAATGTATTGCTGGATCTGATTTGCTAATATTTTGTTGAGGAGATTAGCATCTATATTCATAAGGGACATTGGCCTATAATTTAATTTCTTTGTAGTATCTTTATCTGGTTTTGAACTAGGACAATGCTGATATTGTAAAATGAATTTGAATGTCTTTCCTCCTCTTGAAATTTTTTGGAGTAGTTTGAGGTTTTTGTTCTTTGAATATTTGTTAGAATTCACCTGTGAAGCTATGTATTTGGGTCTCTCAATAAAAATAAAGAACAAAAGATAAAAATAAATAAAAACTCCCAGCAAGTGGGAGTCCTGGACCACTTATGCATATGAGTCATGTTTTCTTATCCATTCAGCTTCCATATACCTTATCTTTTGATTGGCGCATTTAATCCATTTACATTTAAGGTTATTATTGATAGACATTTATTTCCTTTGTTCTCTTTATACCTATGTTCCTTTCTCTATTTCTTCTTCTTAAAGCAGTCCCTTTAACATTACTTTCAATTCTGGCTTGGTGGTAAAATATTTCTTTCACCCTTTTCTTTTCTAGGATGCTTTTTATTTCATCTTTAATTTTAAATGATAGCTTTGATGGATAGAGTAGTCTTTGACTCAGGTCCTTGCTTTTCATCACTTTGAGTACTTCATGCCAATCCCTTCTAGCCTGAAATATTTTTGTTGAGAAATCAGCTGACAGCCTTATGGGAACTCCCTTGTAGGTAACTTTCTATCTCTATCTTGCTGCCAGTAAGATTCTCTCTTTATATTTAACTTTTGCCATTTTAATTATGATGTGTCTTGGTATGGGTCTCTTTGTGTTCATGTTGATTGGGATTCTCCTTGCTTCTCTGAACTTGTGTGCCTTTTTCCTTAACCAGGTTAGGCAGATTTTCTGTCATTATATAGAGTTGACATCAATAGCACAATCCATAAATATAAAAATTGATAAATTTTGTCTTCATCAAAATAAAAATAAAAAATTCACTCTGTGAAAGACTCCATTAAGAGGATAAAATTTCTAGGCACAGAATAGGAGAAAATATCTGCAAATCGCATATTTGCCATAGGACTACAATCCAGTATGTATAAATAACTCTCAAAACTTGGTAGTTAAAAGTAAACAAACCAATATGAACATGGGTGAAAGACAGACATTTCACCAAAGATGAGCAGATGGCAAATGAGCACATAAAAAGTAGTACACTGTCATTAACTATTAGAGAAATGCAAATTAAAGTCACAATGAGATACCACTATATACTTATCTGAATGGCTACCCCAAAAATTCGTGACAACACTAAATACCGGTGAGGATGTGAAGAAACCAGATCATTATACATAACTGATAGGAATAGAAAATGATACAAACAGCCTGGGAAATAGTTTGACAGTTTCTTAAAAAAAGTATATATCAACTAACATACAACTCATACACACACTCTTGAGCATTTATTCCAGAGAAACAAAGGCAAATGTTCACACAAACCCTATATATGAATCACATTTACTGTGGCCTTATTCATAAGAGTTTAAAACTAGAAACAGCCCAGATGTTTTTCAATGGGTAAATGATTTAAAAAATACACAAAACTTTGATACATCAATTTCATGCTGTGTGGGCTGAATTTTGTTCCCTTGAAAATTAATATGCTGAAATTTTAACCCTCAAGTACCCCAGAATGAGATTATTTTTGGAAATAGAGTTTTTGAGTGTGCCTTAATTCAAAATCGCTGCTGTTTTAATAAGAAGATATTTGGGAGAAGAACCAAGAAGGCGGCCTAGGTAGTCTCCTAAGCTGCCTCCTCATCAGCAATTTCTTAAAAACACACACCAGACAACTAAAATAAAAAAGGACTTCATCAAAACCACAGGAAAGCTGGCGGAGTAGGATATCTACAACTAGAAAGAAGGAGAGGGCCTCATGGATCGGACTGAGAGTCACAAAGCGCTGAGGTAGGCAAACACTTGCTTGGAGAGTTGGTGCTGCCGAATGCCTGCCTGGCTGTAGGGGAGGAATTCTTGATTGCACGGAACCCTTTCCGACTGTACTGAACCCCAACCGCGATGAAACCCCATGGTGGTCCCAGGCTCATACGGGTGGAGTCTGGACTGTAGAGAAAGGCACCTAGAGACTCAGAGAATGGGAGACTAGGGACCCGGGAGCCACAGGCAGCAGGGTCTACAGTAGTGCTTGAGTGAGTACATGCAGAGGTCTGACCATGGACGCTGCCTCCTCCTCTCCATACTGAAAGGAGTCAGAAGATCCAGGTCTGACCAAGGAGGCAGCTTATCCTTAGCAGAAGGAGTCAGAAGCTCCAGACTACAGAGACCAGCCCTAGTCTGGGTGAGTCCCTGGGGTACCCACGCTCTTGCACTGGAAACCTAGGACTGTCAGGTGGAAACTCAGGGAAGCCGTAGAAGGCAGATGTCAGGCAGAAAATCAGGTGAGTGCACAAGGGCAGGGCAGAAGCCAAGACTGTCAGTTCAGCCCTGAGACTCTGCCCCATCCAAGCTGAGCAGAGGCTTCTGCAGTTTTTCAAGTCTGATCCTATAAGACTGTCTTCAATACAGAAGTTATCCCAGAGTAGACACAGCTAATACCCACATCCAAATGGCCTGAATGTCAGTTCACAACAATAAAGACTTAGCTACAACAAGGCTGTGCACGCAGTACACAAAGGGGAGCACCAAGAGTGTCTACCTCAGATAACTGAGGAGGCTGACCCACTGGGCCATATAGGACAATAAATACAGAAAGCCATCCTACCAACTCTGAAAAACAGCGAAAATGCCGAGACAAGGAAATAGATCTCAAACGAAAGAGATGGTGGATATAGACTTCAGAACTATGGTTCTAAGGTTATGCAAGAATATCCTAGGAAAGGTCAATAAACTTCATGAGACCCAACTAAAAAGTATACATAAACTGACTAAATTGGAAAATATTATGCAGAGATCCAACAGCAGAATGGAGGAACACAAGAATCAGGTCAAGGAGCCAAAATACACTCCTCTGGAGAAGCAAAAAGAAAAGAGAATCCAGAAAGTTGAAGTTAGTATAAGTATCCTCTGGGACAACTTCAAGCGCATCAACATCAGAATTATGGGGGTGCCAGAAGAAGAGGGAGTGCAAAATACTGAAAACATATTTGAAGAAATAATATCAGAAAACTTCCATGACCTGGTGTAAGAAATAGACTTACAAGTACAGGAAGTGTACAGAACCCCAAACAAGAGGAATCCAAAGAAAAATACTCTGAGACACATCATCATCAATATGTTAAGGGCAAAAGACAAAAAGATCTTACAAGCAGCAAGGGAAAAGCAGTTGGTTATCTTTAAGGGAGCACCCATACAACTATCAGCTGATTTCTCAACAGAAACCATGCAGGCCAGAAGGGAGTGGCAAGAAATATTCAAATTGATGAATAGCAAGAACCTACAACCAAGATTACTGTATCCAGCAAAGTTATCATTCAGAATTGAAGGGCAGATAAAGAGCTTCACAGCTAAGAAAAAGTTAAAGGAGTTCATCACCACCAAACCAGTATTATATGAAATGCTGAAAGGTATTACTTCAGAAGAGGAAGAAGGTCAAGTGAATTAAAAATCTGAGAAATAGAATAAACTGGTGAATATATTAGAATTAGGGTCAAAGAAAGGGAGTGGATTGATAATTATCAGAGTGAAAGGGGTGTAGGGGTACAGAAAGAGAATGGATTAAAATCGTATAACCTATGGATAAGGACAATGGGGGGAGGAGTTAAGGGCAGAAGGTGGAATGGAAATCGGGGGGAAGGGAGGTATGGAGAAGAAAAAGGAGAATCAATTGTAATGATATCAGCAATAAAGATTTTTTAAATATTTTTATTAAATTATTATCTGTGTACATATATTACCATTACCCCCCCCAAAAAAAAACATGCCCTCCCTCCCCAGAGTTTTGTGTCCATTGGTTATACTTATATGCATGAGTACAAGAGCTTCGGTTGATCCCTTATCTCGCCCATATCTCCAGCCCCTCCCCGCAGTAATTAGACAGTATGCTTGTTGCTTTACTGTGACTATATCTATCTTATGGTTCATCAGTTTATAATGTTCTTTATTATCCATAAATGAGTGAGGTCATGTGGTGTTTCTCTTTCATTGACTGGCTTATTTCACTCAGCATGATGTTCTCCAATTCAATCCAGGTTGCTACAAATGATGAGAATTCCTTCTTTTTTATGGCAGCATAGTGTTCCATTGTTTAGATATACCATAGTTTTCTGATCCAATCATCTGCTGACGGGCACCTAGGCTGTTCCCAAATCTTAGCTATTGTAAATTGTGCTTCTATGAACATAGGGGTGCATATATCCTTTCTGATTGGTGTTTCTATTTTCTTGGGGTATATTCCTAGTAGTGGGATTACTGGGTCAAATGGGAGTTCCATTTTCAGTTTTTTGAGGAAGCTCCATATTGTTCTCCACAGTGGTTGCACCAACCTGCAATCCCACCAGCAGTGCAGGAGGGTTCCTTTTTCTCAGCAACCTCGCCAACATTTGTTGTTTGTTGACTTGATGTTGGCCATTCTGATAGGTGTAGGATGGTACTGCATTGTCGTTTTGATTTGCATCTCTCGGATAATTAGTGACTTTGAGCATGTTTTCATGTGCCTCTTGGCCTTCCTTCTGTCTTCTTTTGAGAGTATTCTATTTAGTTCCATTGCCCATTTGTTAATTGGCTCATTTATTTTTCTTTTATTGAGTTGAATAAGCTGTCTGTAGATGTTGGAGATTAAACCTTTATCATAGATATCATTTGCAAATATGTTCTCCCATACAGTGGGCTTTCTTGCTGTTTTGTTGATGGTTTCTTTTGCTGTGAAAAAACTTTTTTATTTTGATGTAGTCCCCTTTGTTTATTTTCGCTTTAGCTTCCATTGCCCTAGGGGCAGTATCAATGAAGAAGTTATTTTGGCATATGTCTAAGATTTTACTGCCTGTGGATGCCTCTAGTATTTTTATGGTTTCTTGTCTTACGTTTAAGTCATGTATCCATTTCGAATTTATTTTTGTGTATGGAGTAAGTTGGTGATCTAGTTTCATTCTTTTGCATGTATCTGCCCAGTTTTTCCACCACCATTTATTGAAGAGACTATCTTGACTCCATTGTATATTCGTGCCTCCTTTGTCAAATATTAACTGATCATAGTGTTTTGGATTGATATCTGGATTCTCTATTATATTCCATTGATCTATATGATTATTCTTGTGCCAGTACCAGGCTGTTTTGAGAACAGTGGCTTTGTAATACACCTTGAAATCTGGTATTGAGATCCCTCCTACTTTACTCTTCTTTCTCAAGATTGCTGTGGCTATTCGGAGTCTTTTATTGTTCCAAATGAATTTTTGGAGAGTTCTTTCTAGGTCAGTTAAATAGGCCATTGCTATTTTAATGGGGAGTGCATTGAACCTATAAATTACTTTGGGAAGTATGGACATTTTATTGATGTTGATACCAATCCAGGAACATGGTATGTTCTTCCATCTGTTTACATCTTCCTCTATGTCTTTTTTCAGTGTCGTGTAGTTTTCAGCATATAGGTCTTTTACCTCTTTAGTTAAGTTTATTCCTAGGTATCTTAATTTTTTGGTGCGATGGTAAATGGGATTGCTTTTTTGGTCTGCAATAAAGATTTATTTTGAAAAAAGATTATTTGGGAAAAGACCCATATGGAGGGAAGACAATGTGAAAATACAGGGAAAAGATTGTCCTCTATAAAGCATGAATATGGACCTGAAATAGATCATTCCCTCGTGGCTTAGAAGAAATCAATCTCAATTTCAGACTTTCAGCTTCCAGAACTGTCAGGCAATATTTCTATTGGTTAAGTCACCCAGTCTGTGGTACTTTTTGATGGCTTCCTTAGCAAACTGATACAGGATTGTGATAATTTCTTTTATGTGTCAACTTGGTTAGTCTATAGTACCCAGATATTTGGTTTAGTTGTTGCTGTGAAGATATTTTATATTAAATTAATATTTAAATCAATAGAGTTTGAATAAAGTATAATGGGAGTGGGCTTCATCCACTCAGTTGAAGACCTTAAGAGAAAAAAAAAAAAAAAAAGACTAAGGTTCCCTAAGAAAAAAGGAATTTTGCCTCCAAAATGCCTTCAGACTCAAGTTGCAACATTAACTCTTTCTGTTCTATAGCCTGATGGCAGCTTTTTGTATTATCTTTTTAAAGATTGTTTTGGCTATTCTAAATTGTTTGCATTTCCATGTATATTTTATGATCAGTTTGTTCAGATTTTGGAATTTCTAGCTTCCACAATTGCATAAGCCTGAACTACTGCCTTAGCCTTCCTCCTTCCTACACACACACACACACACACACACACACACACACACACCTAACCTGTTTTGTGTTTCTATGAGGAACTCTGACTACATATAACTCTGCCTATAAGTGCTATGTTACTGAGTTATAAAAATGATCTATTACAACAACCTGGAGGAATAGCCAGATAATTATACTGTTTGGGAGGTGGGGGGAGCCAATTGCAATAATTACTTATTGTAGAATTTTATTTATATAACATTCTTTAAATGAAAATTTACTTTAAAAATTTACCAACAGAATACAGATTAGTAGTTTCCAGAGTTTAAGAAGTGGTGGGATCATGAGAAAAGTAGATATGGCTACAAAATTCTATAACATTTATCTGCTTGGCAATTGAAATGTGTTATATTTTTACTCTATAAATATTAATATCCTGGTTATGATATTACTAGTGACCTGGTACATGAAAGTCATGCACATTAAAAGGGAATTAATTAGAAGAAATAATGTAATATTGCTAGTTGCCCTTTCTCTATAATAGAAGTGTCAGAGATAAAAGAAAATTAGTAAAATCTATATGAAAATCTTCCTCCTGTCAGAGTCTGGGGTGTGCTGTGGGAACCAGAGTAAAGTCCCAATCCACCCATGTGTGCCTCAAAATTGCACAAGACCCAGACCTCGCTGGCCCCACTCTCATTGGGCTAGATTGAGACATGGTTAGCCCCACCCCTGTCAAGCCAGGTTGAGGGCAAGGTTTCACGTCACCTGGACCAGTGCCTGGGCTAGAGGAGTAGCCTAAGGTACCCCGGCCAGCGCAGAGGGGTACAACATTAAGTTCCCAGACCAAGGGGCATGACTTGAGGTGTCCTGTTAATCCCCATCAGGGAGAGAGGCGCAGCCTCATGTCCCCTGGACTAGTGCTGGTGTAAGGGGCATGGCCTGAGGTTCCCTGTCAATCCCTGCATGGCAGGGGGTGCAGCCTCAAGTCCCCAGGCTTGTCACCAGGGTGGGGGGTATGGCCTCAGGTCCTCCAGCCTGGCATCAGGGGAGCATGGCCTGAGGATCCCCAGCATGGCACCAGAGCAGGGAGGGTATCCTGAGGTCCCCCATCAAACCCTGTTGGGCAGGGGGCATGGCCTGAGGTCCCCTGTCAAGCCCTGATGGGCAGGGTGCGCAGCTTCGGTCCCATGGCCTGATGCCGGGACATGGGGTGTGGCCTCAGATCCTCTGGCTCAGTGTCAAGGCAGGGGGGATGTGGTCTGAGGTCCCCCATTAAGCCCTGCTAGATGGAGGGCATGGCCTAAGTTCCCCTATCAAGTCCTACCAGGCAGGGGGTGCAGCCTCAGGTCCCTTTCCTCAGCCTAGCACCAGCAACCTCGGATGCCTGCTGATTGCTCATTATGGGAACTCGGCCTCTTCTGTGAGCACATCCATCTTGTATTATGAGATCCCCGCCTCTGCTTTGGGTGCAGCCATCTTCTTACAACATGATGGTCAATTTGCACATTCCCTCTTTATTTGATAGGATACTGTAGATTTGTAAAGTTATACTACTGGGGATAAATAGGGTTGAGTATATGGGTTCTATCTCTTTTGTTTCTGGAAACTATTTTTTTATTTACAATATCTCAAAATATTAATTTTACTTTAAAAATTTATTTTGTTTCTATACAACATTATTTAACAATTCAAAAATTATATTAACAAAACCACCCCATTTACAAAATATCAACAAAATAAAATATTATTTTGGTGGAGGATCAGATGTACCTGTTCTGAACCTATTCCCAGAGCAGGTAGAAGGAGCGCCTGAGAATCAATCGGGAAGTGTTAGTTGGCAAGCTGAGCGTTTGCGGAGCTCTAGGAGAAGATAGGGGGAGTCTGCTGGACAGGATTTCCTGACCAGGCAGCCCGCTCTGCAGCAGGAACTTCTCCCGGACCTACGGGCTCAGAAGGAAAATTTCGCCATCTTACAAAGACAAGAGGATCTTACCTGAGGCCTGAAAAGCCCACAGCAGTGGAGCCCACCAACAGTTGTGACGCCCCAATTGACATAAAGACATGGATTCAAGGAAGTTCTTCAATCATCCACAGAAAGGTCAGAGTTTGCCTGGGATAACGTGCGGGTTCTGGGTTCCTCCTGTGGCCGTGGCGCCTGTAGTGGTTGCAAGGCCAGAGCAGCTGCAGAGGCTGCAGGGCCAGAGCAGTGGCTCCAAGAGAAGCAGAGGCCCCAGAGATAATTGCGCACTGTAAGTCCCTTTGCGGGGTTTGGTGTGATCTTCCCAAAAACCGGGACTTTTATTTTTTTAAACACCAGGGTGCGTGGGGCAAATTGTTAAGAATCTGGACTATCTGGTCATAAGCGGAACATCTGGAAACCTTGGTGCAGACCCATCCTGTGCCTGATCCCCCTTGTCTCCTGGCTTAAGAGCACCAAGGAAAGACTGCCTGGTTTGGCATATCATGGGAGTCTGCAGGAGGAAATGGCCTGCCTGGAAACAAGGGACCTGAACAGGAGCCACCATAGAGAGCACCATAGAGAAAAGAAGGGAAGACAGAGAAGACAACCCATAAACACTGCCACCTAGCGGCTACAAACTGCCCTTTTTATTTTATTTTTTTTTTTACTACTTTTAATTAATCAAAAATAAACAGAAGAAATAGCCTACAAAACTGAGGTGCAGTGGAACGCAGGGAACTGCAATATTGGACCGAGAAACAGGCGTGCCAAATAGAAAAACAGAGGAAGTGAATGACCACTACTACACATGTTTATGCTAATTTTTCTATATTTTGTATTATTTTCATGTTTTACAATTTTTATTTTCTTTTCTTTTATTTTACATTCTTTACTTAAGAAACATTTTTTTTCCCTCACTGGATGTTACCTAATAATAATTACATTTTTTTAGTTCCAATCATCATTATTAATACTGCTATTTTGCACTTTTTGTTTCCTTTTTATTTTTATTTTTTTAAGTACCATTTTATTTTCTCTTTATTTTACACTGAGATTAATCTTCATTCTAGTTATATCCCTACTATAACATCGTTCAACCTTATCTCAACTCAACCACTACGCCATCACTCTATTTCTAACCTATCACTTTTCATCTCCTTTATCTTAACCCTTTCCTGCGGTAGAGTTTCCCTTTTCTTTCTGTACACCCCTAGCTAAAATTCTCACCCTACTTATATACCTAGTTTCCAACCCACTGTTCCAAGTAAATAAATACCACTCTCTTCACTATATTAACTACTAAAAATTTTTTTTAAAAATAACTGGTTTACTCTCTGTCCTTATGTTGATGTTTGTGTGAATGTTGATTATATCAAATTTTGATGTTTTCTACTGAGATCCATATGCTTATTCTTTTGTTGTTAAGTTGCTTAGTATTTTGTAATTGCTCTGTTTTTGTATGTTTTTTACTTCTGTTTATCCTAGACTTGCTTGAAATTAGTGGATATTGTATTGTTGGTGGCATTTGCTGGGATTAGTGGTTGTCCTATTGGAATTTTCTCCATATATATATATATATATATATATATATATATATATATTATATATATAGTTTGTTCCCCTTTTCTCTCTTAGTCTGCTTCTTCTATCTCTCTCTCTCTCTCTCTCTCTCTCATTCTCACTCTCTCTCTCTCTCTCTCTCTCTCTCTCTCTCTCTCTCTCTTTTCTCTTTCTGTTACCCAACGTCTTTTTGACACTACTTTTTTTTTCTTTTTTATTATTATCTTTATTTATACCTCTTTTTATATTTTTTCCTCTCTTTCTCTCTCTTTTTTTAATCTTTTATCTTTCTCTCCTCTCCTTTAATTTGCCTTTCTCTAGTGGTCACCTTTATTAGAGGTTATTAATTTCCCAACTACATTCCTGTTCAATGCCTTTTGTGTTGTACCTGGTAGTGTTTATTGTGTGCCTTTAAATCAACGCAGGAGAAAGAGAAATACATAACTAGATATCCTAAAAAGAGAAATAATGGGGAGACAAAACAATAGTCCACAAATGAAAGAAAAGCAGGCATCACCAAAAAAGGAAGTAAACCACTTAGAGACAAGAAACCTACCAGAGCAAGAATTCAGAGTAATGATCATAAGATGGCTTAAAAAAATGAAAGACAAATTTGACAATATGAGTAAGACCAAAGATGAAATGAAGAAGAACCAAGAGGATCTAAAGGAGAACCAAGAGGAAATGAAAAATGACATCGCTACTATAAAGAACTCAATAGAAAGCATCAAGAGTAGACTAGAAGAAGCAGAGGACCTCATCAGTGAGCTAGAAGACAAGATGGAACAAAATACACAATTAGAGCAGCTTATAGAAAGAAAAATTGAAAAGCAGGAGGAGAGCCTACAGGAGTTTGGGACAATACAAAACAAAACAATATTAGAATAATAGGGGTTCCAGGAGGAAAGGAAACTGAGGAACACATGGAAAATGTATTTCAAGAAATAATGGCAGAAAACTTCCCTGAGATAGAGAAGAAAAACCCCACACAAATACAAGATGCTCACAGAATCCCAAACAAAATGAATCCCAAAAGACCAACGCCAAGGTATATTATATTTAAATTGGCAAACACCAACAACAAAGTAAGAATCTTAAAAGCAGCCAGAGAGAAACAGAAAGTTACATATAAAGGAACACCCATCAGAGTAGCAACTGATTTCTCAACAGAAACTCATCAGGCCAGAAGGGAATGGGATAAAGTATACACAGTCATGCAAAGGAAGGGTCTGAATCCAAGAGTACTGTACCCAGCAAGGCTATCAATCAAAATTGAAGGAGAAATCAGGAGCTTCACAGACAAAAGAAAAAAAAAAGCTAAAGGAATTTATCTCCACCAAACCAGCAATGCAAGAAATGAGAAAGGATCTACTTTAAAAATAAAGAAATAGGAAGCAAAGAAGGGACACAGGGGTACACAATTAAAAATGTCATCATATACCTATCTATCAATAATAACTTTAAATATAAATGATTTAAATGCTCCAATCAAAAGACATAGGGTAACAGATTGGATAAAAAACAAGACCCATATATCTGCTGTCTACAAGAAACCCATTTCAGAAAAAAGGCACACACTGACTGAGGGTGAAGGAATGGGAAAAGGTTTTCCAGGCAAATGGAAATGAAAAAAAAAAAAGCTGGGGTATCAATACTTATATCTGACAAATTATATCTCAAAGTGAAGGACATAACAAGAGATAATGAAAGGGACTTCATAGTACTAAGAGGAGCAATCCAACAAGAAGAAATAACCCTGGTAAACATATATGCACCCAATACAGGAGCACCCTAATACATAAAAAAACTGCTGGAGGACATTAAGGGAGAGATTAATAACAATACAATTATAGTAGGAGATTTTTTTTTTGAGTTTTTTTTTTAAATTTTATTTTATTAAGGTATTTTCTGTGTACATAGTTTACCATCGCCCCCCCTCACCTCCCATTTATGCCGTCCCTCCCCAGAGTTCTGTGTTCATTGGTTGTACTTATGTTCATGCATACCAGTCTCTCGGTTGTTCTCCTATCTCCCCCCAGGTCTCCTTCCCCTCCCCCCTGTCTTTTGACAATCTGCTTGTTTCATGGTGACCATCTCCGGACCCCATGAATAAAATCTGCTCCTCATTTGGCAGTCTGCTTGTTTTATGGTGACTATCTCAGGACCATATGAATAGAGTCCGCTCCTCCTCTGGTTTTCACCGCCCCTTCCCCTGGGTCCCACTGCTTCCCCTGGGACACACGGCTCGCCTGGGGCACACTGCACCCTGGGACACTCGGCTCACCCGGGGCACTCGGCCCCCTGGGACACTCGGCTCACCCGGGGCACTCGGCCCCCTGGGACACTCGGCTCACCCGGGGCACTCGGCCCCCTGGGACACTCGGCTCACCCGGGGCACTCGGCCCCCTGGGACACTCGGCTCACCCGGGGCACTCGGCCCCCTGGGACACTCGGCTCACCCGGGGCACTCGGCCCCCTGGGACACTCGGCTCACCCGGGACACCCTTCCCCTTTGGGGGGTACAGCTTACCCGGGGCACATGGCCCCCTGGGACACTCGGCTCACCCGGGGCACTCGGCCCCCTGGGACACTCGGCTCACCCGGGGCACATGGCCCCCTGGGACACTCGGCTCACCCGGGGCACTCGGCTCCCTAGTAGGAGATTTTAATACCCCATTGTCACCTTTGGACAACTCATCTAACAAAAAATCAGCAAAGAAACATCAACGCTAAATGGCACATTAGGCCAGTTGGAATTAATCGACATCTTCAGAACATTTGACCCCAAAGCCACAGAATACACATTCTTTTCAAGTGCACATGGGTCATTTTCAAAGATAGATGACATGTTGGGACATAGGCAAAGTCTCTTCAAATACAAGAAGATAGAAATCATATCAAGTATCTTCTTAGATCATAATGGAATAAAATTGGAAATCAACTACAATAAAAATAATCCAAAGAAATAAAACACATGGAGACTAAATAGCATGCTATTGAACAAGTACTGGGTTACAAAAGAAATCAAGGAAGAAATTAAAAACATCATGGCAACAAATGACAATGAAAACACAACTACCCAAAATCTATGGGACACAGCAAAAGCAGTCTTGAGAGGGTAGTTCATATCTCTGCAAGCCTATTGTAAAAGACACGAAAAAATGGTAACGAATTATCTAACTCTAGAACTCAAAGAGTTAAAAAAAAAAAAAAGAACAACAAGAAAATCCCAGTGTATGCAGAAGGAAGGAAATAACAAAAATCAGAGCTGAGATAAATGACATAGAGACCAAAGAAACAATATATAAGATCAACAAAACCAAGAGTTGGTTCTTTGAAAGAATAAAAAAAGACTAATGATCCTCTAGCCAGACTAACCAAAAATCAAAGAGAGAGGACCCAAATAAACAAAATCAGAAATGAAAGAGGAGAAATAACAACAGACCCTGCCAAAATACAAAGGATTATTACAAAATACTACGAACAAATCTATTCCAACAAACTGGACAACCTGGAGGAAATGGACATTTTCCTTGAAAAATATAACCTGCCAAAACTCAATCAGGAAGAATCTAAAAACCTCAATAGACCAGTGAGTAGGGAAGAAATTGAAGCTGTCATCAAAAACCTTCCAGCAAACAAAAACCCAGGGCCAGATGGCTTCACAGGAGAGTTTTACCAGACATTCAAGGAAGAACTAAAACCCATCCTCCTCAGACTATTCCAAAAAATTCAAGAGGAAGGAACCTTTCCAAACTCCTTCTATGAAGCCAACATCACCCTAATACCAAAACCAGGTAAAGACAACACAATGAAAGAGACTTACAGGCCAATATCCCTCATGAACATGGATGCCAAAATCCTCAACAAAATTCTAGCAAATCAGCTCCAACAGAACATCAGAAAGATCATACACCACGACCAAGTTGGATTTAATCCTGGAATGCAAGGATGGTAAAATATCTGCAAATCAATAAATGTGATACATCACATAAACAAACTGAAAGTTAAAAATCATATATTCATATAAATTGATGCAGAAAAAGTATTTGATAAAATCTGACACCCTTTCCTGATAAAAAAGCCTCAACAAGATGGGATTACAAGGATCATGCCTCAACATAATAAAAGCTATCTACAATAAACCTACAGCAAACATCATACTCAATGGGCAAAAACTAAAACCATTCCTTCTAAGAACAGGAATAAGACAGGGATGCCCACTCTCACCACTCCTGTTTGACATAGTACTGGAAGTACTAGCCATTGCAATCAGAAAAGAAGAGGAAATAAAAGGCATCCAAATTGGAAAAGAAGAAGTTAAGCTGTCCCTATTTGCAGATCATATGATATTGTACATAAAAAATCCAAAAGACTCCATCAAAAAAACTAATAGACTTAATAAATGAATTTGGCAATGTAGCAGGATACAAAATCAACGCCAAGAAATCTATGGCATTTTTATACACCAATAGTGAACTTACAGAAACAGAGACTAAAAAAGCAATGCCATTAACATCACACCAAAAAAAAAAAAAATACCTATGAATAAACTTAACTAAGGAGGTAAAAGACCTATATGCAGAAAACTACAGGACACTGAAAAAAGAAATAGAGGAAGATGTAAACAGATGGAAGAACATTCCATGTTCATGGATTGATATAATCAACATCATCAAAATGTCCATACTTCACAAAGCAATTTATAAGTTCAATGCACTCCCCATTAAAATACCAACGGCATATTACACATACCTAGAAAGAACTCTCCAAAAGTTCATTTGGAACAATAAAAGACCCCGAATAGCCACAGCAATCTTGAGAAAGAAGAGTAAAGTTGGAGGGATCTTAATACCAGATTTCAAGCTGTATTACAATGCAACTGTTCTCAAAACAGCCTGGTACTGGCACAAGAACAGAAATATAGATCAATGGGATAGATTAGAGAATCCAGATATCAACCCAAATCAATATGCTCAATTAATACTTTACAAAGGAGGCATGAGCATACAATAGAGTCAAGATAGTCTCTTCAATAAATGGTGTTGGGAAAATTGGACAGATACATGCAAAAGATTGAAGATAGATCACCAACTTACACCATACACAAAAATAAATTCGAAATGAATACATGACTTAAACGTAAGACGGGAAACCATAAAAATACTAGAGACATCCACAGGAAGCAAAATCTCAGACGTATGCCAAAAGAACTTCTTCACTGATACTGCCCTTAAGGCAATGGAAGCTAAAGAGAAAATAAACAAATGGGACTACATCAAAATAAAAAGCTTTTTTACAGCAAAAGAAATCATCAACAAATCAACAAGAAATCCCAGGGTATGGGAGAACATATTTGCAAATGATATCACTGATAAAGGTTAATATCCAACATCTACAGACAGCTTGTAAAACTCAATAAAAGGAAAATAAATGAGCCAGTTAAAAAATGGGCAATGGACATAAATAGGATCCTCTCAAAAAAAGACAGAAGGAAGGCTAAGAGGTACATGAAAACCTGCTCAAAGTCACTAATTATCTGAGAGATGAAAATCAAAACAACAATGCGGTACCATCTCACACCTGTCAGAATGGCCAACATCAACAAAACAACAAAAGACCAATGTTGGTGAGGTTGCAGAGAAATAGGAACCCTTGTGCACTATTGGTGGGATTGCAGGTTGGTGCAACCACTGTGGAAAACAATATGGAGCTTCCTCAAAAAACTGAAAATGGAACTCCCATTTGACCCAGTAATCCCTCTACTAGGAATATATCCCAAGAAAATAAAAACATCAATTAGAAAGGACATATGCACCCCTGTGTTCATAGTAGCACAATTTATAATAGCTAGGATTTGGAAACAGGCTAGGTGCCCATCAGCAGATGAATGGATTAGGAAACTAAGGTACAACTACACAATGGAATACCATGCTGCCATAAAAAAGGAATTATCATCATTTGTAGCAACCTGGATGGAATTGGAGAACATCATGCTGAATGAAATAAGCCAGTCAATGAAAGAGAAACACTACATGACCTCACTCATTTATGGATAATAAAGAACATTATAAACTAATGAACAGAAAGATAGATATAGTGACAGTAAAGCAACAAGGAGACTGTCAAATGAGGGAGGGTAGGGTGATCTGGGGGAGATAAGAGATCAACTGAAGGACTGGTATGCATGCATATAAGTACAACCAATGGACACAAAACTCTGGGGAGGGAGGGCATGTATGGGAGGTGGGAGAAGGGCAATGGTAAGCTATGTACACATATAATACCTTAATAATAATAAAAACTTTTAAAAATAAAATAAAATTATCAAGACAAAATAAATAAATAAATAAATAAATAAATAAATAAATAAAATGTTGAATCAGCTTTGAAAAATATTAAGCATACATTTACCAAATTAATTATAACTCTTCTCCAAAAATTATAATATATTATTGCAGTGAATTAAACATTATTTAAATGAATGGAATAAAGTCCATATTTCGTCACCAAAATACTACATTTAATATAATGAAGTTTGAATTATTCCCAATCTGATCTACAGATTCTGTGTAATCACTAGTAAAATCTCACCTGCTAGCTTTTTTTTTGTAGAAATTGACTAGATGATCCTAAAATTTATATAAAAATGAAAGCAATTTAGAATAGCAATATATATATATATATATATATATATATATATATATATATATATATAATCTAGCCAAGGCAATACTGGCATAAAGGTACAAATATAGACTAATGGAATAGAGTGGGGAATCTAGAAATAAGGCCATACATATGTGGTCTATTGATTTTCACCAATGTTCATGAATTCATTTATGAGGGAAAGGATAATCTCATCAAGAAATGTTTCTACAACAGCTGGATGATCACACACACAAAAGTATGATGTTGGATTCTACCTTATAGTATAAACACAAGTGTACTCAAAGTGTATCATAGATTTAAATAAAATAGCAAAAATAAAATAAAATAAAATAAAACTCTGAGAAGAAAATTTAGCAGTATGCCCAGTTTCTTGTTACAGCATTACAAAGAGTTCAGCAATCTGGAGAAAGGCTGTGTGTATAAGAGTCCAAATACAAAAGATAATTTTGAAAGGCATATGGGGTCAGAGGAGCTTCAACTAAAGGAACTTAAGTTTCTTAGTTCCCCTTGTCTCAGGACCCTTGCTTTTAATTAACACAACTTGTCTTAAAGCAAGATGGAGAAAATACACTTGAAAGGGTAGTATACAGAAGCATTGCCAGATTGAAGAATTGCCTATAGCTGATCAGGTGTTTGGCCAACAGATTGCAATAACATGTAGCTTAAGATGCTCTGAGCTGTCTGGCAGTGAACAATCATCCTATTCAGGTTTGGGGGAAGTGCCTTTTAGCCATTCCAACAGGTGATTGCGTATGTGACTCAGCCCTTGTTTAGCTCTCAAGTTTAATCAACCTTTTGATGAAACTTTTGCAATTATGACATGCTGGAATTGGCTTCTGGCAGCAGTAATTCTTGATGACCTTGAGTTGGGCAATTATTTCTTACATACCACACCAAAAGCAGAACCAACTACCAGGACAAAAGAGAACTTAAACCTTATCAAAAATAAAAACATTGCTGCACATGATATCAAAAAGGTGAAAATCAGCACACAGATGGAAGAAAATATGCACAAATATATTTTATGAGGAAGCTATTTCCAGAATATCTGAAAAAAATCTTGCAATTTAATAATATAAAGACAAATCCAATTTAAAAATGGGCATCGGCTCTGAATAGACACTTCTTAAAAATGGTATAAAAATACTGACCAGTACATTAGAAGCAGCTCCACATCATTATCCATCAGTGGAATGCAATTCAAAACCACAATAAGATTTAACTTCATATTCATTAGAATATTTCAAATAAAAAGGAAAAAAAAGTGTTGGTGAAGATGTGAGAAAATTGTAATCATCATTGTTGGTGGAAATGTAAAATGTAGCTACTTTGGGAAATATCTGACAGTTCCTCAAAACACAGAGTTGCCATATGATACAGAAATTGTATTCCTAAGTATATACCTAAGAAAATTTAATGTGCATGTTCACAATATAATTAATACACAAATATTCAAAGCAATATAACAAAAAAGGAAACAACACTCATGTACATTAGCTGGTACATGGTTAAGCAATGTGTATGTATGTGTGTAAAGCCCAAGGGATCATCTGACCATCTGACCAATAGTTATGACGTACAATGATCACCAGGGGGCAGACACTCAATGCAGGAGCTACTGAGCTGCAGTGACTTGGCAGCTGTGGTTCCTGGGTAATGTACCTAGAACCAGAGAGAAGGGAGCCCAATTCCAGGATGCATCACCTGAGAAACACTTTCTTGCAATCTGGGACCCCTCAAGGGGATATTGGAGAGCTGTTTTCATCCCAATCCCCTCAGGCCAGTTCAAGGGATCCCACTAGTGAATGATTCCATGCACTGGGCCTCTAGTAGTATAAAAATGAATAAAGGCTATAAAAATAATTAATTAATGATTCTTGATACAACATTGATGAGTCTTGAAAATGGTATGCTAAGTGATAGAAACCATGTATCATGTGATTCAATTTATGAAATGAATAAGATAGGTAAATCAGTAAAACATAAGAATGACCAGTAATTGGTATAGTGTTTCTTTCTGAGTGATGAAAATATTTTAAACTGAGATTGTAATGATGATTGTTTAACTCTAAATAACAAAACTGTTTAATATTATCATTGAATTATACACTTTCAACAGATGAATTTTATGATTCTTGAATTATATCTCTTAAAGTTGTTAAAATAAAATCAAAATTAAAAAAACTTAAAAACTAGAGAGTAATATTTGTGTATAGTTATCTTTGTTTTATCCTTAATTTATATAATTATGATACTGTTTTCCAATGTTATTTAGATAATTATTTCCTTCAGTGTGCCTATATTATTTGTAGATAACACAGTAAATTTCTTTTTATTGTTTATATACTATCTTAGGTAACCCACATCCTTTGTGATTTTAATTGTTTATCAACCTTTTGTGTTTCTTAAATGTTAACATTGTTCTGAAAAGCAACATTATAAACAATAGTATACCCAGAGGTGCATCATTAACTTCCAACTTACGTCCTCAAACTAGAAAACATTTTCTAATGTTTCCACCAAATTCCTACTTAAACCATGTTAGGTAACTCATCTCTTTAGTTTCTGGGTTGTTCTTTCTGTATTTTCTTTCTGCACAAGTTAACAGATGTGTCTACCAGTGTATTTCCTTATATATCCTTCTTATAAAATTTTAGCATATTACTGAAACCAGTTTGGCTCAGTGGATAGAGCATCTACCTGCAGACTGAAAGGTCCCAGGTTCAAAGATGTTTCTAACTCTCTAAACCTCTCTCTTCCTCTCTGTAAAAATTCATATATATATATATATATATATATATATATATATATATATATATATATATATATATAAATTTTTTTAAAGAGTTGCTGCAATTCCATCTTTGGCCATGGATTATGTTGTTACAGGGGCACTGTTGGCCCCAAATCTCATTTACTGCACACTTGCATTTGCATTCTACACCCTGTAAGACAGCAACTTTGCAGAGTACCCTTTTGCACTCTTGGACCCCTTAAGAGATGTCAGAGAGGTGGTTTAGGCATGATCCCAGCAGGCCAGGCAAAGGGACCGCACCTGTTGATAGGACCCCCGTTCATTCTGCAGACACCCTGCAAGCCGTGGTGCCACCCCAGGTACAGCAGGCTGGGGAGGGACTACGGGAGGTTGGCTTTAGGCAAAGACCAGCCTATCTTGCCCCATCCCATCCCACCAGCCACCTTCTAATTAATTTTATTTCAATGTGCATGAATCCATGCACTGGGTCACTAGTTGTATTATAATTATGTGATGTGTTAAATTTGGCAATAAAATAATATGTAAGTGTATCAAAACAACATAACATGCAACTTACATAATGTTACACGTCAAATATATTCAATAATACATTTTTTTTAAAGTAAGAATTTTATTTGGGCTTGTCAATTTGTCAGTAAATGATAGCAGATGTTAATTCTAGATGAAGGCTATCCTTTAGAAAATGTGGCTCTTTACTGATAATAATATAAAATCCAAGGTATTGTAATTTTAGTGTTCATCTTTATCCTTCCTCACTGTTTTTACCTCTCAGCCATCACTAGATTAATTTCTGTGACATTTCTGAAATGGCCTCATTGAAACTCATGCATATGAAATCATTATATAATAGAAAATACAAAAACACTGCATTTTCAAAAGCACTAAATTGCTTTCAGAATGAATCGGTGGCCAAAAGTTTGTTTAAAATGACTTTTTAACTTGTCAGGACATGTATTTCAATTTTTGATAGATAAGAAATATAGATGTTTATTTAAGTAGAAGTGTTGTGATTTTTTTCTATGGAGGGGAGATATCATGGTTGAATGCTTCCATCAAAAAATGACTACTGCATAGTATTAAAGAAACATTTTATTCTATTTTCCACTCCTCAGGAAATATGGTACTCTATAGATTTTGTATTTTTAGAATGTTCAAGTCATTGCTAAGGAGTCATGTAGTAGAGACCTTATGATGTCTTCTCTGGGATAAATCAGTTAATCTTTTTTTTCAACAGAATACTAAGACTTTTTTCTTACTAACTTTTATGTATACTGTCTGGTTCAGTCATCATACAATGAAATAGATTATTGTATTAGACTATAGACTTAATATTGAATTAATGTTATTATACTTTTCTCTATCCTTAACTTCTTCCTTTAAAACATGGGTGGGAAAGCTTTTTTCTGCCCAGGGCCATTTGGATATTTATAATATTATTCATGGGCCATACAAAATTTTCAATTTTAAAATTAGCCTGTTATATTTGTTCAGACATTTAATTAACTCATCCCTAATGCCTTAGCAGGGCCAGACCAAATGATTTTGCCAGCCTTATATGACTCATGGACCAGACCTTCTCCATCCCTGTTTTAAAAATTGCAGCATTATATTTTGTTTCATGAACTTTTAAAAACTGATAACCAGCACCTATATGTATAGAAAAACAGAAAATATGGGATAATAACCTTTCTGAGCATTAGTATCTACTGTGTGCCAAGACTTGCATTTGTTATAGAAAGTAACCCAGTTAATCCTCAAAATACTACGTGAAATAGGTGTTACAAAATCCATTACACAGAAGAGGAAACTGAGTTTCAGAGAATTAAAAAAAATTGTCTATCATATGGCTAAAAAGTGGTGTTGTCAAGATCAGACATAGGCTTGTATAATTCCAAAGATGATTCTCTACTATACCAAGCCACATTGAGAAATACTTTATTTTGCATATTAATGAAGTAAATAAACTATCTTTCTTATGATGTAATTAAATATGCTTGGAGCACTGTGGTTGAGTGTTACTATTTATTCCTTTTAAAATTTTGCAGCTGGGTGTTTCTCACATTGCAAAATATTTTTTTTTTGCCTCAATAGGACTCATTTGATGAAAAAGCACCTCACTTTGCTCAGCCAGAGTCCAGCAAAGTTGATTGAGCACCTTCCTATGCACAGACAGGTTGCCTGTTTGATTCCTGGTCAGGACTCAAACCTGGGTTGTGGACTTGATTCCCAGTCAGAGCAACTGATCAATCTCTCTCTCTCTCTCTCTCTCTCTCTCTCTCTCTCTCTCTCTCTCTCTCTCTCTCTTTTCTCTTCTCTTCTCTTCTCTTCTCTTCTCTTCTCTTCTCTTCTCTTCTCTTCTCTTCTCTTCTCTTCTCTTCTCTTCTCTTCTCTTTCTAAGAATGTCCTTAGGTGAGGATTAAAAGCAAAAACCAAATAGTAATAATAATAATAATAATAATGATAATAATATCACCTTGTTCTGTTTTCTGTCCTCTAAATATATCATCTTCTTGTGATAGCTGAAATGTTGAAAAATATATATGAGCAGAGAATTCATTTTGAAGTACCAAAGTTAATCAATTTAATTTTAAAAACATGTCCTAAAATTTGAGTACTCTTCTTGCTTACAATCCTAAAATTTGAGTACTCTTCCTGCTTATAAATGAATGCTTTGAGAGTGTTTTAAAATAATTTATGTCAGAGATGCACATGCTAAAATGCTTTCTTTCTATCTTGAAGCAAACTAGAGAAAAGACCTAATGTGTGTTGGATCCTAATGCTTGTTTAAGGTCCCTCCTAAATATCCCTATAAAATTTACAGTTGATATTGACACAAGTCTTCCTGTCATGGGAAAATTAAAGTGTTCTCTAAGCTAAAACTTGCCAATTTTTTTTCTGAAAAGGAAGTGAATTTTTGTCGTCCTAGGTCATACACAATCTCTACTTAGCCATTGTCTCCATTTCCTTCTCTTTCTTCTTTTCATTCTTTTTCTAACCCTTTAATCATGTAAGAAAAATACCACATTTTTATCTAGTGGATCTTACAGCAAATAATGCTGCTTGCTCAAAGTGGGCATAGCTCTGAAATAATTATTTATTTTTCTTTTCTTTTTAAAGTCATAAACTTTTTATACTCACAGGAAAACAACTATCCACATGTCTAAAGGACATCTCAATGTTAATTCTGCCAAAATCAAAGGAATTGTTTAGAGTAAAACATTCCTATTTTATAAATGATTCTAAGAAAATACATCTAGTAAGTTAAGATTTTAAATTTTGTTGCTTTCTCACTTTAACCATCTTCTTAAGAATCAGTACCACTTAAAATTAGAAATATACAGGAGTCAATTTCAGGTTATTTCAGAGTTGTGGAATACATTTTTTTTCATCTTTACCCTTGATACTTCTTAGGTTAAAAAAATAATTCTAAGTACTTTATTGAAGAGCTATGGCATTTCAAGGTAGTGTTTATTTAAATAAATGGAACTAAAATTGCTACCTATGTTATGTACACTCTCACTGTCCCTGCTTCAGATACTTCTAGAATTTTGAACTGAATTGTTAATTATACTTCTCCTAACACATGACTGTTCAGAGATTTCAGTTTCACAAATTAAGTTACCAGTCTGGTGTGGCTATCACCATTCATATTTCAGAGCTGTTTCATCTGACTTAGAATAATAGTTTGCTGGATTCTAAAGGTACATATCTGATCATATCAGACTCTTTAAAATACCTACATTCTCACTGCCTACCAATTAAAATCCCAATTTACCTCATTAACTTTATTTCCTGCTACCAACCCTCTTATCTTATGCTTGACCAATACCAAACTCTTCACCAATCTATACATATACATTCTGTCTGCCTAAAATGGCATTCACCAATTTTAAAAATATCTACTTATGTTTACAGTACCATCTGACTGAATTAAGTTTGGTATTTAAAATTTCCTAAGGGGAAAGTGATGTTTAATCAGAGAAGCTATTCTAGTACATACCACCAACTTTGGAGTGCTAGATTTTAATAAAAGGCAATACTGTATCTCAGCAGAAAAACTCTTGTCATAGACATTTAGTCTCTAGAATAAGTTGACACGTTGGCCTCTATGGTGGAGTGTTTTTGTATCAATTCTGCTTGTAAAATCAAGGATTTGAAATAGTTTTCAAAAGTTACATGGATACCCTGTGCCATTCAAATTTCATCTGATGCAATCGTGAGTAGTGGGAATTAGGTGATTGTGATTATCTGCATGAGAATGGAACATGGATTAATATCATAAGCAATTCCTAGGATCCATGTGTGTCTGGTCCTATGTGATGACAAGTCCGACATAATTTTACTTTCATGGCTCTTAGGCTGCTGCCTTGGAGGTTAGTATGAGTAGATCTGTTGTGTTAGATCTAAACCACTGGGTTGTGGAGTGGGGCAGGGTTTTAGTGTACAATGGGGATCAGATGTGGAATGAAGTAGAATTGCCGGTGGTGGTGCTGGAAGTAATGAGGGCAAATGATTTGTCATGGGTGCATTGGGTGGAAAGAAAATGCCATAATCTAGTCTGCTGAACACTGAACATAGTATCCAGAGTTCCCTGACTATGGAGTCTAGGCAGGTCACGCTAGAGGTGTTACAAAGCAGTTTTTTTTCCTGACTAATATGGTTTATAATGCATTGTATGGTTGTTCTAATGATGAAATGAGTTCTTGTGTTGCCAAATAGTTTTGTTAGAGGCAAGGTTTGTGAGGCAAAGCAGTTACTGTGTTTCCCCGAAAATAAGACATCCTCCGAAAATAAGACTTACTTCATGTAAACATAAGACATCCCCTGAAAATAAGACCTAGCTCATCTTTGGGAGCAAAAATTAATATAAAACACTGTCTTATTTTCGGGGAAACAGGGTAGCTATTTCAGAGAAATACTGTTCTATTGGATCCTCAGGGTTCATCAACTGGAGGCATTTTCACAACTTGACTTTGAGGCTGACAGTCACTGCCTTAGATGATCACTCTCACGTTAGTTCACCATAATGCTAGAAATCCTCTCCCGATAAATTTGGCAAGAAAATGAAATAAAATGCATCCAACTCAGAAAGGAAGAAGTAAACTTCCTGTTTGTAGATGATATAGTTGATGAGAATGAAAAATGGCACAGCCACTATAGACAACACTGTAGAATTTTCTCAAATTCCTAAAGACTCGACAAAAAACTGTGAGAACTAATAAACCAATTCAGAAAAGTTTAACAATACACAATTAACACATGAAAATAAGTTGCATTTACATATAACAATTAACTATATGACAAAGAAGGTAGAAAAACAATGCAATTTATAATAGCATCCAAAGACAATTAAATACTTAGGAAAAACTAGGCAGGTGAAATATACTGAAAACTATAAAGCATTGATGAAAGAAATTAAGACAGATGGATGAAAAACTCGAATGTTCAAGGATTGGATGACTTACTATTGTTTAAATGTCAATACTAATCAAAGCAATATATAGATTTAATGTAATCCCTATCAAAATCCTTTTTGCAGTTTTTACAAAATAGATTTTTAAAATTTATAAAGTTTTTGTAAAACCACAAAAGACCATGAGTAGTCTAAACAATCTTAAAAGAGAAAAGAAAAATTAGAGGAATCACTATCTCTGATTTTAAAACATATGTATTATAAATTTTCAGTAATTAAAACACTATTGTACTAGTATAAAGACAGACATACAGACTAGTAGAATAGATTAAAGCACACAGAAATATATCCACACTTATATGGCCAAAAGATGTTCAACAAGAATGACTTTTGTTTCTTTTCCTTTCCTAAGTGCTCTAGCTAGGACCTCTAATGCTTTATTGAATACAAGTGGCAATAAAAGTCTTCCTTGTCTTGTGCCTGATTTTAGAAGAAGAGCTCTCAGTCTTTCACCATTGAATATGATATTAGCTAGGGGTTTTTCTTCTATGGAATTTATTCTGTTGAGGTAGCTTCTTTTTATTACTAATTTGAGCATTTGTATCATGAAACAGTGTTGAGTTCTGTCAAATGCTTATTTGGACATTAATCCAGATAATCATATTCATTTTTTCTTTCATTCTGCTAATTTGGTATATTACATTGATTTTATATATTTACTAGAGGCCCGGTGCACAAAATTCATGCACATTGAAAGGGAATAAATCAGAGGAAATATTTTAATATTTCTATTTGCCCTTTCTCTATAATAAAAGTGTGAGATATTAAAGGAAATGAATATAATGTATATAAGAACATTACATAATTTTGTTAATAAACAAAAACAAAATGATATAACAACAACAAACTTATGTTATAAAAACAATATTGATGCAAACAATGATAAAGTGATTAAACTTATTCTAATATCTCCCTGTATTCCACATTAAGAGTGAAAACCCTTTCAGAGTGCTTGACAAATTTCCCTTGGGATAAAGTATTTACAACTTTAACTTTAATGTCACATATAACTGACCATGTGTAAAAACTGGTTCAGGTAAGAATATTCCTACTCTGTCTAGAGTTTGTCCTTGTGGTTTATTAATATTCATTGCAAATGCTGGCATCACAGGAAACGGTCATCGAATTAATTTAAATGGGAGGCCAGTGTCAGATGGGGACAAATCAATTCTTGGAATCAGAACATCATCTCCCTCTGCAGATCCTATTAACACTTCAGCTTCAATAATGTTAGGTCGTAATCTTTTGATAATAAATCTAGTACCATTACAAAAATTCCATTTACTATTAAGATTTATCAATAGCATAATGATTGCACCCACTTTCCATTTTAATTTATGGCATGGCATTCCTGAAGGAGTAATACCATTAAGAAATTCGATGGGAAAATTTTCCTTTTGAGCATCATCTGTTGAGTCAATGGAATCATTACTCAAATATGTGTGAAAATCTCCATCAAGTATATCCAAAATTTCTTCATTTAATTTTTGAACATGCTCATTTTTGGACAAAGAATTGCACTTTTAGATACATTCTTAATATTATCCATAGATATATTATTTCCAAAGGTGACTTCAATAATATATCCATTACTAATCATTTCATGGAGGATTCCAATAATATCCATTCCTAAGTGAAAACTGCTATTAAATTTGTCATCTCCAAGTTTTACTAACCATTCATTATAAGCAGAATCCTCTGATCTCATATTTGTTTTAAGAGACAGCTTTCTGAAACATCCCCAAACATCACAGCACTTTAAACTCATTTGTACTATGGCCAATCGCATAGCATGTGGCACAATACTGAGACATTGTCGAAAATCCCCTCTGAGAAGGAAAACTTTCCCACCAAATGCAACATTCATATTCAGAATTTCTCTTAATAATCTGTCTATGGTGTTTATAGCATGACTGGATGCCATGGTGCATTCATCAATAATAATAAGTTGGGCCTTTTTAATGGTTTTAGCAACTTTGCTCTTTACATCTAGTCTAGAAATTGAAGTTTGGTTTAATGGAATTGGTAATTTCTATTGGGAATGAAAGTTTCTTCCACCAGGAAGTAAATTTGCAGCAATTCTTGTAGATGCTGTGGGTAAAACAGTTTCACCACAACCTCTAATATAATGTATTAAAACTTTATATAGATATGTTTTCCCTCTACTACCTGGACCTCCCAAGAAAAAGCATTTATGGTGCACAGTTTGATCTTCAATGGCTGAAGTTATAGTCTGAAAGGCTGCCAACTGTTCATCATTCAGAGAATTTATCAAAACCTCTGCCTGTTGTTGCTTGTACAATTTATCACATGTATTTACATTCATTAATAAAAGATACTCCAGAAGTTTGAAATGTGAATATTTCATTCCATGCAATGTGAATACCTCCTAAATTTCACTAAGGGCATGTGTTTCACAATTTACACAGGCACCTTCTATTCGGTCTAATTTCCAACAAAAAATCTTCAATAAAATTAGATTTATTCTCATCCTATAATTTGCCTGAAGCAGAAGGACATCCAAACATACATATGTATGCAAAAAGTTGCTGTAGTTGTTTGGGAATATTAAGGATGATTGCATCATCAATTGTATCTTTCCAGATAGTGTCATCAAGTAATAAACCTTGGTGTTTAGCAGCTTCATGAAATGTATCATAAGTTACACCTCCTACAGTTCGCAGATCCTCAAAACTTATCGCACCTTTTACATGCAGAAGCAAAAGTGTAAGGTAATATCGCTCTGGTTCTCTAAAGCTGACAGTGAACCATCTACCTAATACTTTATGCCCACCCTTTCAGCGTTTTGTTCACAAGGAATTATTAAACACACAATGCTGTGTAATCTCCCAATAATAATTATGTGCATCAGATTCTTCCCTATTCAATAAGAACCAAGCCATCAAAGTTCAGTTATGCCTTTTAGCCCTATCTAAAACTTTAGCAAAATCACCAGTATGAAAATACAAATTGTGTTCACTTGGCAAATGAATAGCTAATTTTGTGATTGCATGAGGTTAGTTTTACATCCGCATTCCAAAAAGTCTCCAAACAGCCTCAGGAGCACTCACATACCTGGAGTCAATGAAGTCCTGTACTTCGTCATGACTGATAATATTTTTTCAGAAATATGAATATTTGCACAACCGTGCCCTTTATAGGTGCATTTAAATAGGTATTTGACACTTCTAATTGATGCACAAACTTCAACATTTATATGACAGTTATATTTGAGGCACAAATACCGGTTATAAGGGACAATCCAAGGATTATCGACAATTTTATTTCCAATAGAAATAGTACTGCCAGATCTTCGTTTGTATTTGGGATATCCATCAATATTTCTAATGGGCTGAAACCGGTTTGGCTCAGTTGTAGAGCGTCGGTCTGCGGACTGAAAGGTCCCTGGTTCGATTCCTGTCAAGGGCATGTACATTGGTTGCGGGTACATCCCCGGTAGGGGGTGTGCAAGAGGCAGCTGGTTGAAGTTTCTCTCTCATCGATGTTTCTAGCTCTCTATCTCTCTCCATTTCTCTCTGTAAAATATCAATAAAATATATATTTTTTTAAAAAAATATTTCTAATGGTCCCATTTTGAAATTCTTTTGGATATCCCTTTGAACATTTTCCATTTTGCATACATGGACTATGGATTTTATAATCCACATGGTACATGTACCATATTTGATTTTACAATTTGAAAAAGTAGAGGACTCTTGTCTTCATCTGGATTTTTTGCCCTAACTATATGGTCAATGTCATCTTCTGAATGTAATTTGGACTCACTATCTAATATCAATATTTGAGCATGAGGCAGTCCTAGTTCAATGACATGAATCTTAGCTATTTCTTTGCCAAATAAATGGAATTTACATAAATCATTTAAAAGATCATTCAGCTTAATATTTAAAACTCTGGCTACCAAGTCAGGTCTGCTTTCAACTTTTTGCCAGCTTTGTAAGTTGTTTGTAATATCTGCCCTTTTGGGGTTGCATGTCATTGTTAAAAATAAATCAGGCTTGTCATACTGCGTTGCAATTGCCATAACATTCTGATATTGATGTTGCATATTTTTGGGACTACCGTCAAAAGATGATGGAAGTATTATTATTTTACCAATCAGCACATTGTCATTTTCAGATCTAGATTAAAGATTATCCATCAAACCACTATATTTTTCAACTCCCAACTTATATTGGTTTGCTTTAATGACATTTATCTAATTGACCTCCATTTTTAATATGAATCCACAATAAACTTTTGAGTTAATTTTCCTGCTTTTAAAATAGGATAGAACGTGTTCCTCACAGAGAGATGAAATCCACAATACTGTATTTGTGTGACTCATGTCCTTACATTTTTTCTAGTATTATTGTCGATTACATTGTTGTCTCTGAGTCTTAATGCAATATCTGTTCTCTAGCCTTTTTCATCATGTAGAAAAAGAATAGGGTATGTTATCGCATATAATATAGGAAACAGGATACTGATTTGTTTCATTTTAGTGACACTTGGATTATTGGGATCTGGTTTACAATGAATGAGCAAGTCCCTTTCAAAAGGAGGCTCTCCATCTTCATTACTGAATATGACAGCAACCTCCATTACAAGGGGAGAATTATATCTACCCGAGTCACTGTTATGATCATATTTAATCACCACTGTTACTTTTGTGGGAGCAATAACTTTTGCTGCTGCTTCAGATTGTACTTCCTTTTATACATCTTGTACAATTTTGTTAGTTAATTTATTTCATGCATGAGGTTGTTGATGTTGATCGTGAGTCTTTCTGAGTATCCCTGGTTTTCTGGCATTGCTAATCTTTTACTTGTGGCTTTGACTATATCCAAAATATAGAGTTGAGCAAACTTCTGAGAAACACCATCCCAAGGATGTAAAGGTCCAGTATGATGATAAACTTGTCTGTGTATTCTAAAACAGTGTGATCCATATCCTGATGGCAATTCAATATTTTGCACCCATTGACGCAATAGTGAAAGAACTATTTATGGAACAAATATTTCCCATGAAATTTTTACTGTCAGAATATTTGTTTGTCATTAATCTTTTTAAATATGCTGCGTAATAGGGAAAATGTATATCATTTGAACAGAAATTCCCTTTGCTACAGCATCAAGTAATTTTACCATCAGATTGTTTTTCATCAGATAAATTTAATGGTAGGCAAAATTCACATCTAACAGTCATTCCACCACAACTATGTTTGAGAATTGTATCCTCATGTACTCCATTTTCACTGAGAAAGCAGTTCCTACCAGTATTGCTAGTACATGTTGATGACTGTTCTCTAGACATATTGTCTAGACACCATCTTTTTTCAACTTCAAAGGCATGTTGATCTTTAGACGTTTTCTGCCGATGATGCCAGTGTTTTTTTGCTTCAGAACAATGTTTTGCAAATAGCTGCTCTTCAAATCCATTCTGTCACAGGCACAGCCTTCTTTCAAGATCAGAAGCACCAACATGCTTCAGACATTTTCTGTCAATAACGATGGCATCTTCTGGCTGCAGAGCTAGGTTGTATCAACAGTTTTTCTTTGGACATAGACCTACCTCTCTACTGCCAAGGTCTGAGATACAGGTGAATAACAGTCCGTGCTGTCAGGCCTTTGAGAGCTGTGTGACCAATGGTTGATTCTGTGTGGGGGGTGGGGGTGGGACTTCCTCCTACCTGTTGTAAGTTTCCACAGCTGCGATGAGGAAGCTGGGGGTTCAGAAGGAGCAATGCCCTCTAAGCGGCCAGCTTTCTCTCTATGCTGGACCCCATGGACAGGCCTTGGCACTGCCCACCCTGATTCACTGGGTCCCTGATGGACCTGGACCCCGAGGCGGAGCCTGGTGCTATCCTCCTTGCCTCTCCCTGCCCCTGATTCACCTGGACCCCTGAAGGCAGTCCCTGGCATGGCTTGCCCCACCTCCCAGGGACCTAATGGACCAGGACCTTATGAGTGGGGCCTGGCTGGTGGGCGAAGCAGAGGTACAGTCAATTAGCATCTTTTTCTTTTATTAGTATAGATTATTCGTTAATCCAAGAATGCATCTCACTTGGTGGCTGAAACTGTTTTGGCTGAGTGGATAGAGCATCGGTCTGCGGACTGAAAGGTCCCAGGTTCAATTCCGGTCAAGGGCATGTACATAGGTTGCAGGCACATCCCCAGTAGGGGGTGTGCAGGAGGCAGCTGGTCGATGTTTCTCTCTCATTGACGTTTCTAGCTCTCTATCCCTCTCCCTTCCTCTCTGTGGAAAATCAATAAAAATATTTTTAAATCAATAAAATATATTTTAAAATAAATAAATAAATAAATAAATAAATAAATAAATAAATAAATAAATCTCACTTGGTGATGATGTGTAATCCCTTTCATATGTTTCTGAATTTGATTTGCTGGTAATTTATTGAAGATATTTACATCAATATTCATAAAATAATAGTCTATAGTTTTTTTATGTCTTTGTCTTTAGTACCAGGATAATGTTGGCTATATGAAATGATTAGAAAACATTACCTTCCATTTAATATTTTGGAAGAATTTGAGAAAGATTGATGTTAATTATTCTTTAAATGTTTAGTAGAATTCATCAGAAAAACCATTTAGTCCAGCAAATTTTTTCATGGGGACATTTCTGATCACTAATTTAATATTCTTATGAATTACAACTATTTGGGCTTCGTATTTCTTTTTTATTGAGTTTTGGTACATTTTTTCCTAGGAATTTGTCTATTTCATCTATAGTATCCACCTTGTTTGTTTACAATTGTTCATAGTAGTATTTAAGATATATTTTATTATTGTAAAATTGGTGTCAATGTTCCCTCTTTAATTTATTATTTTTAATTTTGGCTCTTTACTCTTTTTCCCTTAAGTCTAGTTAAAGAATTGTCAATTTTACTGATATTCTGAAGAGACAAATCTTGGTTTTGTTAACTTCTCTATTATTTTTCTATTCTCTGTTTTATTTATCTCCACTATTTTATTTATTTTCCTTATCATTTAAAATTTTTATTCACACTTACTGAAACAGCTCTTTGTAGACTTCAAATATACAGATATTTACCATTTATCAGTTGTGCATGTCTTTAAGTAGGAAAATAAGTTGGCTAAGATGCTCCTGAAGCCACACAGCATGTGACTATAGAGTCACTTTCGCCTCCATGCTTCCCGATACTATATGTTGTCTGTGCCATCAAGAACTGCTATGATGCTATTAAAAGCCATTCTGTAATCACATCCAGACAACTCTGTCACAATGACTGCTGGGCTATTAGTAAAGCACCATCAACTTTGATTCTTCCTGATTTCAAAATTGTCTCCACTATTTAAAAAATACTGTGATTTCTTTTCTTCTTCTAAGTTTGGGTTTAGTCTGTTCAATTTTTCTAGCTTCTTAAGGTATAAAGTCACATTATTGATTTGAGATTTTTTTAATAAAATGTAAATGTTTGTGGTTATAAATTTCCTGATAACACTGCCTTTACTATATGTAATAACATTTGGTATATTGTTTCATTTTTATTTTCTCAAGATATTTTATAATTTATCTTTTTATTTTTTTTAATCCACTGGTTTTTAAGAGTTTGTTGTTTAATTTTCACTTACTTGTGAATTTTCCAATTATTCTTCTGCTATTGATTTTTAGTTTTATCCTACTGTCATCAGAAAATATTTGACTATTTCATTTTAAATTTAATAAAACTGTGTTTAAACTGCTCTGGCTAGGTGGCTCAGTTGGTTGGAGCATCATCCTGTACATCAAGAAGTGCTTTGACCAGGAATTGAACCATAACCCCTTGGTTCATAGGTCAACAGTTAAGCACTGAACACCACTGGCTGAACTACTGTGTTTCCCCGAAAATAAGACATCCTCCGAAAATAAGACCTACTTACAGGTTTCCTTCTGAGTGAAATAAGGCATTCCCCCGAAAATAAGGCCCCCAGGCTCTGTCTCAGAATGAAAATTAATTTACCATAAACTGGTTGCTAGGGCCACCTCAACTGGCGTTTAGCAACCACTGACATTATGCGGAGTTCTGACGTCACTGCTGTGTGAATGGAGAGAAATCAGTGTGGAAACCGTGAAACCTAAACTGCAAGAAGTTGTGACTTGGGTGAAGAATTCATGGGAGAAAATCACTGACAGTTGCATTGCAAATGCACTGCGAGAAGGCTACCTTGACAAGAAGTACTCATTTAAAGGCAGTGCTATTGCTAAACATGAGAGATTTGGTCCACTGATTCTGAAAGAAATGGAGTCACAACAAATTCACCAGGAAATTCAAGAATTGGATTATTATGATGATGTTCCAGAAGATGATGATATGATTGTCATTGAATAAATGAGTAAATTCTTGATACAGTAGGATTCACAGTTTGTCTGGTTTGTGTTGACAACTACTGTACTACCCTACAGTATACAGGTAATAAATTATCTTTATTTTCATTTAACAGTAAATGTGTACCATATTCTTCTTCATGGAGAAATAAGACATCCCCTGAAAATAAGACCTAGCGCATCTTTGGGAGCAAAATTTAATATAAGACACTGTCTTATTTTCAGGGAAACAGGGTAGATATTTTCTTTGTGGTTACCATGATGATTATATATAACACTACCAGATCCAGTGCATGAATTCGTGTACAGGTAGGGTCCTTCAGCCTAATCAGGCCTGATCAGGACCAAAGAAGGTTGGCTGGCCAGGGGGAGGGGCTGTGGAAGTGAATTGACCACAAGGGGAAGCTCCTTGTGTTGAGCATCTGTCTCTTGGTGATCAGAGTGTGTCACAGAGATCAGTCATTTGGCTGTTTAGGCTTTTATATGTAGGCAGTCCTCAGGTTACTTCATTTCATGGTTATGTTGCCATCTCCCATTTATTTATATAAAAAAAAAGTTCTGTCATTTTGACATATGTGCTTTATGTTTTTTATTTTTTATTTACCATAAGTAAAGGTCAGGAATTATCTTTTTCTTTTAGCAGTTGATTATAATGTATCTCAGTGTGAATCTCTTTAGGACTATCTTTTTATGTTTGTTGAGCTTCTCATATTTGTATTTGCATGTTTTTGCTTAAATTTTGGATGTTTTATTATTTTTTCAAATAATCTTTCTGAAACTTTTTTTTTTTATTTCTTGGATTCCCATAATGTATACACTGATATGCTTAGTGGTGTTCCATGAGTCCCTTCAGTTCTATTTACTTTTCATCGTTTTTTTCTTTTTGTTCCTCAGACTCAATATTTTTAGATGACTTATCACCCAGTTCACTAATTCTTTATTCTTTCTATTCTAGTTGTTGAAAGCATTGTTATGGGCTTAATTGTGCTTTTCCCCTTCCAAACTCATATCATTCATTGAAAGTTGGGCATGTGAAAAAGTCGCCTATCTTAATCTCTGCAGACCATCATGAAATACCTTTAGTAATTAGTAGACCCCTTGAGCCTTGTTTTTTTTTAATATATTTTATTGATATTTTACAGAGAGAAAGGGAGAGAGAGAGAGCTAGAAATGTCGATTAGAGAGAAACATCGACCAGCTGCCTCTTGCACACCCCTTTCCAGGGATGTGCCCGCAACCAATGTACATGCCCTTGACCGGAATCGAACCCGGGACCTTTCAGTCCGCAGACCAACGCTCTACCACTGAGCCAAACCGGCTTCGGCCCCCTTGAGCCTTGTAATTAGCCCTGCATGGAGGCTTAAGTTCTCAAGTATTTCCTGGGTGTGCTTTTGTCTGGATCTGTATGAATAAGCTGTTCAAAGTTTATTTTTACCAATAAGTCTCACCCCAGCTTCTTCTGGGAATTTAGTGCACAGACCAGACAGAATGTTGCAAGTAAATTTTACACTGCTCCTCCCATTTTAAGTGAGGGTACCAGAAATTGAACCTTTTTCTACCAACCTTGCAATACTAAGCCACGGAGGTGTTGGAATGTGGATGAGTAAAAATGGCATGAAAGTTGCTACTACTTTGAATGGGGCTTTTTAAAAAATTAGGTATTCATTCTGTTGCTTTAGATCTTTAACTGGCTTCCAGGATTTCTATGTAGTTATTTTACTCAGTCAATAGTTGTTTATTTCATATTTCCATGGTCAAGTTATGCCTGGAGCTTCCTTATCTGCCATCTTGCTAATGACCATTACAGGTAAAGTTATTATTCAAATAGTTGTATAGTGTCCTTACTAGAACTTAGTGTTTTTATTTTTTAATTATTTATTTGTTTTAATCTTACCCATTCTATTAGAATTGTAGTGGTATCTCATTGTGGTTTTAATTTGCATTTCCCTAATGACTAATGACTAATGATACTAACCATATTTTAATATGCTCATTTAATAATTGTATATTATAACAGATATTAAATAAATTATATAATACTAGAGGCCTGATGCATGGATTAATGCACCGGTGGAGTCCCTTGGCCTGGCCTGTGCCCTCTCACAATCCAGAACCCCTCTGGGGATGTCAGATACCCAGTGCATGGATTCAGCCCAATCCCCGCAGGCCAGCCTGAGGGACCCCACTGGTGCACGAATATGTGCTACCAGGCCTCTAGTATATATATAAGATCTTTGGTTAATCTCTTCCCACCATCACCCCTTCCTCCTTCCCTCTGAAATTCATCAGTTTGGTCCATATTTCCACGTCTGTGCTTTGAGTGCCTGACCCCTGGCGGTCAGTGCCTATCATAGCTACCAGTCAAACAGTCGGACAGTAGAATGGTTGAACTGTTGCTTAGGCTTTTATATATATAAATAATATATAAAAGTAAATTATATATATATATATATATATATATATATATATATATATATATACTTATTCCCCTATTAGGTACAATATTTGATCAGATAATTTGCCTGTGTACTATTTACTTCAGTGTGTGTGTGTGTGTGTGTGTGTGTGTGTGTGTGTGTTTAATTTTCGAGTTTAAAGTGTTACTTACATTCATTTGATACAAGTCCTTTATGACTTATGTGGTTTGCTAATATCTTATCCCTATCTCTGGTTTATCTAAACTTTCTCTTAAATTTGTCTCTCATAAAGCCAAAGTCAAGTTTATTAGTTTTGCTTTTTATGTATTTTATTTATGACATCATATCTAAAAACTTAACACCAAACTCAAGGACATATAATATATCTTTTACATTTCATTCCATGTTGAAATCCTATTGACTATATGTGTTTGGTTAATTTGGGGGATCTCTATTCTGTCCCATTGAACCATGTGTCTACCCCTTGATTAGTTGCCAGGGATGACCAACAGACCCTGAGTGAAGGATGAACAGATTTCTCTGACAAACATTTTTATAAAAGAGAGGGCTAAGGGACTATTTTACTTTAGAAACAAAACACAATCCTATTTGCCTGCCTTCTTAAGCTTTTAATGTTACAACTGCTTGAACTAAAATTAAGTTCTAGATATAATCAGCAGAGTAAGTATCTTTGAGAAAGTATATGCTTCTTCAAGGTCAGCTCTTTAAAAAACTAAACATAGATATTCTAGCAAAACAACCTGGGTGATCTGACCTGTTTGGAAAAGTCAAGGTAGGTGCTGCTGCCTATGGAAGGTCCCCTCAGAGGCCTCTGACCTTTTGGAGAATCCTCCTTACAGACATTCCAACCAAATCCCATGCTTCCTCATAATTGATATAGCTTTATAATAAACACAGAAATCAGGTAATGTGAATTTTCCAACTTTGTTATTTTTTTAATCATTGTTTTGATTATACCTTTGCCTTTTCTTACAAATTTTAGCTTCAGCCTCCTGTTAAATACAAGAACATTTGTTTAGATTTTCATTGGGATTGCTAAATCTATCTATTAAATTTGGTGAATTAACATCTGACCTATATTTAGTGTTCTAATCCATGAATACTACATGTGTTTTTATTCATTTTTTTCTTAATTGAAATATTTTATCTGTATTCTTTAGTTTATTGTATACAGAGCCTGAAGGAAAAATTAAGTATATTAATTTTATAACTAAGTATTTGCTATCTGTGCTACTGTGAATTATGTTTACTATCCTTATTAATATATAAGAATACAATTGTCTTTTATTTATTAACCTTGCATCCTGAGACCCAAGAAACTTGCCTATTATTTCTTAAAGCTTTTTTGCAAACTGTCAGTGATTTTTTCCCATGAATTCTTCACCCAAGTTACAACTTCTTGCAGTTTAGGTTTCACAAAGTTTCCATGCTCTCCATACTATTTTCAATGTAGTCATTAATTTCAATGTGCAAATTGTTTTGAATAGCTTGTTTATTGCAATATCAAGGATCTGGAGATAGGCCATCATTCCAGCGGGAATCATTATCTGATCTATTTTTCTTTTGTGAAGAAATTACTTCATGTCTTTAGCATAGTGAGTGCTGGCTGCATCCCAGACTAGCAGACTTCCTTGGCTCCCTCGCATAATAACGGCAGCATTAAATCGACCCACTTCCTTATAACTGCTTGTGTAGCTCAGGCCTTTTCAGTTTCAAGCATAAAAACACCCCAAACACGTTCAATCTTTTCCTTCTTGCCCTTAGAAATGATTAAAGGTGGGATTTCAGTGTATCCAGAGGAATTGCCAAAATACAGGAAACATTTGCACTTTCCTTAGCAGTGGAGGGAATGTACACTAAGGAGGCACCCCGCTGTTCAATTGTTGTTTGAGATGATTGGCCCATAAACACTGCAGTTTCATCCATAGCAATCATGTTGGAAAGATTGTATTTAGATAAGTCAGCATCATCAATAAAGGACTTGAATGCAAGTGCTAGCTTAATAACTTGAGTATCTTTCAACCTAAACAATGTTGTAGATCTTCTTAAAGACAGTTCACTTCGCTGAAGGAAATTATCCAGCCAGTGTTGTGATGCTTTGAAGTCTTCGGGGGCTATGTCAAACTGTGGTGCCATTGCAAGGGCAAATTCTTGAATCTGAGGCCTATTCACAACCAAAGCCTTTGCTCTCCTGTCAACAACCCATTCACAGTTCAGGTCTTCCAGCTTGGAAAATAATGGTTGCTGACCTGATCCACACTTGCACTTTTTAGCATTTCCCTCGTCCACTTGTTCAATGAGGTTATCATACTCTGCTAGCCATTTTCAGACCAATTGGATACTCAACATCTTCTCTTTGCAGAAAGCAGTAAGATTTTGGCCCCACGAGTCTTCCACAATTCCTTTCTTGTACTCCACGGAGTAGCTTTTTTTGTGTGTGCTCATTGCTAGGGGTAAAAAAAAAAAAATTGGGGTATCAAGGTGGGGGGAGGGCGATCACTTAAAATGACATAGGGGGATCAGAGGAGGGATCAAAATGGCACAGGAGGATCAGAGGGGGTATTACAATTTTAGTATCCCCTTTTGATCCTCCTGTGTCATTTTGATTGCCCCCTTTGATCCTCCTGTGTCATTTTGATTGCCCCCTCTGATCCTCCTGTATCATACTAAGTGATCCCCCTCCCCCCACCCCTGTGCCACTGAACCCCTTCACCAGACATCCCTCCTACCCCTTTATTAGACATTTACCTCCTAGGACCTGCCTGGGGACTGTCACTGGGCTTGCTGGGGCCTGGATCTGGGCTGGAGCAGGGTCTGCCACTGACTGAGAACCTTCAGTCATCATGAAGGTAGCCATGAGCATCAGGTAGTGTCATCAGAGACAGGCCAGCACTCACCACCTTCACAGAGTCCTGTCCGCTCTAATCCTCCTGTTCTTCTACACGCATCTGTGAAGGTCTACTACTCTCTCCCTCCCCTTGCTCACTGCTCACTCGGACCTCCGCTGTGCCTCCACACAGCAGTGATGTCAGGACTCCTAGTAATGTCACTGGTTGCTAGACACCAGTCTGGGCGGCCTTAGCGACCAGTTTAGGGTAAATTAATTTTCATTTTGAGACAGAGCCTGGGGGCCTTATTTTCGGGGGATGCCTTATATTTCACTCAAAAGGAAACCTGTAAGTAGGTCTTATATTTCGGAGGATATTTTATTTTCGGGAAAACATGGTAATTTGTATTTTAGAGGTTCTTATGATGTTTTTCCATATATTTAGGCTACAGAGACAATAGGACTTTCAAACTATTTTTTACATCTGTGCATTGTTTTAAATCTTGTCACCAACCTTTATTCAGTATACATTAAAATGTAAATTAACCTTACTTTTGAGAATTAGAGAAAAGGGAGTACTCTAGCAAAGTTGAAAAGTATAGCACAAAGCATACTAGACTAGAAGTTTTTTCCAAACTTCACAGCTAACTAGTGGTAAAGTTTAGACAAGTGGTCTTAATCAACCAATAGTCTCATTGAACTTGATAATGTTTTATTGGTAAAGTGGAGATAAAAACCACTAGGTTTGCCTTGTGTTTCAAGTAGTTTTGAAAGTACTTTGAAAATTATATATTGCAGTGTGATGAAGACCTGGGGAAGATGCAAGAGCAGGATGGGAGGATCCGTGGGGGTAAAATGGGACATCTGTAATACTTTCAACAATAAAGATAAGTTTCAAAAAATAAAAGATCACATATTGCAATACAAATAAAATATCCTGGCATGGTCAGCTTGTGTCTTTGATTTTGCTTTATTAGTATGATTACCTAAACCAGTGGCTATCAGATGGTTTCGAGGATATTAATAAATGTCCTTGAGAAATAAATTTTGTGTTAAAATCAGTTGGGAATTATTTTTTAAACCAGTTATATACTGTGGGACTTCTTAGAAACATCACTATTCTAATACGCAATGAACTTGGTTAAGAGTCATAAAATGGTGTAATTTTTTTCCACCACGGAGATTTCCCTTTTGGACTTTTTTTAATCACAGAATTCCTATGAAACATCTCACAGAAAGAAATCTTATAAAATAAAAATTGGGGGAAAATGGTTTATTGGAAAGAACATTGGGCTTCTCATATTCTAGTTCTGCTATTCAAGTGAGACTTTGGGAAAGGTACTTAACCTCTTTGAGACTCACTTTCTTAACCCTTGAAAATAGGGCTAAAATTTTTCATTAAAGTACTTTTTAATAAACTGTATGTAAAATAAGTGTCTGGTACATAGTGATGGTGGTGATGGTGGTGGTGGAAAGGCAGACTGGTGCAGCCACTGTGGAAAATATGAAGTTTCCTGAAAAAATTAAAAATGAAACTGCCTTTTGACTCAGTGGCTCCACTTCTGTTAATATATGCTAAGAATCCAAAAAACAGCAATTTGAAAGAATATATGCACCCTTATGTTCATAGCAGCATTATTTACAATAGCCAAGATCTGAAAAGAGCCCAAGTGCCCATCAGTAGATGAGTGGTTAAAAACAAAAAGCAAAACAAAACCGTGGTACATTTATACAATGGCATACTACTCTGTCATAAAAAAGAAGAAAATCTTAGCTTTTGTGACATCATGAATGAACCTGAAGATCATTATGCTAAGTGAAATAAGCCAGAGAAAGACAAATACTATATGATCTCGCTTATATGTAGAATCTAATGAACAAAATAAACTGATGACCAAAATAGAATCAGAGGCATGGATACATGGAACAGACTTGCAGCTGTCAGAAGGGAGAGGGGATGGGGGCTGGGTATACAAAAGATGAAGGGATTAAGCAAAAAATTTATATGTTTTCCCCCAAAAATATATACACAAACTTTAATTATAAAGGCAGTGTCTTAAAATAAATGTCAATTTCAAAATTGAACTATAAGCTATTAAAGTGTGTATACATTTTTTTTATTTTTTTATTGATTTCAAAGAGGAAGGGAGAGGAAGAGAGAGAGAGAAACATCAGTGATGAGAGAGAATCATTGATTGGCTGCCTCCTGTATGGTCCTCACTGGGGATTGAACCTGCAACTTGGGCATGTGCCCTTGACTGGAATTGAACCCTGAACCATTCAGTCCACAGGCTGACTCTCTATCCACTGAGTCAAACTGGCTAGGGCTGTATACATATTCTGAGAATATATATATTCTCAGAAGGAGACTTTGCTTTGGATGATGGGCAGATGCCCAAATGCAGATGATGTTTTGTTGAGTTGTACACTTGAAATCTGTATGGTTTTGTTAACCAATGTCACTACAATAAACTTAATGAAAAAAGTGATTAATCAGAGATCATATAACTAGCTATCAACAAAACTAGTTCAAAATTCAGACGCCTGTAATGTTGTGCTCTTTCCATTCACTAAAATTTTAAAAAAGGCAATACACATCACTACTCCACTTCAATGTGATTGTCACTTCTGCTAGCAGAATCTACTTGAAACAGGTGTCGTACTTCTTTCAGGATTGTAAAACTCAATATCCACCTCTAATTAAATAGACTTTCTTTATCCAACCCAAAATATTTTTCTTCAAATTATTCTGTTCAAATGTATAATCCCTTTAATCATTCTACTTGTCTTTTAACTCCCAGTAAGCTGTTTGTAAATTTTGAGAGCCATAAAAATGATCATTGACACTTTTTTCCTCCCACTGAAGTAAAATATTAGATGGAACTTAAAGCAAAGGCAGTTCTCCACATGGAACAGAATTCCCTATGGTGAATTGCTGGAGACTTCATTTCCCTTACTGAACAATAGAAACTACAAAGGCAAAGGGTCATACTGTATGGATTAAGATGCTGAGCTCACAGCAGGAAAATCCAGCTAGGGGTCAAAGTAATAAGAGAGGAACTGTTAGTTGTAAAGTATTTTGTCTGGATGTGAATATAATCTGTGCACATCTCAGGGGTTGGCATTTGGGACTGAAATAAAATCAATGAAATGTTTTGTCTTAATTTACCATTTATGTAGAGAGACATAAAAAGTTTTGTCTTAATTTATCATTTATGTAGAGAGACATAAAAGGTACCATTGGGCAGTAAGTCGGGTGTTGCCATTTTCAGGTTGCCTGGATAGGACTTACTAAGCAACCATGTCAGCAAAAGTTGGAAGCTTGAAAAAGTAAATGTTTAAATGTACCACTTACCTAGGAGTAACTTAGGCTTTGGGAGAAGCTGGCTCAGCATGTATAAAGCTGGGCTCAGGAGGTGTTTTTTCATTACCTGAACCTACCCAAAAGCTATAGAGAACAATGTAGGTTCAGTAGAATAGTTACCTTTAGAGGAAATCCTATTCCCTGAAAAGTATAGCTTTTATTTTGGATGTTTTCCTCTTAAGAGACAGTTTTCACAGCACTGCCCATATCGATGTTTCACTGGCATAGGATACAAAGAACAGTCAATTGTTTTGAAGAAACATTCTTTGGCACAAAGTTAGAGAGTCACTATTCCCACTAACTCTCTAAAAATTGAGAGGATATTGTTTTAAATTTCATGGGAAGGTCATACATGCATACAACACTCTAAACATGTACATTTGTAACATCTGTTGCAAATTGTGTTTTCTTATCTCCATAGTAACTGTCTCTTTGCACAAGTGTCAAAAGGACAGGAAGACTAAGTTGGCCTCGACTGCTCTTTAGTAATCAGCCCTTACACAGCATGCTTCAGGAAACATCCTTTTGATAGATGGTGTTCCTGTGAGAGTAGCTGCAAAAGTGGAGGCAAAATGTCTTCCTACCTCGGGCTTTCCTGATGAACCTTAGCAATCTGGCATAGCTAGAGTGGGATCCCCAGGCCTAATGGTATCCAACAGGCTCCTTTGTGATTTGCTTCATGTTCATTTTATTTGATAGTTTTGAAGCTGTGTTTTCTTACAGCTGAGTGGCCTGTGGCAGCTGGGTGTCGTTTTCACTCACATAGAGACCACACACACAAGAAGAGAGAGAGCAAAAGTGAGCGTGAGATCAAGAGCTAGAGAGATAGACAAAGATTGAGAGATGTGTGAAAAATTGAACTGACAAAGGCCGTTAGTGGCTTGTCTCATCGTCACAGACAAACTGAAATGGCTGCTGGTAATCTGAGCACTTGAAAGGTGACAGGACAGAAGACGCAGCTATCAAGGTTCACTCTTTCCGCTGGAATTCTACAAAGGTCAGGTTCAAAATGATTGTGCCTCACTTCTAAACCTATAGGCTTAAGAGAGCACAGTGAGGATAGGATCCTAAGAAAGGATATGTCTTTCACTGCTCGACAAATTGAAAATTATTTAATTCTTCAGGACTGATTTTGTGTAACTACCTGTTGGGACACTGATGATAACAGCTTCATAGATGTAGAAAATTTTCAGAATAATACTCAGAAAGAAGAGCTATTTAACTTCTTATTGAACAAAATTTAATAGAATGAATGTTTTGGGAGTGATGCATGAATTCAGAATCTAAATGATGTAACTGGAGCCAAGTATCCATAGAAAATAGTGAATAAGTAAACAAAAAGATATTGAAAGGAAGACAAGGCACTAATAACAATTGAAAAAGAAGTCCGTGAGCCTTCATCACGATCACATTACAATAGAAACCCCACTGTAGCACAGGATCATGGATGAAAGAATTTGCTGCCTTATGGATTCCTTTATATTACAGCCACAGAAAACTTTTTGAGAAAGAGCTCGAACCCACTCATTTTCACCTCAATGTTGGCTAAAATAATGATGCAGAAAATACAGCTATCAGAACAGCTGATATTTTAGTTATACCAACAGCAGGGATACTAGTAAGCTGGTAAAAGGAAAGATTACCAACCTCTATTTTATTCTTTTATGTTTAGGAAGAGAAAGCTAAAATGTAAATACAAACAATCAAAGATCAGTGAACTCACAGATCATCTCTTTTTGTTTTTACTTTATTTTTATTGTTGACACTATTACAGATGTCCTCATATTATCCCCTTACCCCCAACCCCCACTAACCCTTCCCTCTGGCCATCAAGTCACTGTAGTCTGTGTCCATGGGTTATGCATATAGATTCTTTGGCTAATTGCTTCACCTTCTTTCATCCCATCTCTCCTCCCACTGCCCCTCTGACAGCTGTCAGTCTATTACATTCCACATATAAGTGAAATCATAAGTTATTTGTACTTTTCTGACTGGCTTATTTCACTTAGCACAATATTCTCCAGTTCTATTCTTGCTGTCACAAAATATAAGAGTTCCTTCCTTTATACAGTGGTATAGTATTCCATTGTATAAATGTGACACATCTTTTTTATCCTTTCATCTACTGATGGGCACTTAGGCTGTTTCCAGATCTTGTTTATAATGCTGCAATAGTAATAGTAGATGTGTATATAGTCTTTTGAATTATTGTTTCTGATTCCTTTGGATAGATTTCCAGAAGTGGAATCACTGAGTCAAAAGGCAGTTTCATTTTCAAATTTTTGAGGAAAGTTTCTGGGCTTCTATTCTTACCCATAAAATGAGGGATATGTGAATTATTTTATAAATCAATTTTTGCTCTGCCATATGACAATTCTGTCATGTATAAATATTCTACTGTGATGGTCCTTATCACTGATAAGTGTGTATTCCTGGTACTCTATCTTCTGGGCTTTTTCTGGGCACCCTTGTGGTTGAGTGGAACATCGTGACTAGTTCTTATAAATTAGAAGTTCTGTAAAAATTTCTATAAGCTAAAGTGTCGTGTGTCACTTCTGAGTCATAGCATCCGTTTACCAGTGTGAAATCTTCCATAAATATGATTCTTTTTTTGCATAGCTACTAGAAAATTCAATATGAAGGCTATTGTGTCATTTTTGTATATCTTAGGTGTTACTTAATAGACACGTAATATGAGAGAACAGTAAACTTTTATGATGTTAAGGCACTGAATTTTGGAACTTGTTTGGCATTGCAGCATAATTTAGCCTATCTTTACTGATATGGCTGCTTCCAATGTTAGACTGTACATCTCTTCAGGGAAGATGATGTTGTCTACAACCTTTGCATATTTTTACTCTGAAACTGAAGGTTTTAAATGAATATTGGATTATTTGTTGACTTTTCAGGAGAATTTTTTGACAGAGTAACTATGGTACAATAGAAAGAGAATGAGGTAGAGATAATTTTATGTCTGTTAGGTCTAGTAAGGTTAATAGTTTTATAAGACACGGGCCTCAAATAAGTAAAAATGAAATATTAATACATTTTATGTTACATTATTTTATTTCTAGTCACACTAACCACAAGGCAGATACAATTAATAGTTGATGCTCTTTAGTAGTATACACATTTAATCCAAATCAGTCAGCTATTTTACAATTTACTAGGCAACATACAGATTTAATATGTAAAATGCACCTATTAAGTGCTGGGATGTTTTAAGATGTATGATTACATTAGCAACTAAGAAATACACAGTGCTGTTGTAACAAAGTTCATTATCAAGCAGGTTGAAAAAAGTAGGTAGAAACTATGTGCAAGGTAGTTATATATCCTGAGCTTATTCAGTGAGAAGTAATGCAAAAGATTCATTTTCAGATTGTCAATCAACCAATGATTTAGCTCATAGAGTGCTAGGCAACTACCTTAATCTCCCCTTCCACAGAAGGTTAATTCACTTCATTGCTTCATAAACTATTTTTTTGAACTATAAGATTTATTTTTTATGTTTAAAGTAGAAAAAAGCGAACAATTCTCTAGAGACAACAAGATGGCGGCAGAGGTAAAAGCCTAACTGCAGCCGCACTCAACAATTTCAAAAAATACAACTAAAGTATAGAGTGGACACTATCCAGAACTACAGGAAAGTTGACTGACTGGAAATTCTACAACTAGAAGGATAGAGAAAACCAGAAGGAAAACCAGAGGAGCTGTTAAAGCCTAAGGTACGGAGGCAACGTGCGCGCGGGGAGAGGACAGAGCCGGAGAGGAGGGGCGGCTGAGTGCCTGGCTGGCGTTCCCTAGCGGGAAAGAGATAAAAGCTCTGGACTGTGCTGAACCCCAACTCCGACTGCACTGAACCCCAGTTCTGGGCGAGACCCTGGGGTCCAGGCTCACACAGAGGAAAACTGGGCTGTAAGGCGAAGCTCAGCGGAGCGGCAGCGAAAGGCAGAGAGTCGCGCACATTGTGCGAAAAGGAGGGACTGTTCACTGAGCTGCTGGATTGCCCCAGCGGGAAGGACTCAAAAGCTCAGGACTGTGCTGAGCCCCAGTTCTGACTGCACTGAACCCCAGTCCTGGGCAAGACCCTCGGGCCCCAGCCTCACACAGAGGGAATCTGGGCTGTGAGACAGAAGCTCAGGGGAGCGGAAGCAGAGCCCCGGAGTCGCGCATATTGCGCGCACAGAGGACAGACTGTTGATTGGACCGCGAGATTGCCCTGGCGGGAAGGAGACATAAGCTCCGGACTGTTCTTAACCCCACTTCCAACTGCTCTGAACCCCAGTTGTGGGCTTGTTGGGGGAGAGACTAGACTGTCTGGTAGCAGGCGAAGCTCTAGGGCGCCTTTCTCTCAGAGGTGCTTCCAGCGAGTACCAAAGGACACTGAGGAACACTGAGACTCAGGAACCTCAGAGGGCGGGGCTAAACAGAAGCCAAGGCTGTAGGCTCCACCCTGAAACTCTGCCCCTTCCAAGTTGAACTCAGAGAGGCTTTTGCAGGTTTCCAAGTCTAGTGGAATAAGGTTGTCTCCTGGCATAGACACAGCTGATCCTCCCAACCTACCAACTCAGGGAAGCAGCGAAAATGCCGAAACGAGGAAACAGATCACAAACGAAAGAAATGGAGGACAAAAAGCGACTGGATATAGAGTTCAAAGCCACGCTTATAAGGTTGTTCAAGAATCTCCTAGAAAAGGCCGATAAAATAAATGAGACCTATGAAGATATGAAAAGGGATCAACTAGAAATAATAAAGGATCAACAAGAAATGATAAAGGATCAACAGGAAATGATAAAGGACCAACTAGAAATAAAGAATACATTCTCTGAAATAAAAAATATTATACAGAGTCCTAAAAACAGATTGGAAGATTGCAAGAATCAAGTGCAATATTTGGAACACAAAGAGCCAGAGGACACTCCTCCGCAGAAGCAAGAAGACAAGAGAATCCAGAAAGTTGAAGATGGTGTGAGAAACCTCTGGGACAACTTCAAGCGAACCAACATCAGAATTATGGGCATCCCAGAAGATGACAGAGAGCAAGATACCGAAAACATATTGAAAGAAATAGTGACAGAAAACTTCCCCCACCTGGGGAAAGAAATAGACTTACACGTACAGGAAGCACACAGAACCCCAAACAAAAGGAATCCAAAGAGGACCACACCAAGACACATCATAATTAAAATTCCAAGAGCTAAAGACAAAGAGAGAATATTAAAAGCAGCAAGACAAAAGCAGGTAGTTACCTATAAAGGGGCACCCATACGACTGTCAGCTGATTTCTCAACAGAAACCATGCAGGCCAGACGGGAATGGCAAGAGATATTCAAGGTGATGAATAACAAGAACCTACGGCCAAAAATACTCTACCCAGCAAAGCTATCATTCAGAATCGAAGGCCAGATAAAGAGCTTCACAAATAAATTTGAGCTAAAGGAATTCATCACTGCCAAGCCAGAATTATATGAATTGCTGAAAGGGCTTCTTTAGGAAGAGGAAGAAAATAAAGATAAAAATATGAACAAACATGTAACTATCAACAAGTGAGTCTAAAAACCAAAGGAAGTAAAAATCATGATGAACAATATTAACTGGTGAATATAATAGAATCAGAGGTATGGAAGGGGAGTGGACTGATGATTCTCAGGGAAATGGGGAGTGGAGCGGGGCGGGAAGAGACTGAACATAAACTGCACCTATGGATGAGGACAATGGGGGATGGGGAAAGGGCAGAGAATTGAATGGAAACTTGGTGTAGGGGAGCAATTGGGGGGGGGGTGAGGAACATTTGTAATAATATGAACAATAAAGATTTAGTTTTAAAAAAAATTAAAAAATAAAAATTAAAAAAAAAATAAAGTAGAAAAAAGCAAAACTAAGTGTCCACCAATAGAGAACAAGTTGAATTAAAGCCACTGAACATATGAGAGGTAAGTTTACCAACATAAAAAGATGCTTATATATTGTTAATTGACAAAAGAAGGTGAAAAAGTCATACCTACTGTTATGTTAATTTTGTAAAAAATGTTTTAAAAATATGTATCTATAGGAAAATAAAGAAGTCTGGAACAATCTCAAGTACCATCTGTGGTTATTTCTGTATGGTTTATGGATAAGTCTTACATTCCCGTTTTAGATACCCTATCTAATAAGAGAGTAATTTGCAAATTGACCATCACTCCAACACACAATATGGCTCTTCCCATGTGGTCAAAGATGGCCACCCCTATGTGGACAGAAAATGGTAGCTACAAGATGGCCTGCAGGTGAGGGCAGTTGGGGGGGAGGTAATACAGGCCTGCAGAGGAGAGCAGTTGGGGGGGAGGCTAGGCCAGCAGGGTAGGGCAGTTAGGAAGAGCCAGGCCAGCATGGGAGAGAAGTGAGAGGCAACCTGGCTAGCAAGGGAGGGCAGTTATGGGTCACTGGGCCTGCAGGGGAAGAAAGTTGGGGGCAACTAGGCCTGTAGGGGAGGGCAATTAGGGGACCAGGCCTGCAGGTAAGAGCAGTTGGATGTGACCAGGCCTGTAGGGGAGGGCAGTTAGGGGCAGCCAGGCTAGCAAGGGATGGCAGTTAGGGGTTACTGGGTCAGCAGGGGAGGGCAGTTGTGGGCAACCAGGCCTTCAGGGAAAGGCGGTTAGGGGCAATCAGGATGGCAGGGGAACAGTTAGGCATTGATCAGGCTGGTAGTGGTTAGGGGGTGACCAGGCAGGCAGGCAGGTGAGCAGTTGGGTGCCAGCAGTCCTGGGTTATGTAAGGGATATCCATCAGCCCGTTTAGGTGGGATCAGGCCTAAACAGGCAGTCGGACATCCCTCAAGGGGTCCCATATTGGAGAGGGTGCAGGCTGGGCTGAGGGACACCAACCCCATGCACAAATTTCGTGCACCAGGCCTCTAGTTACTGACATAATTAGATAGTTAATCATTTAAACAATCCACTTGCATATTATTTGTATAACAGTAATAATATATTAATAATATACCTATCTATAACCTCGGATGTTTGATGATCTCCTCCTTCTAGTCCAGTAGCTTTTATTTTCTTAGAAGGCAGTATAAGGAAATCAAATTTGGTTCCTCACCCTAACTCTAGCCACTTCCACAAAAGATAATGTCCATTCTGTTTAGTTTTTAAGTTTGAAAAATATTTATGGGGTGCTTACTATTCACTATCCAGGCCTACTTTAGGTATCTGGAAGAAAAGTGATTTGAGGGTAGTTAAGATACTAGCTTTTTTGCTTGAGTGCCTGTTCTTTGTCTTAATAGCTGTGTGATTTGGGCAAGTTACAACCAGTTATTTTTCTGAAGTCATTTAGACATAGCTCTTTATTTTATCCCCATGATGCAATAACTGATTATTTTTCTTAAAAGTCTCACATCGCCATCATGCCCTAATCAAGTATTAGCGTTCACCAAATGCCACATCCGAGGGGAAGACTATAATTCTGATAAGGAATACCATCTTGAAGAAGTTACTTCAACTATGTTGATTTCAATTCTCTAAATTGTGAGAGTATTGAATTATATAGTTTTCAAAGATCTTTCAGTTCTAAAATTCTATGGTTATAAGGTTCTGCTTGCCCTTTCTGTGGAGGGAGAGAAATTAAGTCTCTAGACTAATTGAGGATAAGAAATGAATTCTTATTTGTCAATAATCTTTTGAGGAGTTCTTGATAATTGCACTTTAAAGAGTCAAGATTTGTGGATTATCCACTATACACATGCAGATCCCAGGCTGAATGAGAGTATTCTGAGTCAGATGCCACTAATATCTGTTCAGGAACTGACTTTACTAAATGTCATCAGGAAGGAGACCATCAAACATTAAAAAAGAAAAACAATCTAAATGATTTGGAATAATCTGCCTTACAGTTACCTTTGTTTTTATGATGTTTCAACAAGTTAGTTTCATCCTTTAATATTTCTTATAATTGATTTCTTCTAAGAAAATATGTTTGAAGAAGCAGGAACTCCTTTGTTTATATCTATCTGACCCTTTCAAATCTGATCAAAATCTCAACAGAAATGCCACTGAATGAAATTGGTTGATTCTGAAGGCCTGCAATGCCATCTTGTGGATAAATCATGGAAGCAATGGATTATGTACTTTTATATGTTATCTGGGAAATAAGCTGAAATTTGAATCATTCTAATTTGTCAAGTTTTAATTCAAGACTTTGTTTCTTAGATCAAAAATAATATCATAATATATGTCACAGTAAGTGACCACTTTGTCTTCTTAAAACAATAGTTGAAAATAAGACCATTTTGTTGCTGCTGTTAATTTACATTGAATATTAATATAAGATGCACAACCCATCAAAATTATCACATCAGATTTTTTTTGCTTTAAGCCATAGCCAGGTGGCTCTATTGTTTGGAAAGTCCTCCCCTATATTAAGAAATTGGCAACAAATAAATGTTTATCTCTAACATTTATGTTCTCCTCTCTTTCTCCTCTCTCTTTTTTTCCTCTTTCTCTCCATTTCTGTCTCACTCTCTCTCAAATCAATAAAAAATGTACCCTCCAGTGTGGATTTTATAAAGTATCTGTTTTCATAATATACAAGTAGTGCCATTTAGAACAACTGAGCTTTAGTAAAAGATTTGTGACACCTGGTTTATATTTTCCCTATGGCAGTTATCAGTAATCTCTACATATAAGAACTAAGAATTATTTGCTCTGTAAATAGGTAAGTGATATACACAGAATTATTTGGAAGAAGTTTTAGAATCAAGCTCAAAGCCATTACAGAGGCCTGGCTTATTTCATATTCTGAATAATCATCTCACTGAAGACATCTAAAATGCTGAATTGTAAATAAATAAATAAATAAAACAAATGTATACATGAGATAGAAAATAAGACACACTCAGAGATTAAACAGTATAGTAAAGATTAGAACTCAGAAAGGATATCTGGACACTAAAGATACCTTTCACCTTAAAGATGCTTGCTATATCTAGCAACTTTGATTTTTATGTTTTCTTAGGGTGAGGAGTAAGTGTGAGAGGCTGGAGACAAACAGAAGTTCTGTCAAAGTTATGGATTTTAATAAAATATCTCAGAGAACAATGAAGATAGTGGTAAACACTCCTAAATGGCTGCCGGGCACAAGTTAAAAACAAAACAAAACAAAAAAAAACAAATATAAAACAAATGTCTACTTCCCAAAAACCAAAGGAAAGCTGGCTGAGAGGAAGCCCTACATCTAGACTGAAAGAGAAAGAGAAGAATCCAGGGCACAAGCGCTGAAAAAATGAGGTAAGGGGGCGAAGACATGATAAGGGCTGGGAGCGGATCCCGGCTGACAGAGGGAGGTGTTTTCTTGAACCCAAAGAGAGACAAACTACGGATCTCTCTGAAATCCAGTTTCTGGGGAGAGGTTAGACTGTCTGCCATCTGGCCAGAAAGTGAGGCTAGCTTGCTTGCAGAACTGTGGTTGTTTGCTGTGCTGTGGTGCAAGACAAGAGGAGAAGCAGAGATGCCATCAGAGAGGCAGGGGATGGCAGCCATTGCTGTTGGCTACGCTCCAGCCTAGTGACCCCCAGAGACTCTTCCCTTAGACTCTGCCCCTCACATACAAGCTCCAAGCAGCAGACTTTGCATATGAATGGCCCTCTCTGTTGCAGTTTCACAAAATTGCAAACTGGGGCAAACAGATCCAAGGAGGACAGGACTGTGGTTCAAGCTGTACCTTCTGTGGCAACACTGACCTCAGACAGTACTTCACCTCATTGAGACCCAGAAACCAGAATTCTAGTGCTCAGTTTCAATCGCTCACACCCATAAGTGACACATTCAGGAGATGGTCTCAATGAGCACCAAAGCCCCACTGAAACAAGGTGTATCTCCAGTGCAGCAGTTTTTTCTTTATAAACACAGAAGATCCTCACAGGCAATTGGCCTGGAGGTCAATTCCTCCCATTGTACCAACAGCAATGAAGGCTTAATTACACCAAGACTTTGCACTAAGCCCACAAAGGGATATAGAAAAAGCAACCACCTCAGGTGATTGGGGAAGCTGAGCTACTGACCCCAATTGGTCACTGACCACACAAAGCCACTCCATAAACACAGGGAGGTAGCCAAAATGAGGAAACGCAGAAGCATAACAAGAATGGGAGAGATGGAGGAGAGTAAACTACTGGACTACACACAGTTCAGAACCACATTTATAAGATTACTCAAGAATATTCTAAAAACCTTTGAGAAACTTGATGAGACCTCCAAGAACCTTGTTGAGACCTTCAAGGACCTTAAAGAGAATAAAAAAAAAATGGGAAAGGACCAGCCAGAAAGTAAGCATACAAAGTCTGAAATAAAGAATATACAGAAACTCAAATTTAGATCAACATACCCCAATAATGAAACCAAAGATCTGGAATATAAGAAAGCAAAAATCACCCAACCAGAGAGGCAAAAAGAAAGAAAAATCCAAATGTGTGAGGATAGCATAAGGAGCCTCCAGGATGGCTTAAAGCGTACCAATATCTGGATTTTTTGGGTGCCAGAAGAAGAGCGCGAGCATAATATTGAGGGTTTATGGAAGAAATAATGACAGAAAACTTTCCCTACCTGGAAAAAGAAATATACCTAAAAGTTCAGGAAGCTCACAGGACCCCAAACAGGAGGAATCCAAAGAGGAACACACCAAGACACATCATAATTAAAATGCCAAGAGCAAAAGACAAAGAGAAAATCTTACAAGCAGCAAGACAAAAACAACTAGTTACCTACAAGGGAGTACCCATAAAACTGTCAGCTGATTTCTCAACAGAAACTATGCATGCCAGATAGTAGGGGCAAGAAATATTCAAAACGATGAACAACAAGGACCTACAACCAAGATTACTCTACCCAGCAAAACTATCATTCAGAATTGAAGGTCAGATAAAGATCTTCACAGACAAGAAAAGGTTAAAGGAGTTCATCAACACCAAACCAGGATTACATGAAATGTTGAAGGGCATTCTTTAAGAAGAGGAAGAAGAAAAAAAGGTAAAGGTAAAAAAAAAATTATGGACAACAAAGGCATCAAATACATACCTACCAGCAAGCGAATCTAAAAATCAAGAGAATAAAAACAAATCTGAAGTACAAAATGGACTGATGAATATAATAGAATCAGGGACATAGAAAGGGATTGGACTAACAATTCACAGGGGGCAAGGGGTCTGAGGGGTGCAGGAAGAGATTGGACAAAAATCTTATACCTATGGATGAAGACAGTGGCGGGAGTAAGGGCGTGGGGTGGGGTTGGGAATCAAGTGGAGGGGAGGTAAGGGGAGTGGAGGAACACCTGTAATAATCTGAACAATAAATATTTAAAATAAATAAATAAATAAATATCTCAGATGGAAAGAAATGAATGACAATAAAATTAAAGTTTAAGCCAAAACTGGTTTGGCCCAGTGGTAGAGCGTCGGTCTGCGGACTGAAAGGTCCCGGGTTCAATTCCGGTCAAGGGCATGTACATTGGTTGCGGGCACATCCCCAGTGGGGGGGGGGTGTGCAAGAGGCAGCTGGTCGATGTTTCTCTTTCATCGAAGTTTTGAGCTCTCTATCTCTCTCCCTTCCTCTCTGTAAAATATCAATTAAAAATATATTTTTTTAAAAATTAAAGTTTAAGGGAGAAACCAGAATGTCAGCATAGGTAAACACATGAACTTGCTGCCTCACACAACCAGTTCAAAACTACAACTAAAAGATAAAATGGGTATCATCCAGAACCACAGGAAGGCTGGCTGAGTGGAAATTCTACAACTAGGAGGAAAGAGAAAAAGCACACTAAGACTCAGAGGAGATGCTGAGGTAGCGAAGTCAACTATGGAGGTACGAATGTGCACACAGAAAAAGGGGCTGGCAACTGAGTACACTGCTATCTTTTTCAATCAAGCTTCCAACTTCTCTGATTTCCAGTTCCAGGTGAGACTCTGAGGACTCAGGCTCATACTGGTAGAAACTGGACTGTATGGTATCAGGAACACGAGGGTGGCTTTTTCTCAGAGGTCCTTGCAGTGACCATTGTTCCTGCACAGTGCTGCAGGACACAGAGATTCAGGGACCTATTCATGGCAGGGCTGACCATCTGCCATTGCTGTTTACTCAACCCTGGTGATTCCCTGAGACCCTGCCCCACCCAATTTACAATCCCACCCAAGCTGTGTGCAGAGGCTTTCACATAGGAATGGCATGGTCTTTGCGATCTAAAACCTAAGATACTGTAGCTGGGTTAGAGAGCCCCAGAGCCTCCAAATGAAAGCCAAAAGCTGGAAAGAAACTTGCATTATTTCACAACCAGGGCTAATCTGGATACCTGTAAACCCCCCCAAAAAAGAGGAAAAATCTTAAGATCTCTTTGTAGCTCTTGATGGGTGGCCTCAGTGGCTGACTTTGTACCTCCTTGGAGACCCAAGAGCCAGTGTACCCCGTGGTCAGAGTGAAACCATCCAGATTACAACTCTTCATACCCATATGAGATACACTCAGGGGCAGACTCAGTGAGCACCACAGATCCACTGAAGCAAGTCTTGCCCCATTAGGGTGTCTCCTGTACAGAAGTTCTCCTATTGTAGATACAAGTGATCTTCACAATAAAGTGGCCTGGAGGTTAATTCCTCCCAGTGATACAAATAGCAATCAAGGCTTAACTACAATAAGACTGTGCACACAACCCACAAAGGGGTGCAACAAAAGTGTCCACCTCAAGTAATTAGGGGGTCTGAGCCACTGGGCCTTATAGGACACCTAGCACCCAAAGCCACTCTATTAACACAGGGAAGCAGCCAAAATGTGAAGACAAACAAACACATCAGAAAAGGAAGATATGGAGGATAGCAAACTACTTGATGTAGAGTTCAAAACCATGATTAAAAGGTTACTCAAGAATCCTCTAGAAACCTCTAAGAAATTTAGTGAGAACCTCAATGATATGAAAAAGGACCAACTATAATAAGCATACACTGACTGAAATAATGATTAATTTACAGTGACCCAACAGCAGACAAAATGATACCAAGAATCGTCAAAGATTTGAAATATTAAGAAGCAAAAAAGATCAAATGGGAAAAGTAAAACTAAAAAAGAATCCAAAAATGTGAAGATAGCATAAGTAGCCTCTGGGACAACATCTGAATTATGGGGTGCCAAAAGAAGAGAGAGAAGAAATAATGATAGGAAACTTCCCTTACCTGGCCAAGGAAATAGACTTACAAGTCCAGAAAGTGCACGGAACCCCAAACAAAAGAAATCCAATAAGGACCACACCAAGACACATCAAAATTAAAATGCCAAAGGCAAAAGACAAAGAGAGAATCTTAAAAGCAGCAAGAGAAAAAGTTAGTTACCTACAAGGGAGCACCCATAGGATTATCAGCTGATTTCTCAAACAGAAACTAATCAGGCCAAATGGGAGTGACAAGAAATATTCAAAGTGATGAACAGCAAGAAACTACAACCAAGGTTACTCTACCCAGGAACGTTATCATTCAGAATTGAAGGTCAGATAAAGAGCTTCACAGGTAAGAAAAAGCTAAAGGAATTCAACTCTGCCAATCCAGTTTTTCATGAAAACATGAAGGGTATTCTTTAAGAAGACAAAAAAAGAAAACGGTAAAGATAAAAAATTATGAAGAACAAAGTCACAACAAATATATATATATATATATATATATATATATATATATATATATATATCAACACGTAAATCTAGAGATCTCCAAAATGGCAGAAGACTAGATGGACGGGTTCTGAGCCTTGTCCCGAAGCAGAAAGAGAGAGCAGCTCAGCGTCATGATGGGAATGTTTATAGCAAGCTAAAGGACAGACGAACTCCAGGAGAAGGTGGAGGACTGCTGATTGGGGTTCCCCTGACAGGGAAGCACCCACGGCGGGGCTGGGTCCCCTCCTGGAGCTACCTATGGGCTTGGACTGGGAAATCTTGCCATCTTTAAAGGAAGAGTGGATCTTGTCAGAGGCCTGAATGTCTACAGCAACATCGGTTGCTGAGCATCTGTTAGCCACAGAACACCAGTCCCAGGTGGCACAAATACTTGGACTCAAAGGAGTACTCCACTGCACAACGAAAAGGTCACATTTTGTGGGGATAGGGTAATACCCCACAGAAGACAGAAGTGAGCTTCACACAGAAGCTATAAGACTGGGGTGGTGTTTACAAGGAAAAGCCCCAGGCTATTGAGCTGGTGTGACCCGTGGTTGTGGATGGGGCTCCTAATAGAGGCGATATCTCAAGAGCAACCCATTTTGATCGGACATGGAGGGATAGCCAGCGGTTTTCAGGGGAGTACAGTCAGCTCAGACTTGCCCAACAGCCTCCTCAAACCAGTTGAGTGTCAGAAAGAAGAGAGAAAAAAAGCTAGAGAGTACTTAAAGCACTGGAAGTCAATTAAAAAAGACTGCCACCCAGAGGCTAAATCACAAATTGACCCTAGTGTAAAAAAAAAATCGTGGCAAGGCATCCTTAAAAATCAGGACTGGATTACAACATGGGGGAACAGTGAAACACAGGGAGCTGCAATACTGTCCAGACTGAGAAACATGTGTGCCAAACAGAACTATAGATGAGAGAGACCACATAACCAGACATCCTGAAAAGAGAGACCATGGGAGAGAAAACGAAATATCCCACATACAAAAGAAAAGCAGGCATCACCAGAAAAGGAAGTAAACAAGTTAGAGATAAGCAACCTACCAGAGCAAGAATTAAGAAAAATGATCATAAGATGGCTAAAAAGAATGGAAGAAAAATTTGACAATATGAGAAAAAACCAAGAGGAAATGAAGAAGAACCAAGAAGAAAGGAAAAATGACGTTGCTATTATAAAAAACTCAACAGAAAGCAACAATAGTAGACTAGAAGAAGCAGAGAACCACATCAGTGAGCTAGAAGACAAGATGGAAAAACAAATACCCAATTATAGAGCAGCTTCTAGGGAAAAAAAAAATTAAAAAGCAGGGGGAGAGACTAAGGAAATTTGAGACAATACAAAACAAAATAACATTAGAATAATAAGGGTTCAATAAGGAAAGGAAACTGAGGAAGACATTGGAAACCTGTTTCAAGAAATGACAGAAAAATTTCCTGAGATAGAGAAGAAAAAACCCACACAAATCCAAGAAGCTTTCAGGGTCCCAAGAAAAATTAATCCCAAAAGACCAACACCAAGGCACATGATAATTAAAGTGGCAAACACCAATGACAAACTAAGAATCTTAAAAGCAGCCAGAGACAGAAAGTTACATATAAAGGAACCCCCATCAGACTAGCAACTGATTTATAAACAGAAACTCATCAGGCCAGAAGGGAATGAAACAAAATGTACAAAGTCATGCAAAGAAAGAGTCTGAATCCAAGAATACTGTACCAAGCAAGGTTATCAATCAAAACTGAAGGTGAAATCAGAGCTTCACAGACAAAAAAAAAAAGAAAAGAAAAGAAAAGAAAAAGACTAAGGAAATTTATCACCACCAAACCAACAATGCATAAATTGCTAAAGAGTTTGCTGTAAAAATAAAAAAGAAATTACAAACGAAGAAGGAACACAGGGGTATAGAATAAAAATGATGGCAAATAAGTACCTATCAATAATAATTTTAAATGTAAATGGATTAAATGGCCCAATCAAAATACATAGGGTAACGGATTGGATAAGAAAGCAAGACCCATATATCTGCTATCTACAAGAAACCCATTTCAGAAAAAAAGACGCACACAGACTGAGGATGAAGGGATGGAAAAAGGTTTTCCAGGCAAATGGAAATGAAAAAAGGCAGGGGTAGCAATACTTATATCTGACAAATTAGATCTCAAAGTGAAGGACATAACAAGAGATAAGGAAGGCCACTTCATAATACTAAAGGGAGCAATCCAACAAGAAGAAATAATCCTGGTAAACATATATGCACCCAACAAAGGAGCACCCAAATAAATAAAAAACTTCTGGAGGACATTAGTATTAATAGCAATCCAATGATAGTAGGAGACTTTAATACCACATTATTACCTTTGTTCAAATCATCTAAAAAATCAGCAAAGAAATATCAATCCTAAGTGACTCACTAGAACAGATGAAATTAATTGACATCTTCAGAACATTACACCCCAAACCCATAGAACCCATTCTTATCAAGTGCACATGGGTCATTTTCAAAAATAGACCACATGTTAGGACATAGGCAAAGTCTTTTGAAATTCAAGAAGATATAAATCATATGAAGCATCTTCTCAGATCATAGGGTCATAAAACTGGAAATAAAATACAATAAAAATAATCCAAAGAAATCAAACACATGGAGATTAATAGGAGGCTATTAAACAAGGCCTGGGTTACCAGAGAAATCAGGAAGAAATTAAAAACATCATGGCAACAAATGACAATGAAAACACAACAATCCAAAATCTATGGGACACAGCAAAAGCAGTCTTGAGAGGGAAGTTCATATCTCTACAAGTCTACTGTAAAAAAACAAACAAACAAACAAACAAACAACAACAAAAAAAACAAGAAAAAAACTGTAAACAAAGTATCTAACTATGCAATTCAAAGTACTAAAGGAGCAATAAGAAAAGCCCAGTGTAAGCAGAAGGGATGAAACAATAAAAATCAGAGCAGAGATAAACTACATAGAGACCAAAGAAACAATATATAAGATCAACAAAACCAAGTGATATTTCTTTGAAAGGATAGACAAATTGATGACCCTCTAGCCAGGCTAACCAAGAAACAAAGAGAGAGGACCCAAATAAAAAAAATTAGAAATGAAAGAGGTGAAATAACAACAGGCCCCACCGAAATACAAAGGATTGTTATAAAACACTGTGAACAACTCTATTCCAACAAACTGGACAACCTGGAAGAAATTGACACATTCCTAGAAAAATATAATCTGCCAAAACTTAATCAGGAAGAATCTAAAAATCTCAATAGACCATGGACTTTGGAAGAAATTGACGCAGTCAGCAAAAAGCTTCCAGCAAACAAAAGCCTAGGGCTAGATGGCTGCACAGGAGAGTTTTACCAAACATTTAAGGAAGAACTAAAACTATCCTCCTCAGACTATTCCAAAAAATTCAAGAGGAAGGAACACATCCATACTCCTTCTATGAAGCCAGCATCACCCTAATATCAAAACCAGATAAAGACAACACAATGAAAGGGAATTACAGGACAATATCCCTCATGAACATGGATGCCAAAATCCTCAACAAAATTCTAGCAAATCGGCTCCAGCAGCACATCACAGACATCAAACACCATGACCAGGTAGGATTTTTCCGGAATGCAAGGATGGTCCAATATACAAAAATCGATATATCACATAAACAAATTGAGAGATAAAAATCATATATTCATGTCAATTAATGCATAAAAAGCAATTGATAAAATCCAACATCCTTTCCTGATAAAAACTCTCAACAAGGTGGGAATTGAAGGGTCATACCTCAACATAATAAAACTATATATGACAAAACCATAGTAATCATCATAATCAATGTGCAAAAACTAAAACCATTCCCTCTAAGAACAGGAAAAAGGCAGAGATGCCCATTCTAACCACTCCTGTTTGACATAGTATTGGAAGTACTAGCCATTGAAATTAAACAACAAGAAGGAATAAAAGGCATCCAAATTGAAAAAAAGAAGAAGTAAAACTGTCCCTATTTTCAGATGACATGATATTGTCCTTTAAAAACCCAAAAGACTCCATTGAAAACTAACAAACATAATAAATGAATTCGCCAATGTAGCAGAATACAAAGTTAATGCCAAGAAATCTATGGCAATTCTATACACCAATAGTGAATTTACAGAAACAGAGACTAAAAAAAGCAATCCCATTTACCATCTCACCAAAAAAATTAAGATAACTAGGAATAAACTTAACTGGATGGTAAAATGCCTATTACGAAGAAAACTACACCATACTGAAAAAAGAGATAGAGGAAGATGCAAACAGATGGAAGAACATAACATGTTCGTCGATTGGTAGAATCAATTCATCAAAATGTCCATACTTCCCAAAGAAATTTATAGGTTCAATGCACTCCCCATTAAAATAGCAATGGCATATTTCACAAACCTAGAAAGAACTCTCAAAAAATTCATCTGCAACAAAAAAAGACCCAGAATAGCCACAGCAATCCTGAGAAAGAAGAACAAAATAGGAGGGATCTCAATTCCATATTTCAAGCTGTATTACACAGCTACTGTTCTCAAAACAGCCTGGTACTGGCACAGGAACAGACATATAGATCAATGAAATAGATTAGAGAATCCAGATATGAACCCAAATCACTATACTCAATTAATATTTGACAAAGGAGGCATGAACATATATTGGAGTCAAGACAGTCTCTTCAATAAATGGTGTTGGGGAAATTGGGCAGATACATGCAAAAGAATGAAACTAGATCACCAACTTACAACATAAACAAAAATAACATCAAAATGGATACAGGACTTAAACATAAGACTGGAAACCATAAAAATACTAGAGGCATCCACAGGCAGCAAAATCTCAGACATATGCCTAAAGAACTTCTTCACTGATACTGCCCTTAAGGCAATGGAAGCTAAAGAGAAAATAAACAATAGGAATACATCAAAATTAAAAGCCTTTTTACAGCAAAAGAAACCATCAACAAAACAACTAGAAAACCCACTCTATGGAAGAACATATTTGCAAATGTTATCACTGATAAAGGTTTAATCTCCAACATATACAGACAATTTATACAACTTAATAAAAGGAAGATAAATGATCCAATTAAAAAATGGGCAATGGACCTAAATAGAATCTTTTCAAAAGAAGACAGAAGGAAGGCCAAGAGGCACATGAAAACATGCTCAAAGTCACTAATTACCTGAGAGATACAAATCAAAATGACAATGTGGTACCATCTCACACCTGTCAGAATGGCTATCATCAACAAATCAACAAAGGACAAGTGCTGGCGAAGATGTGGAGAAAAAGGAACCCTCGTGCACTGCTGTTGGGAAGGCAGACTTGTGCAACCACTGTGGAGAACAGTATGGAGTTTTCTCAAAAAACTGAAATGGAGCTCCCATTTGATCCAGTAATCCCACTGCTTGTAATATATCTTAAGAAACTAGAAACATCAATCAGAAAGGATATATGCACCCCTATGTTCATAGCAACACAATTTACAATAGCTAGGATTTGGAAACAGCCTAGGTGCCCGTCAGCAGATGATTAGATCAAAAACTGTCACATCTACACGATGGAATACTATGCTGCCATAAAAAAGAAGGAATTCTTATCATTTGCAGCAACCTGATGGAATTGGAGAACATTATGCTGATTGAAATAAGCCAGTTAATGAAAGAAAAACACCATATGATCTCACTCATTTATGAATAAGGGACATTATAAACTAATGAACAAAAAGATAGATACAGACAATAAAGCAACAAACAGACTGTCAAATTACAGTGGGGAGGGTAGGGAAATATGGGGGAGATAACAGAAATGAACTATAAATAAATTACTTGACTTGTTTACATATGATTGGTATAGATACAATATTATATTTTACATATTTTTAATATTTTGTAAAAAGCTATTATTTATCATTTATATCAATTGCCTCACCATATAGAGATTTTTTTCTCTCTGGTACTTTTAAAATACTTTCTTTTATTTTTAAGTGCTTCTTTTGTGCCCTTAATTACATTGAAAGAAGATGGGTTGCCTCAATATTCTTGCTACATGAGTCTCTTGTCTTGAAGGAATAAAATTGTTCTTTTTAGAAAAAACAAACCAACAACTATAAGTGAATCTAAAAATCAAGTGAATAAAATATCTGATGAACAGAATAAACTGGTGAATATAATAGAATTAGGGGCATTGAAAAGGAGTGAACTGACAATTCTCAGGGTAAAGAGGGTGTGGGCCTGAGGGAAAATACTGGATAAAAATTGTACACCTATGGATAAGGATAGTGATCAGGGGTAAGGGCAGAAGGTGGCATGGGAAATGGGTAGAGGGGAGCTATGGGGGGTAGAGGAACAACTGTAATAATCTGTGCAATAAATATTTATTAATATATTAAAAATAAAATAAAGTTTAAAACAGTGGATATAATAACAGTTGGAAAAATGCATATGGGGTATATAAAGACTGTCAGTATAATGTTTGCAAATTTTCTGTAAACCTAAAACTATTCTAAAGTAAAATATATTTTTTAAAATCAGTGGATGGATTAAAACATAATAGATACAGATAATATGAGACTAAGTTTGGTGGAAGACTAAAAAAAATACCTATGACAGAGTATGGAGAAATAAAAAGCTGAAACATAATGAACAATATATTCTAAGAGACTTGGTGGATAGTGTATAAAGCTCTGAAATTAATTAATTTGGAAATTTGAAATAAAGGGAAAGTAATAATAAATAAAGTAGAAGAACCTTTATTGGCATAGAAATTTTACTGAACTAATGAAAGGTAGATATGCACTGAATTAGGAAGCCAAATAAAATCTTTTTCATAGACCATTTGATAACCAGACAATTACCTATAGAAGCTACAAAAAGAAAAAAAGAAGAGAATCAATGTATATCAATTTAAAAAAAAAGTTCAACAAAGACAATAGGAGAAGACAAAATAAAAATCTACAAGACAACCAAAACAATTAACAAAATAGCACCAGTAAATATTTTGTTATCAATAATTACTTTAACTACATATGGAGTAAATAATCTAATCATAAGACATTGAGAGGCTGAATCAATACCCTCCAAGACACTCTAGCTTTAGGGACACACTTGGGCTGAAGATGAAAAGAAGAAAAACTGTATTCTGTGAAAATTGTAACCAAAAAATAGCAGGGGTAGCTTACTTGTATAGACAAAATAGACTTTGAATAGAAAACTGTCACAAGAGAAAAAGAAGGACATTATCCTATGTAAAAAAAAAAAAAAAGGTTAATATGTAAATCAACCAAACAGCCGAACAACAGGTCACTATGATGTGCACTGACCACCAGGGGGAAGACACTCAATGCAGGAGATTTCCACTGGTGTTCAGTGAACTCCCACGGAGGGGGGGGGGGGGGCGCGCTGCTCAGCCAGAAGCCAGGATCATGGCTGGTAAGTACAGTGGAGGTGAATCAGACATACCCCAAGGCTCCCAGACTGCGAGAGGGTGCAGACCAGGAGGATGGATCCCTCTCCCTGAGAGCACAAATTTTGTGTACCAGGACTCTAGTACAATGATAAACATATATCAATTAATCAAGAAGAAATAACAACTTAAAATATGTCCAGTATAAAAAGCAAACATTGAAGGAACTCTAGGGAGTAATAGACATCAAGACAATATTATGCGCCTTCAATATCCCACTTTCAATATTGGAATAATTTACAGAGAAAAATTCAACTGAGAAATGAAGGACATGAATAACACTACATATCAAATGAACCTATACTATATATACAGAACATTCAACACTGAAGCAGCAGCAGAATATACATCATTCTGAAATATACATGGACCATTTGTGAGGACAGGTCACATGTTATATCACAAAACAAGTCATAACCAATTAAGATTCAAATAATACCAAGGATCTTTTCTGACCACAATGTATAAATTAATAGCAGAAAAACTGCAATATTTACAAATATGTGAAAATTAAACAACACACTTTTATATAGTCAAAGAGGCATTGTGAAAGTGATGTTTTACTGAACTGTACACTTGAAAACTTCATGGTTTTGCAAACAATGTTATCCCAATAAATTCAGTAAAAAATAACTAAATAGCCAAAGATTCAAAGAGAAAATCAAATGATAAAATAGAAAATATCTGATACAAACAAAAACACAACATACTTAAATTACAGGATACTACTAAGAAGTAAGTTTATAGCAATAACTACCTACATTAAAAATGAATAAATATTTTAGATAAAATTCAACTATATAACTTAGAAAGCCAGAAAAAAAAAAAACTAAACTCAAAGTTACTAGAAGGAAGGTATATGACTAGAGCAGGAATACATGAAATAGAGAATAGAAAATGCAAAAAAAATATGAAATGAGTTTTTTTTAAAGATGGATAAAATCAACAAAATGTATTTAAAGTAATTTTAAAAAGATAAAAACATAAGGTAAATATAATTTCAAATTAAAAATGAGACATTATAACTGATTCTATAGAAATAAGAAAATCATAAAAGACTATTATGAACAATGATAATAATGATAAACAAACTTTATAAGCTAGGAGAAAAGGATAAATCTTTAAAAATAGTCAACCTGCCAAGACTGAACCATTAAGAAAGAGAAAATTTGAGAAGACATTTAACTAGTATGGAGATTTAATCAATAAATAAAAACCTCCCAACAAAGAAAAGCCTGGGAATAGGTGGCTTCACAGACAAGTTCAACCAAATATTTAAAAAAGAATAAATAATAATCCTCCTTGAACTCTTCCAAAAAATTGAGAAAGAGAAATTACTTCAAAATCCTATTATGAAGCCAACGTTACCCGGATACTATTGCCAAACAAAGATACCACACACAGAGGGAGGAGAACAATGAATGCGGCATAGTTAAGCACCTAAGCTGCCGCCTCACACAACAATTTCAAAACAACAACTAAAATCAGAACGGACATCATCCAAAACACAGGAAAGCTGGAAGAGTGGGAAATCTACAACTAGAAAGAAGGAGAGAGGCTCATGGATTGGATTGGGAGATCTGAGGGAGGGTGGCACGTACACAGAAAGGAAGAGCGGCTGAATGCCTGGCTGGCGGGAGGAGAAAGGAAGTCCCCAATTGCACTGAACCTTTTCTGTCTGTACTGAACCCCAACCCCTTCTGAAACCCCTTGGACCCAGGCCCATATGGGTGGAGTCTGGACTGTAGAGAAAGGCACTTGGAAACTCAGAGACTTGGAGACTGGGGGAGCCGAGAGCTTCAGCGGACAGGGTCTACAGTCACGCACGAGTTAGTGTGCACAGAGAGGTCTGACCACGAAGGTTGCTGCTGCCTCTCCATAGTGGAAGTAGTCAGAAGCTCCAGACAACAGAGACCCAACCCAATTCTAGGTGAGCCCCTGGGGCACCTACCCTCTTGCACGGAGAATCAGAACTGTCAGGTGGAAACTCAGGGGAGCTGCAGAAAGCAGAGGTCAGGTAGAAACACTGGTGAGCACACAAGAGCATGGTTGCCAGGAAGAGGAGACTGTCAGCTCAGTCCTGAGACCCCGCCCCATCCAAGCTGAGCACAAAGGATTTTGCAATTTTGCAAGTCTGATCCTATAAGACTGTCTCAAATACAGGAGCTATACCAGAGTATGCACAGATGATACTCACATCCAATTGGCCTGAAGGTCAATTCCTCACAGGGATGCTAACAACAATCAAGATTTAACTACAACAAGGCTGTACACACAAGCCACAAAGGGGAGCACCAAGAGTGTCTACCTCAGGTAATGGGGGAGGCTGACCAACTGGGCCATATAGGACACCAAGCACACAAAACCATCCTACCAATTCCGGGAAGCAGCAAAAATATTGAGACAGGGAAATAGATCTCAAATGAAAGAGATGGAGTACAAAAGACTAGATATAGAGTTCAAGACCACAGTTATAATATTTTTCAAGAATTTCCTAGAAAAGGCTTATAAATTTAATGAGACCCAACTAGAAATTAAACATATACTGACTGAAAAAAAATATTATACAGAGATCCAACAACACACTGAAATAACACAAGAATCAAGTCAAAGATTTGGAATACAAAGAGCCAAAGGATACTCCTCTGGAGAAGCAAAAAGAAAAGAGAGAGCTTCTGGGACAATGTCAAGTGTACCAACATCAGTATTATGGGGGTGCCAGAAGAAGAGAGAGTGCAAGATACTGAAAACCTATTTGAAGAAATAATATCAGAAAACTTCCCCCACCTGGTGAAATAAATAGACTTACAAGTCGAGGAAGCAAACAGAACCCCAAACAAAAGGAATCTAAAGAGGACCACACCAAGACACATCATAAAATGCCAAGGGCAAAATACAAAAATAGGATCTTACAAGGAGCAAGAGAAAAGCAATTGGTTACCTACAAGGGAGCACCCATATGACTATTAGCTTATTTCTCAACAGAAACTATGCAGGCCAGAAAGGAGTGGCAAGAAATATTCAAAGTGATGAATAGCGAGAATCTACAACCAAGATTACTGTATCCAGCAAAGTTAACATTCATAATTGAAGGCCAGATAAAGAGCTTCACAGCTAAGAAAAAGCTAAAGGAGTTCATCACCCCCAAACCAGTATTATATGAAATGATTAAAGATATTCTTGAAGAAGAAGAAGAAGAAGAAGAAGAAGAAGAAGAAAGAAGAAGAAGAAGAAGAAGAAGAAGAAGAAGAAGAAGAAAGATAAAAATTATAATCAACAAATATATATATCAACAAGTGAATCTAAAAATCAAGTGAATTAAACATCTGAGGAACAGAATAACTGGTGAATATAATAGAATCAGGGACAAAGAAAGGGAATGGATTGATAATTATCAGGGGAAAAGGGGTGTGGAGGGTGCAAGAAAAGACTGGATTAAAATTGTACACCTATGGATGAGGACAATGGTGGAGGGTGGGGGTAAGGGCAGAGTGTGGGGCAGGAACTAGGTGGAAGGGAGCTATAGAGGGTAAAAGGAGAAACAATTGTAATAATCTGAGCAATAAAGATTTATTTTTAAAAAATGGAATAAATATCCTCAGGTGAGAATTAACAGGGGAAAAAATACTAAAAGCATGGGCTTAAAAAAAAAAAAAAAAGATACCACACACAAGAACAAAACTATAGGTTAAAATCCCTGATGAAAACACACCCTACATAATAAAAGTCTAATATGCAAAACAACTGAACAGTGGAATGACTGGTCACTATGAAGCACACTGACCACCATGGGCAGACACTCAATGCAGGAGCTGCCCTCTGGTGGTCAGTTTGCTCCCACAGGGGCAACGCCACTCAGCCAGAAGCCCTGAGCCAGACTCATGGCTGGTGAGTGCAGTGGTGGTGGCAGGAGCCTCTCAGGCCTCCACAGCAGAACTAAAGATGTCCAACTGCTGGCTTATGCCCATGGGGAGCAGGCCTAAGCCATCAGTCAGACATCCCCCGAGGGCTCCCAGACTGTGAGAGGGCATAGGCCAGGCTGAGGGAACACCCTCCCCTGATAGCAAAACTAATTGAACAACACATTAAAAGGATCATAAACCATAAACATGTACAATTTACACCTGGCATGAAATGATGGTTTATCATAGGAAAATCAATTAACGTGATATACCACATAGCAGTAAAAAAGGATAAAGGTAATGTAATCCAAGAGTAAAGAAAACTAATTTAAGAAGTCATATTGGAATTTTATAGGAAAATATATAAAATAAAATAAAAATACAGTGAATAGATCAGATCCACAGGAGAGCTGGCGGAATGGGATGGCTACAAAAAGGAAAAGAAAGGAAAAGCGCTGCTGCCACCAGCCATGTGGAGTTTAAAGCTGCAGGGAACCAGAGCCTCCACCACAGCAGCTACAGCCAGGGAGGGAGGCCCACTGAGAGCAGAGCTCACCCCGCCTGGGGCCGAGGGAGTGGGCGGCCTCAGAGCCTGGCCTCCTCGCCTGCAGCCTTCCCAGCCTTCCCGCCTTGCTAGCAAGGGAGCCAGCACAGGGCCACGGCCGCACCTTCTGCTCCCTGCCCCAGTGAGCCCTTCGTCAGTCTGTACCCTTGCTGCGGGGCCTAACCAGAGCCTCTGCCGAGCCCCCGAGGTTCCGGAGCCAAGGCGGAGCACACTTGCTCGTGGAGTGTGACTGAGGACCCAGAGATTATGCCCAGAGCACTCTTTGAGGCCTGGGACTCTGGACACCTAACCTGGGGGACTATTAAAGCCAGAACATGTGAAGTGTGGGCGGCGGCGGAGGATACTGTGGCGGAGGTGGCCGGAGCCTCCCCATTCTTCCCCCTCATCATCTTCCTGCTTTCTGGCAGCAGTGGGACAGGGCCCCAGCAGGAGAGTCCAAAAGGATCCTATCTAAACCACAGGAAAGCTGGCGGAGGGGGAAATCTACAACTGAAAGAAGGAGGGATGCTGCTGCCGCCATGTGCCATGTGGAGTTTGGAGCTGCAGCAGAGTCAGTCGTTGCTGCCAGTGAGGAGGGCCCACAGAGAGTGGAGCCCGCCCCACCCCGGGCCCAGGGAGCGGGCAGCCTTGGAGTCCGGACTCCTAGCCTGCAGACTTCCCAGCCCGCCCGCCTTGCTGACAAGGGATCAAGCACAGGGCCTCAGCCACACCTTCTGCTCACTGCCCAAGCGAGGCCTTCACCCATCCGTCCCCCCGCCACCCAGCCTGGCCAGAGCCTCTGCTGAGCCCCCCAAGAGCCAACACCAAGGCAGAACATACTCATGGAACGTGACAGAGGACCAAGAGGTAGTACCCAAAACATTCTTCTCGACCTGGGACTCTAAATACCTAAACCCAGTGGACTGAAAGCCTGAACCTGTGAAATCAGAGCTGCTGAGGTTGCTAGGGCAGAGTCGGCCGGAGCCTCCCCGTTCTTCCGCCTTGTTGTCCTCCTGCTGACCTGCAGCTCGGGCCCTGGGGGATCCAGGATAGGAGGGCATCAATCAACGGTCCCAGACTGGCCCTGTGGCCCGGGGGGGGCCCTTGTGACCCAGGGGAGTCATGTGGCCTGTGACCCCGGGGAGCCGTGTGCCCCGAGGAAGCTGTGGGACCAGGGGGAGCCTTGTGACCTGGGGGGCGGTGGCAGTGGGACCCTGGGGAGCCGTGTGCCCCGGGAGAGCCTTGTGCCCCAGGGGAGCAGTGGGACTAGGGGGAGCCATGTGACCTGGGGGGCAGTGGGACCTGGAGCAGCCCTGTGCCCTGGGAGAGCCTTGTGCCTTGGGGAAGTGGTGGGACCAGGGGAAGCCGTGTGCCCCAGGGGAGTGGTGTGACCCAGGGGAGCTGTGTGCCCTGGGAGAGCCTTGTACCCCAGGGGAGCAGTGGGACCAGGGGGAGCCATGTGACCTGGGGGGGGCAGTGGGACCCAGTGGAGTAGTGGGACCCAGTTGAGCCGTGTGCCCCAGGAGAGCTGTGAGCCCCTTGGGAGTGGTGGGACCTGGGGGAGCAATGTGACCCAGGAGAGCCATGTTCCCAGGGGGAGTGGTGGGACCCGGGGGAGCCATGTGACCTGTAGGGGCGGTGGGACCCGGGGGAGCACCTATGTTCATAGCAGCACAATTTACAATAGCTAGGATTTGGAAACAGGCTAGGTACCCAGTAGCAGATGATTGGATCAGAAAATTATGGTACATCTACACAATGGAATACTATGCTGCCATAAAAAGAAGGAATTCTCATCATTATCAGCAACCTGGATGGAATTGGAGAACATCAGGCTGAGTGAAATAAGCCAGTCAATGAAAGAGAAACACAGCATGTTCTCACTCATTTATGGATAATAAAGAACATTATAAACTAATGAACAGAAAAATAAATATAGTGACAGTAAAGTAAAAGCAGACTGTCAAATGACAGCGGGGAGGGTAGGGTGATCTGGGGGAAATAAGAGATCAACCGAAGGACTGGTATACATGCATGTAAGTAAAACCAATGGACACAAGACTCTGGGGAGGGAGGGCATGTATGGGAGATGGGGTTGAGCAATGGTAAGCAATGTACACATTTAATACCTTAATTTAAAAAATGGTGGGAAAAAATACAGTGAATAAATTAAACAATATTAGAATGAAAATGAAAAGTAATCCACATAAAGACAATAAAAGTGAGAAATAGAAACACAAATAGTATTGCACAAATAGTAAACACCAAATCAGGTGATGAAAATAAAAAATATATCAATACATTGAGTAAGTAGAAGTGGACCAAATATTTCAATTAAAAGAAAACTTTTGTTACTCTGCATAAAAATATAATAGAAAACAAGATCCACTGTATGCTGTTTTCAAGTGACACAGAAGAAAATTAAACCATGATGAGATATCACCTCACACCATCAATAAATCAACAAACAGCAAATGCTGGTGATGTTGTAGAGAAAAGGAAGCCCTACCTAGTATACTGTTGTTGGCAATGCAACCAACAATGTGCAGACAATGAGAAAAACAGTATAAAATTTCCTCAAAAAATTAAAAATAAAAGTGCCTTTTGACTCAGTGATCATTCTTCTGGGAATATATCCTAAAAATCCCAAAACATTAATTTGCATCCCTATGTTCATTGCAGTGTTATTTACAATAGCCATAATTTGGAAACAGCTCAAGTGGCCATCTGTAAATGAGTGGATAAAAAAGCTGTGGGGTACTTAACACAATGGAATATATGTATCCTTAAAAAAGAAGGAACCTTTTGTGACAGCATGGATGGACGTGCAAATTACATATTGTGCTATGTGAAATAAGCCAATCAGAGAAAGACAAATACCATATGATCTCACTTAAATGTGAAATCTAATGGGCAAATTCTACCTACATATCATCTATTTATATCTACCTATCTATCTATCTATCTATCTTTCTACCTATCAATCATCTATCTATCCATCCATCTATCCAACTATCCATCTACCTATTTATCATATATCTGTCTCAGGCAAATACAAACAAAATAGAAGTGTATAAGTTATTTTAACATCAGACAATATAGACTTTCTGACCAAAACTAATTCCTGGAGATACCACATAAAAGGTATAATTCACATACAAACACACGCACACACACACACACACACACACACACTAAAATTAAATTTGAATTTACATAATTATATAGATTAAAATATATTATGCAAAAATGATATGACCACAAGAGAAAAAAAACCCATTCCATCATTATGTGGGAGATGTTTAAATTCGCAATGTTATATTTGACTATAACTTCTGAGAGATTATTGGTTCTGGTCTAGTGCATCCTTTTATCAGCTTCACTTTTGTTTATTTTATTATACTCTTCTAGATGAGGGACATAGAGTTAAACATTTTAAGGCTAAAAATTAAAAATTGAATTTTAACTGAAAATAGTATATTTAAGTACATTCAGGTACTTTCTTAAGTCTTCAAGTTTTCAAAATATTAGATGGGTAGAAGGATCTGAGTTAAGAAAAGAGTTATGGGCTAAAGATACAATTTGGGAGCAGGGGCGAGATTTCCTTAGGAAAAAGTATAGTGTAAGAAGAAATAGACATACATTTATTTAATGAATGTCAGCATTTAGTGATCAAACAGCAATGTTTGAGGGTAAAATACAACTTAAAAGAATGGCCATAAAATAAAAAGAGGAAGATCAGGAGAGTGTGTTAACATGAAAGCCAAGAGGAGATAGTTATTTTATAACTAGAGGCCTGGTGCACAAAATTTGTGCACTTTGGGGGTCCCTCAGCTTGGCCTGCACCCTCTCACAGTCTGAGAGCACTCAGGGGATGTCCAACTGTGGGAAACAGGCCTAAGCCAGCATTTGGACATCCTTTGCACTGTCATGGAGGCAGGAGCGGCTCTTGTCACTGAGGCTGTGCTCACCAGCTGTGAGCCTAGCTTCTGGCTGAGTAGTGCTACCCTTGTTGAAGTAAACTGGCCACCAGGGGGAAGCTCCTGCATTGAGTGTCTGCCCCCTGGTAGTCAGTGCATGTCATAGCAACTGGTTGTATCACCATTCGGTCTATCTGCATATTAGCCTTTTATAATATAGAATATTTGTAAATATTGTTTATTATATATGTGACACTTGAGATATAGCTAGTCAGAGAACATTAAGCTAATTGAAATAAGACAGTCAGGAGAAAGATAGAGGGAAGAAAGGGGAGGGAGAGTGGTAATATATCAACCAAAGGACTTTTAGGCATGCATATAAGCATAAACAATGGACGCAGACAAAAGAAGGATGAGGAGATGTGCTGGGGGATGGGAGCGGGTGGGAAGAGGTCAATGGGGAAAAAGGGAGACATATGTAATACTTTCAACAACAAAGAATTTCTAAAAATAAACATAGGTAATTAGATTATATATTTTATCAGTCTAGTATAAGCCATTCTGAGAATTCTCTTTTGGTCTTAGTTATTGACTAAAACTCAAAGTTGCAAATTACATATTCTTGTTGTAATTAAATGTCTCACAGTTTTAATCAGGACATTACTTGTAGAATCTATCAGACATATCAGACCACGAGTAGTTTAGGTGTGACTATAAAAAACAAAACAAAACAAAACACACACACACACACACACACACACACACACACACACCAAAAAAAAAATTGTTTCTATTATAACACCTAAGTTACCTGTGCTTTAGTCATATTCTATATGGCCCTTAGAAAAAAATGGAACTGCTAAAACCATTGAATAAATAATTCTGAATGCTAAACTTAGACCAATGCAATGAGTCTTATCATTCTTACTTCTCTAGAAATTTAAGCTTGTGCCAAAATGTTATCTATTAATTGCAATGCATTAGGTCAGAACTATGCTTACTCAATTCATTTTAATCTTATCTTTCTGTCCCTCTCTTCAGATTTCAGAAATTTTCACCTCCTTATGTAATGCCTGTTTGTTTTCAGGCAGGCTCATCTTAATATTACAGCTTCCTCAGGTTTTCTAATACCTAATGTCCTATTACTTAAAAGTTTCAGAAGATACTCTTTTGAAACAACCACAGAAGTTTCTCTCAATTTTTAAAATAAGATATTTTGTTTCTACCAGCACACAATCATTTTGTGATATATGCTTTTTAAATTTTTTTCATTACTATCAGTCTTTTATTTGATGCAGAAATGTCTCTATTTTCAAAATTTGTCCTAAAATATTTTATAGAAAAGGCTGCCCATCAGAGCAAAAGTATGTCAACCATGTCTGAAACTGATAGCTAGCTCGAGTGTTCCCTTGTACAATATCATTTTGGACTTTAGACAAATAAAGTTACAGTTCCTTAAAGTTTAGCTGGTTTACAAGTAGGGGAATGTACATATTACTAATTTTTCTTTTTTATATAGAAACAAATGAAATAAGATTACCCTTTTCATGTTTTTTTTTTAAATTTTACTTTATTTAGAATTTTAATAGATTTATTGAAGCATAATTTCCATACAATAAACTATACATATTTAGAGTTTACAACTTGATACACTTTAACAAATGTAACACTTATGCGTAGAAATTTCATCTAACAGAGTTTGACAAAGATGAAGGAATTTCATGTATCTTTGTAATTTTTTAACATATTTTTATTGATTTCAGAAAAGAAGGGAGAGGAAGAGAGAGGAAGAGAGAGATAGAAACATCAGTGATGAGAGAAAATCAGTGATCAGCTGCTGCCTACACATCCCACACGGGGGATTGAGTACACAACCTGGGTATATGCCCTGACCCAGAATTGAACATGGTCCTCCTAGTTCATAGGTCAACACTCAACCACTAAGCCATGAAGACATTTATTGAGTCACACTGTGTGTGCTGATAAAATGTGAAATGATTTTGTATTACTTTGAGACACAAGTGGTTGCTCAGAATTGGAGATGAACTCAATAGGTTTTCATTGAGTCAGAGTGCTATTTTTTATTAATTGTTTATATTTATGTAAGTATTAGGAAGTTCACCAACATAACCTGGAAAAAATATTTGATTTTTTAAAAATTTTATTGTTGAGAAACCAAGATTGCTGCATAGATAAACACCTAAACTGCTGCCTCTCACAATAATTTCAAAAGTAAAACTAAAAGTCAAAATGTCTATAACCCAGAACCATGGGAAGGCTGGCTGAGTGGAAGTTCTAAAACTAGAAGGAAAGAGAAAAGAGCATTAAGACATGCACAAGCACTGAAAAGCGGAGGTACGAAGGCACGCTAATCAGCTGGCAGCGGGTGACTTGCTGTGCTGCTTTTTTTCAAACTGAAGGGAGACAAGATCCCAATTACTCTGAACCCTAGTTTATGGGAGATGTGCAGGACCCAAATTCCTACAGGGAGAAACTGAAGTGTCTGCCATTGGGTCAGAAACTGAGAGTGACTTTCTTGCAGAGGTGTGCCCAGCAATCAATGGTTACTGCACAGGAGCATGGGACACAGGGAAATGGAAATGCAAAAATGCAGAGACAGCTGACTGGCAGCCATCACTGTGTGCCATGACCTAGCCTAGTGACACCCTACGTCCCCACCCCAATCTACAATCCTAACCAAGCTCCATGCAGTGGCTTTTGCATATAAATGGCCTGCCCTAACATAGCTTAACCTAACAAATTGCAGCTCTTCTCAAACAGCTCCAAAACCTCCAAACCCCAAGCAAAGAAGAGAAAACTGTAGTTCTCATTGTAGCCCTTGCTGGGTGGCCTCAGACAGTAGCGGATTGGAGATCCCGAAGCTAGTGTATCTAGTGGTCAGTGTGAGATGACACCATATTTCCACTAATACATCCATAAGTGACACATTCAAGAGGCAGACTCAGTGAGCACCATAGTCCTGAAACAAGTCCTGCTCCATAAGCGTGTCTCCAGCTCAGCAGTTTTTCCATTATAGACACAGCAGGTCCTCATAGCCAATTGGCCTGGTGGTCAATTCCTCCCAGTGACACCAAAAACAATCAAAATTTAACTACAACAAGTCTGTACACACAGTACATAAAGGGGTGCAACAGAGTTTCCACCTCAGGTAAATGGGAGGCCGACCCATTGTGCCATATAGGACACATAGCACACAAAGCCATCCTACCAACTCATGAAAGCAGAGAAAATGTGGAGACAAAGAAACAGATCACAAACAAAATAAACAGAGGAATACAAACGACTGGATATAGAGTTGAAAACCACAGTTATAAGTTTCTTCAAGAATTTCCTGGAAAAGGCCAATAAATTTAATGAGACCCTAAAGGATATGAAAAGGACCAACTAGAAATTAAACATACACTGACTGAATTTATATATATATATATATATATATATATATATATATATATATATATATATTATAGAGAGATCCAACAGCAGACAATAAATACAAAGAAGCAAAAACCACTCAACCAGAAAGCAGAGAGAAAAAAATAATCCCAAAATTTGAAGATACTGTAAGAAGCCTCTGGGACAACTTCAAGCATACCAAAATCAGAATTATAGGGGTGCCAGAAGAAGAGAGAGAGCAAAGTATTGAAAACCTATTTGAAGAAATAATGAATGAAAATTTCCCCCACCTGGTGAATGAAATAGTCTTACAAGTCCAGGAAGTGCACAGAACCCCAAACAAAAAGAATCCAAAGAGGACCACACCAAGACACATCATAATTAAAATGCCAAGGGCAAGCCAAAACAAGTTTAGGTCAGTGGATAGAGTTTTGGCCTGCAGACTGAAAGGTCCAAGGTTCCATTCCGGTCAAGGGCATGTACCTTGGTTGCTGGCACATCCCCAGTAGTGGGTGTGCAAGAGGCAGCTGATCAATGCTTCTATCTCATCCATGTTTCTAACTGTCTATCCCTCTCTCTTTCTCTTTGTAAAACATCAATAAAAATATATTTTGAATAAATAAATAAATAAATAAATAATAAATAAAATGCCACTGGCAAAACACAAAGAGAATATTAAAAGCAGCAAGAAAAAAACAAAACAGGTAGTTACCTACAAGGGAGCACCCATAGGATCAACAACTGATTTTTCAACAGAAACTATGCAGGCCAGATGGAATTGGCAAGAAATATTCAAAGTGATGAATAGCAAGGACTTACAACCAAGATTACTCTACCCAACAAAGTTATCATTCAGAATTGAACATCAGATAAAGAAACAAGAAAAATCTCAAGGATTTCATCATCACCAAACCACTATGATATGAAATGCTGAAAGGTATTCTTTAAGAAGAGGAAGAAGAAAAATTAGAGATAAAAATTATGATCAACAAATATATATATATATATATATATATATATATATATATATATATCAACAAGTTAATCTAAAAATCAAGTGAATTAAAAATCTGAGGAACAGAATAAACTGGTGAATATAATAGAATCAGGGGCATAGAATGGGAGTGGATTGATAATTCTCAGGGGAAGGGTGTGGGGGGTACAGGAAGAGATTGGACAAAAATTGTACACCCATGGATGAGGACAGTGGAGGGGAGGTAAGGACAAAGGGTGGGGTGGGAACCAGGTGGAGGGGAGCTATGTGGGGGGAAACAATTGTAAGAATATGAAAAATAAATATTTATTAAATTAAAAATATATTGTTAAAAGTATTACAAATGGAATAAGACTAAAATTTTCATATCTTTTAATTTTATTTTATTTGGAATTATTTGTTTATTGTATTTATTTATATTTTTGTGATTCTAATGACTCTTTTTATACACACACACACATATATATATATATATATATATATATATATATTGTTTAAAATATTACAAGTACAACCAATGGACACAAAACTCTGGGGAGGGAGGGCATGTATGGGAGGTAGTGGGGGGCAATGGTAAGCTATGTACACATATAATATCTTAATAAAAAATAATAAATAAGACGGAGGAGAAAAGGCGGAAGAACAGGTAGTCAGGGTCTGAGCCTACTCCCGAAGAGGAAAGACAGAGAAGCTGAGGGTCGTGCTGGGAGTGCTTGTCAGCAAGCCAAGAGAAAGACGAACACCCAGGGAAACTGGGGGTCGGCTGGTCAGGGTGCCTCTGGCAGTTAAGCACCCACAGCTGGCTTCCATTCCCGGACCTATTTACCAGCACAGACAGGGAAATCTCATTATCTTGATGGGAAGAGGTTATTGTCAGAGGCCTGAATATAAACAGCTGCAAAGACCACCAAGCAGCTGTGAGCCAGAAAACGCTGACCACAATCAGCAGGAACACTTGGACTCAAAGGAATGCTCCACCCGAAGGTTAAAAGGTCAGATTTCTCAGAGATCCCGTGAGTCCCCCGCGGTGAGGCAACCCCAGTGCGCCAGCTGCAGCCCTTGCACTCCAGGCACAAGGAGCCTGCAAGACTGGGCCTGGGTTTACAAGAAACCCCAAGTTATTTTTTTTTCATCTTCCGTCACTTGATTTTACCTTTTTAATTAATTCATTTTATATGTAATCAATATTATTACTAGTACTATTTTACCTTTTTTACCTTTTTTACCTTTTTTATCTTATTTTCTTTTATTTCTTTTTGTTATTATATTTTAAGTGCCATATTATATACTTTTTTTTTTCTTTTCTCTTCCCCCGTTCGGGATTACTAGTCTACAGACTATTTATACCTTTCCTTCTCCACCGCTCTATTCCAACTCAACCATAACTTTATGCCATCACTCTCTTCATAACCCTTTCCCTTTGGTGTCCTGCTTATCTTAACCCTTTACTGCTCTAGATTTTCCCTATTTTTTCTATTTACCCCCTCCTAAAATCTCATCCTACCTGTGTATATCTAACTCCCAACTCCCTACTCCAAGCCCATTCACACCTACCTTATCTCTGTCCTAAAAAAAAAAAAAACAGCAACAACAAAGAAAACAATCCTTCTCTCTACTTCATTGTAGTTGTATGTTGAATGCTAACTATAACAGAGCTTTATGCTTTTTTGTAAAATTGGTTTGCTTATTCTTTTTATTTGATTTTATGATTTTGTTAGCTGGGTTCTAGTCATCTTTATTGGAGGATATTAATATTGTATACACATTTTTATTCAGTGCCATGTGTGTTGTATCTGGTTGTGCTGTATTTTGTACCTTTAAATCTAAGCAGGAGAGAGAGAGATAGAGAGAGAGAGAGAACTACATAACCAGATATCCTAAAAACAGAGATCATGGGGAGGCTAAGAAACAACCCGCACATGAAAAAAAAAATCAGGCAGCAACAGAAAAGGAAGTAAACAAGTTAGAGGCAAGCAACCTACCAGAGTAAGAATTCAGAGTAATGATCATGAGATGGCTAAAAAGAATGGAAGACAAATTTGACAATATGAGTAAGACCCAAGAGGAAATGAAGAAGAACCAAGAGGATCTGAAGAAGAATCAAGAGGAAATGAAGGTGACACAAGAAGAAATGAAAAATGACATTGCTACTATGAAGAACTCAATAGAAAGCATCAAGAGTAGACTAGAAGAAGCGGAGGACCTTATCATTGAGCTAGAAGACAAGATGGAAAAAAATTCCCAATTAGAGCAGCTGCTAGAAAAAAGAAATAAAAAAAACAGGAGGAGAGCCTACGAAAGCTTTGGGACAATACAAAACAAAACAATATTAGAATAATAGGGGTCCAAGAAAGAAAGGAAACTGAGCAAGATATGGAAAAAGTATTTCAAGAAATAATGACAGAAAACTTTCCTGATATAGAGAATAAAAAAGCCACATAAATCCAAGATGCTTGCAAAATCCAAAACAAAATGAATCCCCAAAGACCAACACCTAGGCACATTATAATTAAATTGGCAAAAACCTTAGACAAAATCAGAAGATTAAAAGCAGCCAGAGAGTGACAGAAAATTACATATAAAGGAACCCCCATCAGACTACCAACTGATTTCTCAACAGAAACTCATCAGGCCAGAAGGGAATGGGATGACATATACAAAGTCATGCAAAGGAAGGGTCTGAATCCAAGAATACTGTACCCTGCAAGGCTATCAATCAAAATTGAAGGTGAAATCAGGAGCTTCACAGACAAAAAAAGACTAAAGGAATTTATCTCCAACAAACCAGTAATGCAAGAAATGCTAAAGGGTCTACTGTAAAAATAAAAATAAAATAGGAAGTGAAGAAGGAACACAGGGGGATAGAATAAAAATGGCATCAAATACCTACCTATCAATAATTACTTTAAATGTAAATGGTTTAAATGCTCCAATCAAAAGACATAGGGTAACAGATTGGATTGAAAGCAAGACCCATACATCTGCTGTCTACAAGAAACCCACCTCAGAAAAAAAGATGCCCACAGACTGAAGGCGAAGGGATGGAAAAAGCTTATCCAGGTGAACAGAAATGAAAAAAAAAAGCTGGGGTAGCAATACTTAAATCTGACAAATTAGATCTCAAAGTGAAAGATATAACAAGAGATAATGAAGGCCACTGCATAATACTAAGGGGAGCAATCCAACCAGAAGAAATAACCCTGGTAAACATATATGCACCCAATAGAAGAGCACCCAAATACATTAAAAAAAAAAAAACTGCTGGAAGACATTAAGGGAGATATTAATAACAATACAATCATAGTAGGAGATTTTATTTTTTTTTCATTTTTTTATTAAGGTATTATATGTGTACATTGCTTACCATTCCCCCCCCCCAACCTCCCATTCATGCCCTCCCTCCCCAGAGTTCTGTGTTCATTGGTTGTATTTATATTCATGCATACCAGTCCTTCAGTTGTTATCTTATCTCCCCCCAGGTCTCCTTCCCCTCCCCACTGACATTTGACAATCTGCTTGTTTTATGGTGACTATCATAGGGCCATATGAATAGAATTCGCTCCTCATTTTGCAGTCTGCATGTTTTATGGTGACTATCTCAGGACCACACAAATAGAGTCCGCTCCTCCTCTGGTTCTCACTGCCCCTTCCCCTGGGTCCCACTGCTTCCCCTGGTACACACGGCTCACCCGGCGCATACGGCCCCCTGGGACACATGGCTCACCTGGGGCACAAGCCCCCCTGGGACACACGGCTCACTTGGGGCGCATGGCCCCTTTCGGGGATACGGCTCACCTGGGGCACACGGTCCCCTGGGACACACGGCTCTCCCGGGGCACATGGCCCTCTGGCACACGGCTCACCTGGGACACCCAGGCCCTTTGGGGGACACGGCTCACCCAGGGCACACTGCCCCCTGGGACACATGGCTCACTCAGGGCACATGCGACCCTCAGTGGTGCTGGGGTCGAGTATTGGAGGTGCCGCGCTAGCTCCTTGCTAACATGGCAGGCAAGCTGGGACGGCTGCAGGTGGGCTGAGATGGCTGCAGGCAGGGAGAATGTCCTCAAAGGTGTCTCATTCAGTGCGGAAGCGGAGCAGCTGTGGACATGAAGGCTAAGTTCTGAGGCTGCCCACTCCCTGAGCCCGGGTGTAGTGAGCTCTGTTCTCGGTGGATTGCCTTTATTCACGGCGGTGGTGGCGGATGTTGGTGGTGGGTGCGGCAGCAACGGTCACTCCTGTGGTTCAATTTCCACTGTAGTTTTAAAGTTCACATGGCAGCCGTGGTGGGAGCTTCAGCTCAGCCATGCGGCATCAGAGTAAGGACTCGCCTGGGCTGCTAACTGAAGGCGCCGTAACAGTTCCTCACCAACATGTGCCATCTCCTCACCAGCACAGTGGGTGTGCTGGAAAGGTTGTGGGCGGGATGTGATGGCTGCATGGGGTGGAGTCCGCCCTCAATGTTGTCTCCTTTGGTGCGGATGCGGAGCTGCTGTGGACTCAGAGGCTAATTTCTGAAGCTACACTATCTCTGAGCCCAGGGGGTAGTGAGCTCTGATTTCGGTGGATTCCCATTCCCGAGGGCTGCGGCAGGTGCAGCAGCGATGTTAGCTCCTGTGGCTCAATTTCCCCTGTGGTTTTGAAATCCACATGGCGGTAGTGGCGGATGCTTTGGCCCTACCATGCTGCGGCGGCTGAAGGACTCGCCAGGGCTCAAGCGAAAGGCGCCGTGGCGCGCAGAGGGTGGGCCGAGCCAGCTGAGGGCTGGGAGACAGGGTGCCATCCCCCTGGCAGCACGCAGAGGCCAGGCCGAGCCGGGTGCTTGCTGTGGCAGCGGATGGGGTGGTGTGCCGTGTGCAGAGAGAAGCTGGAGGCAGGGGCTGAGCCTATGCGCCGAGGGTCAGAGCGCCCTGTAGGGGACTCTGATCCGGGCAGGAAGGTCAGGCTGCCTCAACAAGGACGTGCGGAGATCCCTGGCAGCCGCCTCTGGATTTTCCCGGGCTGTCAGGCGGGTCATCACCCCCGCTCCAATTTCCACTCTGGTTTTCCGCAGCAGAGCTTGGAGCCAGGCTGCAGCAGCGGCGGCCAAGGGACCCTCAGGACCCCTGTGGTTGGGCTGGGAAAGCTGCAGGCCAGGATGGTTGCTGGCAGGGACGCTTCTAGTCTGGGCCCATAGTAGGAGACTTTAATATCCCACTGTGACCTTTGGACAAATCATCTAAACAAAAAATCAGTAAAGAAACATCAAAGCTAAATGACACACTAGACCAGATGGAATTAATTGACATCTTCAGAACATTTCACTCCAAAGCCATAGAATACACATTATTCTCCAGGGCACATGGGTCATTTTCAAAGAGAGAGCACATGTTGGGACATTGGCAAAATCTCTTCAAATTCAAGAAGATAGAAATCATATCAAGCATCTTCTCAGATCATAGTGGCATAAAATTGGAAATCAACTACAATAAAAATAATCCAAACAAATCAAACACATGGAGACTGAATAGCATGCTATTGAACAAGGACTAGGTTACCAGGGAAATCAAGGAAGAAATTAAAAACATCATGGCAACAAATGACAATGAAAACACAACAATCACAAATCTGTGGGACACAGCAAAAGCAATATTGAGAGGGAAGTTCATATCTCTGCAAGCCTATTGTAAAAGACAAGAAAAAATGGTACCAAATTATCTAACTCTATAACTCAAACAGTTAGAAAAAGAGCAACAAGAAAAGCCCTGTGTAAGCAGAAGGAAAGAAATAACAAAAATCAGATTGGAGATAAATGACATAGAGACCAAAGAAACAATACATAAGATCAACAAAACCAAGATCTGGTTCTTGGAAAGGATAAACACGATTGATGAACCTCTAGCCAGGCTAACCAAGAAATAAAGAGAGAGGACCCATTTAAACAAAATCAGAAATAAAAGAAGTGAAATAACAACAGACCCCGCTGAAATACAAAGGATTGTTAAAAAATACTATGAACAATTCTATTCCAACAAACTGGACAACCTGGAGGAAATGGACCTATTCCTAGAAAAATATAACCTGCCAAAACTCAATCAGGAAGAATCAAAAAATCTCAATAGACCAGTGACTTTGGAAGAAATTGAAGCAGTCATCAAAAAGCTTCCAGCAAACAAAAGCCCAGGGCCAGATGGCTTCACAGGAGAATTTTACCAAACATTCAAGGAAGAACTAAAACCTATCCTCCTCAGACTATTCCAAAAAATTCAAGAGGAAAGAACACTTCCAAACTCCTTCTATGAAGCCAGCATCGCCCTAATACCAGAACCAGGTAAAGATAACACAATGAAAGAGAATTACAGGCCAATATCCCTCATGAACATAGATGCCAAAATCCTCAACAAAATTCTAGCAAACAGGCTCCAACAAAACAACAGAAAGATCATACACCATGACCAAGTAGGATTTATTCCCGGAATGCAAGGTTGGTACAATATCCGCAAATCAATAAACGTCATACATCACATAAACAAACTGTAAGTTAAAAATCAAATAGTCATATCAATTGATGCAGAAAAAGCATTTGATAAAATCCAACACCCTTTCCTGATAAAAACTCTCAACAAGGTGGGAATACAAGGATCATAACTCAAGATAATAAAAGCTATATATGATAAACCCACAGCAGACATCATACTCCATGGGCAAAAACTAAAACCATTCCCTCTAAGAACAGGAACAAGACAGGAATGCCCACTCTCACCACTCCTGTTTGACATAGTACTGGAAGTACTAGCCATTGCAATCAGAAAAGAAGAGAAAATAAAAGGCTAAAAGGCATCTAAATTGGAAAAGAAGAAGTAAAGTTGTCCCTATTTGCAGATGACATGATATTGTACATAAAAAATCCAAAAGACTCCATCAAAAAACTAATAGACTTAATAAATGAATTTGGCAATGTAGCAGGATACAAAATCAATGCCAATAAATCTATGTCATTTCTATACAGCAATAGTGAACTCACAAAAACAGAGACTAAAAAAAACAATCCAATTTACCATTGCACCAAAAAAAATAAGATACCTAGGAATAAACTTAACTAAGGAGGTAAAAGACATATATGCTGAAAACTACATGACACTGAAAAAAGAGATAGAGGAGATGTAAACAGATAGAAGAACATTCCATGTTCATGGATTGGTAGAATCAACACCATCAAAATGTCCATACTTCCCAAAGCAATTTATATGTTCAATGCACTCCCTATTAAAATATCAAGGACATACTTCACAGAACTTGAAAGGACTCTCCAAAAGTTCATTTGGAACAATAAAAGACCCCGAATAGCCGCAGGAATCTTGTGAAAGAAGAGTAAAGTAGGAGGGATCTCGATACCAGATTTCAAGGTGTATTACAAAGCCACTGTTCTCAAAACAGCCTGGTACTGGCACAAGAACAGACATATAGATCAATGCAATAGATTAGAGAATCCAGATATCAAGCCAAATCAATATGCTCAATTAATATTTGACAAAAGAGGCATGAGCATAAGATAGAGTCAAGACAGTCTCTTCAATAAATGTTGTTGGGAAAATTGGACAGATAAATGCAAAAAATAAACTAGATCACCAACTTACACCATACACAAAAATAAACTCAAAATTAATAGATGACTTAAACATAAGACGGGAAACCATAAAAATACTAGAGTCATCCAAAGGCAGCAAAATCTCAGACATATGCCTAAAGAACTTCTTCACTGATACTAACCCTAGGGCAATGGAAGCTAAATAGAAAATGAACAAATGGGACTACATCAAAATATAAAGCTTTTTTACAGCAAAAGAAACCATCATCAAAATAACAAGAAGTCCCACAGTATGGGAGAACATATTTGCAAATGATATCACTGATAGAGGTTTAATCTCTAACATCTACTGCTTATACAACTCAGTAAAAGCAAATAAATGAGCCAATTAAAAAATGGGAAATGGACCTAAATAGAATCCTCTCAAAAGAAAACAGAAGGAAGGCCAAGAGGCACATGAAAACATGCTCAAAGTCACTAATTATCAGAGAGATGCAAATCAAAACGACAATGTGGTACCATCTCACACCTGTCAGAATGGCCAACATCAACAAAACAACAAAGGACAAATGTTGGCAAGTTTGCTAAGAAAAAGGAACCCTTGTGCAATGCTGGTGGGATTACAGGTTGGTGCAACCACTGTGGAGAACAGAATGGAGATTCCTCAAAGAACTGAAAATGCCACTCTCATTTGACCCATTAATCCCACTCCTAGGAATAGACACCAAGAAACTAGAAACACCAATCAGAAAGGATATATGCACCCCTATGTTCATAGCAGCACAATTTACAATAGCTAGGATTTGGAAACAGTCTAGGTGCCCATCAGCAGATGAATGGATGAGAAAACTATGGTACATCTACACAATGGAATACTATGCTGCCATAAAAAGGAAAGAATTCTCATCATTTGCAGTAACCTGCATGGAATTGGAGAGCATCATGCTGAGTGAAATTATCCAGTCAATGAAAGAGAAACACCACATGACTTCACTCATTTATGGATATTAAAGAACATTATAAACTAATGAAAAGAAAGATACATATAGATACAGTAAAACAATGGGCAGACTGTCAAATGACGGTGGGGGAGTAGAGAGATCTGCGGGAGATAAGAGATCAACTGAAGGACGGGTATACATGCATATAAGTACAACCAATGGACACGAAACTCTGGGGAGGAAGGGCATGAATGGGGGGGGGGGACCAATGGTAAACTATGTACACATATAATACCTTAATAAATTAAAAAAATAAAAAATAATAATAAATAAAATAAAATATTACAAATAGTAGTACAGATGTCTCCCTTTTTCCTCCTTGACCTTCCCCTTGTCTCCCCTACCCTAGGAACATGCAATTACACCCCCCGCCAGTGTTTTGTATCCAATGGTTATGCTTATGTACATGTATACAAGTCCTTCTGTTGATCCCAGCCTTCCAGCTGTAATCTTACATTCTGTTTGATGCTTCTCTCCCTCTGCATCTATCTTTTTGTTCATCAAGTTATAATATTCTTTATTATCCATAAAGGAGTGAGATCATATGGTATTTTTCTTTCACTTCCTGGCTTATTTCACTTAGCATAATGCTCTCCAGTTCCATCCACACTGTGGCAAATGCTAAGAATTCCCTTTTTATAGCAGTGTAGTATTCCATTGTGTAGTTGTACCATAGTTTTCTGATCCAGTCATCTGTTGACAAGTACCTAAGCTGCTTCCAAATCTTAGCTATTGTAAATTGTGCTTCTATGAACATAGAGGTGCATATATCCTTTCTGATTGTTGTTTCTGCTTTCTTGGGATATATTTCTTTCTTTTTTTTTTTTAAATAAATCTTTATTGTTCATATTATTACAAATGTTCCTCATTCCCCCCCCCCCATTGCTCCCCTACACCAAGTTTCCATTCAATTCTCTGCCCTTCCCCATCCCCCATTGTCCTCATCCATAGGTGCAGTTTATGTTCAGTCTCTTCCCGCCCCGCTCCACTCCCCATTTCCCCAAGAATCATCAGTCCACTCCCCTTCCATACCTCTGATTCTATTATATTCACCAGTTAATATTGTTCATCATGATTTTTACTTCCCTTGGTTTTTAGACTCACTTGTTGATAGTTACGTGTTTGTTCATAATTTTTATCTTTATTTTCTTCCCCTTCCTAAAGAACCCCTTTTAGCAATTCATATAATTCTGGCTTGGCAGTGATGAATTCCTTTAGCTTAAATTTATTTGTGAAGCTCTTTATCTGGCCTTCGATTCTGAGTGATAGCTTTGCTGGGTAGAGTATTTTTGGCTGTAGGTTCTTGCTATTCATCACCTTGAATATTTCTTGCCATTCCCGTCTGGCCTGCATGGTTTCTGTTGAGAAATCAGCTGACAGTCGTATGGGTGCCCCTTTATAGGTAACTACCTGCTTTTGTCTTGCTGCTTTTAATATTCTCTCTTTGTCTTTAGCTCTTGGAATTTTAATTATGATGTGTCTTGGTGTGGTTCTTTTTGGATTCCTTTTGTTTGGGGTTCTGTGTGCTTCCTGGATTTGTAAGTCTATTTCTTTCACCAGGTGGGGGAAGTTTTCTGTCACTATTTCTTTCAATATGTTTTCGGTATCTTGATCTCTGTCATCTTCTGGGATGCCCATAATTCTGATGTTGGTTCGCTTGAAGTTGTCCCAGAGGTTTCTTACATTATCTTCAACTTTCTGGATTCTCTTGTCTTCTTGCTTCTGGGGAGGAGTGTCCTCTGGCTCTTTGTGTTCTAAATCTTGGACTTGATTCTTGCAATCTTCCAATCTGTTTTTAGGACTCTGTATAATATTATTTATTTCAGAGATTGTATTCTTTATTTCTAGTTGACCTTTTATTATTTCTTGTTGATCTCTTATCATATCCTCATAGGTCTCATTTATTTTATCGGCCTTTTCTAAGAGATTGTTGAACAACCTTATAAGCGTGGCTTTGAACTCTATATCCAGTCGCTTTTTGTCCTCCATTTCTTTCGTTTGTGATCTGTTACCTCGTTTTGGCATTTTCGCTGCTTCCCTGAGTTGGTAGGTTGGGAAGATCAGCTGTGTCTATGCCAGGAGACAACCTTATTCCACTAGACTTGGAAACCTGCAAAAGCCTCTCTGAGTTCAGCTTGGATGGGGCGGAGTTTCTGGGTGGAGCCTACAGCCTTGGCTTCCGGTTAGCCCCGCCCTCGGAGGTTCCTGAGTCTCAGTGATCCTCAGTGTCCTTTGGTACTCGCTGCAAGCACCTCTGAGAAAAAGGCACCCTAGAGCTTCACCCGCTACCAGACAGTGTAGTCTCTCCCCCAACAAGCCCACAACTGGGGTTCAGAGCAGTTGGAAGTGGGGTTAAGAACAGTCCGGAGCTTATGTCTCCTTCCTGCCAGGGCAATCTCGTGGCCCAAACAACAGTCTTTCCTCTGTGCGCGCAATGTGTGCGACTCAGGGGATCTGCTTTTCGCCATTCCCCTAAGCTTCTGTCTTACAGCCCAGATTCCCTCTGTATGAGGCTGGAGCCCGAGGGTCTTGCCCAGGACTGGGGTTCAGTGCAGTCAGAACTGGGGCTCAGTACATTCCTGAGCTTTTGAGTCCTTCCCGCTGGGGCAATTCAGCAGCTCAGGGAACAGTCCGTCCTCTGCGCGCAATGTGCGCGACTCTGGAGCTCTGCCTTTTTGCTGCTGCGCTGAGCTTCCGCCTTACAGCCCAGATTCCCTCTGTATGAGCCTGGGACCCCCGGGGTCTCGCCCAGAACTGGGGTTCAGTGCAGTCGGAGTTGGGGTTCAGCACAGTCCGGAGCTTTTATCTCCTTCCCGCTGGGGAACGCCAGCCAGGCACTCCGCCGCCCCTCCTCTCAGGCTCAGTCCTCTCCCCGCGTGCGCATGGTGCCTCAGTACCTTAGGCTTTTACAGCTCCTCTGGTTTTCCTTCTGGTTTTCTCTTTCCTTCTAGTTGTAGAATTCCCAGTCAGTCAACTTTCCTGTAGTTCTGGATAGTGTCCTCTCTATCTTTTAGTTGTATTTTTTTGAAATTGTTGAGTGCGGCTGCAGTTAGGCTTTTACCTCTGCCGCCATCTTGTTGTTGTGTTGGGATATATTTCAACAAGTAGTATTAGCAGGCCAAATGGCAGTACCATTTTTAAATTTTTGAGGAAATGCCATACTGTTTTCCAAAATGCCTGCATCAGTCTGCATTTTCACCAGCAGCAAAAGAGGGTTCTTTTTCTCCATAACATCTCCAGCACTTGTCATTTGTTCATTTCTTGATGAAAGCCATTCTGAAAAGTGTGAGGTGGTACCTCATTGTTGAATTGATTTGCATCTCTTGAATGATTAGTGACTTTGAGCATGTTTTCAAGTGACTCTTGGCTTTCTGAATATCCTCTTTTGAAAAGTGTCTATTTAGGTCCTCTGCCCATTTTTTGATTGGGTTGTTTATCTTCCTTTTGTTAAGTTGTATGAGTTCCTTGTAAATGTTGGAGATTAAACCCTTATTGGAGATAACATTGGCAAATATGTTCTCTCATGCAGTGGGCTTTATTGTTATTTTCTTGATGGTTTCTCATGCTGTGCAGAAGCTTTTTATTTTGATGAAGTTCCATTTGTTTATTTTATCCTGAGTCTTTCTTGCCCTAGGATCTGTAAAGATATTGCTACGACATATGTCTGCAATTGTGCTGCCTATGGAATCTTGTAGGATTTTATGGTTTCCCATATTACATTCAAGTCCTTTAGCCATTTTTAGTTTCTTTTTGTGTATGGTGTAAGTTTGTGACCTAGTTTAATTTTTTTCATGTATCTGACCAAATTTTCAAGCACCATTTATTAAAGAGGTTGTCTTGACTCTATTGTATGTTCTTGCCTCCTTTGTCAAACATTAAGTACAATGGCTTGGGTCAATTTCTGCATGCTGTATTCTGTTCCATTGTTCTATATGTCTGTTCTTGTGCCAGTACCAGGCATTTTTTAGAACCGTTGCTTGGTAATATAGTTTGATGTCTGGTATTGTGATCCCTCCAACTTTGTTCTTCTTTCTGAGGAAATCTGTGATCATTTGGGGTCTTTCTAAATTCCAGATGAATTTTTGGAGAGTTTGTTCTATATCTTTGAAATATGCCATTGATATTTTAAAGGGGATTTCATTGCATGTATAGATTGCTTTAGGTTGTATGGACATTTTAATGATGTTGATTCTACCAATCCATGAAAATGGTATCTTCTTCCATTTGTTTACCGTATTTGCCGGCGTATAAGACGATTTTTTGGCCCTGAAAAATACCGTATTTGCCGGCTTATAGGAGACTGGGCATATAAGACGACCCCCTAACATTTCCACTCAAAATACAGAGTTTGTTATATACTCGCCGTATAAGACTACCCCCCACTTGGAGGCATATTTTTCAGGGCCAAAAAATCATCTTATATGCCGGCAAATACAGTATATCTTCCTTTATCTATTTTTTCAATACCCTGTAGTTTTCCGTGTACAGGTCTTTTTCATCCTTGGTTAAGTCTATTTCTACATATCTTATATTTTTTTTTTTGGTGCAATGATAAATTGGATTGCATTTTTTTCATTTCTTTCTCTGTGAGCTAATTATTGGTATATAAAAAGGAGATAGATTTCTGGGTATTAATTTTGTATCCTGCTACATTGCCCAATTTATTTATTAGGCCTAGTAGTTTTTTGATGGAGTCTTTGGGGTTTTCTATGTATATTATCATATGGCTGATGGCACGATGGAGGTGAGGGAGAGGGTGTGAGTGAGTGAGGGCATGAAAGGAGAGTGTGTGGATGTGTGTGGTGTGTGTGTGAGTGAGGGACAATTAAATCCAGCAGGAGAAGATAGAGGTTGCAGACCAGGCTCTACTGGACAGGGAGAGACTATCACTGCTGTGGGCACTCCCTTGACTGTGGGACTCAGACATGGAATCCATGGCATCTTGAAGGGGAGAATGGCCTCTTCTAGGAATTCAACACCACCACCCAGACAGCCCTTGTACACTGCCCATGACCCTGCCCCTACTATAGTGAAAATCCTGCTGACCCACCTGCAGACCTGCAGACCCTAGCACATCCACCTCCAAGGTTTCATGGCTCCTGCAGCAGTAAGTATGTTATCGCCTCCCCAACTGCCGACTTCCAGACACATCAGTTGCACCTTCCTTGAGTGCAAGCTTCCTGAGCTCAGCACCCCATAGGCTGCTCTCAGGTGACACTGTGAACCCCTGCTGGGCACACTTACATCCAAACAAGGACACAGGGCCCCAGCAGTAGAAACAACATTCACATAATAGGGGTGCCAGAATGAGAGGAAGCAGAGCAATGAATAGAAAAATTGTTTAAAAAATAATGACAGAAAACTTCCCTGATGTTGGCAAGCAAAAAACCACACAAGTCCAAAAAGCATATAGAGTCCCAAAAAAGATGAACCCAAAAAGACCAACACCAAGACACATCATAATTAAATTAGCAAACATCAACAACAAAACTTTTGACATTCTAAAGGTAGATTGTTTGTAGGTAATTCTACATCTCTCTCTTGAAGCCTTTAAGATTCTCTCTTTGTTGTTAACACCATTTAAATTACAAAGTGTCTTGGTGTGGCTCTTTTTTGGTTCCTTTTATTTAGGACTGTCTGTGCTTGTGTGATGTTTTTCTTCCCCAAATCAAGGAAGTTTTTTGTCATTATTTCTTTAAATAGCGTTTTTTATCCTTGATCCTTTTCTTGTCTTTCTGGCACCCCTATTATATGTATGTTACTTCATTATATGTTGTCCCAAACTCCCTTAGGCTCTCCTCATGATTTCTAGTATTTTTATCCAATTGCTGTTAAGTCTGGGTGTTTTTCTTCCCTGTCTTATCACTCACTAATTTGGTCCTCCACTTTTTCTAGTCTACTTTTTCTAGGAGGCACAGCTCAAGAGGTCTTTCTAATGTACACTTACTGCAGACATCTGGGACCCACATCGTAGTACCATGTTGCTCACTGTGGGAGCATGGTGGTGGTTCCACATGGGTTATGGCTGACAAGCAGCTCCCTGCATATGTCCTGGGGTACTTTCAAAGGTGGTCTGGATTTTGATATGCCAGCACTCTTGGTCTATGTTGCTCCCCTCTACAAGATGGTGTGGGTTCCACACCAAGGCTTAGCCAGCCTGGGGGTACCTGCAGCCTTAGCAGGGACTCCCCATCTAGGAGAGCCCCTGCAAGTACCTGGGACTCCTGAGGTATCTATCTGTCCCTTACTCACCCACACACATACTGCATGCATCCATACACACCCCTTTCCCTTACTTATTCTGTCATACTCTATTCCGCCCTGCACTACTGTCAGCCACCATGTTGCTGATCTCCAGGCTAATTTGTAAGTTAATAATTTTGTATGGTCCATGAATAATGTTCTAAATATCCAAATGGCCCCTGGGAGAAGAAAACATTTCCCATCCCTGTTTGACTGAAGAAGTAAAAAATTGAATGTTGAAACCATGATTTGTTTGGTGCTAAATACTGACAATGTATTACAAGAAAGATAAAAACAAAGCAACCAGTTACTTTATAAACAGGGGTGAAGGCAAAAAATAATATAGATACAACATTTTATATTATCAAACTAGAAAGTGCAAAATTTAAGAAATACTTTGAATAATAAATCCCACTAGGACAAATTAATATTGAGCCTCTATCAAGGACCAGACCAATTGCAGGCATGGTGACATATTTTATTAAACACTTCTGAATAGATTTAGCTGATTCTCAGTAAATGCTTTAAATTGAATTAAACAGTTCAGGGTAAACAGACTAAAATAGTTGGTTTCACAAATGCCTAATAAATTTATATTACCTCTAAGTCTAATCAAAAGGGAATATTTTGAAAGGAGTTATGAGTATAGCTATTGGCACATGAAACTGACTAGAAAAAATAGGTAAACATATTTTCCATGTTTTCTTACATGTAGCTAAGGAGTATCATGGAAAAGGAAGCACTTGACTGCAAAACTTCTCCCAGAAAATTGAACTGGAATATAATAAAGGAACAATTCTTATCTACAATCTTTTACCACAGGATTTCATAATTTGTATTGACCAGTGTTTATGTTATCCCACTTTCAGATGTATCATTGTTCCATTATTGAATGCTAGATGTTAGTAGGACTAAAAAACTGGTCTTTAATTCAGATTCTTGAATTTAGAAAAAAGCTTGATGTTGAAACTATTACAGTCTAACACTTCTATTTTGATGCAATAATTCATAGTTTTTAATGCTTTTTTGAGAAATAATGAGTTTGTTTTACATTCAAGAAAAAGGAAATTTAATATTTGTTAAGAGGGTGTTCAGTCTATTTACTCTTCTTTCCAATAAAAGGTTTTATACATTTTTGCCTGTTGGTATTTGACTTACAGTGCTTCTTGGGCCCCATATCCCACCCCACTGATGTTGAGCTTGGACATATGATTAGCTTTGACAAATCTATATATATATATATAAAAGCCTAAGTGACCCTTATGATGGAACAACCAGATGCTATCATGCACACTGACAACCAGGGAGCATCATGGAGGAGCTTACCCTAGCCCTCAGGCCCCATTTGCCAATGGGACCTGCCAGCCAACCTTTCAATCCCCCCCCACACACCACCCAGCCAGCAGGTCCTGATCAGCTAATCAGGGCTTGTCTCTGGGCTGGGATGGGAACAGAGGTGAGTGTGGTGGTGAGTGTGGGCAGCAAAAGAAGGAGGAAGGAGGAGGTAGGGAGGTGGGAAACCTGATCAGCCTTGTTCACCAGCCAGGCCTAGGGACCCCACCTGTGTATGAATTTTGTGCACCAGGCCTCTAGTAAAGTAAAAGTTGATTTAACTTCTGAGCAGAAACTTTAAGTCCTATCTGCTACATCCTTGTTCCTTTTCCTTTTCCACAAGGATGGCATATTTGCAGCATGTATGGAAAAGATAGGGGCTGTTTCATTTGTTTTGGTCCTGAATGAGTGCATATGTAATAGAGTTATATCATATCCATAGCTGAATTAAATGTGAGGGAGCAATAAACATACAAATTTTGGGGTTGTTTATTAATATACAAAATTACATCTTTTAAAGCTCCAATGAATACAGGTATACCTTCAGATATGTATCAGGATGCATTGGAAGAATCCTACCTAATAAAAGAGTAATATGCAAATTCATCATCACCCCAAGACACAAAATGGCCACCCCATGTGGTCAAAGATGGCTGCCCCAATGTGGACACAAGATGGCTACCACAAGATGGTCTGCAGGGAAGGGCAGTTATGGCAGTTAGGGTTGACCAGACTAGCAGAGGGGGGCAGTTGAGGGGGAGACAAGACATGCAAGGGAGGTCAGTTGGGGGGTGGGCTAGTCCAGCAGGAGAGAGCAGTTGGGGGGACCAGGCCTGAAAGGAAGGGCAGTTAGGGGCAACCAAAGCCAAAGGGGAGGGCAGTTAGGGGCAATCAGGCCAGCAGAGGAGTCATTAGGTGTCGATAAGGCTGGCAGGGGTGTGATTAGGGGGTGATCATACTGTAAGGCAGAAGCGGTCAGGGATAATCAGGCAATCAAGCAGGCAAGTGCTTTTGAGCCAGCAGTCCTGGATTGTTAGAGGGCAGTCGGACATACCTCGATCAGGCCTAAATGGGTGATGGGACATCCCTTAAGGGGTCCCAGCTTAGGTAAGGTACAGTCTTGGCTGAGGGACACCCCCATGCATGAATTTAGTGCATCAGACCTCTAGTATATAAATAGATGATTGAATGAATGAATAATAGAGGGGAGAAATTTCTTTTCATTCAATGGGAAGTAACTGTGATTAATGAGAATAAGACATTGATTGAATTAAACTATCTGGGAGTGGGAATGTGCTTATAAGTATGAGAAAATCATTTCTTATTTTCTAAAATACTTGTGATAATATATTGTCTAAACCTTTAATTTTTTGGAGAAACACATTTTTATGTTAATTAATTAACATTTTGTATATTAATTAACATGCATGCAGTATGTGAGTAATTAATTAATTTTTAAATTTTCAGTGTTTAAAGTGTTACATATGTCCTCATTTGTTACTCATTGACCCCTTCTAGCTACCTCTGTCCCCATCCAATGCCTTCACACCCTTATTTTTTGTGTCTATGGGTTATGCAAGTTCTTTTGTTGATCTTTTCCTACTCACCCCCCACCTTCCCTCTGAGGTTAGATAGTCTGTTCTATGCTTCTATGTCTGGATGTAATTTTTTTCAATAGTTTATTTAGTTCATTAGGTTATGCTAAGCAAAATATGCCAAAGAAAGGCAAGTATCATATGATCTTATTCATATATAGAATCTTATCTAATCTGAGCCTTTCGATACCCACGAAGTCATAGGTTTTAGACAGGGTTGGTTACATGGTCAAAAGGAAACAAATATATTGCCTGGCCTAAAGAATATGATTTGATCTTCTAAAACCTTTATCCTACTATCGTGTAGCGGTTAATTAAACAGTCAAATAATATATATAGAGGAGATTAATATGATCCAGAGAGATTATTGATATCTAGTAGGAGGAAAAATGAAGGAGGATAGAACAGAAGCAATAAGGGAAATTTTGAAGTCATATACATCATGAGGAAGTAAAAGCTATGAATAGGTAGAAGTTAAGGGAATTTGTAGATCATAAAGTAAGAAAGTTGACTGGTAGGAATAAAAAAGTAGAAAATCAATAATACATGGCTGCTAAAAATAAGAGGGAATTCAACAAGATAACCTAGCAACTAGATCTGATTTAAACAATAATCAAACTCCAATTTTTCCTTAAGCCTTTATTCAATTCTGCCCATAAGGTCTAACTATATCTATTTATCTAGGTTTCTGTGAGGCATGGCAGTAAGTTTAAGATATTTGCTTTTCTTATTTCCATATACATCTTAACATTTTTAAAAAATTATTATTTAGAAGAGTGATTTTCAACCAATGCTCTATGGCAGGCACACTGGTGTACCACAAGACTTAAAAACAAACAAACATGCAATACCTGACTATTTAGTCAGAGGCACTGACCTCTTTTCCCTTAGAGTGCAAAATAAAAAAGAATAGCCAACACAAGGATAGCCATCCGGTATGAATGAATTAAAACTATACCTAATTTTTATCAGATTAGTAAATTTAATGTGCCACAGGATTTTAATGGTTTGTGTGCCATGAGATGAAAAAAGTTGAAAATAGCTGATTTAGAATAATCTTTACAACTTCCAAACAAAAAAAGTTCAATATAATTTATGGATTTGCATACTACCTGTACTCATTGAATCTATAAATGTGATACACATCAGAAGTCAGGTCATGTCACCTCTTTGCTTAAAACTTTTCTACTGTTTCTCATTATATGGAAAATGAACTCCAAACTCCATATCATGATTTATAAATCACATGGCTATACATCCAATTTTCCCAGTCCAATTCTTGTTTATGCCTGTCATTCAACATAATTCTAAAAGCTTTCTCTTTCTTTCTCAAATGTTATTGGATTTACATAGTGGGTAAACTTTGTGATATCAGTTTTGGCATTAAAGTTTTTGGATTTTACATAAAAAATGCAGGCAACAAAAGCAAAAGTAAACAAGTGGATTATATCAAATTAAAACACCTCTGCAAAGGAAACCATCTACAACATGAAAAGGCAACCTACAGAATGGGAGAAAACATTTGCAATGTATATATCTGAAGAGTAATTGATGTCCAAAATATATAAAGATTCATATAATTCAATAATAAAACAACAAACAATCTATTTTAAAGAGGGCAGAGGAACTAAAAAGACATTTTTACAAAGGAGACATACTAATGGGCAATAGGTATGTGAATAGTTGCTCAGTATCACTAATCATCAGGAAAATTCAAAATAAAAAATAGGCATATAATCCATAATCCTATCTAATAAAAGAGTAATATACAAATTAACTATTACTCTGCTACACCCACCAGTCACCCCCATCAGCCAATCAGAGCAAGCATGCAAACTAGCCCCAACCAAGATTTCTGCAGCCACAGAGAGCAGGAAGGAGGCTTGGGTTTCCCTAGCAATGGAGGAAGCCAAGATTTCCACACACCCTGGCAATCCCAGACCTCCACTTAAGAGTACGAAGTTTCAATTATAGAAGGTAAATGAATTCCAACAGAAATGGTGGCCGCCACTGAACTGGAAGAGCAGGAGACTAGGATTGCCCTGGGCAATGGAGGAAGCCAAGCTTCTGAAGCCTTGGATGGCTCAGGCCTTCACTCCAGGCTATAAAATTTCAATTATACAAGAAACATAAATCCCAACAGAAATGGCTGCCGCCACAGAGCAAGCAGGAAGCTTGGCTCCACAGCAGGCTACTAAGTTTCAATTATAGAAGATAAATAAATTCCAGGCACTAGAGCCTCAACATGAGCCAGGCCACCCCACACCCCTAGGGAACCCCAACCCTGATCTGGGACACTCTTCAGGGCAAACCAGTTGGCCCCCACCCATGAACCAGGCCTCCATTCTAACTAATAAAAGAGCAATATGTAGATTGACCATCACTGCAACACACAAGATGGCTGCCCCCATGTGGTCAAAGATCCTGCCCCCATGTGAACACAAGATGGTAACTTCAAAATGACCAGCAGGGGAGGGCAGTTGGTTGGCACCAGACCTGCAAGGGAGTGCAGTTGGGGGTGATCAAGCCTGCAGGGGAGGGCAGTCAGGGGTGACCAGGCTGGCAGAGGATGGAAGTTGGGGACAAACAAGCTGGCAGGGGAACAGTTAGGCATAGATCAGGCTGGCAGGGGAGTGGTTAGAGGGTGATCAGGTTGGCAGGGAGAAGTGGTTAGGGGCAATCAGAATGGCAGGCAAGCTAGCAGTTGGGAATCAGCAGTCCTATATTGTGAGAGGGATGCCCAACTACCCATTTAGGCCTGATCCCATATTGCAGAGGGTGCAGGCAGGGTTGAGGGACACCCCCCATGCACAAATTTTGTGCACTGGGCCTCTAGTACATATATATATATATATATATATATATATATATATATATATATATATATATACACACACACACACATACATAAATATGAAGGAAATCTTAGCATTTTCAGTGACATGGATGGACTTTAAGGAAATTATATTAAGTGCAGTAATACAGAGAGAGAAACATACCATATAATATCACTTATATTGGAACCTAAAAAGCCAAATCAAAGAGTATAGTAATGATTACCAGGAGCTAGTTGGTGGGGGGGAATGGAGAGATATTGGTCAAAGTATACAAACTTCCGGTTCAACTATCAAGAAGTTCTGGGATCATCAAAATGTCCATACTTCCCAAGAAATTTATATGTTCAATGCACTCCCCATTAAAATACCAACGGCATATTTCACTGACCTAGAAAGAACTCTCCAAAAATTTATTTGGAACAATAAAAGACTCCAAATAGCAACAGCAATCCTGAGAAAGAAGAACAAAATAGGAGGGATCTCAATTCTATATTTCAAATGTATTACAAAGCCACTGTTGTCAAAACAGCCTGGTACTGGCACAAGAAGAGACATGTAGATCAATGGGACAGAATAGAAAATCCAGATATCAACCCAAATCACTAGGCTCAATTAATATTTGACAAAGGAGGCACGGATGTACAATGGAGTCAAGATAGTCTCTTCAATAAATGGTGTTGGGAAAATTGGACAGATACATGCAAAAGAATGAAAATAGATCACCAACTTAAACCATATACAAAAATAAACTCCAAATGGATACAGGACTTAAACATAAGACTGGAAACCATAAAAATAGTAGAGGCATCCACAGGCAACAAAGTCTCAGACATATGCCAAAATAAGTTCTTCACTGATACTGCCCCTAGGGCAAAGGAAGATAAAGAGAAAACAAACTAATGGGAATACTTCAAAATAAAAACCTTTTTACAGCAAAAGAAGCCATCAACAGAACAACAAGAAAACCCACTGTATGGGAGAACATATTTGCAAATGATATCACTGATAAATGTTTAATCTCCAACATCTACAAACAGCTTATATAACTTAATAAAAGGAAGATAAATGATCCAATTAAAAAATGGGAAATGGACCTAAATAGAATCCTCTCAAAAGAAGACAGAAGGAAGGCCAAGAGGCACATGAAAACATGCTCAAAGTCACTAATTATCTGAGAGATGCAAATCAAAACAACAATGCGGTACCAACTCACACCTGTCAGAAGGGCCAACATCAACAAATCAACAAAGGACAAGTGTTGGCGAGGTTTCAGAGAAAAAGGAACCCTAGTGCACTGCTGGTAGGAATGCAGACTGGTACAGCCACTCTGGAGAACAGTATGGAGTTTCCTCAAAAAACTTAAAATGGAACTCCCATTTGACCCAGTAATCCCACTCCTAGGAATATATCTTAAGAAACTAGAAACACCAAACAGAAAGGATAGATGAACCCCTATGCTCATAGCACCACAATTTACAATAGCTAGGATTTGGAAACAGCCTAGGTGCCCATCAGCAGATGATTGCATCAAAAAACTTTGGTACATCTACACAATGGAATACTATGCTGCCATAAAAAAGAAGGAATTTTTTATCATTTGCAGCAACCTGATGGAATTGGAGAACATCATTCTGAGTGAAATAAGCCAGTCAATGAAAGAGAAACACCACATGACCTCACTCATTTATGGATAATAAGGAACATTATAAACTGATGAACCAAAAGATAGGTAGACAGTAAAGCAGCAAGTAGACTGTCAAATTCCAGTGCAGAGGGTAGGGAGATCTGGGGGAGGTAAGAGATCAACCAATGCACTTGTATACATGCATATAAGTACAACCAATGGACACAAAACTCTGGGGAAGGTGGGCATTTATGGGAGGGGGAGCAGTGGTAATATATGTACACAAATAATAATTTAATAAAAAAATAAAAAATAAAAAAAGAAGTTCTGGGGATCTAATGTACAGCATTGTGACTATATCTATTGATACTTCATCATATACTTGAGAGTTGTTAGGAGAGTAGATCTTACATATTCTCACCACAAAAAGAAATTGTAACAATGTGATGGGATGGAAGTATTAGGTATTGCTATGGTGATAATTATTTTGCATTATATAAATGTATCAAATCAACACATTGTACACTTTAAACTTACACAATTTTACATGTCAATTATCCTATATAATAAAAGCCCAGCTAAGGGTTTCTATTCACAGGTTTAAGAATGAAATGAGATCATCAGCTTTTAAGTAGTTGAGAGAAAATACACACTGCTCCTTTTTCATTCTTTTCGTCCTTCCCTCTTGTAAGAAAAGGAACAACCAGCTCCCATGGCCCCCACCCTGACCACTGTTCTGAGAGCTCACCAGCCCTTGGCTCTAAGTGAGTCTGCCTTCCAATGGTCTTTACACCTAACGCCACTGCCTGAGAATCTTATTCAACCCATATCACTGTTTGAGCACCCGACGTGTCCTAGGCATGCCCAGGTGCTCGCAGAGCAGCAGGGAGCCATTGCCCTGTCCTACAGAGTGTGTGTTCTGCCAGGAGAGGATGGGGGTGTGGAGAGGAAACAGCCTCAGACAGACTGAAGTGCAGCCATTAAAAGGAACAGGCACCATGAAAACATGAGAATGAAGTCACATAGGGGCTCCATGAGGGGAGAGGCAAAGTGGAAGGATGGAGGAGAGCCTGGAGAAGGGCATCGGGCTGAGGGGACAGCCCACGGAGGGGCAGTAGGATGAGCAAGAGGCCAAGTGGAAGGGGGTCAAGGTTGGGTTGGGTGCACATCCTGCAGGGATAGAGGGCCCGTGAGAACCTGGCATCTCCTGAGTGCAGGGGGAGGTACAGGGGCTGTAGGTGAGGACCCACTGGGCTGGCTCAGTGGGGGCAGACTTTCTGGCTTCTGTGTCAGGGGCAGACTGAGGGGAAAGAGGAAGCAGGGAGACAGCAGGAGGCAACAACACCCTTTCTGAGGACAAGCAGAAACAGTGGAAACTGTGGCAGCTGAGGTGGTGGCTTTGGGTTGTGCTGGAGGGAAGCCAGAGCATGAGGAATGATGTGGGGGGAAAGGGAAGGAGGATACATGCTTAACTAGGCCCCTGGGAAGGCAGGGTCTCTGGCAGCTGCCAGTTGGAGGGTCTGGGATCAGATCTAATATCCGTTTTGAGGGTCTGCCTATAAATCCCAGACCTTAGTTTGAGCTCCACATGAGATACATGGAATGTTCACAACCAGTCTCCCACCCTGAGGTATAGGAGGCGGGTCATTACTGGCTGGCTGCCCTAATCCCTCCATGCCCGCCCCCTCCCTCCCCTCCACAAGCTCTCTTCAATGATGACAAGTATTTATTGGAAACAAGCAAATGGTTTTATTTTTGGTACAAAAAAAAAAAACAAAACACCAGAATGTACAGTATTATTGAAAGCAAACATTGAAAACTAGGAAAATGAAGCCACCTTGTGGACACAGGGATCAGCTGCGCCTGGAACCCGGGCCATTAGTGACACAAAGGGCTCAGGGTCCAATGCAATGGGCTTGCCCAGGTGGTCCAACTCCAATCCCCGGCTCCAGTTTCCAGGACAGAGAGGATCCTGCACCACAAAACAGAATGGCTGAAACCAGCCCCAAGTCCTGTGGCCTAAGGCAATGCTTGAAGTGCTTCCAGGGAAAGAAAAGCTCCTGAGATGCAGGGACAGGGCAATCAGCATCCAGATCACTGCCTCTAACTCACACTGGGGGGTTTGTGGTGCTCCCAGCTCTGTCCCTCCCTCCCTCTCCCAACTTTCCCCCACCCACCACAGTTGAACCATAGATAGCCCTTCCCAAACACTGCCCTCCTCAGCTCCAATTGCAGGTAGGGAAAGCCTGGGGTTATGCGGGGAATCTGAGGGCCTTAAGGAAGTGCCTCTTGAAGATCCAGAGACATTGTCTGTCCACATGCCCCCCTGGCTGAACCAATTAACACAGAAGACTCATGAGTGCTTATTTAGAAACAGTTCCCCTCCTTCCCCCAACTCTGCCACTGTGTAACTTGGCTGTTTTGGTGGTAATTCTCTCTCCTTTAAAATGAGAACCCGATGGGCATGGCTCAGTGGTTGAACGTAGACCCGTGACTCAGAAGGTCAAGCTTTGACTTCTTGTCAAGGCACATGCTTGGGTTGTGGTCTCTATCCCCAGTATGGGGCATGCAAGAAACAGCCGATCCCTGATTCTCATCATTGATGTTTCTATTCTCTCTCCCTCTCCCTTCCTCTCTGAAATCAATGGAAAATATCCTTTATAATAAAAGCCTATTATTAATTTATTTATAAATGTAATTCCCAGATAATTTTGACATCATTTTCCCCTTTCTTTAATCTATCTATGTATGCATCTATTATTGGAAAAGGAGAATAGAGAGTTGATAGCCTGAGTTGGTGATTGGAATTAAGCTATTAGTAGAAGAGAACAAGGGAGGAGAGGAAAAACAGAAGCAAACAAAAACAAAAAAAAAAAACACTAACAAACAATCAAACAAATAAGAACAACAAGATAGAAAGGAAGAAAGGATCAAAAGAAAGAAATAATTTTTGGATAGTGAAGGAAGAGAAGAGAGAAGTGTGCATGGACTTGGAGCAGGGGTGAGGAAATTATATATGTAAGATCAACTTTTAACAGGAGTAATAAGAAAGAATAGAGAAAAACTAAAGCAGGAACATGTTAAGACAAACAGAACAAAAAAGGGGAAAGTGAGGAAGAGAGTGTTGGCATAAAGGAAAAATTGAGATAGAGTAAAATAATGCTAAAAGAAAAAGAAAAATAGAATGTAGAACACTAATCCCAGAATAAACTAAACTAAAATAAAATAAAGAAAAAATAAAATAAAACTTTAAATGGTAAAATAATAGTAGCAATAATAATAATTGGAAATAAAAATATATTAATAAAAGCAGATGGGATCTCTCTGCTCACTTTATGCCTCCCTGCCTGTAGTTGTATTTACACAAGAGTCAATTTTTGACACAACCCCTAGATGGCAATGTTTCTGTATTAATACCTGGGACTAAATAGCCCCTTTACCCTGTGTTTAGAGTAGACTCTTCTTTCCCTGCCACACTTAATACTGGTTTGGATGGATAGGCTGACCTAGAGCTGATTTCTTGCTCATCTCTCCTTATTCTGACCCCCAGTTTCCACTAAAACTTCCCCCTGCAGTCTCAGTGAGTACTGGACTAGCAAGCAAAAAGAAAGAGGTAAAAAAAAAAAAATGAAAGACAAAGGGAACCACATCTACTTACTCCTTTTTCCCCTGGCACTGCATGGCCCATATAGAACTTCAGGCTGTCTTTCTGGACACATATTCTCATGGATGTGGACTTAGATCTACAGTACCCCTCTGCCAGCAGCCCTATGGACTCCCTTCCACTTTTGAGGGCTACACTGACCCCATGGGCCATGGGTTTGGTGGAGCACAGTGTCCCTCTGAGACTGTTCCCTGTTGTGTGTGTTTCTCCTTCCAGCCTGGATCCCAGACTCACCTCTCTAGGCGATCCATCTCTGACCTTCCCGTCTGCAGACTGCCTCCCCAGCTGCCTGATCCGCAGTCAGGTGGGTGTTGTTTGCTTCAGCTGTCCCTCTTTCTGCTCTGGGAGGAGGCGAGGGCCCGTCCGCATATCAGTACAGCTTTGTCTCCCCCTGGATAAACTTTTCAGGTGCCCATGACCAGTGAGGCTGGAGTCCTGTTATGCCCAGATTTTGTGATCCCCAAAGACCACCAGGGAGCCAAGTCTGATGCAAAAGCAAAAGAGTCTTTTATTCAGGCTAGCCTGAGCTCACTGCCCCGCCCCCATCCCGACGCAGCAGCAAGGTGGAGGAAGAGAGCAGGTTTCTCTAGAACAAAGGATTTATAGAGGTGGTGAGGTCACTGCTTTGGCTGACCTTAATTGGTTGGATAAGGGCTAGGGTCCAGTTACACAGTGACATATTTATACAAAATGGAGGACACAGTACAAAATGGAGTCAGGAGTTGGTCTCCCCCTGCCCCACAGTACAAAGTGGAGTCAGAAGTTAACCCTGTCCTGCTTTCTCATTCCCCCTTGTCTTGAAACTTACGGGCCCAATTATGAAACTGTCTGTATTTTTACTTCATTGCCTGCTGCTAGAGACCTATACTGGGTACTTAGAACCATCATCTGAACAACCCCTATTCATTCCTTGATAAACTGAACCAGCCTGTTGGTGATGCAGGATCCAAAGGTCAGCAGTAGCAACAGGATTGCAAGGGGCCCGACAAGGGCTGAGACAAGGGTAGTTAACGATGGGGACAATTGAATAAGGACTCATACCAGGATTGGGATTGTTCTTTCTCTAACTTTTGTTTTTGTAGTTTTTCTCTTATAAGGGCCATAGATCCTTTTATTACTCCTGAATGGTCGACGTAGAAACAGTATTCATCTCCTAGGGCCACACACATGCCCCCTTGCTGCATGAATAGTAAGTTTAATCCTCTCCTGTTCTGGAGTACTACTTTAGATAAGGAAGTAAGGAATTCTTGCAGATGAGTAATGGATTTCTCAATTAATTCTATGTCTAAGTCAATAGTTGCCCTTAGTAGCCCATAATTTTTATCCTGTAATAAAAGTGAGGATATGCCTGTTCTTGTTTTCTAGTCTCCTTGTACATCTAAGTCTTACTTAGCCCTGAATTTTTTCACTGGCTAGTAAAAATGTTCTTATAGTTACCAAGATCCTTAGTACTACAGTTCCCATCAGTACTGTTCTTACTGAAGTCCAGTTCCATTCCTGTAGGCATCAAGTCTCCTCCTGGCCTGCATGGAGCCCAGGCTATGGATCTCACGGGTGAGGTTGCTGGTTGCCAGGATTCAGGCCATTTTCTGGTGCAGGAGCTGGGAGTGGTATAGCCAGGTCTGCATGCCTTCTACTTCAACAGCCATGGGCATGCTCAGGGTAATAGTGTAGCATCCCTTTCAGGTTGGGGTGAGTCTTTGGGTAGTGAATTTCTTTACCCATACTGAGTCCCTGGGCTGGAAGGGATGTATAGGGTCTGTGGTGGGTACTGGCAGTGCATCTGGAACAAGCTTATGGGTGGCTCTCTGGGTAAATTGTAGAGTCTGTAAGGACTTGAGCAAGGGAATGGTTATAGATTCCAGATTTCAGTTTCTCCCTAACCCTGGGAAAGATGGAGGTAGGTCGACCATACATGATCTAATAAAAGGGGAACCATTATTGGTAGGGGGTACACTTGGCCCATAAGAGGGCAGAAGGGCAGGAGGCTGGTCCAGTTTTTACCGGTTTTTAGGATATATTTAGTTAAACTCCTTTTTAGAGTCCTGCTCATGCCTGTCCTAAGGCTATATACTTTGAGATACCTTGAATACAAATGTTGGGCTGTTATCTGATCCTTTAATTACTGGCAGCCCGAATATAGGTATAATCTCCTGGAGTAATTTCTTGACTACTATAGAAGTAGTTTCTGTCCTAGTAGGGTATGCTTCATAATCTGAGAAGGTATCTACAAAAACTAGCATGTACTTGTACCTTAATGCTGGTGGCTTAATCTCTGTGAAGTCTATCTCCCAATACTTTCCTAAGAAATTTCCCTGGGGCTTGAAGTCCCAGGGGAATCCTCTTACCTTGCTTAGCATTTACCTGTGCACAGACAGTACTTCTAGTTACTATGCTTTTAATTATCTTATCTAAGCTTGGTAGTATCTGCCTTGCAGAAGTTCAGAAGTCTTGGTGATGCCTAAGTGGGTAACCTGGTGTAACTGAGTAACTAATGTCTGACTTAGAGCCTCTGGGACCAACAGTCTGTCATCTGGTAGGGTCCACCAACCATTTGATCCTTTGATGGCTTGCTTCTGTTCTGCCAATTCCTCCTCTTGTTTGGTATAGGAGGAGGTCTGTTGTAGGTCAGGGTTTGGTAGGGTTACTAAGACTTGTAAAGGCCCCACTGGTTTTTAGGCATCTTCTTTAGCAGTTTGGTCTGTGACTCTATTTCCTCTGGCTTCAATTGTCTTCGCTTTCTAATACTCTTTGTAGTGCACTATTGCAACTGGCTTTGGGAGCCAGATGACCTCTAATAAGGCTAATATCTCTTCTTTATTTTTTTATGACGTTTCTGGCTGCAGTTGGTGACCCTCTTTCCCGGGGGATGGCACTGTGTCCCCATAAAAGGGCCTGGATTAAGGCAAAAAATTTGGCTTTTTGTGCCGTGGCTCCTCTTTTCAGGAACTGTGCCCAAATGGTTCGGTCCAGGGTAACTGCTGCTGCCTCTGCATATCAGATCCCATCCTGAACGTAACTATTCCCATCTGTGAACAGTACCTCATCTGGTGATGAAAATGGGACATCTGTCAGGTCTGGGTGAGCTGTTTGTACTGCATCTGTTACCTCTATGCAGTCATGAATGGGTTCCTCTGGATCATCTGGAAGTAGGCTGGCAGGGTTGATGGCCAGTGTCTTATGGAACTGGGTGCAGGGCTAGTCCAGGAGAAGAGCTTGGCACTGGGTGATCCTGGTATTTGACATCAATCTCTTTGGAGTACCTCGAAGGAAGGCCTCCACACCATGGGGTGTTGTCAGGGCTATCTCCTGGCCCAGAGTCTTCTTATCTGCCTCCTTCACCAGCAATGCTATGTTGGCCACTGCCCAGAGGCACGCTGGCCACCCTGCTGCCACAGGGTCTAGTCTCTTAGAAAGATAGGCAACAGGTCTCTTCCAGGGACCTAGAGTCTGAGTGAGAACCCCTTTGGCAATGCCCCTTACCTCACTCACGTAGAGGTGGAAGGGTTTCGTGACATCTGGAAAGGCTAGGGCAGGTGCTGAGACAAGAGCCTTCTTTAGCTCCTCAAAGGCCCATTGTTCCTCTTTGGCCTAGTTCAGTGGCTATGTTCCCCCAGTACGTGTTCCTTCCGAGGTCCACAATCCTTCTTGATGTCCAAGGAAAACAGGCAGTTTGTCCGGTGGCTCCCTGGACTGATGTTTTATTAGAGGTTATAGGTCCCATCGGCTCTGTTAAGACTGAATAGGCTGCCCCAGCATCCACCAGGAAACTAACAGCTTTGCCCCCATTTGTAAGGTTACCCTGGGCTACTGGGGGCTTAATGGAAAGGAGCCCCTGTCCTGTAAGTCTTCTTCCTCTAAGTAAAAGACCCTTGGAGTCTGAGTCTCTCTTTTTGCTTCTCTAGCTAATTTGCCAGGATATTCTCTCTTTCAGTGCCTCTGCTTCCTACAATAGGCATACTAATTTCTTCCTATTTGCTGCTCTCCTTTCCTTCCTTTCAATCCTTTCTCTGTTCCCCTTCTCATCACATGTACAACCTTCATAAAATTCTTTACTATTTCAAATTAGCCTTCAAGCCTTCTATGTCCTTCAAAAATGCATAACCATGCCTCAAACCTCCTATTATTTAAAAAAATATATATAAAAGGCAGAGGGAAGAGGGAGCAGGCCCAGCACCCTGTTCCCAGGCCTCCATCTGCTTGAAATTTAAATTGCCATATTCTTTCTACAGATAAAGATCTCAGTTTCTGATAAGCGTGAAAAGGGTAATGGGGGAATTTCTAGCTGCACCTTTAAACCCCCTAACAGAATACGGTGAAAAGTGTCTAAGGAGTCGCCAAGGGTTCTTGGGTCTCATTGGGGTGCAAGAGGTCATAAAGGAATTCCCCTCCTTGTTCCTACCACCTCTACTCAAAACAACCCCTGGAGGACATGGACTCCTCCCCTTCAAGATGGCAAGGTCTCTGTGGCAGAGCCTGCTGCTCCGGGAGAGGTTTCAGCAGCAGCAGAGCCTGCCCGGCCAGGGGAGCCTGGTCTGCGAGTCCTCAACAGTCCTGTGGAATATAGCCGTCCCTCTCACAAATACACACACTCCTCGAACATCCACACACTCTTTCGCTCTCTCACTCACACACTATCTTCCAGCCTTACCATCCGTCGGCAGCCATCTTGAATCCAATATCTGAAAACACTAATTTGAAAAGATATATGTACCCCTACTTTCTTTTTAAAAAATATATTTTTATTGATTTTGTACAGAGAGGAAGGGAGAGGAATAGAGAATCAGGAACACCAATGAGAGAGAAACATCAATCAGCTGCCTCCTGCACACTCCCTAATGGGGATGTGCCTGCAAACAAGGTACATGCTCTTGACCAGAATTGAACTTGGGACCTTTCAGTCTGCAGCTTGAAGCTCTATCCATTGAGCCAAACCGGTTAGGGCCCTATTTTCATTCAAGCATTATTTACAATAGCCAATATATGGAAGCAACTTGTAACTTAAGTACACATTAATAGATTAATGAATAAAGATGTTTTATATATGTGTGTGTGTGTGTGTGTGTGTGTGTGTATATATATATATATATATATATATATATATATATATATATATTCTATATATATTCTATATGAATAGAATATTACTCAGCCATAAAGTATTGTTTTTTGTGACATGAATGGATCTAGAAGCTATTATACTATGTGAAATATTTCAGAGAAAAATACCATATGACTTGCCTTATATGCTAATCTAAAAAGAAAACAAACAAAACAAAACAGAAACAAACTTATAGATACCGAAGATTAACTGATGGTTACCAGAGAGGAGTGCCAGGAGCATAGGCAAAATCGATGAAGGAGATTAAAAGGTAGAAACTTCCAGTTATAAAATAAATAAATCATAGGATGTAATATGTAGGAAAGGGCATATAGTCAACAATATTATAATAACTTTGTATGGTGAGAGATAATTATTAAACTTGCCATGATGACCATTTCATAAGGTATATAAATATCAAATCACTGTGCTATACACTTGAAACTAATATATTACTTCATGTCAAATATAGTTTCACAAATAAAAAAACAAAACTACTATGAATACATTTTGAAAATGTAATCACTTAATTATTTTTATATGAGGATCCTAGCTACACATAATTATTATTTTAAAGGTTTTTGCTTGTTTATTTTACATATACAACATGTAAACTACACTATTGATTAAATAGCCCTTTGTGGGCTAGCCTAAGAATCATTGTGTTATTTATATGTGAGTTTTATGAATGTGTTTTCTGTACCATAAAAGTGACTTACACATGAACTTTCATAAAACCCACAAAGCCTTTATAAGTTGCTGACTGCTTATATTCAAGTTCTGTGTACTGCCTCAGAAAAATACTCAACTGCATTTGAGCGCAAACCTTAACTTCAAGCCCCTTGAGTAATCTGCCTCGATTTTTACATGGTTATTATCAATTAATATTTTGTTGCACAAATTATGAAATGCTTTGATAGTAAAAAATCACTTTATTGTAAAAGACTCACAAAAATTGTTTCAATTCACAGTTAAGTCTGTCATTTCCTTGACTATGATCATAGGTTATATCCTGTTGATATTACATTTAACCTGAGGAACAAACAATTCTTTTTGGAAATGCTTAGGTTTAAAAACTATTGGACATGAGGCTTTCTACATTATCTCTTCAGAAATCAGTTCTTTAAAAACTGCTTGGGGAAAAGTCTGACATTCAATTTAAGTTTTATTGGTGTTTATTTCACATGTGGTGAATGGATAGATGAAATGAACATGTTAAAATACTTAATGAAAGAATGTGCTCCTAGAGGTTTCTTTGTGTTTGGGGAAATGGAGAAACAACAATGGAAAACTGTATTCCAGTAGTCAGCATCCAGGAGATAGACCTAAATTAGCAAAATTGGAAAGTAAATGCCAGCTTATAATGGTGTGTAAAATTGCAATGCTATGAAGGTGTGTAAAATATATTGAATACTATTTTCTCCTTGATTTCCAAAATAAAGAGGTGATCTGATCACATGAAAGTATTTGTCCTTAGAATGTCATAAAAATGCAATTTAAGAATGTGTTTTTAAAACCACTTGTAAAAAGGCAAACCATTAACATTTAGTGATAATGTTGATATATACCATATCTTTAAAGGGGCAAATAGTGAGAAATGAGAGTTGGAAAAATATATTCTAAAATATTATCAAGTAACACTCATTTAGTCTTTAAAAATAAATTTATAAAGTTAGCTATTCCATTATTTATTTATTCACTAAATGAAGCCAAAAGAAATAAACCACAAATACATTTTAAATCCCAAGTAATATGGGCAGTGATGGTCCATTTTTGGAAAGTCAGCTCATTGTTCTCTGGTGTGAGTGGCTCAGATTGCTTCTAGACCAGGGGTGGGCAAACTTTTTGACTAGAAGGGCACAATGGGTTCTTAAACTGGACCGGAGGGCCAGAACAAAAGCAAGCTGACCATGCTGACACTATCATCTTGGGCTGCTGGTGAAGGAGAAGAGGGGAGAGCAAGAGAACCCTCCGCTCTTTCGGCTCTCCGGGCCAGATAGAACAGCCAAATGGGCCAGATCCAGCCCGCAGGCAGTAGTTTTCACTGGGCTGCTCTAGAATGTGCTTCACTGATCGGGGGCTTGGCCCTCACAGAAACTACAATCTGTCAATTGAACCTGTGGCCAATATAATTTGGAGAGTGTTCTTACTGTATATTGGTATTAAAAGAGATTGTGAGCTCTGGCTACACAATAACATAGGTTTTGCCAGTTTCTCACTTTCATATTCTTGTAAATATATGTTTTAAAGCAAGTATGGTATTCCCATCCTTCTTGTATTTATGTTTTCCTTATATGTATGCTTCTCAAATCTCTATCAACTTTTACCATTTCATGCTTTTTTTCTCTCACTCTCAGTTGCCTTAAACTAGTTACCCCGAAAATAAAACATCCTCCGAAAATAAGACCCACTTACAGGTTACCTTCTGAGTGAAATATAAGGCATCCCCCCAAAAACAAGGCCCCCAGGCTCTGTCTCAGAATGAAAATTAATTTACCATAAACTGGTCCCTAGGGCCGCCCGGACTGGCATTTAGCAACCGGTGACATTACCAGGAGTCCTCAGGTCACTGCTGTGTGAAGGCAGAGGGGAGGTCAGAGTGAGCTGTGAGCACAGGGCAGGGGAGAGGAGGAGACTTTCACAGATGCATATAGAAGAACAGGAGGATTAGAATGGACTGGACGGGACGCAGTGAAGGTGGTGAGTGCTGGTCTGTCTCTCGTGACACTACCTGATAATCGTGGACGCCTTCATGATGACTGAAAGTTCTGTCAGTGGCACACCCTGCTCCAGCCCAGATCCAGGCCCCAGTAATCCCAGTGACAGTCCCCAGGCAGGCCCCAGGGGGTAAATGTCTGATAAAAGGGTACGGGGGATGTCTGGTGAAGGTGTTCAGTGGCACAGGGCTGGGGGGAGGGGGATCATTTAAAATGACACAGGAGGATCAAAAGGGGTTACTAAAATGGTAATCCCCCCTCTGATCCTCCTGTGCCATTTTTATTCCCCCCTCTGATCCCCCCCTGTGTCATTTTAAGTGATCCCCCTCCCCCACCTTGATACCCCAATTCCCTTTTTTTTACCCAAAGAAATTAGCACAAAAAGAAAAAGCTACTCCATGGAGTACAAGAAAGGATTCATGGAAGACTCTTTGGGCCAAAATCTTACTGCTTTCTGCAAAGAGAAGATGTTGAGTATCCGATTGGTCCCAAAATGGCAAGCAGAGTATGGTAACCTCATTGAACAAGTGGACAAGGGAAATGCTAAAAAGCTCAAGTGTGGATCAGCAACCATTATTTTCCAATCTGGAAGACCTGAACTGTGAATGGGTTGTTGACAGGAGAGCAAAGGCTTTGATTGTGAATAGGGCTCAGATTCAAGAATTTGCCCTTGCAATGACACCACAGTTTGACATAGCCCCGGAAGACTTCAAAGCATCACAACACTGGCTGGATAATTTCCTTCAGCGAAGTGAACTGTCTTTAAGAAAATCTACAACATTGTTTAGGTTGGAAGATACTCAAGTTATTAAGCTAGCACTTGCATTCAAGTGCTTTATTGGTGATGCTGACTTATCTAAATACAATCTTTCCAACATGATTGCTATGGATGAAATTGCAGTGTTTATGGGCCAATCATCTCAAACAACAATTGAACAGTGGGGTGCCTCCTTAGTGTACATTCCCTCCACTGCTAAGGAAAGTGCAAGTGTTTCCTGTATTTTGGCAATTCCTCTGGACGGCACTAAAATCCCACCTTTAATCATTTCTAAGGGCAAGAAGGAAAAAATTGAATGTATTTTGGGTGGTTTTTATGCTTGAGACTGAAAAGGCCTGGGCCACACAAGCAGTTATAAGAAATTGGGCCGATTTAATGCTGCCGCTTGTTATGTGAGGAAGCCAAAGAGGTCTGCTAGTCTGGGATGCAGCCAACACTCACCCCACTAAAGACATGAAGACATTTCTTCACGAAAGAAAAATAGATCAGATAATGATTCACGCAGGAATGACAGCCTACATCCAGACTCGATATTGCAATAAACAAGCCATTCAAAGACAATTTGCACATGGAAATTAATGACTACATTGAAAATAGAATGGAGAGAAATCAGCGTGGTAACTTTGTGAAACCTAAGCTGCAAGAAATTGTGACTTGGGTGAAGAATTCATGGGAAAAAATCACTGACAGTTGTATTGCAAATGCACTGCGAGCAGGCTACCTTGACAAGAAGTACTCATTTAAAGACAGTAATATTGCTAAACATGAGAGATATGGTCCACTGATTCTGAAAGAAATGGAGTCACAAGAAATTCACCAGGAAATTCAGGAATTGGATTGTTATGATAATGTTCCAGAAGATGATGACATGTTTGACATTGAATAATTGAGTAAATTCTTGATACTGTAGGATTGACAGTTTGTCTGGTTTGTGTTGACAACTACCATACTACCATACTGTACACAGGTAATAAATTTCCTTTATTTTCATTTAACAATAAATGTGTACTGTATTCTTCTTCATGGAAAAATAAGACATCCGCTGAAAATAAGAACTAGCGCATCTTTGGGAGCAAAAATCAATATAGCCGAAACCGGTTTGACTCAGTGGTAGATCGTCGGTCTACGGACTGAAAGGTCCCAGGTTCGATTCCAGTCAAGGGCATGTACATTGGTCGCGGACACATCCCCAGTAGGTGGTGTGCAAGAGGCAGCTGGTCGATGTTTAGCTCTCATTGACATTTCTAGCTCTCTATCTCTCTCCCTTCCTCTCTGTAAAATATCAATAAAATATATTTAAAAAAAAACAAAAATCAATATAAGACACTGTCTTGTTTTCAGGGAAATAGGATATACATATATATATATATATATATATATATATATATATATATATCTTCAAGTATATACAAAAATATTTCTTTGTGGCAGAATTATAAAAGATGGAAAACAATTTAAGTTTGTGCTTTTGTTCTCTCCTCAATCAATATGTGTTGTGTGTGTGTGAAGAAAGGAAAAAACTTTCTTTTTTGAATGAAAAGAAGAACATCAAATTAGGTTAAATGATTTTCTCCCTAGAAGTGAAACAGCAAACAGGTAGTAGCCTGTGGTTATATGTGATCTTAGGAGTCCATTATATATATTTTTTTAAATAGTTTTTATTGAGTTTTTTACAGAGAGGATGTGAGAGGGCTAGAGAGCTAGAAACATCAATGAGAGAGCAACATTCACTAGCTGCCTCTTGCACACCCCATACTGGGGATATGCCCGCAACCAATGTACATGCCCTTGACTGGAATCGAACCTGGGACCTTTCAGTCCATAGGCCTAAGCTCTATCCACTGAGCCAAACCAGTTTCGGCATCCATGATATTTTTAATTATTGTTTTGTGCATAAAAGACAAAAATATCAACATTGAAATTATTGTGAAGGCTATTCAGATAATATTTAGCCTTTAAAATATATTGAACATAATTTTTACTAATAACTATCCTATTACATCACAATTAAATACTATTTAGAAAAGTTAAAGTCTGAATCATAGATTAGTCATCAAATATAAATCAGAAGATGATATTTTGCGGCCCCGCTCTCAGGAAATTATTTTTATAGGTATAGTCTAAGCAGAGCAGATGATAGATAGCTGGGAACAGTGAATGGGGATTCCAGGTGGTAATGGAAAGTGAATTAATAGCCTTCTTCCATACTCTGGTGATCACCTGAGATGTGGTTTCTTATCCAATTTCCACTAACATTTCAAAAATTGATATTCAGCTCTGAGGGCTATAAAATGTCAGGCAATACATTTAGAAGTTTAAGATTACTTTTTGAACTGGGGTTGAAAAGCATCTAAATTCAGATATTTTGAATGGCTTTTTAAATAATAGAAATAAAAAATATCTTCTATAAGCAATCTTTCTATTTCACTTAATATATACCTATATTCAAAGATTCTGGTCAGAATAGTTGTAGTTTCACCATTTTCTGTTTTATGTTTAATAAATAATTGATTAATTTGTGTAGCTAAGGTTTGGTAAGGAAAACAATCATTTTAGGGTAAATAATTTAATGCTTTGTCTATGCACATTCTCTATGTGCAGTTGATTATCAATTTGATTATAAATAAATAGCTTTGTGTAGGGGTTTCTGAATCTTCCTAAGATAATTCAATTCAGTCTATGTTTTGTTACAGATGTTGGTGCTGCTTCATAGAGTGAGCACTGTAATTCTCAATAAATGTCAGGGAGACTATAACTGTTAAGACAAAGAACTCTCGTGTGTGTGTGTGTGTGTGTGTGTGTGTGTGTGTGTATGTGTGTGTGTGTGTGTGTGTGTGTGTGTGTGTGTGATTTAAGAAATCTGTTCTTTACCATTAATAAAATGAGAACAATTTTTGTCAATATGTAAACATATATGTATGTATGTTTCATTAAAAAATGAGAATAGGGTTAATACAAGGAATGGTAACATGCGGGCATCTGACTTGCTAAACAGGAAGATAATTCTCTGGTTACAAATTCCAACTGAATATTATAAGGATTGAACTGGATATTCTCTATGGTGACTTATTGGTCTGATATCTTATGATTCTGAATTTTTCCATTTTCTCAAATCAAATATGTTAATCCTACTGTGAGTTTATAGAGAATGTACCTTGTGGAAAGGTTTAAGGAAATATTTTTAGATTGATGATAAATTGTATGAATTGATAGAAATTTTAGAAGTCTTGGTCAAAATATTAATTTTCTCAATGGCATAGTTGAAAGATGGATAGCTAGTACTGTACTGATTAGGGATATTTCTTTGTTGAGCCATGCCTAACTGTATGCTAGGGAGGACCATACTATAAAATATCAGAATGCTTGTGTATTTTTATATAACTCTTATACAGAACATTCTTTCAATTTTCACTACATTTTTCTCGTGAGTTACCAGGTATAAGATGATAATCTCTTTATTTATATTGGAAAAGAATGGGCATTATAATTATTTCTAAAATATTAATTATACTGTCCATTACATTATACATTTGATTGTATTTTTACTCTGATTAAAGTGTTTTATCATGGCCCTAACCAGTTTGGCTCGGTGGATAGAGCATCGGCCTGCAGACTGAAGGGTCCCAGGTTTGATTTTGTTCAAGGGCATGTACCTTGGTTGTGAGCACATCCCCAGTGGGGGGTGTGCAGGAGGTGGCTGATCAATTTTTCTCTCTCATCAATGTTTCTAACTCTCTATCCCTCTCCCTTCCTCACTGTAAATATATATATATATATATATATATATATATATATATATATATATATAGTGTTTTATCATGGAATAAAAGTCTTAAAATGATTTCACAGAAGCTAAGGAAAACAAAATAAAAAAGAAAATGATTTCAGGATTATGATGGCTCACTCACATGGCAAAGAAAAGTTTGTGTACTAGAGAAGACAACTACTAAAATATAAGCATGAAAAGAGTTCCCTTGAACTTCAAACTAATTACTATTGGATGCTAGAAAGGCTTTTTCAGTGTTTTTTTACCTTACAAACACTTGGTAATAGGTTCTGATATCATTTTAATAAATGTGAATAATGGATTCCTTGTCCAATATTTTTATTGATAGTCAGTGAACTAGACATAAACAAGAAACTGACCATTAATTTTAATTATGTAAATAGTTCACTAAGGTGACTATTTCCCTACCTGCATATTTGTCATTTTAACACTGACAACTTCCCTGAAAGAAAGTGCATACCAGCCATTAGATTCACTCTTCAGAGGATTTAAAACTCTAGACAGTCCTGTTAAATGCAGCTTTATTTTGGCATAAGTATTTGCAATTGTGTCAGTAATTTACATTTAGGGATAACAGAAATCCTCTTTCCTTTTTTTTCTTTGTGCCCTTGAATGAATAAAGCTGCTTAGTCAGTGTAAGAAATTTTTTTTTTTATTTCCACTGTAAAGGTTCAATTTGAACTAAAATTGTGAACTATATGAGGCATTTTGTTATATTTTAGGGACATTGTTTTTGGCAGAAGGAATGCTCTTGTCTCAAGAAAATTTCGTTTTCTATAAATTTTAAAATGTAAAATATATAGTATTGGGATTTTAAAGATGATGAGTGTAGCCGAAACCGGTTTGGCTCAGTGGTAGAGCGTTGGTCTGCGGACTGAAAGGTCCCGGGTTCGATTCCGGTCAAGGGCATGTACATTGGTTGCGGGCACGTCCTCAGTAGGGGATGTGCAAGAGGCAGCTGGTAGATGTTTCTCTCTCATAGACATTTCTAGCTCTCTATCTCTCTCCCTTCCTCTCTGTAAAATACCAATAAAATATATTTTAAAAAATAAAGATGATGAGTGTAGAAGGGAAATCATCAGGAGTCATAAATGAAATGAAGAAGGGAAAAAATTCAAGAGACTATTAGTCATTTATTGCCTTAGGCCAATTAGGAAGCTATTATAGTTCTGGGATAAGTGTAGGGAATCATTAGAATTAGTCTTTCTCCTGAAGGCAGACCTGTCTTTAATGCAGTGACAAGAAAAATGATAGAAATCTTTACCCAGCTATGCAGACAAGAGAGGTGTTGGGAAGTGTATCTTGTGACACTTACATTCAATATACTATTAGTAAGTGCACACAACCTTTTTGACAGGATCACCTCAGTAAAGTGTTCACAACTAGTTAGAATTACACGATGTCACCTTTGGTAGGAAAACTTCTGAGGGAGGGTAGGTTGCATTTATAGGGGGGCAGATAGTTTGTTTGATTTTACTAAATATAACAGATTAATCTCATGTTTACATACTTTCTCATCTGAATCCCTGCTATAATGAAACTGTGGATATAAATTGACAATAACAAAGTGAATATGAAGGGCACATTAGTGGACAAGAGACTGCTGAACATGTTATTAGATTGAAGAAAGCTAAAATGCCTTTAGAAGGAAATAATAAATTTAAGTGACTCAGTCCTCTCCACAGAATCTCTGAAAGCCTCAGAACTTAGAACTATGAAGTATTGTTGAAAGGAAAGTGGGGAAAGGCAGTGTGGAGTGGGAGTTGAGAAGCAATGACAGAATCCAGGGAGCTTAAACATTGTTCCATGCATTGATTAGATGCCCTATGATTTTTGTCCCCTACAGAAATGTGAACACTCTTTCTCCACCCATGCAGAAGATTATTCTCTAAAGAAAATGGAAAGGATAAAACCATGAGCTTTTACATATAATTAATAGTACTTTCAGAAAGAGAACAAATAAAAAACAGCATATGATATTATATGTTTTAAAAGGGAAAGTGAGTAAGTAAATGAGAAGGGTTCAAAGCAGTTTCTGGCATCATACAGTAAGCAAAGCAAAATGTTAGCTTTTATTTTTGTGGCATTTAAAAAAAAATTTGTAGCTCATCATATTATTCATCCATAAATTGCTGCCACTCAAAACCATAATGACGGCAGATTTCCTAGCCATTTGAGTCAGAATTAGTAAGTAGCCAGAATAGAAGGCAAAGCAAAAATAAGTTGTTTTCAATAAAATTATCCTAGTGAATAAATTGTCTTAAAACACATAAACAAGTACTCACGGCATATATACATATATAATAAATGTATGTATGTTTTAAATAATATATATTAAATACAAGTATAAAATATAGAAATAATTTGTCATTTAAAATGTGTTACAATGCAAGTTGAGTTTTCTTGTAGCAAATGTTTGTGTGACTTGTCATTGGAAATGAAATAAACATTAGACTGAGCTCTGGAAATTGAGTTCCCGTAATAAGATTCACTTTGACTTTACTGCCATATAATATTTAGGAAAAAATTCTGAAGTATTAAAAAGTAAATTTCATTCCCAGTAATGTTATCATCCCAAATGAACAACCTTACAAGGCAGAATATTTTTAAATAAAAATTAACAATGTATTAATCTTATTTGACTATATGTTATTATGAATACAAAATTTTAACCAATTAAAAAAATAGATTTGCTGCCTCACTAGTGTGGCTCAGTGATTGTCAGCCTATTAACCAGGAGGTCATGGTTCAATTCCCAGTCAAGGCGCATGCCCCTATTTCAGGCTTGATCCCTAGTACAGGGTGGGTAGGAGGCAGTTAATCAATTATTCTCAGAATTGATGTTTCTATCTCTCTCTCCATCTCCATTCTTCTCTCTGAAATCAATAAAAATATATTTAAAACATAGATTTGTAAAGGAATATATTAGCCACTGTGTGCAGGATATAAAGGGAACCAAAATTTTGCCACCCTAAAGCTGCCTTTGGGATATTGATTTTAAGCTGGCTATTAAAAATAAAAAATAAAAAAGACTCCGAAAGAACCTCTGACCCTCCCCCTTTCCCTGTCTAAGTGATTCAGATGGAAGAACCTGCTTCAGGAAGGGAACCTTAGCACAGTCACCTTAGCATTAGCTAGAGGACTCCAAGTAGGAACCATTGACTAGATTCTCCCATGTCCCATCTTTTCTGAGTTGGTTAGCAAAACTTAACCTGCCATGTGTGGTCTGCTCTTCTTCAACTACCTTAAATCACCCATTATCATTTCTTAAACCTAAAACTCCATTCTCCACTTTTCTCCTTTTGTTTAAAATGTCATATGTATTTGATTTTGCCTCACTGTATTTGGAATTTTCATGATTAAGTGAGTTCCCCATCCACACATATTGGAATTTGACTTTCACCTGTCAATCTGTCTCATTAATTTATTAGCCCAGGTAAAAGAATTAGAAGGTGGGAGAAAAAGTATTATTATTTTTTTTACCTCCCACAGAGTATTCACATAGAAGGAACATTATATTTCAAGAGGCATCTGGGGTATGAAAATGGATCTCCCCAATCATTATATCAGTTCAGTTGAAATTATAAGCTTTGTGTCTTTGCTATGTGAAACTGATACTACTAAGTTTACTGTAATTTTTACACTAGTAATAAATTTAATTTAACTTTCTCATCATGTTTCTATTTTGGGAATTGCTGGTAATTCTAAGATATTTGTAATACATTCTGTAACACAGAACAGAGAAAGACTAGGTAATGTAACCTCAGAACCATGACCTTAGCTTTATTAAATTAATACCCGGCTATATTAATGAAATTCTCCAGAAAAAGTGAGTTTACCTAAAAGAAACATATATAAATAATAAAAGTCTTACTTATATTGATTATTTGGCATACATTCTGGTAGGACTTGACAGTTGTAACAGTCTGAGTGACTTTATGGATTGCTCCTCTGAAAAACAAGCTGCAGTTCTGAATGTTCAGGAGAAGAATACATGGCCCCAAAATATTGACAAGCATTTGCTTGGCTGTCATTATTTCAAAAATTCTGAGGACTTTTAATGACTTAAGTATTTAGATATCGTCATTATCTGAATGTCATTATATAGAAATTATACCAATAGATGCTTAATAAATTATATAGATTTATGTAAAGTTGTATGTGTTGTTTATATAACATAGAGATAAATTCAGGGTAGAGCAAAAGTAGGTTTACAGTTATATATAGGGAAAATAGTACAATGATTAACAAATAATAATTCAATAATAGACTGTGTTTCCTGTACTCACAAGTGTAAACCTACTTTTGCCCCACTCTGTATATATTTATTGAATATTGATTTAATTTTTTATTGACTAATAAAAATTGAGTTTGAATTATTAACTCTGCCTCTTTTTGCCTAATCTTGGGCAATTTCTGTTGTTTTACATGTTAACTTATGTTGATAATACATGTCCTACCTACTATATATCATATCTGTAATATATATATATATATATATATATATATATATATATGTGTGTGTGTGTGTGTGTGTGCATATATGTATATATGTACATATGTATATCCATATCTATATATTTTTTTTACCCTACTGAGTATATATCCTATATAATAAAAGGCTAATATCCAAATTGTCCCCTTAATCAGGAGTTGGACCAGCAGGCAGTCCTGCCAACTGCCCATGTACCCTCCCCCTGACCAAGCTGGCTGAACCCCACCCATGCACGAATTCATACACTGGACCTCTAATATATGTTTATATACACTGAGTGGCCAGATTATTATGCATTCAGAGATCATAATATACTAGAGGCCCAGTAAATGAAATTTGTGCACTGGGAGGGAGGGGTGTCCTTCAGTCCAGCCTGCACCCTCTCCAGTCTTGGACCCCTTGAGGAATGTTCAACTGTTGGTTTAGGCCCAAATCCCACAGGACATCTCTCTCAAAATCTGGGACTGCTGACTCCTAACCATTCACCTGCCTGCCTGCCTGATTTCCCCTAACCGCTTCTGCCTATCAGCCTAATCACCCCCTAACCACTCCCCTGCCAGCCTGAGTAACACCTAACTACTCCCCTGCCAGCACAGTTGCCCCCAACTGCCCTCCCCTGCTGGCCTGATGACCCCCAACTGCCCTACTCTGCTGGCCTGGTTGCCCCCAATTGCCCTCGCCTGCGAGCTTGATCTCGTCCCCAACTACCCTACCCTGCTGGCTTGATTTAGACCCCAACTGTCCTCTTCTGCCTGCCAATTTGATTCTGATTGGTCAGTTTCTATGCCAATCAGGACCAAAGGCTCCACATCTTAGGCAGCCATTGGCTCCTCACACTTCACCTGAATTTGGTTCTGATTGGTCTAGTTTCTATGCCAGTCAGCATATGTGGGCCTATCAATGGGGCCTGATCAGAAAGGTGGGGCTAAACAGCAGCACCAGTAGATGCCTGCAGAGAAATATATGTGCAGCTGCTGATCAAGCCCAGAAAGAAAGAAAGAGATCAGTTCTGATCAATAGCTGCCACAGAGGCTATGGATCAGACCCTGCTTCTCTCTTCAGACCTCTCTCTGGACCTGATTTGCAGCCCCCTCAGCAGTGAGTGCTGGGTCACCATGCCCACAGCTGTAACAGTCAGTGATGTGTTGCCACAGCACCCCACTGCTGACTGCGGAACTGACTTCCGGTTGGTCGAGCCTCCTGGTCATTGTGGATGTGATGCACCCAGGGTTTTTATATATTAGGATATTTTATATGTATTAGAGGCCCGATGTACAAAATTTATGCATGGGCTGTGTGTGTCCCTCAGTCCAGCCTGCACCCTATTCAATCTGGGACCCCTCTCATAATCCAGGACTGCTGGCTCCCAACTTCTCACCTTCCTGCCTTCCTGATTGACTCTTATCACGTCTTCCTGCCAGCCTGATCACCCCTTAACCACTCCCCTGCCAGCCTGATTGATGCCTAACTGTCCCCCTGCCAGCCTGTTTGCTCCAAACTGCCCTCCCCTGCAGGTCTGGTCCCCCCAAACTGCTCACCCCTGCAGGCCTGGGTCCCTCCCAACTGCCCTTCCCTGCAGGCCTGGTTACCCTCAACTTCCCTCCCCTGCTTCCCATCTTGTGTTTGCTATTTTGTGTCCACATGGCGGCAAGATCTTTGATCACATGGGGGTAGCCATCTTATGTGTTGGAGTGATGGTCAATTTGTATATTACTATTTTATTAGATAGGATAGAGACCTGGTGCACAGGTGGGGGCCAGCTGGTTTGTCCTGAAGGGTGTCCTGGATCAGGGTTTGGGTTCTCTTGGGGTGTGGGGTGGCCTGAGCAAGGGGCCTGTGGTGGTTTTCAGGCCGGCCACACACCCCTACTACCTAAGCAGAGGTCCTGGTGTCTGGGGTGTATTTATCATCTACAATTGAAACTTTGTAGCCTGGAGTGGAGCCAAGCCATCTGCTTGCTCCGTGGCAGCAGCCATTTCTGTTTGAATTTATGCATATTGTATAATTGCATTTTTGTAGCCTGAAGTGAAGGCCTGACCCGGCCTGGGCTGCAAAAGCTTGGCTTCCTCCATCGCTGGGGGCAACCCTAGCCTAAACTGAACATCATCTCTTTCCAGCTCCATGGCTGCGGCCATTTCTGTTTGAATTTATGTATCTTCTATCAATGAAACTTTATAGCCTTGAGTGGAGGCCTAGGCCAGCAAGGGCAGGCAGAAAGCTTAGCTTCCTCCATTGCCAGGTAAACCCAAGCCTCCCTCCTGCTCACTGGCTGGTAGCCATCTTGGTTGGGTTAATTTGCATATTCACTCCTGATTTTGCTAGTGGACATGGCTTGTGGGCGTGGCCTTTGGTGAAGTGGAGTGATGGTTATTTTGTATATTGTTCTTTTATCAGAGAAGAAAGAACAGTATATATATATATATATATATATATATATATATATATATAATTGATTTCAGGGAGTGAATAGGAGAGGGATTGAAACATCAATGATGAAAGGGAATCATTGATTGACTGCCTCCTGTACACCCTCTACTGGGGATCAAGCCAGCAACCCTGACATGTGCCCTGGCTAGGAATTGAACTGTGACCTACTAGTTTATAGGTTGATACTCAATCACTGAACAACACTGGCCAGGCTTCACAAGACATTCTAACTCCTTTATTAAATGAAATACTCTATATAAATAATATATATTGACACTCTGAATGATATTACTTTTATGCAAAAATTTTTGGACCTTAGAAACATAAAAACTTCTTTATTCATATCTAAGAATGTTTTTTTTTAATGTCACTCCATATAAAAACTTTATGATTAGTAGTTTGAGTTAGGCTAGGGGACAATTCGGAAATGTACATTATTAAGTATATGTGATTAGAGAGTACCCTCTGGATAAACATCTGTAGAAGAAGGAAAGGGAGTAAGATTGGACAGATGAAAATTTGTCTTTTATGCATAGTCAATGAGGCCTTTCCTAGCACAATGGGAGTCTCTTAAACTAAGATGGTTTCATAATTGTCCCAAGATGGGACAAAGATAACAGGCCTTTTAAAGCCCACATGAATCAGTATTAGATGAGAGTAACCTCTGAGAAGAGGATAAAACAACTTTTTATAGGCTAGTGCAATTTCATTAATGCACCAACAGTGGAAGACTATGAGCCAGCAACATTTCCAGCCATTGGGTAAATGAATATTTTCAGAGAAATATATGATGTGTTGGTGCATTGCAGCCTAACGAGCATCCTCCAAAAAGCTTCTAAATTTTTATTATTGTCAAAAAGGAACACATGACTATTTCTAATAGAAATTGGTGAAATCTGAAAAATTTTGAGTATATATAAATTTTATTGTAATCGGGAGAGACAAGATGGCGGTAGAGGTAAAAGCCTAACTGCAGCCACACTCAACAATTTCAAAAAATACAACTAAAATATAGAGTGGACACTATCCAGAACTACAGGAAAGTTGACTGACTGGGAATTCTACAACTAGAAGGAAAGAGAAAACCAGAAGGAAAACCAGAGGAGCTGTAAAAGCTTCAGGTACAGAGACACAGTGTGCGCGCGCTGGGAGAAGACCAAGCCAGAGAGGAGGGGCGGCTGAGTGCCTGGCTGGCGTTCCCTAGCAGGAAGGAGATAAAAGCTCTGGACCGTGCTGAACCCCAACTCCGACTGCACTGAACCCCAGTTCTGGGCGAGACCCTGGGGTCCAGGCTCATACAGAGGGAAACTGGGCTGTAAGGCAGAAGCTCAGCGGAACAGCAAAAGGCAGAGCCCCTGAGTCACACACATTGCGCGCAGAGAACTGACTGTTCACTAAGATGCTGAATTGCCCCAGCGGGAAGGACTCAAAAGCTCAGGAATGTACTGAGCCCCAGTTCTGACTGCACTGAACCCCAGTCCTGGGCAAGACCCTCGGGCTCCAGCCTCATACAGAGGGAATCTGGGCTGTAAGACAGAAGCTCAGGGGAGCAGCGAAAAGCAGAGTTGCGCACATTGCGCACACAGACAGACTTTTGTTTGGGCCACGAGATTGCCCTAGCAGGAAGGAGACATAAGCTCCAAACTGTTCTTAACCCCACTTCCAACGGCTCTGAACCCCAGTTGTGGGCTTGTTGGGGGAGAGACTGCACTGTCTGGTAGCAGGCGAAGCTCTAGGGCGCCTTTCTCTCAGAGGTGCTTGCAGTACCAAAGGACACTGAGGTACACTGAAACTCAGGAACCTCAGAGGGTGGGGCTAACCAGAAGCCAAGGCTGTAGGCTCCACCCTGAAACTCTGCCCCATCCAAGCTGAACTCAGAGAGGCTTTTGCAGGTTTCCAAGTCTAGTGGAATAAGGTTGTCTCCTGGCATAGACACAGCTGATCCTCCCAACCTACCAACTCAGGGAAGCAGCAAAAATGCCGAAACTAGGAAACAGATCACAAACGAAAGAAATGGAGGACAAAAAGCGACTGGATATAGAGTTCAAAGCCACGCTTATAAGGTTGTTCAACAATCTCTTAGAAAAGGCCGATAAAATAAATGAGACCTATGAGGATATGATAAGGGATCAACAAGAAATAATGCAGGGTCAACTAGAAATAAAGAATTACAATCTCTGAAATAAATAATATTATACAGAATACTAAAAACAGATTGGAAGATTGCAAGAATCAAGTCCAAGATTTGGAACACAAAGAAGACACTCCTCCGCAGAAGCAAGAAGACAAGAGAATCCAGAAAGTTGAAGATGGTGTAAGAATCCTCTGGGACAACTTCAAGCGAACCAACATCAGAATTATGGGCATCCCAGAAGATGACAGAGAGCAAGATACCGAAAACATATTGAAAGAAATAGTGACAGAAAACTTCCCCCACCTGGGGAAAGAAATAGACTTACACGTACAGGAAGCACACAGAACCCCAAACAAAAGGGATCCAAAGAGGACCACACCAAGACACATCATAATTAAAATTCCAAGAGATAAAGACAAAGAGAAAATATTAAAAGCAGCAAGACAAAAGCAGGTAGTTACCTATAAAGGGGCACCCATACGACTGTCAGCTGATTTCTTAACAGAAACCATGCAGGCCAGACGGGAATGGCAAGAAATATTCAAGGTGATGAATAACAAGAACCTACGGCCAAAAATACTCTACCCAGCAAAGCTATCACTCAGAATCGAAGGCCAGATAAAGAGCTTCACAAATAAATTTAAGCTAAAGGAGTTCATCACTGCCAAGCCAGAATTATATGAATTGATAAAAGGGATTCTTTAGGAAGAGGAAGAAAATAAAGATAAAAATTATGAACAAACACGTAACTATCAACAAGTGAGTCTAAAAACCAAGGGAAGTAAAAATCATGATGAACAATATTAACTGGTGAATATAATAGAATCAGAGGTATGGAAGGGGAGTGGACTGATGATTCTCAGGGAAATGGGGGGGCGGGGGCGGGAAGAGACTGAACATAAACTGCACCTATGGATGAGGACAATGGGGATGGGGAAAGGGCAGAGAATTGAATGGAAACCTGGTGTAGGGGAGCAATGGGGGGAGGGGGGAATGAGGAACATTTGTAATAATATGAATAAAGATTTATTTAAAAATTTTTTATTGTAATTGATTATTTTCATTTCATATAAAGGCCCATTTTAAACATTTAGAAAAAAAAGGTTTTCACAATTTTCTGTTTGGAAAAAATTACTTACATTACATTTTAACCACATTATTTGTTTGTTTTTTGAAACTGCCTGAGTAAGTATTTCAGTCAAATTACATTAGTTAATTAGTTATTATTTACATGGCTGATTGAATTGGCATACCCCATTGCAACAAAATGTGATTTTAAAAATCATTTGGCCTAATAGTAAATATTAAAATCAGCTTGTCACTCTAACATATTTTTTCTCAGAAATTGAGATTGCATATTAAAAGGTTTTTAAAATAGATTTGTATTGATTTCATACAGGAAGGGAGAGAGATGGAAACATCAATGACAAGAGAGAATCATTGATCAGCTGCCTCCAGCATGCCTCACACTGGGGATTATGCTTGAAACACAGGCAATAAAGATCTACCTCAGGACCTGCAAGAACACTGCCTACACATCCACAGCCTGTTCTCCCTGATTTATTTGTTTTCTCTCCTCCTCCCTCCTGATAAAAACCCTAGCCTGCTCCGAAATGTTAAGATGGGCTTTGGGACAAAAGTCCACCGGCCCCTTAGGGTATTGGCACTTAAATAAACCACTTTCGATCTTAATGGGAAGAGGTTTGGGTTAGAGGACTGAATATCCACGGCCGTAGAGACCACCAAGCAGCTGCCAACCCCTAAATGCTGACCACAATCAGCACGAACACTTGGACTCAAAGGAGTGCTCCACCCCTGGGGGAAAAATCAGCTTTGCAGAGATCGGGTGAGTCCCCCCTCAGTGCACATCACCCTTGCAGCAGCCCGCATGCACCAGGCGCACAGAGGGGTCTGTGTTTACAGGAAACCCCAGGGTTTTGGGCTGGAGGCACCCCTGACTGTGGTCAGGGCTCCTACGTGGGGGGATATCTAAGGAGCAGCACGTTTGGATCTGACTCCAAGACAGTTACAGGGGAGTGCGGTTGGCTCGTCCTACCCAACCCCCACCCCTCCATAGATCAGGGACACAGAGAGGGGAAAAAAGCTAGAAAGGCTTCAGAACCCTGGATCTCTGCCACCAAGAAACACTGCCACCCACAGGCTACAGTACATATAGACTCTAGAACAGCTTAAAAATCAAGACCTGATTACAACATGGAAGAAACACAGGGAACTGCAATTACCGCCCAGACTGGGAACTGGTGAGCTAGACAAAACAACGGAGGAAGCGAATGACCTTCATTACTGCAAATTTTATTTGATTTTTGATTTTGATTTTCTAAATGTTTAATTGTTTTTGTTTTTGTTTTGTTTTTTAATTTACATTAGTTGCAAAGTTTACTCAAGAAGTTATTTTTTCATCTTCCCTCACTTGATTTTACCTTTTTAATTAATTCATTTTATATGTAATCAATATTATTGCTACTACTATTTTACCTTTATCTTTTTATCTTATTTCCTTTTGTTTATTTTTATTATTATCTTTTAGTGCCATATTATATACCTTTTTTTCTTTTTTTTTCTTTTCTCTTTTTCCCCCCTTTAGGATTACTATTCAACCGACAATTTATACCTTTCCTTCTCCAACGCTCTATTCTATCTCAACCCTACCTTTATGCCATCACTCTCTTCCTAAACCTGTCCCTTTGGTGTCCTGCTTATCTTAACTCTTTACTGCTCTACATTTTCCCTATTTTCTTCTATTTACCCCCTCCTAAAATTTCACCCTTCCTGTGTATATCTAACTCCCAACGCCCTACTCCAAGCACATTCATACCTACCATGTCGCTGTCCTAAAAAAAAAAAAAAAATCCTTCTCTACCCCTTTGTAGTTGTATGCTGAAAGCTAAGTATATCAAAGTTTTATGTTTTTTTGTAAGATTGATGTGCTTATTCTTTTAATTTGATTGTATGATTTTGTTAGCTGAGTTCTAGTCACCTTTATTGGAGGATATTAATATTGCAAACACTATTCAGTTCAGTGCCTTGTGTGTTGTACCTGGTTGTGTTGTATTTTGTACCTTTAAATCTAAGCAGGAAAGAGAAAACTACATAACCAGGCATCCTAAAAAGACAGATCATGGTGAGGCTAACAAACAACCCGCCTAAGAAAGAAAATCAGGCAGCAACAGAAAAGGAAGTAAACAAGTTAGAGGCAAGCAACCTACCAAAGCAAGAATTAAGAGTAATGACCATGAGATGGCTAAAAAGAATGGAAGACAAATTTAACAATATCAGTAAGAACCAAGAAGAAATGAAGAAGAACCAATGGGATCTGAAGAAGAACCAAGAGAAAATGAAGGTGACCCAAGAAGAAATGAAAAATGACATAGCTTCCATGAAGAACTCAATAGAAAGCATCAAGAGTAGACTAGAAGAAGCAGAGGACTGCATCAGTGAGCTAGAAGACAAGATGGAAAAAAATACCCAATTGGAGCAGCTGCTAGAAAAAAAAAAAAAAATCAAAAAACAAGAGGAGAGCCTACGAAAGCTTTGGGACAATACAAAATAAAACAATATTAGAATAATAGGGGTCCCAGAAGGAAAGGAAACTGAGCAAGATATGGAAAAAGTATTTCAAGAAATAATGACAGAAGACTTTCCTGAGATAGAGAAGAAAAAACCCACACAAATGCAAGATGCTCACAGAGTCCCCAACAAAATGAATGCATAAAGATCAACACCTAGACACATTATAATTAAATTGGCAAAAACCGTAGACAAAACCAGAATCTTAAAAGCAGCCATAGAGAGACAGAAAGTTACATATAAAGGAACCCCCATCAGACTAACAACTGATTTCTAAACAGAAACTCATAAGGACAGAAGGGAATTGGTTGAAATATACAAAGTAATGCAAAGGAAGGGTCTGAACCCAAGAATACCATACCCTGCAAGGCTGTCAATCAAAATCAAAGGTGTAATCAGGAGCTTCACTGACAAAAACAGACTAAAGGAATTTATCTCCAACAAAGCAGCAATGCAAGAAATGCTAAAGGGTCTACTGTAAAAATAAAGAAATAGGAAGCGAAGAAGGAACACAGGGGGATAGGATAAAAATGGCATCAAATACCTACCTATTAATAATTACTTTAAATGTAAATGGTTTAAATGCTCCAATCAAAAGACATAGGGTAACAGATTGGATAAGAAAGCAAAACCCATACATCTACCGTCTACAAGAAACCCACCTCAGAAAAAAAGACACCCACAGACTGAAGATGAAGGGATGGAAAAAGGTTTTCAAGGCGAACAGAAATGAAAAAAAAAAGGTGGGGTGGCAATACTTATATTTGACAAATTAGATCTCAAAGTGAAGGACATAACAAGAGACAATGAAGGCCACTTCATAATACTAAGGGGAGCAATACAACAAGAAGAAATAACCCTGATAAACATATATGCACCCAATACAGGAGCACCGAAATACATAAAAAAAAACTGCAGGAAGACATTAAGGGAAAGATTAATAGCAATACAATCATAGGACATTTTAATACCCCACTGTCACCTTTGAACAAATCATCTAAACAAAAAAATCAGCAAAGAAACATCAACGCTAAATGACACACTATAGCAGATGGAATTAATTGACATCTTCAGAACATTTCACCCCAAAGCCACAGAATACACATTCTTCTCAAGTGCACATGGGTCCTTTTCAAAGATAGACCACATGTTGGGACATAAGCAAAGTCTCTTCAAATTCAAGATAGAAATCAAATCAAGCATCTTCTCAGATCATAGTGGCATAAAATTGGAAATCAACTACAATAAAAATAATCCAAACAAATCAAACACATGGAGACTGAATAGCATGCTATTGAACAAGGACTGGGTTACCAGGGAAATCAAGGAAGAAATTAAAAACATCATGACAACAAATGACAATGAAGACACAACGATCCAAAATCTATGGGACACAGCAAAAGCAATCTTGAGAGGGAAGTTCATATCTCTGCAAGCCTATTGTAAAATACAATAAAAAAAGGTAACAAATTATCTAACTCTACAACTCAAACAGTTAGGAAAAGAGCAACAAGAAAAGCCCTGTGTAAGTAGAAGGAAGGAAATAACAAAAATCAGACTGGAGATAAATGACATAGAGACCAAAGAAACAATACATAAGATCAACAAAACCAAGAGATGGTTCTTTGAAAGAATAAACAGGCTAACCAAGAAATAAAGAGAGAGAACCTAAACAAAATCAGAAATGAAAGAGGTGAAATAACAACAGACCCCACCGAAATACAAAGGATTGTTACAAAATACTACGAACAAATCTATTCCAACAACCTGGACAACCTGGAGGAAATGGACATATTCTTAGAATTATATAAACTGCCAAAACTCAATCAGGAAGAATCTAAAAATCTCAATAGACCAGTGACTTTGGAAGAAATTGAAGCAGTCATCAAAAAGCTTCCAGCAAACAAAAGCCCAGGGCCAGATGGCTTCACAGGAGAATTTTACCAAACATTCAAGGAAGAACTAAAACGTATCCTCCTCAGACTATTCCAAAAAATTCAAGAGGGAGGAACACTTCCAAACTCCTTCTATGAAGCCAGCATCACCCTAATACCAAAACCAGATAAAGATAACACAATGAAAGAGAATTAGAGGCCAATATCCCAACATAGATGCCAAAATCCTCAACAAAATTATAGCAAATCAGCTCCAACAGAACATCAGGAAGATCATACACCATGACCAAGTAGGATGTATTCCGGGAATGCAAGGATGCTACAATATCCGCAAATCAATAAACGTGATACATCACATAAATCAACTGACAGTTAAAAATCATATAGTCGCGGAGGACTGAGAAGGTGAGGCAGTTCTGTACCATGCTGCCTTCCACTGGTTAAGACCTCCAAGAGCAAAGGCCTACCGAGGTGAGGATGCCCCTACTGTCACCTGTAGAGGGGCAGCACTGAGCTGGCCAATATTTGTGGTGGTGGTGCTGCTTGTCCTGGCTCAGGGGAAGCGTTCCACTCAGTCTGAAAGATTAAGACATCGCGGGGACTCTCCGCCACCGCCTGCGGCCTGCTCTGCCAGGCCTTCGCGTGCTGTGCTGGCGCTGCACCTTCCATTGGCAGACCCAGAGAATCCTCTCTCCGCTGCCACATGGCCAGGCCAAAGCATCAGACACTACCACCACGCGGATTTTAAAACTACAGGGGAAATTGAGCCACAGGAGCTACCATCGCTGCCGCACCCACCGCCGCCCCCAAGAATGGGAATCCACCGAAATCAGAGCTCACTACACACCGGGCTCATAGAGAGTGTGGCTTCAGAAATTAGCTTCTGCATCCACAGCAGCTCCACATCCACAACAAAGAGGACACCATTGAGGGCGGACTCTCCCCATGCAGCCATCACAGCCCGCCCACAATCTTCCCAGCACACCCACCATGCTGGGAGGGAAATGGAGCGCGCTGGTGAGGAAATGGCACGGTGCCTTCAATTACCCACCCAGGCGAGCCCATCATCTGATGCCACATGGCCAAGCCGAAGCTCTCACCACCACCGCCATGTGAACTTTAAAACTACAGTGGTAATTGAACCACAGGAGCGACCGTCAATATTACACCTGGCACTGCCACCCGCCACTGCCGCCGAGAATAAAGGAAATCTACCAAGAACAGAGCTCACCACGCCTTGGGCTCAGGGAGTGGGCGACCTCAGAACTTAGCCTCCATGTCTGCAGCTGCTCCGCTCCCACACCGAAAGAGACACCTTTGAAGGTGGTCCCCCCGCCTGCAACCATCTCAGCCCAACTGCACCTGTCCCAGCCTGCCCCCCATGCTAGCAAGGAGCTAGCACGGCGCCTCCAATATGCGACCCCAACACCCTAGAGGGGCCGTGTGCCCCAGGTGAGCCGAGTGTCCCATGGGGCCGAGTGCCCCGGGTGAGCCGAGTGTCCCAGGGGGGCGAGAGCCCCGGGTGAGCCTAGTGTCCCAGGGGGCCGAGTGCCCCGGGTGAGCCGAGTGTCCCAGGGGGCCATGTGCCCCGGGTGAGCCGAGTGTCCCAGGGGGCCGAGTGCCCCGGGTGAGCCGAGTGTCCAAGGGGGCCATGTGCCCCAGGTGAGCCGTACCCCCCAAAGGGGAAGGGTGTCCCCGGTGAGCCGTGTGTCCCAGGGGGCCAAGTTCCCCAGGTGAGCCGAGTGTCCCAGGGGGCCGAGTGCCCCGGGTGAGCCGAGTGTCCCAGGGGACCGAGTGCCCCGGGTGAGCCAAGTGTCCCAGGGCTCCATGTGCCCCGGGTAAGCCGTACCCCCCAAAGGGGAAGGGTGACCCGGGTGAGCCGAGTGTCCCATGGGGCCGAGTGCCCCGGGTGAGCCGAGTATCCCATGGGGCCAAGTGCCCCGGGTGAGCCGAGTGTCCCAGGGGGCCGAGTGCCCCGGGTGAGCGGAGTTTCCCAGGAGGCCCAGAGCCCTGGGTGAGCCGAGTGTCCCAGGGGGGCCGAGTGCCCCGGGTGAGCCGTGTGTCCCAGGGGAAGCAGTGGGACCCAGGGGAAGGAGCGGTGAAAACCAGAGGAGGAGTGGACTCTATTCATATGGTCCTGAGATAGTCACCATAAAACAAGCAGACTGCCAAATGAGGAGCAGATTTTATTCATGGGGTCCTGAGATGGTCACCATAAAACAAGCAGATTGTCAAATGACAGCAGGGAGGGGAAGGAGACCTGGGGGGAGATAGGAGAACAACCGAGGGACTGGTATGCATGAACATAAGTACAACCAATGAACGCAGACCTCTGGGGAGGGAGGGCATAAATGGGAGGTGAGGGGGGGCAATGGTAAACTATGTACACAGAAAATACCTTAATAAAATAAAATAAAATAAATAAATAAATAAAAATAAAAATAAAATAAAAATATAGTCATATCAATTGATGCAGAAAAAGCATTTGATAAAATCCAACACCCTTTCCTGATAAAAATTCTCAACAAGATAGTAGTACAGCAGAGGACTGAGAAGGTGGGGCAGTTCTGTACCGTGCTGCCTTCCACTGGTTAAGACCTCCAAGAGCAAAGGCCTACCAAGGTGAGGATGCCCCTACTGTCACCTGTGGAGGGGCAGCGCTGAGCTGGCCAATATTTGTGGTGGTACTGCTTGTCCTGGCTCAGGGGAAGCGTTCCACTAAGTCTGAAAGACTAAGACATCTCGGGGACTCTCCATCACCGCCCGCAGCCTGCTCTACCAGGCCTTCGCGCGCGCTGTGCTGGCGCTGCGCCTTCCATTGGCAGACCCGGAGAATCCTCTCTCTGCTGCCACATGGACAGGCCAAAGCATCAGACACTACCACCATGCGGATTTTAACACTACAGAGGAAATTGAGCCACAGGAGCTACCATCGCTGCCGCACCCACCGCCGCCCCCAAGAATGGGAATCCACCGAAATCAGAGCTCACTACGCCCCGGGCTCATAGAGAGTGTGGCTTCATAAATTAGCCTCTGCATCCACAGCAGCTCCACATCCGCAACAAAGAGGACACCATTGAGGGCGGACTATCCCCATGCAGCCATCACAGCCCACCCACAATCTTCCCAGCACACCCACCATGCTGGGAGGGAGATGGAGCGCGCTGGTGAGGAAATGGCACAGTGCCTTGCATTACCCACCCAGGTGAGCCCATCCTCCGATGCCACATGGCCAAGCCGAAGTGCTCACCACCACCGCCATGTGAACTTTAAAACTACAGTGGTAATTGAACCACAGGAGCGACCGTCAATATTGCACCTGGCACCGCCACCCTCCACTGCCGCCGAGAATAATGGAAATCCACCAAGAACAGAGCTCACCACGCCTTGGGCTCAGGGAGTGGGCAACCGCAGAACTTAGCCTCCATGTCTGCAGCTGCTCCGCTCCCACACCGAACGAGACACCATTGAATGTGGTCCCCCCGCCTGCAACCATCTCAGCCCAACTGCAGCTGTCCCAGCCTTCCTGCCATGCTAGCAAGGAGCTAGCGCGGTGCCTCCAATATGTGACCCCAACACCCTAGAGGGGCCGTGTGCCCCGGGTGAGCCGAGTGTCCCAGGGGGCCGAGTGCCCCGGGTGAGCCGAGTGTCCCAGGGGGCCATGTGCCCCGGGTGAACCGTACCCCCCAAAGGGGAAGGGGATCCCGGGTGAGCCGTGTGTCCCAGGGGGCCGAGTGCCCCGGGTGAGCCGAGTGTCCCAGGAGGCCGAGTGCCCCGGGTGAGCCGAGTGTCCCATGGGGCCGAGAGCCCCGGGTGAGCCGAGTGTCCCAGGGGGCCGAGTGCCCCGGGTGAGCCGAGTGTCCCATGGGGCCGAGAGCCCTGGGTGAGCCGAGTGTCCCAGGGGGCCGAGTGCCCCGGATGAGCCGAGTGTCCCAGGGGGCCGAGTGCCCCGGGTGAGCCGTGTGTCCCAGGGGGCCGAGTGCCCCGGGTGAGCCGAGTGTCCCACGGATCCGAGTGCCCCGGGTGAGCCGAGTGTCCCACGGGTCCGAGTGCCCCGGGTGAGCCGAGTGTCCCATGGGGCCGAGAGCCCCGGGTGAGCCGAGTGTCCCAGGGGGCCATGTGCCAGGGGTAAGCCGTACCCCCCAAAGGGGAAGGGTGTACCGGGTGAGCCGTGTGTCCCAGGGTGCCGAGTGCCCCGGGTGAGCCGAGAGTCCCAGGGGGCCGAGTGCCCCGGGTGAGCCGAGTGTCCCAGGGGGCCGAGTGCCCCGGGTGAGCCGAGTGTCCCAGGGGGCCATGTGCCCCGGGTAAGCCGTACCCCCCAAAGGGGAAGGGTGTCCCGGGTGAGCCGTGTGTCCCAGGGGGCCGAGTGCCCCGGGTGAGCCGAGTGTCCCAGGGGGCCGAGTGCCCCGGGTGAGCCGAGTGTCCCAGGGGGCCGAGTGCCCCGGGTGAGCTGAGTGTCCCAGGGGGCCGAGTGCCCCGGGTGAGCCATGAGTCCCATGGGGCCGAGTGCCCCGGGTGAGCCATGAGTCCCATGGGGCCGAGTGCCCCGGGTGAGCCGAGTGTCCCAGGGTGCAGTGTGCCCCGGGCGAGCCGTGTGTCCCAGGGGAAGCAGTGGGACCCAGGGGAAGGGGCAGTGAAAACCAGAGGAGGAGCGGACTCTATTCATATGGTCCTGATATAGTCACCATAAAACAAGCAGACAGCCAAATGACAGCGGGGAGGGGAAGGAGACCTGGGGGGAGATAGGAGAACAACCGAGGGACTGGTATACATGAACATAAGTACAACCAATGAACACAGAACTCTGGGGAGGGAGGGCATAAATGGGAGGTGGGGGGGGGGTAATGGTAAACTATGTACACAGAAAATACCTTAATAAAATAAAATTAAAAAAAAATATATAGTAGTACAAGGATCATACCTCAGCATAATAAAAGCTATATATTACAAACCCACAGCAAACATCATACTCAATGGGCAAAAACTAAAACCATTCTCCCTAAGAACAGGAAAATCACAGGGATGCCCACTCTCACCACTCCTGTTTGACATAGTACTGGAAGTACTATCCATTGCAATTAGAAAAGAAGAGGAAATAAAAGGCATCACAATTGGAAAAGAAGAAGTCAAGTTGTCCCTATTTGCAGATGACATGATATTGTACATAAAAAATCCAAAAGACTCCATTAAAAAAATAATAGACTTAAAAAACAAATTTGGCAATGTAGCAGGATACAAAATCAATGCCAATAAATCTGTGGCATTTCTATACACCAATAGTGAACTCACAGAAACAGAGACTAAAAAAGGAATCCCATTTACCATCGCACCAAAAAAAATTAAGATACCTAGGAATAAACTTAACTAAGGAGTTAAAAAAAACTATCTGCTGAAAACTACAGGACACTGAAAAAAATAGATAGAGGAAGATGTAAACAGATGGAAGAACATACCTTGTTCATGGATTGGTAGAATCAACATCATGAAAATGCCCATACTTCCCAAAGCAATTTATAAGTTCAATGCACTCCCTATTAAAATACCAATGACATACTTCACAGGCCTATAAACGACTCTCCAAAAGTTCATTTGGAACAATAAAAGACCCCGAATAGTTGCAGCAATCTTGAGAAAGAAGAGTAAAGTAGGAGGGATCTCGATACCAGATTTCAAGGTGTATTACAAAGCCACTGTTCTCAAAACAGCCTGGTACTGGCACAAGAACAGACATATAGATCAATGGAATAGATTAGAGAATCCAGATATCAACCCAAATAACTATGCTCAATTAATATTTGACAAAGGAGGCATGAGCATACAATGGAGTCAAGACAGTCTCTTCAGTAAATGGTGTTGGGAAAATTGGACAGATACATGCAAAAGAATGAAACTAGATTACCAACTTACACCATACACAAAAATAACATCAAAATGGATACAGGACTTAAACATAATACTGGAAACCATAAAAATACTAGAGACATCCACAGGCAGCAAAATCTCAGACATATGCCTAAAGAACTTCTTCACTGATACTAACCCTAGGGCAATGGAAGCTAAAGAGAAAATGAACAAATGGGACTACATCAAAATAAAAAGCTTTATTACAGTAAAAGAAACCATCAATAAAACAACAAGAAGTCCCATGGTATGGGAGAACATATTTGAAAATGATATCACTGATAAAGGTTTAATCTCCAACATCTATAGACAGCTTATACAACTCAATAATAGGAAAATAAATGATTCAATTCAATAATGGGAAATGGACCTAAATATAATCCCCTCAAAAGAAGACAGAAAGAAGGCCAAGAGGCACATGAAAACATGCTCAAAGTCACTAATCATCCAAGAGATGCAAATCAAAACAACAATGCTGTATCATCTCACACTTGTCAGAATGGCCAACATCAACAAAACAACAAATGACAAGTGCTGGCGAGGTTGTGGAGAAAAAGGAACCCTAGTGCACTACTGATGGGATTGAAGGTTGGTGCAACCACTGTGGAGAACAGTATGGAGCTTCCTCAAAAAACTGAACATGGAACTCCCATTTGACCCAGTAATCCCACTAATAGAAATATACCCCAACAAACCAGAAACTCCAATCAGGAAGGATATATGCACCCCTATGTTCATAGCAGCACAATTTACAATAGCTAGGATTTGGAAACAGCCTAGGTGCCCGTCAGCAGATGAATGAATCAGAAAACTATGGTACATCTACACCATGGAATACTATGCTGCCATAAAAAGGAAGGAATTCTCATCATTTGCAGCAACCTGGATGGAATTCGAGAGCATCATGCTGAGTGAAATAAGACAGTCAATGAAAGACAAAAACCACATGTCTTCACTCATTTATGGATATTAAACAATATTATAAACTAATGAACAGAAATATATAGAGACAGTAAAACAACAAGCAGACTGTCAAATGATAGTGGGGGGTGGGGAGGGGAGGGAGATCTAGGGGAGATAAGAGATCAACTGAAGGACTGATATACATGCATATAAGTACAACCAATGGACACAAAACTCTGGTGAGGGAGGGCATGTATGGGGGGGGCAATGGTAAGCTATGTACACATATAATACCTTAATAAATTTAAAATAAATAAATAAATAAATAAATAAATAAGTAAACCACTTTCCTTCTCAACATCATCTATCCCAGTAGTTTTGGTCTCATTGAGACAATCAGCAGAATTTGGGTATGGTAAAAAATCTAACTTTTAAAACAAGTACTTAATATTGTTTATAGAATAATTTAGATTCTATTTTAATTTTTATATTAGAGCTACTACCTAATATTAATATTTACTAAGATTAATGTGGTTAGCTTTATTAAATTCTCTTTTAAGCTTCCTTTCTTAGTACATTCTCATTTAAGTTCCATTCAATAGCTAGTCAGACTAAAGGGGGAGGTAGGTCTTAGATTTCAGAAGTGGGAATGGGTGATTTTGGGAGAGCAGGGACACATGGCAGAAAAATCCTTGCTAGGCCACTCTGAAACAGTGGGTCACAGAAGGTATCTAGCTAACAGGCCCCTGTCTGAAACCCTCTTATTTCCCATACTCAATTTAAATCAAGCTAAGGCAGCTTCCTAAGATCTCCTTTAAAAAGCTGTTTTTTGTTGTTGTTTTTTTCTTGGTCAGAATCTTTTTGGGCAGGAAAGGAGGTTGGGAGTGCTCAAAAGTTCTTTCTGTGTCTTGTTTATTAATAAACAGCATAAAATGAATAAGCCAAAGAGCAGCTTTAGGTTGGCATAATTTTGGTCCCGTTAGGGTCAAGTGGCATAGAATAATGTAATACTCTTGAGTAGTAATTATAGGGCGGAATTGTTAGGTGTTTTGTGTGCATATTTTAGTAGCTTCCCACACCAGCCTGATGGCATTATTATCTACATTTGATGGTAAGGATTGGGCTGAGGCAAATTAATTGGGCTAGTTTATATGGGGAATAAATTCTAGACCCAGGACTCAAATCTAAATCAGCCTGGACTCCAAAACTCATTGACTTTTCATGACTGGTTGCTGCCTCTGCATGGTACTGTTTCCTTGTTTACCACCCTGAAGTTACCTCGCTCTGATCTACAGAGCAGTGTGCCTTCCCCAACTCAGGGAAGAAGCAATCACTCTGATTTTCTTACTTTAGAAATGGATATAATGACAGATTCCAATTGAGAAATTGTAACATATTAGCTTTGAAATCTCCTTGTTTTTTGGGGGGAACCTATTCCTGGGAATTTGCATGTTCTTCATTTTTAAAAAATGAGGGGACACTTGAGAAATGAAGGTACACTTTCTTTTTCTAATATCATAGTATTTTTCTCTCTCACATTAAACAAAGAAAATCATTCTGCACCCAACCTGTGTTGCTCAGTGGTTGAGCATCAATCTATGAACTAGGAGGTCATGGTTCTATTCCCAGTCAGGGCACATGCCCGAGTTGGGGGCTTGATCCCCAGTAATGGGCATGCAGGAGGCAGCCAATCAGTGATTCTATTTCATCATTGACTAGGGGCCAAGTGGATGAAATTTGTGCACTAGGGGGGTGTTCCCTCAGCCCAGCCTGCCCCCTCTCACATACTGGGAGCCTTCAGGGGATGTCCTATTGATGGCTTAGGTCCACTCCCCGCTAATGGGCCTAAGCCACAGTCTGGCCTCCTTTTTTGGGAGACAATCTGACTGATCAGGGAAAGGCAACAGCCCCATCATCCTGCTGCTGCAGCCACTGCCAGTCACCACAGCCACCAAGGAGTTTTCATCAACACGGTTTCTGGTCCCTTCACCTTGAACAAAATGACAACTTTCTTTAGGCATTTTCAAGATTTGTCTTTCAAAGGATATGACCTTTCTTTCTTTCTTTCTTTCTTTCTTTCTTTCTTTCTTTCTTTCTTTCTTTCTTAACCTCACCTGAGGATATGTTTCCATTGAATTTTAGAGAATGTGGGAGAGAAAGGAAAGATGGAGAGAAACATCAAAGTGAGAGGAACACTTTGGTTGCTTCCTGCATGAGCCCTGATCTGGACCCCAGCCAGAGAGGAGCCTGCAACCTAGGTACATGCCCTTGTTCAGAATCTAATCTGGACCATGCAGTTGGCAACCCTAGGCATTATCCAATGAGCCTAGCCATCTAGGGCAGGATATGACATTTCTTAGCCCTCCAGCAGCAGACCTTCATTTTTCTTTCCTCCAAGAGTGTGGTAGAAAAGCCCTAGATCACTTTTTTGGATTCTTATACCCAAGTACTAAGAATATTACCAGTGGCATATAGGGAGCTTATCCAATGAGTGGTCAGAAAAGGTGTTTCCTCTCTAGTTCACACCTATGTCCTCTGATCTCCAGCTCTGCCCTTGACAAGGCTTAAAGCCTTGGGGACTGAGCATCCCCCCAGTTCCCTGCAATCACAGGCTCTGCCTCTACCAAGGCATAAAGCCTCCAGCCCTGGGCAGGGGAACCCAAGCTGGCTCTGATCGCCCAGCTCCGCCCACAGCCAAGGCCAGCAAGGACAGGTGGAAAGCTTAGCTTCCTCCATTGCTGGGAAACCCAAGCCTCCCTCCTGCTCTCCATGGGTGCAGTCATCTTTATAGGGTTTATTTGCATATTCAATCCTGATTGGCTTATGGGTGTGGCTTGTAAGTGTAGTGAATGTATGTTCAATTTGCATATTGCTTTCTTATTAGGATGTTTCTATCTCTTCCTTTCTGAAATCAATAAAATAAGAAAAAATAATTTAATTACCTTTATTGTGTGTGTGTGTGTTTCAAAAAAAAAAAAAGAAAAAGAAAGAAAAAGAAAAAAGAATAAAACCCTAACAATAATTCCTTAACGTTATAGCAATTTTTTGATGAAAAATTATTTTACTGTTTCTCTACATTGGTCTTTTTATTTCTTTCCTGCAATGTCTGTAATTATTTATTAGCAGCAGCAGACTCTTGGGAGAAACATAAGGAAGTTATAGTTGATGGAAAATCAATTCCAAGAAAGAGTGTTGTATATGTAGTATGACACAGTATAGAATGTAATTTTTCCCAACTCTGTTCTCATTTGTATGTCTGTAAACATTCATTATCTATTAATCAACTTATAACTTTCATATTTTTGTAATACTTGCCCTTTATATTAAAATGGCAGTATTGTACTTGAAGTCCAAATGCCTCATCAACTACAATTCAGGTGTGCCTTTTGATTGGTTATGACTCTTCTGTAAAATAAAACTGTTCTTAATACCTAAAACACTAAAACTAGGATACATCTGTGAAGTTAATTTAACAGTTACATAATAAATCTCACTTTTTCTTTATTTAATTTATTCTCTGTGTATTGACATGTAAAAAATACCATTCACAATAAATGCAAGCATTTGGAGAACAAATGAAAAACTACAAAAAAAACTACAAAATATTAAAACTGTTCATTAAAAAATCACAAATTATTTAATCGTAAACTTGATAATTAAGATAATTGCTATCCAAAGAAATCATGTTACCATCTCTTTTTCTCACTGGATGAAAGAATGATTTGAATAAATTATAAACTGAATTTTAACAACAAACATAACTGGATAAAGTATATTTTTAGATTTCATGTACTTTTTACTTTTATTGAAGTTATTAATATCATATGATTGAGCTATTTTATAACTAAATCATTAAACAAATCTAGATGGAAAACTGTTAAATATTATGCCCAGCTGTGTTCATGTCATACTCTTGGTTTATTAAAATGCAGAAACAGACCAATTCCTTTAATTAATTCAGCTTTTGCTAATATTAGTCATTCTATTAAATTTGGTTCTAGAAAAATTACTTGGCATCAAACTTGAAAAAAGCCACTTATGAACTTTTTAAAGCCCACATTATACAATTTTATTGATCTAAGGAAGTTAATGGTGTTTTTGGGTATCATTTATGCAGATCATTCAAAACATTGTCACTTACATCTATCAACTATGGCTGTATATATATTATGAGAGCTAATGAATTTGGCAGCTGTCTGCTAACATTGCCAGGAAAAAATGTGTGTGTATGTGAATGTGTGTGTTTATTGTAAATTAGATGATGAGGCATGTTACTCACATATGCAAACTGTGAAGCACCTTATAACTGATGCTTTTAGAGAATGTATTTATATTATTGTTTCAATTAAATCATGTTCAACTAACCTTCGTGTTTTTTAGAATATGTAAATGCCATATCTAAGTGATGTGAGGATAAATTACAAAAGTATGCAAAACCTAAGAAAATAAATACACTTAAAACATTAATTAAAAAACATTAATTGAAAATGTGTCTATACAAATTATTTTAATAGAATTTTAATTAGTGAAAGAACAAGAATATGTTACTTAGTTACTTTTTCCTTCAACAAGGATATGCACTTGCCACCAAAAATTCCACATGAAACCGTATTACTTAGAAAATCAGAAAAGAAAATGCTGCAGAAGTCTAAGTTAATAGTATGTACATATTCAAATATTATTTTATAGAAATCATATGGGAAATATCCTAAGGAGATATTTTAAAATGTTAAAGCTATATGTAAATAAGGAGTTCTGAAGTTATTTCGAGGTATGATAGCAAATATAAAACATATTACAAAAGAATAAATGGTTTTCAAAAGTAGATTTATTTTAGTGAAAAAATTAGATCAAGGATTATGAAAAATCAGGATTGAGAAAATTATAAAAATTGAAAGAGTCAAAAAGGAGACATATATGTTGATGAAAGAAACTATGGCATTTTATCTTCTTACATAAAATTTCTTTTCTTTTCTTTTTGGAAAAAAAAAATTCTTAAAAGTGTTACCAGAGGAAATTGGCTCTTTTGTGGAGAAAAAGATTTCAGGGACACTCACATAGGAGAAGTTTAGTGATCTTGGCAAGATTATTATAGCAAAAAGTAAAAGTACACTTTTGGAGAATAGGCAGAGAATGGGCAGGCTAGAGTGTAGCATCTGCCCTGAGGTCCTTGCTGAGCTTTTATATATTTCCTTGAGTTTCTTGGGAAAGAGCAGGATTTCTTTCAAAGGATTCTGTGCCTTTCCTGGCTTTTCCCAGGTCTATGCTGGTGTCCTCTACCCATCCAATCTTTTCCTTGGAGGGTTTATGCCCTTCTTCAATCCAATCTTTTTTCAAGATTTTTTTGTTCAGGCTAGTGCCCTCCCCCTTTAATGGTTTCAATTTTGGCTCATATTTCTGCTTCTTCATTTGGCTTCTGCTGAGCATATACAGCAAAAGGAAATTTCCCCTTGCTGCCCCCCCCCCCCGCCGTGAGCCCTACAGAACAATGGTTACCCATTTACCCTCCTGGGTGATTATAAAGCTGTCTTTCTTGCCTAGTGAACTAGGCAGATTATTGTCCAGAATGATGTCAGTTACTCCCTGCAGTGACTCTGAAATTACTCTTTCCTAACTTTATCAGGTTAACTTGCTACCTTCCCTTTCATTAATAACTAATTGCCTACTCTGATAAAAGTAAAATAGGAGATGCTTCTTTCCAGTGCAGTTGAACTTTCTTGTTGTGGAACACTATTTATGCAAGAACAACCAGAAAAGCTTGAAAAGCATAAAAACAAGAACAGTGTGTTTTGATTGCATTAGAGAACTACCAGGGCTTTGAGGACTTAAACAGTTGATTCTCAAAAGAAGGAAAATTCAGAAAGGTGGACCACAAATATGTGTTATATTTTGCCTCAAGGCATTTGACAGTCCTTAAGAGTAGCTAAGAGGCTAAGAATATTAGTATACCTTACTTCCAGGAGTCCTAAATGTGGCAGATTGAATCAGATTTCAGGACCAAGGAGGAGGAACCCTAGTAAACATGGCTTACAGTTACAAATCATGATAGGTTACATCCTTACAAGTAGGGGCGAATTGGAAATAAACTAGTCCACAATATAGTTGTTACAGGTTCAGTCAGCCCAATGTCTGATGGGTTTAAGTAATCAGTTTCTACAATAAACACTTGTAAGAAAAAAAATTCTTCCTGAGTAAAGACAAAAGTTTTGTAAAAGCGCATTTTTATTCCAATTTTTCATAGACAATGTATAGTGCTAAACTGTTGAAATCTCAACATATGTGATGTATAGAGCAAGAGTACAGTGGACAATCCAATATGGAGTCACTATCAGCCATGCGTTATGTCAAGTGCTGTGGCAATACTGAGGTAAAGGAGTGTAACAAGAATGCTCTTAGAAAGGGCCTAGAATATCTAAAACCACAAGTCTGGACATTTGTAAAAGGATGCCATCTTGACACCGATATAAGTGGGACACCTTGTGAGCTATAAAGTACTCAGGACTCTGACCACCCAATGCTGTAACTTGGCTGTAGCAGGGGTCCCACTTGAACCCCTGCCAAACTTCACTGTACTGGACTTATGCCTTCACTGAAGCTTCCTGGCTTGACACTGACACCTACCATTTTACCTGCAGACACTGTCACTGACTGGAACTTTGAACCCTATGTTCACTCTGCCTGTTTCTATCTTATAAGCTCTTCCTTTCTGTATATGACCTGCATGTGATCCTATTGGCTCATTGGGGAAGTCTCCCCTAATAAATCTGGCATCGTGGAAAGACACAAACGTGTGTGTGTGTGTGTGTGTGTGTGTGTGTGTGTGTGTGTGTGTGTGACTCTTTTTTTGGGATGCTTCCTTGCTCACAACATTCAAGAATAACTTTGCAGTATTCCAGAAGGGCCCATGTAACATCTCATTAAAGTGACCAAGTATGAGTAGACTGGAAGAGCAGTAATAATATAACTAAATCCTGCAAACTGTACTTGAGGAAAATAATAAAATTGAGTGGTTATAAAGATTAAAAAGCATTTTTGTCTGGATAGGTCTTGCTTAAGGCAAAGATAAACCTTTTACTAAAAATGTTATATGCCTGAGGTATAACTACTCACTATGACCTACCCAGTTAGGAATTTATGATCAGGTAACATTGTGAGGTTACTTTCCATATAACTCAGTTTTCATTTACAATTCCCCGTTTAGTCATAAATCCACCAGAAGGATGCACTGAAGACCAACCTTTGTTTGGATAATGTGATCTCACAGTGCTAGGAAGGCTCATTCCTAGTTAAGTCTCATTATGGATGTGGTCTCATTGAAATAGTAGACCATTGGAATTGGCACAATACTATATTCATGGAATGTGAGTTAAGACCAAATGTTCCCCCAAAGCAGAGGAGCAGATAAATGAAAGGCAGTCAAGTATAATGGCTTTCACTGTGAACAATACACTGGATCATTTCTATCTTCTGAACTATCATGATCCGAGTTTTGCTGTCTTATTTTTTCTGTATTTTGAACCTAGTATAACATGTACATAAACAATAAAAGAGTATTAATTGGAAACACCAAGCAGTCATCTTGGTGAAGCAAGAGGGCTAGGTAATCAGGGATGGGGCCAGAGGGGGAGGAAGTAGAACTGGGGAACCGAGGTAGGCAGAATTGCTAAGGCAACCAAGCTGGCAGGGAGACGTGAGCTTTAAAATTTATGGATATTGCTAAAACAGGCAGCTTGCAGGTAACCAACCAATCACAAGTCTGTGAGGCATATAACCAATCCCAAGGATGCTACTAAGGCAGAATTCTTTGAAATGACCAATTAGGAACTAGCAAAGTATGTATCTACCCCTAGACAAAGAAGCAGACTCTCTATCTGTTGCGCTGGGTTCCTGGGTCTCCTGTAGCAGGGGATATGCTCCCTTACTTACATGGCTTATGAACACATGGAATTTATGAGACCATATGGTGTTGCAGAAGACCAAAGAAAAACCAAACGATGCTTTAAAGAAATGGAGTGACACTGTTTATTTACTCCGGCAGACTCAGGGAATAACTTTCCAAATCTGAGTAAAGAACATGCAGGGGGCTTCCCTTTAATATCTTTCTGGGGTCTTTGTCCCACAAATATGGATTATACTTCCAGTCCTTTTTGCTGGCCTTGCGGGTGTTGGGGGGTTTCCAGGCCATATCTGATGGTCTGGCCTGGCACCAGCATTAATAACCCTCCTTCAGGGGCAGTGCACTGTCCACAGTTTCATGGCCTCTGTAACACGTTCTGTAAGACCAGTTTCTGGGAAAGAGGTAGTGACTTAATTTTAGGTTATCAAGAATGTACACTGAGCTTGTTGGCATGAATTCAGATTGCTAGTACCCCCTTTACCCCCAAAAAATATCAGTGCTACATTGGAATTAGCCCTTTTTGGCCTTCTCAATGGGACTTCACACATGGGCTGATGGACTTTAATTAGCTTGGATGCTGAACTACTACACCAGGCTGCAACCTGGAACAGAAATTCTAGACACTGGCCTGAGTTTGAAACCCCAGCTGCACCTTTTCCAGGACCGGCTTCTCAATAAACTTTGCTTCTGCTAACCAGATTTGTCCACAAATGTATTTGCCAATTTTGCAAGACAACGAACTCAGACCCAAACACCACCTTTTGGTTTCATTGGATTTACAACATCCTCATCTATTTACTTAATTTACAACCATTGTTTACCCATTTGACATACTCTATAAATTTTTCATGGCTTATTTTTAAATGCTTCCCATGTAATAAAAACAAGTTATGTGCTTCCAAAATGCAATGGTGGAAAAGTGATAGGATAGGGATTCCCATTTCAAAAAAAAAAAAAAAAAAAAGAGAGAAATAAAAAAGAAGAAATGGGGTATAGATCCCAAACAAGTCCAAAATCTCACAAACCAAACTCCATGAGATATTAAAGCTTGAGGATAAACTTTGGCTCAATGTTCTGCTCTCCAGACATAATGGGATAGCAGATTTATCCCACACATTGGTGGGATAATGGTCATGTTGCAGCTCTCTGCAGTGGCCCTACCCACACCATAGTTTTCCATTGCAGTGAGGGTCACACCTCCAGGTCTCTTCTGGATGGCTCCATCCCTATGTCTCTGTTGGTAATTGAAGCTGTCAGAGTATGCAGTTAGTTGTTTATTAACAAAAGAGATTGGAGCAAACTAAGCCTGATTAAGTCAGGAAATAGCAGTTTCATAGAAACCTCAGGGTTTAACCAGCATTGTTCTGGACAACATCCTGCCTAGTCAACAAGGCAGGAGAGACAGCTTTACAGCCACCTGGGTTGGTAAACAGCAACCAGTGTTAAGAATAACCAGCTTCATAGGGAGTGGAGAAAAGGTCAAGGGGAATACCTTCCACTGACTGCATGCACATTTAATGTGCATGCAGTCAGTGGAAGCCAAGATGGTCCATAGAGATTCTTTTTTACTATGCACATGCAGTAGAAATCAAACAAGAAAGTAAAACTACAGATTGTCAAATGACATCGGGGAGGGGAAGGAGACCTGGGGGGAGATAGGAGAACAACCGAGGGACTGGTATGCATGAACATAAGTACAACCAATGAACACGGAACTCTGGGGAGGGAGGGTATGAATGGGAGGTGGGGGCGGGGGCAATGTTAAACTATGTACACAGATAATACCTTAATAAAATAAAATTTTAAAAGAAAATAAATAAATAAATAAATAAATAAAGTAAAACTATGAGGCATGTGCAATAGGAGACAAAATGGTGAACATACATGGGGAAGACACTCGCCTGAGAAAGTCTGGGGAAAATATTAGATTGGAGAAAGGCACAAGCCCCCAGAAAATCGAAGAAAACTACTGGATAAGGCGAGGACACAAACACAAGCTCTGAAAAAGCCAGAAAAGATAGTGGGTAGTTTGAAAGAAAGCTTGCTTTTTCCTGAACCCAAGGAAATATATGGCTGGTAGACAACCCAGCTTGCACCTTCTTTGGAGCATGTACATGCCCGTACTTCTCTCAGGCACTTACATACTTTTTTGCCTTTTTTTCTCCTAAACTCTAAGGGTTTTCATGAGTCTTGAATTCAGGGAAGTAGCAAGCAGTGGCAGAGGACTCTCCTTTTGCATCTGTAACTTACTTTACTGAGTCCATGCAGCTACCAACGGACAGCCTGCCTGCTCTCTCTGCTTCACCAAGAGTGTACTCTTGCTTGTTATTTTCTGCTCTAATAAATCTTTCCATTATCACTAAACTCCTCTGTGAGCATCCCTGTAATTATTTTCCTGCAACATTTTTGAAGAATTGTAGCCTCTGGTAACATAACTGCACTTTGTAATTGAAGTAGCGGCAGGCACCCCTAATGATCTTTCTTCCCTTGTTTTTCAGACTATTACATGCCCGCAGCAGAATAGTTCTATGGTCCTGTCTTTTAAGTCTAAGAAGTATGGTAGTCTTCCTTCACTTTGTTCCATTTCCTTTATGTTATTTATTTTCAGCTGAAAGTATCTCCAATAGTATAATTTCATCTCTACTTCTGGCTTTTTTAAGATGGTTAATTAAAAACATGGTGCACATCTATACTATTCTAATTAAATTATCACTCAGTCACACTTTGATGTCCTCTTCCAAACATGCTTTCTCGTTGTTTTGGTAACATAGACATGCTGAACATTTCTAAATCATTAAATTTCAGTTTCTTTTTGCTTAACAGTTGCATCTTTAAGTAATTTCTCTCTCCTTATATTTTACTCTAAGTAGTTGGGGGGCGGGGGGCAAGCCAAACCTTTAACACTTTTCTTAGAACTCTCTTCAGTTAAATATCCAATTTCATCTTTTAAAAGCTCTATATTCCACAAAACACTGCAACACAACATAATCCAGTCTAATTATTTCCCACTTTATTACAAGATTTGCATTTTCTTCAGTTTCTAATAACACATCCTTCATTTCTATCTCAGACCTCATTAGAATGGATTTTACCACATATTTCTACCAATTTCATGTCCACAATTATTTAGATATTCAAGATTGAGGATTCTCTAGAGCTCTCTTCTTTCTGAGTCCTCAGGAAAATCCCCTTTAAAGGTCTATTCATGTCAATGAAAGCCTTTTCTAATATGCACCTCAAAACTCTTCTTGTTTTATGCATTACTCAGGACCAAAGCCACTTTATCCATATTCTTATAAAGCATCTCCATTTCTTGGTACCAAATTCTGTCTTTGTTGGGTAAATGCTGCTATATCAAAGTACTATACACTAGGCTAGCTTATAAACAACAAAAATCATTTCTCACAGTGCTAGAAGCTAGAATTTTGATATCAGCATGACAACATCATTGAATTCTGCTCCCTCCTGAGTTACAGACTAGCAACTTCTCATTGTATCCTCACATAATAAAGGGATGTTAGCAGTTTAGTGGCTCTAATAAGGATACTCCTTCTTTTAATGAGGGTTCTATCCTCATGTACGCATTTTATTCCAATTATCTCTCAAAGGACCCACCTTTTAACTCTATCACATTGGCCTATAGTGTTTTAACATATGAGTTCTGGGGGTATAAAAATTTTCAGTCCATAACAAATAGAAAAACTTAATTTATTCAGGACGTTACTTTTTCCGAATTTATAGATTCCAGGAATCCCAAACAAAATATCAATAAGTTTTGTGGTTATTGACAAACTGATTCTGAAATCTATATGGAGTACCCAAAGACTCATAATAACAAACACAATATTGAAGAAAAATAAAGTCAAAGAACTGACATTACCATGCTTTAACATTTACTATATAAAACCATAGTAATCAAGACAGTGTGCTTCTGATGAAAGAATAGAAAAACAAATCAATGAAACACAATAAAGGGCCCAGAAAAAAGACCTACATAAATATAATTAACTGCTCTTTCACAAAGGAACAAAGTCGGTATAACAGAGAACACCAATAAAAATATATTTAAAAATGAAAAAAAATGTACCCTGTTTCCCCAAAAATAAGAGAGTGTCTTATATTAAGTTTTGCTCCCAAAGATGCGCCAGGTCTTATTTTTAGGGGATGTCTTATTTTTCCAGGAAGAAGAATATGGTACACATTTATTGTTAAATGAAAATAAAGGAAATTTATTACCTGTATACGGTACAGTAGTACCGTAGTTGTCAACACAAACCAGACAAACTGTCAATCCTACAGTATCAAGAATTTACTCATTTATTCAATGACAATCATGTCATTATCTTCAGGAACATCACCATAACAATCCAATTCCTGAATTTCCTGGTGAATTTCTTGTGACTCCATTTCTTTCAGAATCAATGGACCAAAATCTCTCATGTTTAGCAATATCACTGTCTTTAAATGAGTACTTCTTGTCAAGGTAGCCTGCTTGCAGTGCATTTACAATGCAACTGTCAGTGATTTTCTCCTATGAATTCTTCACCCAAGTCACAACTTCTTGCATTTTAGGTTTCACAATGTTTACACACTGATGTCTTTCCATTCACACAACAGTGAAGTCAGGACTCCGGGTAACATCACTGGTTGCTAGATGCCAGTTGGGGTGGCCCTAGCGACCAGTTTACAGTAAATTAATTTTCGTTCTGAGACAGAGCCTGGGGGCCTTATTTTCGGGGATGCCTTATATTTCACTTAGAAGGAAACCTGTAAGTAGGTTTTATTTTTGGAGGATGTCTTATTTTCAGGGAAGCACAGTACATACAGTAAAAAAGAGAAAACACAGCATTTTCAACAATGGTATTGGGACAACTGGACATTCACATGCAAATAATGAATCTAGACACAAATTTTATACTTTTACAAAAAATGCAAAAATTGATCATAGATCTAAATGTAAAATTTAAAACTATAAATCTCCTACAAAGTAACACAGGAGAAAATCTGTGTGATTTGGGGTATGGTGATGCCTTTTCTGATATAAAACCAAAGGCATAATCTATGAAAGATATAATTGATCATCTGGAATCCTTTAAAACTTGAAGTTCATGTTTTGTAAAAGACACTGTTAAAAGAATTAGAGTCAGGCCTCATAATTAGAGCAAATATTTGCACGAGATGCCTGATGAAGGGCTTTTATTTAAAATACACACAGAACTGTTAAAAGTAATAAGAAAAGGAACACACCAATTTTTAAAAATGAATCAAAACTTGAACAGAAACCCCATTGAATAAAACATATAGATAGCAAATAGACATTTAAAAAAATCAACATCATATGTCATTAGAAAGTTGGAAATTAAGAAACTAATGTGAGGAGGAGAAACCAAGATGGCGGCATAGGTAAATGCCTAATTGGAGCCTCACACAACAATTTCAAAAAATACAACTAAAATATAAAGTGGACATTATCCAGAACTACAGGAAAGTTTACTGACAGGAAATTCTACAACTAGAAGGCAAGAGAAAACCAGAAGGAAAATCAGAGGAGCTATGTGGAGACACTGTGTGCCTGTGGAGAGAGGACAGAACCAGAGAGAAGGGATAGCTCAATGCCTAGCTGGTATTCCCTAGCAGGAAGAAGACAAAAGCTCCAGACTGTGCTGAGCCCCTGTTCCAACTGCACTAAACCCGAGTTCTGGGTGAGACCCTCGGGTCCCAGGCTCATACAGAGGGAATCTGGGCTATAAGGTGGAAGCTCAGGGGAGCAGCGAAAGGCAGAGCCCCGGAGTCGAGCACATTGCACTCAGAGGAAAGAATGTTGATTGAGCCACTGAATTGCCCTAGTGGGAAGGAGACATAAGCTCCAGATTGCTCTTAACCCCACTTCCAACTGCACTGAACCCCAGTTCCGGGCTCATTGGGGGAGAGACTAGACTGTCTGGTAGTGGGCGAAACTCTAGGGCACCTTTCCCTCAGAGGTGCTTGCAGCGAGTACCAAATGACACTGAGTAACACTGAGAATCAGGAACCTCAGAGGGCAAGGCTAACCTGAAGCCAAGGCTGTAGACTCCACCCTTTAACTCCGCCCCATCCAAGCTGAGACAGAGATTTATGAAATTTTATAAGTCTAGTTTAATGAGGCTGTCTCCTGGAATAAACAGAGCTGATCCACACAAGCAATTGGCCTAGAGGTCAGTTCCTCCCGGTGATACCTATAACAATCAAGACTGAACTACACTAAGGCTGTACATATAATCCACAAAGGGGTGCACCAAGAGTGTCCACCTCAGGTAACTGGGAGGCTGACCCACTGAACAATATAGGACAAGTTAGCACACAAAACCACCCTACCAACCCAGGGAAGCAGCAAAAATGCCAAGACAAGGAAAGAAATAACAAACGAAATAAATGGAGGAGAAAAGGCTACTGGGTATTGAGTTCAAAACCATGGTTATAAAGATTTTCAAGAATTCTGAGAAAACGCTGAAAAAATAAAAAAGACCTATGAGGATATGAAAAGGGATCAACTAGAAATAAAGAATACATTGTATGAAATATATATATATATATATATATATATATATATATATATATATATACATATATATATATATTACAAAATCCTAAAAGCAGAATGGAAGATTGCAAGAATCAAGTCCAAGATTTAGAAAACAAAGAGCCAGAGGACACTCCCCTGCAGAAGCAAGAAGACAAGAGTATCCAGAAAGTTGAAGAGAGTGTAAGAAACCTCTGGGACAACTTTAAGTAAACCAACATCAGAATTATGGGGGTCCCAGAAGATGACAGAGAGCAAGATACCAAAACCATATTGAAATAAATAGTGACAGAAAACTTCCCCCACCTGGTGAAAGAAATAGACTTACAAGTCCAGGAAGCAAAAGGAATCTAAAAAGGACCACACCAAGACACATCATAATTAAAATTCCAAGAGCAAAAGATGTATAGAGACTATTAAAAGCAGCAAGAGAGGAGACCGAAACAAGATGGCGGCCTAGGTAGTCTCCTAAGCTGCCACCTCATCAACAATTTGGAAAAAAACAACAGCTAAAATCGAAAGGGATCGCACCAGACCCCAGGAAAGCTGGCGAAATGGGAAGGCTACAACTAGACACAAAGCAAGATGCAGCTGCTGCCACCTGGAGTTTAAAACTACAGCGAAACCGGACCTGGTGGAGCCGCTGCTGCCGGAATTGTTGAGGAGATAGTGGCTTAGGAGACTTCCTAAGCCGCCATCTTGTTTCGGTCCCCTCCACTTAGTCCATTTTCATTTAAAGTTATTATTGATAGGTACTTGTTTGTAGCCATTTTTATTTTTGTGTGCCTATGTTTCCTCTTCCCTCTTTATTTCTTCTTTTTACAGCTGTCCCTTTAGCATTTATTGAATTCCTGGCTTGGTATTGATAAACTCTCTTAGCCTTTTTTTTTTTGTCTGTGAAGCTCCTTATTTCCCCTTCAATTTTGAATGATAGACTTTCTGGATAGAGTTATCTTGGATGCAGTTCCTTGCTTTGCATCACTTTGCAAACTTCTTTCCATCCTTTCTGGCCTAATGTGTTTCTGCTGAGAAAAGATTTGATAATCTAATGGGAGAATCATTGTATGTGGCTTTCTGTTTCTCTCTTGCATCCTTTAAGATTTTATCTTTGTGCCACACTTTTGCTATCCTAATTGACCTGTCTTAATGCGGGTCTTTTCAGATTCATCTTGTTTGACCTTCTCTGTGCTTGTCTGACATTTTCTTCCACTCAACAGGGAAATTTTCTGATATTATTTCTTTAAATAGGTTTTATCACCTTTGTTTCTCTTCCTGTTGTTCTAGTACCCCTAATATTTGTGTGTTGCTTCATTTCTTGTTGTCCTATAGCTCCTTTTGGCTCTCCTCCTGCCTTTTATTTTTTTCCCCTCAGTTGAAGTTCAGTTTGGGTAAATTTTGCTTCCCTGTTTTCTAATTTGTTAATTCTATCCTCCTTTTCTCCTAATCTACTGTTGAAACTTTCCAATGTTTTTTATTGCAGCTATGTCACTCTATTTCTTCTGGATTCTTAAATAAGTTGTTGATTTTTCCATCCATGTCTTATGAACTGTATGACTCTTATTCTTAATCCTTTTTCTGACATATTGCATGCCTCCATTTTACTTAGTGCCTTTTCAGGCAATTCCTCCTTTTCTTTCCTTTGGGTGTCCCTTTGACTTCCCATATTTGTTCTCACAGAAAGATCTAGATGTTGAATTGTGCAGGGCTACTCCTCAACTGGCAGGGCTCCTCTGGCAGCATCTTCTGGGGTGGTCACAGCAGTGGCTGATCCTCAGTTGGCTGTGTCTCCTCTGAGTTGTGCTGTTTGCATAGATGCTCACAGCAGTGATGGCTCCTCTGGCTGGCAGGGGTGGGCTGTTCACATGACTACTGCTCATAGGATGGGAATAAGTTACTCACAAGGCTAATGCTGCTTATACCTGTGTGGGCTGCTTGCATGGCTGCTGTTTGTGTGGTCATGGCACCCTGGGCTAATGTGTTGAGCCAACCAGAGGGGAACCACTTTGGAACTCACAGGAACCCATGCCTGGAGAGGCTAGGGTCTCAGTGACCATGGGGCTACAGCCAAAGCAGCAGGTCCCTGGAGGGGATGGCTATAGAGTCCCAGGTGGTGTCTGAGGTCACCCTGTGTGGAGGTGAGGCTAGGCTCCCAGTCACAGCAGCTTTCCCCTTCAAGAAGGCACAATCTATGCAATAGAGTCAAACACCCTGGGACTATTTGCAATGGTAGCAGAAATTGCCTGGATAGGCAAGCCTGGTGACCCCAAAGGTCCTACTGGATCTAACTGTCCTTTATTCATACGCAAACACAATCCACATTTCCACAAGCTCCTTTTTCACTCCCTCACTCACTCATGCTCTATCTTTCACAGCCACCATCTTTCTGCCTCTATAGTTGGGTCTGGAGTGATACTGACCCATTCATGGATGGAGTCTCCTCTTGGGTGTCTGGTTATGTGGCTTGCTCTCTACAACATTGACCAAACAGGACCAAATACAACTCAACAATACATGATACAAAGGGAACAATACACGAATGTACTCACAACACCAATAGCCCCCATATAAGTGATCGCCAATAAGAATAAGATTAGGAGAGAGACAAGAGAGAACAAATGATATCAAAGAGAGAAAAAAATTTGTAAGAGAAAAAAGAGAAGAAAAAGGAAATATATATATAAAGAGAAAACACCACAGAACAAATAGATAAACTAAAAAATTCAAACCACAAACACCCAGAAGGGAGGGTGTGGACAGAATCTGTAGAGGACAAACATATATACAGAAAGTAAGATTAAGAAGTTGGATGAATATTGGGGGGGGGGGGGGGCTCAGTTCAGTATAGAGGAAATAGAAAGAGAATGAGTGGATAAGAAGAGAAAGAGAGAGAATAAATAAAAATAAAAATGTTAAAAATTGATTTTAAAAATAAGATAAAATAAGAAAACATTAAAATTGAATAAAATTGTATGATGGAAAATAATGCAAGAATAAATAAAAATAAAACAAAAAATGATAACAAAATAATAATAAAATAAAGAACCAAGATGGCAGCATAGGTAAACACCTATACTTGCTGCCTCTCACAATCACATAAAAATTACAACTAAAAGGCAGACCAATGGCCACCCAGAACCATGGAAAAGCTGACTGAGTGGAAGTTCCACAATTAGAGAGGTAAAGAAAGTGCATTGAGACTGGTAAGAGATGTGGAGGCGCTTAAAGTGCTGGCACCTGAACTTGCTACTCTTTTAATCAGAAGGGAGATAAAAGTTCCAGCTTGCTCAGTACTCCAGTTCTGGGCGAGACTCCGGGGGACCCAGACACATAAGGGGAGAAAATGGACTGTCTGGCATCAGGATAAGAATGCAGGTGTGGCTTTCTCGCAGAGTTGCTTTCAGCAATAATTGTTGGGGGGTACAGGATGGGGGTACAGGATGAGACCTGGGGACTTCTCTGGTGCAGGGCTGACTGGCAGCCATTGCTGTTTGCTCCACCCTGGTAATTTCAAGAGACCCTGCCCCACCCAATTTACAACCCCACCCAAGCTGTGCACATTGACTTTTGCATATGAATGGCCTGTCCTGTATTTCCCCTAAAACCTGTCAAACTTCAGCTGGGTCAGAAAACCCAAGAGCTTCCAAAAGAAGTTCCAAGGCCTTGCAGCAGCAGCCTACCTTGCTTCACAGCTGGGACTCTTCTGGGCACTTCCAAACCCCATACAAAAGAGGAATAATCTGCAGATGTTTCTGTAGCTCCTGCTGGGCAGCCCTAGATAATGGTTGATCTTTCACCTCTTTGGAGATTCAAAAGCCAGTGTACCCAGTGGTCAAACTGAGATCATACAGGGTTACAACTCTTCACATGCATAAGAGACACCCTGAAGTGACAGACTCAGTGAGCACCAAAGCCATACTAAAGCAAATCCTTCCCCATAAGGGTGTTTACTGCACAACAGATCTCCCATTGTAGACACAGCTGGTCATAACAGCCAACTGGACTGGAGGTCAATTCCTCCCAGTGATATCAACAGCAATCAAGGGTTAACTACAATAAGACTTTGCAAACAGCCCACAAAAGGGTGCACCAAGAGTGTCCACCTCAGATGACTGAGGAGGCTGAGCTAGTAGGCCCTATAGGACACCTAACACACAAGGGCACTCTATCAACTCAAGGAGATTTAGCAACTACCCAGTATATACAAACAAACACGGGAAGCAATAAAAATGTGGAGACAAAGAAAGAAGTCACAAATGAAAGAAATGGATGAAAGCAAAATACTGGATAGAGTTTAAAACCACAGTTATAAATTTATTCAAGAATCATCTAGAAACATCCAAGAAATTTATTGAGACCCTCAAGGATATGAAAAAGGACCAATCAGAAATTAAGCATACACTGACTGAAATTAAGAATAGTATACAGAGATCCAACAGCAGACTAGAGGATCCCAAGAATCAAGTCAAATATTTGAAATACAAAGAAGCAAAAAATACCCAACCAGCCAAAACCGGTTTGGCTCAGTGGTAGAGCGTCGGTCTGCAGACTGAAAGGTCCCGGGTTTGATTCCTGTCAAGGGCATGTACATTGGTTGCGGGCACATCCCCAGTCGATGTTTATCTTTCATTGAAGTTTCGAGCTCTCTATCTCTCTCCCTTCCTCTCTGTAAAATATAAATAAAATATTTTTTTAAAAAAATACCCAACCAGAAAAGAAAAAAGAAAAAAGAATCCAAAAAATATAAAGATAGTGTAAGAAGCCTCTGGGACAACTTCAAAGTTACCAACATCAGAATTATGAGGGTGCCAGAAGAAGAGAGAGAGGGAGCAAAATATTGAGTACCTATTTGAAGAAATAATGATAGAAAACTTCCCTTACCTGGTGAAAGAAATAGACTTATAAGTCCAGGAAGTGCAGAAAACCCCAAATAAAAAGAATCCAATGAGGACCACACCAAAACACATAATAATTAAAATGAGAAGGGCAAAAGACAAAGAGAGAATCTTAAAAGCAGCAAGAGAAAAATAGTTAGTTACCTATAAGGGAGCACCCATATGACTGTCAGCTGATTTCTCAACAGAAACTATGCAGGCCAGAAGGGAGTGGCAAGAAATATATAAATTAATGAAAAGCAAGAACCTACAAACAAAATTACCCAACAAAGCTATCATTTAAAATTAAAGGTCAGATAAAAGGCTTCACAGACAAGAAAAAGCTAAAGGAGTTTATCATCACCAAACCAGTATTATATGAAATGCTGAAGGGTATTTTCTAAGAGGAAAAAGAAGAAAAAGGTAAAGGTAAAAAAACTATGAACAACAAAGTGACTATAAATACATATCTATGAACAATTGAACCTAAAAATCAAATGAATAAAAAACCTGATGAACAAAAGAAACCGGTGAATGTAATAGAATCAAGGGCATGAAAGGGGAACAGGCTGATAATTCTCGAGGGAAGGGATTCTGTTGGACCAAGAGGTTATACCTATGGATGAGGTTAGCAGGGGAAGGCCTGGAGTGGGGTGGGAACCAGGTAGAGTTGAGCTCTGAGGTGGGGGGAAGGAATATCTGCAATAATCTGAGTAATACAGATTAAAAACATAAAATAAAAATGAAAAAGTGATGTGTTGTTTGTTTATGCCTAGTTTTAATGCCCCATGGGGGCTAGTTTACGATCCCACTCTTCTGTACTGTCTGCCACTTCTCAGTTTCTGGTTATATTGTTGAGTTTCTAAGTGGTCCACTGCTCTTCTGTTTTTGTTTTTCTCCACAGCCTTGACTACCAGCTGTTGGGACCAATAATCCCATGTAACCTGCTTGCCCACTGTTATTCTTAATCTCTCAAGCAGTTGTTTCTGAGAGGGATATAGCTGGGGAGGTTGCCATATCACTTTCTGGGACTGAACAACCTCTATTCAGCCCAGTCACTGAGGGCTCTCAGGAATTATTCAGATTTTTTTTTGTAGTAACATTCAGTGTGTTGTCTGGGTGTGGCTGTCTTGGTTGCCTGGAGACTGCAGGGAAGGACTACCTCTTCAGGAGAAAATGAATGCTTAGGTCTAGTGTGTCAGGTATGTCCCAGTGCCAGACTCCCAGCCACCTTTCACCAACCTGTTCTTCTCCTCAGCCTTTCCCCAGACTCCACAAGTCTGCAACCCCACTTGCACTTCAGCCATGGGTAAGTGTTTGAATTTGCAAGGTACTATGAACTGATTTTAGCTAATAAAAGCAAATATCAAAAAGAGAGGAAAGAACTGTGCCACTGCGAGCCCTTCTCCCCCCAGCAAGGCACAGCTTGGGCAGTTGTTCAGGCTGCCCCCTCTGTGCTCAGCCTCTCATGGCTATGGGCTTACATATAGAATGCCCTGCTGCCAGCAGTCCTGTGGACTTCTTTTCCACAATCAGATATTACACCTGTCCCAAGGGATGAGCCTTGATGCTGTGTGGCTTTCTTCTGACCTTCTGGGCCTGGAGGTCTCACACCTCTCACCAGCCCAGATCCATGATTTCACCATTCTCCAGGTTTTCTCTGCCCTTCCTGGCTGCAAATTTCTCACCAGCTGTGTCTACTTCGCCAATTTTGGGTTGATGTTATTCAATTTAGTAGCTCCTTTTATCTGCTCTGGTATAAGACTTGGGAAACATCTGCCTATTCTACCACCATTTTGTCTATACAAAATAATATTTTAAAGGAAATTGGAATGATAGATGATCAGGGTCAGTGATGTTATTAAACGTCAGAAATAAAGGTTATAATTTTTAAGTGATGTTTGCTAAAAGAAAATATGTTTTCTATTTAAAGTCATTTTTACCCATTCTTACAATGAGAAAAACTAAGTTCAACTTTACATTTAAGTTGTTATGGGCTGCATGAGGGCTAGTAAAGTATCTTGTTTATCAATATATACTGACATACAGACATTTAAAATGTTTCTTAAGTAAATGAGGGAAAGAAGGAACAAAGAAATAAATGCGAATTTTCTGGAGGACTTAACTCGGAATGTAAGCTATTGCACATAAAATAGAAGTTATAAGGTCATTAGTGAAAGAAAAGGGCCTTAGTAATAAAGCTGTTGAAATCCAAATTAATTCTATAGTTAACAGTGTGGTACCGATGTTAATTTATTATTTTTGGCAAATGTGCTATGGCTATGTAAGATGTTAACATTAGCATATAGATCAAGATGGCAGAGTAAGTGAATGCTATGGAAGCCTCTCCCCATGACTACTTCAAAATGAACAGTTAAATTATAGAACAATCAATCTGGAGAACCATCTGCAGACTAGTTGAATAGAAGTCCTATAACTAAAAATATAAAGAAGAAGTCCTGTCAATACTGGTAGGAGGGGCAAAAATGCAAAACAGGAGCTGGTCACACACACGTGGCAGTAGAGAATCTGGAGAAACATCACAGCTGTAGAGGCTGACCAGAGGAGCTAGGTGTCCCAGTCCCACACTGGGTTCCCCAGCCTAGAGCACCAGTACTAGGAAAGGAGGCGCCCATGTCTGGCTGTGAAAATGATTTGGGGTTCCATCTGTGTGGTTGAAGTAGAAGGTTGCTAGAAATCCATGCATCCTCTTAAAGGGCCCATGCACAGACTCACTCACGCACACGCACTTTACCTAGGCTCTGGTGGAGGGATGACAGATCAGGGAGTGCTAGAAACATACAGGTAGGAACATAATTATGTAGCTTCAGGGGAAGGGCTGGAGGGACAGACACCGTTGTCCCTGTGTTAAGACCTCCTTTCATATAGCCAACAGGCAGGTGCTATCTTTCCCGTATTGAGACCTAACCTCGCATGGCCAAATCTGAATCTGCATTAGCCTGTGAACTCAGCTAACAACTCCCTGATAACTCCCTGAGACCCTACCCAACCCAAAACTAATACAAAATAATATTGTATGTCAGCTGCAATTGAAAAAATATATATATTAACATTAGGGGAAATGCATAAAAGATGTACAAAAACTTTGTTTTTGCAACTTTTCTGTATGTCTATTTAAAAAAAAAAAGCTTAACATTAAAATAAGTTTCAGATATTTCTTGCTTTAAAAATGTACACGTGTGCACTGAAGATATATAAGGCAACAAATAATAGCTATTTTAATAGCCAGATAGTCTTTACTTCATAAAGTAGTCTGGCAAGTCTGAAAATGATTGTGCAATCTGAAACTATGGAAAGCAACTATAATAATTAATGAAATTTACAACTGTTGCATGACTACTTACATGTTTTGCCAGAATATAAAAACTCACTTACTATCAATTTAGTGTACATGAAAATAAAAGTAGCAAAACTATTATTTACTTCACTATTACTTAAAACATTAGAAATATTGATTAATATCTATTTGTAAGAAAACTTATGAAGAGTGTTTTCAACTGTTCTTGTATCCGTCTCATTTTATAACTAACTAGTAATACGGATTTATCATCTTTCAATGCTTTAGTAAATTTTTTACTCCTTTTAAGTTTGGATCAGCTTTCAACATTTTATCCTTCATGTTTTCAATGTTGCAACATATCTGTGAGAGTTCCTTTAATGTAAAGTTTTGACTGGTGTTATTTCCTGGGGTTCATCTTCATCCTTTTTCTTGCAACTACTTTCCTCATTTATGCCAATAAGTTCACCTTCACTAAGCTCCTGCATCTGACTATTTAGAGCAGGGATGGGCAAACTTTTTGACTCAAGGGCCACAATGTGTTCTTAAACTGGACTCAGAAGAAGGAGCTGCGGCCGTGTTTCCTGATGTTGCCATGTTAACACTGCTGCTGTTGAAGGAGCAGAGGGGAGAGCAAGAGAACCCTCCACTTTTTCAGCTCCGTGGGCCAGATAGAACAGCCGAATGGGCTGGATCCAGCCCATAGGCCGTAGTTTGCCCACAGCTGATCTAGAATCTTTCTAGAAGTAGCAATATACTGGTATTTTGAAGAAAAATGCTGCTGAAAGTTATTGCATACTTCGGGAAGCTTATGGTGAACATTCTCCATTTTAAGATGCTTGTGAATGCTGGTTTAAATGCTTTAAAATTGATTATTTCTATGTGAAAGACAAAGAGAACGTCCAGGTCAACTGAAAAAGTTTGAAGACCAACAATTACAAATATTATTGGATGAAGATGCATGTCAAACTCAAAAACACCTTGCAGAAAAATTAAAAGTTGCTCAGCAAACAATTTCTGATCCTTTACAAGCAGTGGGGGAAAAGTTAAAGGGAGGAAAATGGGTGCTACATCAACTGAATGAAAGACAAATGGAAAGCCAAAAAGCATCAGTAAAATGTTGCTTCAACAGCATAAAAGAAAGTCTTTTTTTGCATCGAATTGTGACTGGTGATGAAAAGTGGATTTATTTTGAGAATCCCAAATGTACAAAATCATGGGTTGATACAGGTTAACCATCAACATCAACTGCAAGGCCAAATCACTTTGGAAAGAAGACAATGCTCTGCGTTTGGTGGGATCAGGAAGGTGTGGTGTATTATGAGTTTCTAAAACCAGGTAAAACCATTAATACAGATTGCTACCAACAACAAATAATCAATTTGAACCATGCTTTGATAGTGAAATGACCAGAATGTGCCAGAAGACACAGTAAAGTAATTTTACTTCATGATGACGCACCATCACACACTTCAAAACCAGTTGAAGACACGTTAAAAGATCTTACCTGGGAAATATTAACTCCACCCCCCCTGGATTCACCAGACCTTCTTTGCTCCTTCACAATATCACTTGTTCCAATAGGATCGATGACACACACACTTTCTGAGCAGCACTTCAAATGTACAAAGAAGTGGAAATTGGGTCCTTGGATGGTTTGCCTCAAAACAAGAAAAGTTCTATTGGGACAGTATCCACAAATTACCTGGAAGATGGGGAAAATGTGTAGCTAGTGATGGACATTACTTTGAATAAAGAATTGTTGATGTTTATCTTGAAATTACCATGTTTCCTTTGATTACAAGATCCAACATTATTAACTGGTACACCTAACATGCTCTAGTTGCTTCAGCTCCCCAAACAATACTTCCATCCTTTAGACTCATCTTTCATACCCACCCTTCCTCTCCTTTATCACCAAACCCAAATCCACATAAACATACAATCTTTTACAAAACTTCAGGTACCTTATGCCCGGACAATTTCATTCCACCTTAGTCTCATAGGTCTTGTGTTCCTTCATAATTCCTAAACTGCCTTACATAATATAAACATTTCTTTTTGCAAATATCATTTCAACAATAAAAAATTGCTTGCTGAAATTTTATAATTTTAAAGTAAAATTAAAATTCCTACACCAACTGTCTACTAAGTAATGATTTATATTTTCTGTTCCTCACAAGCAAACTTATTAAAGAACACTTGAATTAATAAATATTTTAAAATAATATAATAATGAATAACTGGTTGCTGAGCACTTACTATGCATCATTTTTAGATGAAAAGTATGTAAATATGGTTCCTTTATAAAATTAGTTTCCATTAATAACCCAGCACAGCACTGTTAGAGAGCAGAAAATTTTTAACTGCACTTCCCTGACCATGAAACCAAGCTGCACCATGCAGAACAGGATGCCAGTAGCTTATCTGAACAGGATATTGCTAGCTCGAGTACCTAGGATGTGAGTTTAATACCTTTACAATGTGCCCATATAGCTAAGAAAACTGCTTTGTTTGAGATTGCCATTGTTCCACTTAGCCTGCCAATAAATATGTGGTTTTAGTGCTTAAAAGCTACCTTGCACCTGAGGTCAGGGCTGCTCTCTGGACTCCCTGTGTGGAGGGAGGCTGAGCAGTTGCTGGCCAGTTATTAAAGGCTCCCTAAATTCCAATTGGCTTCCAGTTGTCATTCTGTCGTGTCTGCCACAACAAGCACTTCACTTTTTAAAAATATATATTTTATTGATTTTTTACAGAGAAAAAGGGAGAGGGATAGAGAATTAGAAACATCCATGAGAGGGAAACATCGATCAGCTGCCTCCTGCACACTCCCCACTGGGTATGTGCCCACAACTAAGGTACGTGCCCTTGACCGGAATCGAACCTGGGACCCTTGTGTTCACAGGCCAACACTTTATACACTGAGCCAAACTGGCTAGTGCACACTTCACTTGTTAAAGAGAGATTAGATTTAGCTCCTTTAAGTAACTTTTCAAGTGTGTATCTTACTAGTTAACTATCAAAGATCATTATTAATTTAGGCAATCCTTACTTCCCACAGTTCTTATATGTACAAATTTCTATTACCACAGTGTGCTATGTGTCTGTAGCTTTATTGAGATATAATTCAAATCCCATAAAACCCACTGATTTAAAGTATATAATTCGAGAAATTTTAGTGTATTCAACTTGTACAACTATCACCATAATCTAAATATAGAATATCTTCATCACCCCAAAAAGAAACCCCACATCCATTGGCTGTCATTTCTTATTCCCCCTCACCTATCAAACCTAAATAATCACTAATTATTTTTTAATATATGGTCATATGTGGCTTGCTAAATTTACTTAACATACTATTTTTTAATATTCATCCATGTTTCATGTATCTGAATTCATTAATTTTATTTCCAAACAGCATTGTATTCTATAGAGATACTTTATTTTATATATCCATTCATTAGGATTTCAACATTCTGGTTGTTTCCAGATTTGCCTATTATGAGTAATACTGCTTTGAAAATTATCATACAAGTCTTTGTGTTTTATAATGATGTATTAACTGAAATTCATACATTACAAATGTTTTACCTAGCTTTTCAGTCCAAAAATAACTACATAAATAACAGAAGTAGATCATGGTCAGTGACCAATCACATCACTTCTAGCGAAGTCTGTGGATTATTGCTCACTGCCTATATCTCTAGTTGACACATAGCAGCAAAGCATGCAGTTGTGTTGACTCATCTCTTGAAACAATAAACTCGTGTGATAGTCAATAAAAGTTGATAATCAAGAGAGGAAATTGACCAATAAAGATGAAAGTGTATCAAAAAACACACATACACAAAAACTGATTAACTAATTAACACTGGGAGTGAAATTAGAAGCAACCATAAATAGAGCTATTGAATAAATAGCTTACCATGTGAGTGTTTACTAGTCCAGGTTCAACCTTAGCAATAGGAATTAGGAATTGGAAAAGAAAATCCTTCAGGCAGACATCCATGGCAATCAGCTTATATTCAGTGAAGAATATGATTATTTACACCTAAATATGTGGCCTGTTATAAATCCTCATATAGAAATGCCAGTTAATTTGCTTTTACTTAGTATTATCTTAGTTCAGCTCCTAGAAAATAAAGAAGTTAGATTTTTTAAAAGTCTGGATTCTTTTTATTATAAAATAGCTTATTCAGTTAGAAGTCCCTGAACATTTGTTTTTACTTTTTTTTTCTTAATAGAGTCATAGAATACAGTCTGAGAAGTTTGCATTAATTTACTTTGATGGATCTTTGCCTTTATGACAAATATTTCATATTTCAGTTTGTATTAAAATATTTGAAATACTTTATTGGATATTTTACAGCTTTCTTCATTTGAATGTTTAGCCACAAAGAATGATTCTTCTCTCATATGCTGAAAGAAATTATAGATGAATCCTTAGTTGAAAAATATTGTGGGTGTTATATCAGCAATATACTTTTATTTACACTTGGAAGACCATGAAGATTAAATTTTTATGTCAATTTATTTTTAATGAAACTCACCTTATAATAAAATTTGTTACTAAAATAAAATTTCTCCAATATTAAAAGTCCAGTGAAAGACAGTTTGAGAGAATATTAAAAGAATAAGTGATGAAAATAATTTGCTTCACAACAAAAAATTTGTCTTTGTTTATCAAGATGAATAGAATATCATCTATGATCCCACTTCAAAAATTAAAACACAACAGACAAAAGTACATGGCAGACAGAAAACATTTTAGTTATATAGTTTGTGTCTCTACAGAAGATTGTATTTTATTTCATTCTTTTTGTATTTACTGGTTAATTCTTGCAATTTTAATGTAAGTTTCATAAATTCTTGACTTTTTTTTAAAAGACTGTTCTAATTATCATTGCTACATAACACAATACCCCAAAACTCAACCCAATCATATTTTTCTTATGAATATGTAAATTGGCCAACTCTTGCTGTGGACAACTCATTTGTATTCCATGTGTAATTAGGTAGGAATCTCCACAGGAACTGGAGGATCTTTTTCCAAGTTGGATCACAAATATGCTGGCAAGTTAATGGTGGCTGGTGCTGGCGGTTCCTTTCTATGTAGCTCTCTCTATAGGGTGGCTTGTGCTTCTGACATAATTGTCTTTAATTTCCAAGAGAAATTATCTCCAGACACAAGAAGTAGAATAATAATGCAGAAAATAAAATGGAATAAACATTGCTAAGAGAATCACTTAAAAATAATGTCAGGAGGCTATTAAGGAAATGGGGTACTGTGCACATCTTGTGCCCCAGTTCTCAAAGCTGCTGTTAAATAGCTGAACCTTCTACTCAGCTCAGCTGAAAACATCTTGGAACAGCAACTGCTACATGGTTAGATATGGATTTGCTTCCTCCTTGTTTGCATATCAGAACTAACCTGTCCCTGTTAACCTAGCCTGTTATCCTTCATTTGCATGTAAGACTTACATTTTGTGGTTTTTGCCCTCAAAAACCCTGCCTTTTCTTGTTCTCCCCAGAGTATTGTTTGTGTTACTGCCTGAATCTGCATCTCTCAGATTATAATCCTAATGTTCAAATAAATGCCTATTCTTTATTATGGTCGGAACCTCTTCTTTGGTTAACATTATATTGTAGGTTTCTTAAGGCTTCAGCCTAGAACATAACCAAGTATTACTATGGTTCTATTCTGCTTGTCAAGCAATCATAAAATTCAGATGCAAGAAGAGTGGATATAAGCACCATTTTGTTTGGCTGAAGTTTCAAAAAAATTATAGCCATGTTTCATACCATCACAGACTTAGAGGGAAAAGTTATAGTAAAAAAAAAAAAAGAAGAAGAAGAACCTTCCTGTTAGGTAATCTATTACAGATTATTGTCCCAAGTTAAATATTTTTATATTTCATCTTAAAACCACATGTCCAGAGCTTAGCTGACCTACTCCGTGGAAGTACTGCTTCTACATTCATTTTGCTTGGCCAAGTGGAGTGCAGGGACCAGTTCCTTCATGCAATCACATGCTCTGGATAGTAGCCCAGAGTCACAAGCAATTGCTTCCCAACACCCCTTGTGGTCAACAGCCTTTCATGATTCCAGCATTGTGTGCCTTGTCTATATTTTATTTATTTTTATTTATTTTATTTTTATTTTTATTCCTTTTTTTAAATTTATTAAGGTATTATATGTGTACATAGCTTATCATTGCCCCCGCCTCCCATACATGCCCTCCCTCCCCAGAGTTTTGTGTCCATTGGTTGTACTTATATGCATGCATACCAGTCCTTCCGCTGATCTCTTATCTCCCCCAGATCTCCCTACCCCCCTCCCCCGCTGTCATTTGACAGTCTGCTTGTTGTTTTACTGTCTCTATATCTATCTTTTTATTCATTAGTTTATAATGTTCTTTAATATCCATAAATGAGTGAAGTCATGTGGTGTTTCTCTTTCATTGACTGGCTTATTTCACTCAGCATGATGCTCTCCAATTCTAACCAGGTTACTGCAAATGATGAGAATTCCTTCCTTTATATGGCCACATAGTATTCCATGGTGTAGATGTACCATAGTTTTCTGACCCATTCATCTGCTGACGGGCACCTAGGCTGTTTCCAAATCCTAGCTATTGTAAATTGTGCTGCTATGAACATAGGGGTGCATATATCTTTCTTATTGGTGTTTCTGGTTTCATAGGGTATATTCCTAGTAGTAGTATTACTGGGTCAAATGGGAGTTCCATGTTCAGTTTTTTGAGAAAGCTCCATACTGATCTCCACAGTGGTTGCACCAACCTGCAATCCCACCAGAAGTGCACGAGGGTTCCTTTTTCTCCACAACCTCACCAACACTTATCATTTGTTGATTTGTTAATGTTGGCCATTCTGACAGGTGTGAGATGGTACAGCATTGTTGTTTTGCTTTGCATCTCTCAGATAATTAGTGACTTTGAGCAGGTTTTCATGTGCCTCTTGGTTTTCCTTCTGTCTTCTTTTGAAAAGATTCTATTTAGTTCCATTGCCCACTTTTTAATTGGCTCATTTATTTTCTTTTTATTGAGTTGAATAAGCTGTCTGTAGATGTTGGAGATTAAACCTTTATCACTAATATCATTTGCAAATATGTTCTCCCATACCATGGGACTTCTTGTTGTTTTGTTGATGGTTTCTTTTGCTGTGAAAAAGGTATTTATTTTGATGTAGTCCCATTTGTTTATTTTCTCTTTAGCTTCCATTGCCCTAGGGACTGTATCAGTGAAGAAGTTCTTTTGGCATATGTCTGATATTTTGCTGCCTGTGGATGACTCTTGTATTTTTATGGTTTCCCGTCTTATGTTTAAGTCCTGTATCCATTTCGAATTTATTTTTGTGTATGGAGTAAGTTGAGTATCTAGTTTCATTCTTTTGCATGTACCTGTCCAGTTTTCCCAACATTTATTGAAGAGACTGTCTTGACTCCATTGTATGCTCGTGCCTCCTTTGTCATATATTAATTGAGCATATTAATTTGGGTTGATATCTGGATTCTCTAATCTATTCCATTGATCTATATGTCTCTTCTTGTGCCAGTACCAGGCTGTTTTGAGAACAGTGGCTTTGTAATTCAGTTTGAAATCTGGTATTGAGATCCCTCCTACTTTCCTCTTCTTTCTCAGGATTGCTGATGCTATTCGAGGTCTTTTATTGTTCCAAATGAATTTTTGGAGAGTTTTTCTAGGTCAGTGAAATATGCCGTTGGTATATTAATGGTTAGTGCATTAAACCTATAAATTGCTTTGGGAAGTATGGACATTTTGATGATGTTGATTCTACAAATCCATGAATACGGTATGTTCTTCCATCTGTTTACATCTTCCTCTATCTCTTTTTTCAGTGTCGTGTAGTTTTCAGCATATAGGTCTTTTACCTCCTTAGTTAAGTTTATTCCTAGGTATCTCAATTTTTTTGGTGCGATGGTAAATGGGATTGATTTTTTAGTCTCTGTTTCTATGAGTTCACTATTGTTGTATAGAAATGCCATAGATTTCTTGGTGTTGATTTTGTATCCTGCTATATTGCCAAATTTGTTTATTAAGTCTATTCGTTTTTTGATGGAGTCTTTTGGGTTTTTTATACAATATCATGTCATCTGCAAATAGGGACAACTTCACTTCTTCATTTCCAATTTTGATGCATTTTATTTCCTCTTCTTCTCTAATTGCAATGGCTAGTACTTCCAGTACAATGTCAAACAGAAGTAGTGAGAGTGGGCATCCCTGTCTTGTTCCTGTTTTTAAGGGGAATGGTTTTAGTTTTTGCCCATTGAGTATGATGTTTGCTGTGGGTTTATCATATATAGCTTTTATTATGTTGAGGTATGATCCTTGTACTCCCATCTTGCTGAGAGTTTTTATCAGGAAAGGATGTTGGATTTTGTCAAATGCTTTTTCTGCATCAATTGATATGACTATATGATTTTTAACTTTCAGTTTGTTTATGTGATGTATCACGTTTATTGATTTGTGGATATTGTACCATCCTTGCATTCCGGGAATAAATCCTACTTGGTCATGGTGTATGATCTTTCTGATGTTCTGTTGGAGCCGATTTGCAAAAATGTTGTTGAGGATTTTGGCGTCTATGTTCATGAGGGATATTGGCCTATAATTCTCTTTCATTGTGTTATCTTTATCTGGTTTTGGTATTAGGGTGATGCTGGCTTCATAGAAGGAGTTTGGAAGTGTTCCTCGCTCTTGAATTTTTTGGAATAGTCTGAGGAGGATAGGTTTTAGTTCTTCCTTGAATGTTTGGTAAAATTCTCCTGTAAAGCCATCTGGCCCTGGGCTTTTGTTTGCTGGAAGCTTTTTGATGACTGTTTCAAGTTCGTCCCAAGTCAATGTTCTATTGAGATTTTTAAACTCTTCCTGATTTGGAAGGTTGTATTTTTCTAGGAATATGTCCATCTCTTCAAGGTTGTCCAGTTTGTTGGAATAGAGTTGTTTGTAGTATTTTGTAACAATCCTTTGTATTTTAGCAGGGTCTGTTGTTATTTCACCTCTTTCATTTCTGATTTTGTTTATTTGGGTCCTCTCTTTTTGTTTCTTGGTTAGCCTGGCTAGAGGTTCATCAATCTTGTTTATTCTTTCAAAGAACCAGCTCTTGGGTTCAGACCCTTCCTTTGCATGACTTTATATATGCCATCCCATTCCCTTCTGGCCTGATGAGTTTCTGTTGAGAAATCAGTTGCTAGTCTGATGGTTATATGTAACATATATGATAGTTATATGTAACTTTCTGTCTTTCTCTGGCTGCTTTTAAGATTCTGGTTTTGTCAATATTTTTTGCCAGTTTAATTATGTGTCTGGGTGTTGATCTTTGTGGGTTCATTTTGTTGGGGAATCTTTGAGCATCTTGGATTTGTGTCGGTTTTTTCTTCTCTATCTCAGGAAAGTTTTCTGTCATTATTTCTTGAAATACTTTTTCCATATCTTGCTCAGTTTCCTTTCCTTCTGGGACCCCTATTATTCTAATATTGTTTTGTTTTGTATTGTCCCATAGCTCCGGTAGGCTCTCCTCTTGTTTTTTTGATTTTTTTTTTCCTAGCAGGTTCTCTAATTGGGTATTTTTTTCCATCTTGTCTTCTAGCTCACTGATGCGGTCCTCTGTCTCTTCTAGTCTACTCTTGATGCTTTCTATCGAGTTCTTCATAGAAGCGATGTCATTTTTCATTTCTTCTTGGGTCACCTTCATTTCCTCTTGGTTCTTCTTCAGATCCTCTTGGTTCTTCATTTCCTCTTGGGTCTTACTCATGTTGTCAATTTTGTCTTCCATTCTTTTTAGCCATCCCATGATCATTACTCTGAATTCTTGCTCTGGTAGGTTGCTTGCCTCTAAATCGTTTACTTCCTTTTCTGGTGATGGCTGATTTTCTTTCATAGGCGGGTTGTTTCTTAGCCTCTCCCCATCCCCCCCCCCCATGATATTTCTTTTTAGGATGCCTGTTTATGTAGTTCTCTCTCTCCTGCTTAGATTTAAAGGTACAAAATACAACACAACCAGGTACAACACACAAGGCACTGAACAGAAAAGCGTTTGCAATATCAATATCCTCCAATAAAGGTGACTAGAACCCAGCTAACAAAATCATACAATCAAATAAAAAGAATAAGCAAACCAATCTTACAAAAATGCATAAAACTTTGATATAGTTAGCATTTAGCATACAACTACAAAGTGGTAGAGAGAAGGATTTTTTTTTTTAAGGACAGCGACAAGGTAGGTTTGAATGGGCTTGGAGTAGGGGGTTGGGAGTTAGATATACACAGGAAGGGTGAAATTTTAGGAGGGGGTAAATAGAAAAAAATAGGGAAAATGTAGAGCAGTAAAGAGTTAAGATAAGCAGGACACCGAAGGGAAAGGGTTAGGAAGAGAGTGATGGCATAAAGGTAGGGATGAGTTAGAATAGAGTGTTGGAGAAGGAAAGGTATAAATAGTCTGTTGAATAGTAATCCCAAAGGGGAAAAAAAGAGAAAAGAAAAAAAAGAAAAAGAAAAAGAAAAAAAAAAGTATATAATATGGCACTTAAAAGATAATGATAAAAATAAACAAAAGAAAATAAAGTAAAAAAGATAAAAAGGGCAAAATAGTAGTAGTAATAATATTGATTACATATAAAAGTGAATTAATTAAAAAGGTAAAATCAAGTGAGGAAAGATGAAAAAAATATCTTCTTAAGTACACTTTGCAACTAATGTAACTTAAAAAACAAAACTAAAATAGAAAAAATTAAACAATTAGAAAATCAAAATCAAAAATTAAATAAAATTTGCAGTAATGAAGGTCATTCACTTCCTCTGTTGTTCTGTCTAGCTCACCAGTTCCCAGTCTGGGTATTAATTGCAATTCCTTGTGTTTCTTCCTTGTTGTAATCAGGTCTTGATTTTTAAGCAGTTCTAGAGTCCATATGTACTGTAGTCTCTAGGTGGCGGTGTTTCTTGGTGGCGGAGAGCCAGGGTTCTGAGGACTTTCTAGCTTTTTCCCCCTCTCTGTGTCCCTGATCTATGGAGGGGTGGGGGTTGGGCAGGAGGAGCTGACCACACTAGCCTGCAACTCTCACTGAGTCAGATCCAGACGTGCTGCTCCTTAGATACCCCCCCACTTAGGAGCCCTGACCACAGTCAGGGGTGCCTCCAGCCCAGCTCTGGGTTTCTTATAAACACAGACCCCTCTGTGGGCCTGGTGTGCGTGGGCTGCTGTGCGCGAGCTGCTGTGCGGGGGATGTGCGTGCCGCAGGGGAAGCGTGCAGCTGTGGGAACTCACCCGATCTCTGCAAAATCTGATTTTTCACCCTGGGGTGGAGCAATCCTTTGAATCCAAGTGTTTGCGCTGATTGTGGTCAACGTTTAGGGGCGAACAGCTACTTGGTGGTCTTTATGACTATTCTGTCCTCTAATCCAAATATCTTCCCGTCAAGATGGCGAGATTTCCCCGCCTTCGCCCTTAGGTAGCTCCAGGAAAGGATCGGGCTGTGGGTGCTTAATTGTCAGGGACACCCTGATCAGGCGCCCCCCAATTTCCCCAGGTGTTCGCCTTTCTCTTCGCTTGTTGACCGGCACTCCCAGCACAACCCTCGGGTGCTCTCTCCTTCCTCTTCGGGTTCAGGGTCAGAACTTGCTACCTATTCTTCCGCCATTTTTCAACCTCCTCTTGTCTATATTTTAGATAAGACCTGGTGGGGCTTACAAAAAGCCCACTCTTTTGGATTGAATGGATCAATTCAACTCTAGCCTGAAATGCCACATACTCCACACAGGGACCCTGATAAAGGCCTGTGGAGTCTCTCTCTCTCTCTCTCTCTCTCTCTCTCTCTCTCTCTCTCTCTCTCTTCTTCCTTGGTGTTCCTGTGTGTAATATGTGGTATACCTTGAGGAGTGCTGTGTACTTATCTCAGGCTTTGTAAATGATAAATTTCTCTATTTTAAATTCCCCTTGTGTTGCCATTTCTTTATTTTCTCCTTATTTTACTCTGCCCTAGGATATGTATCCATAAACATATGGCTATAAGAGATGTCTGAGATTTTGCTGCCTATGGTTGCTGCCTATTGTTTCTTCTAGGATTTTTATGGTTTCCCAATTTACATTTAAATCTTTTATCCATTTTGAGTTTATTATTGTGAATGGTATAAGTTGATATGGTTTCATTTTTTTGTGCATATATCTGTCCAATTTTCCCAGCACCACTTATTGAAGAGACTGTCTTGCCTCCCTTGTAAGCTCTTGCCTCCACTGTCAAATATAAATAGAGCATAATGGCTTGGGTTGATGTCTGAGTTCTCTGTTCCGTTCCATTGATCTATATGTCTATTCTTATGCCAGTATGAGGCTATTTTGATTACAGTGGTTTTGTAGTATAACTTGATATCTGGAATTATGGTTCCTCCAAAATTGTTCTTCTTTCTCAAGATTGTTGCAGCTATTTAGTGTCTTTTTTGGTTACATACAAATTGTAGTATTTGTTCTAGATCTGTGAAATATACAATTTATTTTTTAAAAGGGATTGCATTTAATCTATAGATTGCTTTGGGTAGTATGGACAATTTGATTATTCTGATTCTACCAATCCATAAACATAGTATATACTTCCACTTGCTTATATCTTCTTCTATCTCTTTTATCAATGTCCTGTAATTTTCCAAGTATAATTCTTTTACCTCCTTGGTTAAGTTTATTTCTAAGTATCTTAATTTATTTGATGCAATGGTTAGGGGTGATCAGGCTGGCAGGCAGAAGCAGTTAGGGGCAATCAGGGAGGCAGGCAGGCAGGCAGGTGAGCAGTTGGAGCCAGCAGTCCTGGATTGTGAGAGGAATGTCCGTCTGCCTGTTTAAGCCTGATCCCACTGGACATCCCACCGGATCGGCCTAAACGGGCACTCAGACATACCTCAAGGGGTCCCAAATTGGAGAGGGTATAGGCTGGGCTGATGGGCACCCTCCGCCGTACACGAATATCGTGCACCAGGCTTCTAGTATATACATACAACCCTAATATGCAAATAGACTGAATGGCAGTACAACCAAACAATTGAACAACAGAGCAACCAAACAACTGGCCTCTATGATGTGTGAGGACCACCAGGATGCACGTGCAGAACATAACAGGCGTTGGCAGCAGCAGGATAGTGGAGCATGTGAGCAGGGGCAGTAGCTGTCATCGAGTGAGCCCCTGGTTGTTACTGAAAAATTTTTGCTCCTGTGCGCCACAGTACTGCCTGGTGCTTGCACCTGCTGCCATTGCCAGGCACCAGCCCTGATAACTCAATGCTGTGAATGGGTGTGAACAGTGGCTGCCTTCTCCAATTGCCCCTCGGGGCTTTTCAACCTACCTCTGCTCCTGAGGGGTTATTGGGGCAGCACCCGCCACTTGCACCCTCTCACAGTGCTCCCCAATTGCTACTTGCTCTCAGCGGATGTGAGTGGGTCTGGTGCTGTCAGATAGTAGCACTGGTGGTGGCAGGAGTGGGGTTGCTGGCATACAGGAGACCAGGAGCTATGGCGGGCGAAGCTGGGTGGTGGCATATAGGATGGGCCGAGTCCTGCCCCTGTGCCTGCCACAGCCTTGTGGCCCACAGTTCCTTTCAAGATGCCCCTAGTAAGATAAATAATTCTCAGGAATATAATGTACTACATTGTGCTACATGGTGACCCTATTATATAATTTAAAGTTATTAAGAAAGTAATTCTTTTATTTTTAGTTTTATTGAAAAACTAGAGGCCAGGTGCACAAAATCATATGCAGGTATGGTCCCTAGGCCTAGTCTGTGAGTAGGGCCATCTTCCCCAGCTACCGGCTGCTATCCCCACCTCCTGTCACCATCTACCCAAGTTCCCCGTTCACCATCCAGGGATGGGAGCCTGATGGCCAGGGAAGGGACAGAGAGGTTGGCTGTTCCTGCCCACTTGCCAGCCCACCCCAGCCACTATTCACCATATGTGTGTGGGGAAACCAGTGTGGTGGAAGCCATGGCCTGGTGCCACTTGCAAACTGCCCCCCCCCCCCACACACACACACTTATCCTGGGTTCCTGTACAGTATTGGAGACTGGAGTTTGCCGGCCAAAAAAAGTGACTGAGAGGTGGTCAGTAGACCTCATAATAACTGATCACACAGTCCTTCTGGTTGTTCTGCCATTATGGTCACTGGGCTTTTATTATAAAGGACTAAAGACCTGGTGCAAAAATTTGTGCACAGGGAGTGTCCCTCAGCCAGGCCTGTACCCTTTTGCAATCTGGAAGCCCTTGGGCAATGTCTGACTGCCAATTTAGGCCCAATCTCGGACAGTTGGCTCCTAACCACTCACCTGCCTGCATGCCTAATTGCCCCTAACCACTCTGCCTGCCTGCTTAATCGTCCCTTACCACTTGCCTGCTGGCCTGATCACCCAAACTCCTCTCCTGTCTGCCTGATTTCCTCTAACCACTTGCTTGCCTTCCTTCCTGATCACCTCTAACTGCCTCTGCTTTGGCTCCCCCTCTGTGTTTTCATCCAAAAAGTCATCTGGAAGGATGTCCAGAAGGTCATTCAGCTGTCCGGTCTAATTAGCATATTACACTTTTATTATTACAGATAGGAGTAGAGGCCCGGTGCATGAAATTCGTGCAGGGGGGTGGGTCCCTCATCCCAACCTGCACCCTGTCCAATCTGGGAGCCAGCACCCTGCAGCCTATGGTGTTGTGGTCCCAGGGACAGAAACACCCAGTAATGGTGGGTCCTCAGCCTCCCTCCAGACACAGGAGGAAAGACAACCTATGCAGCAAGCCTAAGGGATGCCTGGGAGGGATGAGCTTGCTGAGCTTCCATGTAGAAGACCGTGTGCTTCCCAGGGGCCCTTTGGGGCCAGGGCTGGATGCTTGCCTCATTGCCTTGGGCTTCTTTGACCCCCACCCTTAGGCTGTAGCTCACCAACTTTTTGGAGGGAGAATGTTTGAGGACCCGCCATTTCTGGGTGGTGTTGTCCCTGGGACTGCAGCACCACAGGCTGCAGGGCACTGGCATCCTCCGGAGCTGGGTGTTGCTGTGGGGAGCAGTGCCTGCGCTCAGGGAATAGAGTGGGGAAGGGAACAAGCTGGAAGAGAGGAGGTCAGGGCTATTCATTCCAATGGATCTCACTCCAAGGCTTCATTCAAATGCAGAAAGCTCTTTGGTGATGTCAGTTTGGCTCAAGTAAACTCATAAAAGTTCTCTACAGGTTTGAATGTTTTTACATGAACATGACATATGCACCTTCTGGTTTCTGAGGACGAGGCAACAGAATCAGTCCATGAGGTCTGCTGTGAAACTATGGAGGAGTCTCTTTTTGCTGTCAAAAGCCAGGTCACCCTTAAAAAGAGTGTATAAAACCGGAAATGGGATTTACAAAGAGACAGAAGTGAACAGAGCAATGCTCCTGCACTCATTTCTACCCAGACAGGCTTATTTCTCAAACATCCTCTCTTCCTGAAGTTGGTGAGCTGCAGCCTAAGGGTGGGGGAGTCAGAGAAGCCTGAGGTGAGGTCCAAGGCTCTTATAACTATAAGGAGATACAAATAGATAATTTTTATTAACATTCAGATTCATATCAATCAATCGTTTTCTCCTAGCAAACAGCTACCAAAAAGTAACCACTATCCTGATTTTTATCAATATTCTTGGATTCGGAGAGACTTTGCCTGTTTCCCAATATGTGGTCTATCTTTGAAAATGTCCAAATGTACTTGAGAAATGTATATTTTGTAACTTTGGGGTGAAATGTTCTGAAGATGTTAATTAAGTCCATCTAATAAAATGAACCATTTAGGATTGACATTTCTTTGCTGATTTTTTGTCTAGAGGGTTTATCCAATGATGTTAATGGCCTATTAAAGCCATCTACTGTGATTGTATTGCTGTTGATCTCTCCCTTGATATCTTTCAGAAGTCGTTTTTGGTTTTGTTTTGTTTTGTTTTGTTTTGTTGTTTTTTAATGTACTTGGATGCCCCAGCATTGGGAGCATATATATATATTTACCAGAGGTATATCCTCTTGTTATATCAATCCCTTTAGTATTATGAAGTGGCCTTCCTTATCTCATGTTATGTCCTTCACTTGGAGATATAATTTGTCAGATACAAGTATTGCTACCCCAGCTTTTTTTTTTTCATTTCCATTTGCCTGAAACTTATTTTTCCATCCCTTTATTCTCAGTTTGTGTGAGTCCCTTGTTCTGAGATGGGTCTCTTATAGACAGAATATATATGGGTCATGTTTTCTTATTCATTCATCTACTCCATGTCTTTTGATTGAACCATTTAATCCATTTAAATTTAAGGTTATTATTGATAGGTACTTATTTGTACCCATTTTTATTCTTTGTGCCTGTGTTTCCTCTTGCCTTTATATTTCTTCTTTTTTACAGCAGTCCCTTTAGCATTTCTTGCATTGCTGTCTTAGTAGTGATAAACTCCCTTAGCCTTTATGTTTGTTTGCAAAGTTTCTGATTTCCCCTTCAATTTAAATATATATTTCAGTGAGTAGGTGAGAGAAAGAGAGAGATAAAAACATCAATGATGAGAATCATTGATAGGTTGCCTCCTACATGCACCACAGTGGTTATCGAGCCCACAATCTGGGCATGTGCCCTGACTAGGAATCAAGCCATGACCTCCTGGTTTATAGGTACATGTTAAACAATTGAGCCACACCAGCCAGGCTCCCCTTCAATTTTGAATGATAGCCTCGATGGAAAGAGTATTCTTGAATTTAATCCCTTGCTTTGCATCACTTTGTATACTCCGTTCCCTTCTGGCCTGATGTATTTCTATTGAGAAATCATTTGATGGTCTAATATAACTTCCTTGTAAATAATTTTCTCTTACAGCCCTTAAGATTCTTTCTTTGTCATTAATGTTAGCCATTGTAATTACTACGTCTCTTGGTGTGGGTCTTTTTGAGTTTATTTTTTGGGGGACTCTAAGTGCTTGTGTGATTTCCACCCCTCCCCCCCAATAAGGGAAGTTTTCTGTAATTATTTCTTCAAATATATTTTCTAATCCTCTTCTTGTCAGTTTGGCACCCCTGTTATACATATGTTACTTTGTTTAATGTTGTCCCAGAGCTCCCTTAGGCTCTCCTCTTTGGGTGTGTTTTTCTTCCCTGTCTTCTAATTCATTAATTCTGTCCTCCACTTCCTCTAGTCTACTGTTGAAACCGTCCACTGTGTTTTTTAATGCAGTTATATATATTTTTTTATTTCCTCTTGAATCTTACGTAAATTGTTTATTTTCTCATCCAGCATAATTGAAAAAGCATAGAATTTAGTAACTGTATGAAACCTTATTCTAAATTCTTTTTTTTTCTGACATATTGCATGCCTTTTTTTTCCTTTAGTTCCTTTTCTTGTGACACCTCCTTTTCTTTCCTTTGGGGGTTGTTTCTTTAACTCCCTATTTTTGCTCTCACAGAAGAGTCCAATCCCTGAGATGAATAGAGCCCTGGGCTGACACCTTGGGCTTTGCAGCTGGGGAATGCAGACTGATATTCACAGACAGGATGTGGGGGTCCAGGGCAATGCAGTGGTCTTGGAGCACAGACAGAAGCTTGACTATTGGATGCACAGGGCCAGAGCTGATAGTGTTAGCTTGGCAGGAGGGGAGCATAGTTCAAGACTCACTGACCAGAAACACAGTGCCTGTGACTGACACTGTGGGCCAGTGGCATTGGGGAGGGGTGCACTCCAGGACCCACAGGAGCCCACAGTCTTTGAATCTGCAGCTGAGGCAGCAGGTCTTTGGACAGAGTGGCTTTAGGGTCCTGGGTGGTGTCAAAGGCCAGTCTGGTTGGTGGTGAGGCTGGGTTCCTAGTCACAGCAGCTCTCCCCTTCAATGTGATATGGTTTATGTTGAGCTGGCTGCCCCAGGAGTGATTTCAGCAGTAGCAGGGTCTCTAGATCTAGGAGAATGTGATGCACTAGCCCCTGAGAGTCCTGAAGGATCTAACTGTCCCTCACTCACAACCACATGTACCACAGACATCCACAAACTCCTCTTTCGCTCCCTTACTCACTCACTCTCTTTTCCTCACTGACATCCTGTCAGTGCCATCTTATGTCACCATGGCTGACTTCTTTTACTCAACATTGAATAATTGAGAATCATCCAATACTGATAGATTTTTTATTTCCAATGCTTTATAATATTTAATTGCATGAATGTATTAATTTATTTAACTATCTATTAATTCAACTATTTATGAACATCTGGATTGTTTATAGTTTGTGGCTATTATTGCCACTCTGAACATTTTTGTACATATTTTTGGACATGTCTTTGATGAATATATGAACACTTATAAGTGTATACCTATGAGGTAAATAAGGGTCATATGAAGGTGGTACATTAAACTTTAGTAAATACAATCAAACAATTTTCCAAAGTAGTTGTACCAATAGATATTATAAAAATAAATTCATGTGAATGTCAGATAATCTATATGCTTGCTCATCCTTGACAATGTTTATCACTTTAATTTTAGCACTTTTTAAAGTATGTAGTGGTATTTCACTGCAATTTCCATTTGAATTTTTTGATGTCTAGATACAGTTGAGTACCTTTTATTATTTGTATTGATCTTATGTATACTCTTTTTTGAAATGCCTATTCAAATATTTGTTCATTTATGTTTTTTTCTTAATGATTTGTATAAATTTTTATATGTTCTCCATGAGGTGCTACTGTGAGATACAGTCATTTCATATATCTTTTTACACCTTAAATATTTATCTTGCATCTTCTACTTTGATAGTCCTGGCTTGTTTTTCTAAACTTGCTATGGTGTTTTTCAATTATGCATTTATTTTCCTTCATAAGTTTTATGTTCTCTGTTTTCTCTAACCCAGATTAAAGAAAACATTTTGTGCTCTTGCAGAATTATTGTTTTGAATTTCACATTTAAATCTTCAATTTATCTGCAATTGATTTTTGTACATGGTGTGAGGTATAAGTCAATATTCATTGTTTTCCTTATTAATATGACATTCAAGTGACCTTGGACTATTTATTGAAAATGATTTTCTTTCTCCCTTTGAACTGAAGGAGACCCTTTCCAGAAATCAGATGATCATTGAGTGTAAAATTTTAACTCAAAAGTTATTTTTTTAGCTCATTAAAAATCCCATCCTATTGCATTTTGGCTTCCACCATTACTGTTAAAGAATCACCTGTCAGTTTTATTATCTCTTCTTTAAAGTTTATGCGCCTTTCACCGAAATCACCAGTTTGGCTCAGTGGATAGAGCATCGGCCTGCAGACTGAAAGGTCCCGCATTTGATTCCGGTCAAGGGCATGTACCTTGGGTGCGGGCACATCGCCAGTAGGGGGTGTGCAAGAGGCAGCTGATTGATGATTCTCTCTCATCGATGTTTCTAACTCTCTATCGCTCTCTCTTCCACTCTGTAAAAAAAATCAATAAAACTGCCGAACTCACAACAAGATGGCGGCAGAGGTAAAAGCCTAACTGCAGCCGCACTCAACAATTTCAAAAAATACAACTAAAATATAGAGTGGACACTATCCAGAACTACAGGAAAGTTGACTGACTGGAAATTCTACAACTAGAAGGAAAGAGAAAACCAGAAGGAAAACCAGAGGAGCTGTAAAAGCCTGAGGTACGGAGGCACAGTGCGCGCGGGGAGAGGACGGAGCCTGAGAGGAGGGGCGGCTGAGTGCCTTGCTGGCGTTCCCTAGCGGGAAGGAGATAAAAGCTCCGGACTGTGCTGAACCCCAACTCCGACTGCACTGAACCCCAGTTCTGGGCGAGACCCCGGGGGTCCCAGGCTCACAAAGAGGGAATCTGGGCTGTAAGGCGGAAGCTCAGCCAAGCAGCGAGAAAGGCAGAGCTCCGGAGTCGCGCACATTGCGCGCAGAGGAGGGACTGTTCGCTGAGCTGCTGAATTGCCCCAGCGGGAAGGACTCAAAAGCTCAGGACTGTGCTGAGCCCCAGTTCTGACTGCACTGAACCCCAGTCCTGGGCAAGACCCTTGGGCCCCAGCCTCATACAGGGGGAATCTGGGCTGTAAGACAGAAGCTCAGGGGGAACGGCGAAAAGCCGAGCCCCTGAGTCGAGCACATTGTGCACACAGAGGACAGACTGTTGTTTGGGCCGCGAGATCGCCCTAGCGGGAAGGAGACATAAGCTCCGGACTGTTCTTAACCCCACTTCCAACTGCTCTGAACCCCAGTTGTGGGCTTGTTGGGGGAGAGACTACACTGTCTGGTAGTGGGCAAAACTCTAGAGTGCCTTTCTCTCAGAGGTGCTTGCAGCGAGTACCAAAGGACCCTGAGGTACACTGAGACTCAGGAACCTCAGAGGGCGGGGCTAACCGGAAGCCCAGGCTGTAGGCTCCACCCAGAAACTCCGCCCCATCCAAGCTGAACTCAGAGAGGCTTTTGCAGGTTTCCAAGTCTAGTGGAATAAGGTTGTCTGCTGGCATAGACACAGCTGATCCTCCCAACCTACCAACTCAGGGAAGCAGCGAAAATGCCGAAACGAGGAAACAGATCACAAACGAAAGAAATGGAGGACAAAAAGCGACTGGATATAGAGTTCAAAACCACGCTTTTAAGGTTGTTCAACAATCTCTTAGAAAAGGCCGATAAAATAAATGAGACCTATGAGGATATGATAAGGGATCAACAAGAAATAATGAAGGGTCAACTAGAAATAAAGCATACAATCTCTGAAATAAATAATATTATACAGAGTCCTAAAAACAGATTGGAAGATTGCAAGGATCAAGTCCAAGATTTGGAACACAAAGAGCCAGAGGACACTCCTCCACAGAAGCAAGAAGACAAGAGAATCCAGAAAGTTGAAGATAATATAAGAAACCTCTGGGACAACTTCAAGCGAACCAACATCAGAATTATGGGCATCCCAGAAGATGACAGAGAGCAAGATACTGAAAACATATTGAAAGAAATAGTGACAGAAAACTTCCCCCACCTGGTGAAAGAAATAGACTTACACGTCCAGGAAGCACACAGAACCCCAAACAAAAGGAATCCAAAAAGAACCACACCAAGACACATCATAATTAAAATTCCAAGAGCTAAAGACAAAGAGAGAATATTAAAAGCAGCAAGACAAAAGCAGGTAGTTACCTATAAAGGGGCACCCATACGACTGTCAGCTGATTTCTCAACAGAAACCATGCAGGCCAGACGGGAATGGCAAGAAATATTCAAGGTGATGAACAACAAGAACCTACAGCCAAAAATACTCTACCCAGCAAAGTTATCACTCAGAATCGAAGGCCAGATAAAGAGCTTCACAAATAAATTTAAGCTAAAGGAATTCATCACTGCCAAGCCAGAATTATATGAATTGCTAAAAGGGGTTCTTTAGGAAGAGGAAGAAAATAAAGATAAAAATTATAAACAAACACGTAACTATCAACAAGTGAGTCTATAAACCAAGGGAAGTAAAAATCATGATGAACAATATTAACTGGTGAATATAATAGAATCAGAGGTATGGAAGGGGAGTGGACTGATGATTCTCGGGGGAATGGGGCGGGACGGGAAGAGACTGAACATAAACTGCACCTATGATTGAGGACAATGGGGGATGGGGAAAGGGCAGAGAATTGAATGGAAACTTGGTGTAGGGGAGCAATTGGGGGGGGGGGAATGAGGAACATTTGTAATAATATGAACAATAAAGATTTATTTAAAAAAAATAAATAAATAAATAAAACTGCCGAAACCGGTTTGGCTCAGCGGTAGAGCATCGGTCTGCGGACTGAAAGGTCCCGGGTTCGATTCCGGTCAAGGGCATGTACACTGGTTGCGGGCACATCCCCGGTGGGGGGTGTGCAGGAGGCAGCTGGTCGATGTTTCTCTCTCATCGACGTTTCTAGCTCTCTGACTCTCTCCCTTCCTCTCTGTAAAATATCAATAAAATATATTTTAAAAAAATCAATAAAACTATATTTTAAAAAAATAAAAATAATAAAGTTTATATGCCTTTCTTTTTATTGCAGTTGCTTTTATGATTTCCTCATCTTTGATTTTCAACAGTTTATAAACATGTGTCCAATTTGACTTTCTTTGGAATTATACTGCTCTGGGCTATTTGATCATCTTTAATTTATGGCTTGATATAATTAATCAGTTTTGGAAAAATTCCAAGCCAATATTTCCACTAGTGTTGTTTTGGTTATTCTTTTCTTCTCCTTCTTGAATGCCAGTTATGAATAACATTTTTTTTACCATGTTCCCTGTAGTTCTTATTTTCATTTTTGCATGTTAAGTCCTTTTTCTTTTTCATACTTCAGTATTAACATTTCACCCCATTTTCCAGTTTACTAATCATTTCTTCTGCCATATCATATTAACTCAGGAGATACATCTTTTAAATTTGTAATTTGCAGTTATTTTATTTTTCATTACAATCTTCATGCTCCTCTTTTATAAAGATTCTAGGTCCTTGGTAAAATTTAGCATTTTTTCTATTTTCATAGGTATATTAATTATAGTTAATTTTAACATTTATAGTTACTCCAGATTACCAATCAAATATGTACTTTTGTTCTCTTTTCCCTTGGATGTCAGTATTTGGGCCTGTTTTTAGCATGCTTGGAAATGTTTTATTAATGCTTATATAAAAAGTGCAGAGGCCTTGGTTAATTTTATCTTATCTAAGGAGATACATCTTTTATGGTACTAGCTACTGCCTTAAATATGGTTTATGGAAATCCTGCCCTCTGTACAGGCAGCTGAGGAGTTGGTGAACACCTTTAGGAAAACATTGCAAGAAGACTTTCAAATGTATTTCTCTGGATGGCACTCCTTAACCTCAAATGTTGGTAACCTTGGCAGTCCCTGAACTATAAATTTTGTACCCAAGCCAAGTAAGCCTGCAAGCCCCCTGCAATTGCTTTCTGCTCAGTCTTTATTCCTCATGATAAGAATTGGCAAATTCCTGAGTGAAAAACACTGAGATTCATTGAACATTGTCTACATAAGTACCAAACTTACCTAATTAAAACAAAGAAAAAATCATGCCACTTTACCTGTTTAAAACCTTCAAATCACATTTCAATACAACCAGATAAAAGCCACGTCTTAAAGGTTCTGCACCATCTGTTGACAACGAATCACTGTAACTATTCTTCTACTCATTTACCACACTTTAACAACCTTGAGTTTTTCCCTTGAAGGCTACATAGATTTTGTTTCTTCTTCGTGGGTTACATTTCTCCTGGATTGTCATGATTTTCTCCTCATATTATGGTCTCAGATATCACTACCTCAGAGTCCTTCCCTGACGTAACCTAACAGCTTTTCTCTGTGCCATATCTATTATGTTATATTACTTATCTCTTTAATAGACTTATCTATACCAGAACTTAATCCACTAATTTATTTATGTGTCTAATGCCTGTCCGCCAGGCTAGAATCAAAGTTCCTACAGAGCAGCAACTCTACTTCATTGCCTTATCCCATAGAAAAGAACCTGGTTAGGCCTTCAACAAATGCCTGATAACTGACAAGATGAAACTTTAATATAGTGGCAAGTGAGTAGTTTATTCAACAAAAAGATTGGCTGTCAAAAATAAAACAAAGTTAGAAATTTAAGTCTAAGTTTATGGAAAATTAAATTATAAATGGATAAAATAGTGAATGAAAACATCACCACAATTTAAAAGACTATATGATTTCAGGAAGGACTGAAAGTATATTTTCTTATGTAGATAGAATATAATTTGTAGAGGGAAAAATAAGCAGATTCAAATGAATTAAATTCATTGTTAAAATGTATGTCCAAGGACTTAATAAAGAAGGCCAAAGGGGAAAAAATAGATTGAGAGAAAACTTTTGTAGCGCTTATATGTAGAAACAAAGGTTTAGTGTCCTTCGAATAAAAGAAAGTGTTATAATTGATAAGAAGTAGACAACCAGCAGAAATTAGCAAAACAAAACAAAAAGCTAATTCACTTTATTATGGAATAAAAGTGTTAATAATTGAAAATTATTATATATTTTACTACATTAGAAGAAAAAATAGAAAAAATGTTATCACTTTATCAAGTGCAGAAAATGCATTTGATAAAATCTAGTATCTGTTTATGAAAAACAAACTATTTAAGCTAGAAATAAATAAAAGGGAACTTTCTTCATCTAATATTAAGAGATATCTACAAATCATCCTATAGCAAACAACATACCAAATGGTGAAATTATGAAAAACACTGCATTGGCATTTAGAATGAGACAAAGATTCTCATTACATCTACTTGCATCTAATATTGTTCTGGAAGTATCATCCATTAGGTTAAGGCAAAAATAAATAATTAAAAATGATCATGCTTAGAAATAAATAAATGAGAGTATAATATGCCTATGATATGCTTGAATAGATAAAAACATTTTAAAAGCTCAGATAAATTATTGGAATTAATAATAATATTTGTTTTATCTAACTTCACATAACATATAAGAGCATCATGACTTGTAACAAAGTTATAGCAAAAGAAAAAAAGAATTGAGATTAACAAACTTGCTAGCACACACATACAGGTCCTCAGGTTATGTTGGAGATCTGTTCTTATAGCATGACATAAAACAATTTTTGCCATAAGTTGGAACCCACCTACATAAGCACCTATGTCACTCACATGGAGCACATACACAGCAGTAATGAAGTGAAACAGTAAATAAATAAACAAACAAACAAACAAATAAATAAATAAATAAATGTAACAATTCCTGACCTTTACTTGTGGTAAATAAATAATAAAAAACATAAAGCACATATATACATGCACCGTAATATATATTAGAGTCCCAATTCATGAAATTCTTGCACTTGGGGGAGGAGGGCCCCCCAGCCTGGCCTGTGCCCTCTCTCAGTGTGGGAGCCTTGAGATCAATCGCCCCAAAGAGGTAGGCCATGCCTGCCCATCCAGGGCTCCTTAATGGATTGCTGCACATAGGTAGGCCAGAGCCGGTGATCACGATGATCCCACCTCCACACCGTGCAGAGCTGTGGGACCCCCAGGCATCGCTGTACAGAGTCATGGGCCCAACTTCTGTGCAGTACACACAGTGTCAAGCCTCTACCCAACCATGTGTGCAAGCAGCCCCACCCACCTGCAGGCAGCCTCCTGGTGATTGCTCATTGTGGCATGAGGGCGTCAAGTGTGAGGGCATGACTACCACATAGGCTTTTATTAAAAGGATGCATATATATATATATATATATATATATATATATATATATATATAAACATGTAGGTAGATAGGTAGATAGATAGATAAACAGATAAGCTGGGGGGACAGAGCACAAATACAGTTATTGGGAGTGTGGTACAAGCGCAACATGAATCCAATAACAAAAGTCCATGAAAGTAGAGATTATGGTATGTTTGGTTCACTCCTATATTCTCAGTGTGTAGCACATTGTAGGGACTCAATAAATGTTTGTTGAATGGATAAATAAATGCTCAGACAATGGTATGTGTAAATAAGAGTTCTTTCTTAAAAATATATTTTATTGATTTTTTTTACAGAGAGGAAGAGAGAGGGATAGAGATTTAGAAACATCAATGAGAGAGAAACATCAATCAGCTGCCTCCTGCACACCCCCTACTGGGGATGTGCCTGCAACCAAGGTACATGCCCTTGAACGGAATCGAACCCGGGACCTTTCAGTCCTCAGGCTGATGCTCTATCCACTGAGCCAAACTGGTTTCAGCAATAAGTGTTCTTATATGTGCTTCAGAGGGGTTAAAATAAAATTACAGATAGGGAGTAAATAAATCCAGAGCTAAAGATTACAGGACAACAAATACAGAAAAACAGAATGGTCATTCTAGGAAAAATATTTAAATGAACTTCTGTTCCTTAGATTTGACATTTAAGTATAAAAATAATGAATCAAATTTCTAATTATAATGTTCTATTGAAGACATTAACCAATTATCATATTAATTGAAATATTTATTATCAATCGATTTAGTTATGTGGACTCTGCTTGCATGTTGATTATAGGAGATTGAAATACAAAGACTCCATTTGAAACTTAAACTTCAGTGACCGCATTGACCAATCTAGATTGATAATTTGATATTATTTATGAATTACTGACTATGACACAAATATATGCTCACACATTTTAAGAATAAAGTATAATTTTGTACCTTGTACTTATAGTGCCCGATTAAAGTTGAAAGTTAAAATACAGATAAGACAAGGTTGTTAAATATGATTAGCACATGAGATCATTGATATACTTTCTTTGGTATTACCTCTAGAATGTGTCTATCAAGGTTTGAGATTTCATAGGAATATAAAAGTTAATATTCTCTTAAGAAAGAGAACACTAGGTAGAAGAAATGATAGTATAATGATGTTTTCATTAATTATGTATCTAAGAAAAGGTCGTCATCTATATTTAAATATTTTAAATTTCAGAAATAAAAAGTATCATGAGAAATTCTTTCTTTCCTCTCATTTGCATTATTATTTGACATTAAGGGGTTTTATCAACTTAATAATTCCTTTAATCTATCATCCAAGTCTTTGTTTCCCAATTATTACTCTATTTCATTTGAGATTTTATTAAAATTTAAAAATTATTGAAATGAAATTTATATTTTTTATTTGAGGAGTCATTAAAAACATGCACCACACTTAGTGCTAAAAATGGTTCCCTTTGACTAATTTCATTACCAAAACATGTGTAAATATCATTGTATTTACTTACTGTTTATATCAAGAAGCTATATTTTAAATCATTAATTTAATTTTAAAGGGAAATATAAAGTAAATCCTCAAATTTACTGATTCATGCTCTTTTAAGCCAAATTTATACTTTCTCGTGCTAAGATTTGAACTAGCAGACTTTGGTTAAAAAATCTGGCAGGTTTTTCAGCTTGGATGTAAGCCAGAAGGCCAGCATCTGTGTTCATTCTTGGATGAGCAGGACATAGTATTGGAGCCCACAAGCAGAGAACAAAGGATTGTACAACAGGGAGAACAAGGCAGATCATAGCTAATTAGAATTTCTCCAGACTTTACCAACAGGTCTGCAAAATATAGTGATTAAGCTATGACTGTGAAAACATGTCACTTAAATGTTTTGGAGATGATACAAACTAGTTTGAAATTATCCAGTTCAAACACAGTCACTTAAAATCTTTAAAATGAGACACACAATGTCTTTGGCTGCTGTGATTTTTGTGATTATTGAATCCAAGCCATAACTAATTTAATTTCTCAATAAAGAATATAATTGATTTATTTACTTACTTGTTTAGGTGCAGATGTTTTTCCAGACCCCCCCCCCAAAAAAAAAGCCGAAAAAGTGAAATACATTAATATCTCAATATTTTAAAATATTAAGATCTATCCTGTACATGTAATAGATGGAATTGTAATATCTAAAATAAATTCATTTCAACATACTTGAAAGTTTGAGCCTTTTTCTAAGTAAAATTCAGCAAAATATTATGTTCATAAATACTTTAATAATTTTATTTTTAGAGTCTGATAATGAACTGAATGTAAAAATGAAAGAGAAAAAAAAACTTTCAAAATATGCTTCTACTTTTTTCACTAAACTTTTTTATTAAGTTTATTGACCTGGCATCTGTTAATAATTTTACATTTGTTTTTAAAAAATATGTTTTAATTGACTTTTTAGAGAGAGAAGAAGGGAGAGGGATAGAGTGATAGCCATAACTGGTTTGATTCAGTGGATTGAGTGTTGGTCTATGGACTGAAAGGTACCAGGTTTGATTCCTGTCAAGGCACGTACCTTGGTTGTGGGCACATCTCCAGTAGGGGGTGTACAAGAGGCAACTGGTCGATGTTTCTAGCTCTCTATCCCTCTCCCTTCCTCTCTGTAAAAAATCAATTTTATATATATAAACATCAATGATGAGAGAGAGAAACATTGATCGGCTGCTACCTGCACACCACACTGGATTGAGCCGGCAATCCTGACATGTGTCCTAACTGGGAATTAAACCATGACCTCCTGGTTCATGTATGGATGGTCAACTGTTGAGCAACACCAGCCAGGCTAAGTTTTAATATACAATTCTATAATACATCATCTGTATATTGTATTCTGTGTTCACCAGGAAAAAAAATCTAGTGTCCTTTTGTCACCTTAAATTTGACGCCCTTTACCATCTTCGTCCTACCCCCATACCTTTTCCCTCTGGTAACCACTCTTCCTTTGTCTTTATTTATGAGTTTGTTTGTTCCTTTGTTGCTTTCTGTTTTATATCCACACGAAAGGCCCGGTACATGAAAATTCATGCACTGGAGGAGGGGGATACCTCAGCTTTCCTTGCCACCTTTCACAGTACAGGAACCCTCAGGAGTGGGAGGAGACCTGAAGATCAGGGGAAGATGACATCCCCATCATACCTCTGCTGCTGACACTGCCTGCAGCACAAGCCTCAGCTGGCCCTGGCTACCTGAGCCTCTGGCAGCCCTGGGAAGCTGGGAAGCTGCCATCTGAAGCTTGCCTGCACCTAGGGCTCCCCCTAGGCAGCTGGGCAGCTGATCTCCAAGGCTTGCTTGAACCTCAGGCCAGCTTTGGGTGGCTGTGGGGCTGAGGGGATTAGGGGACTCTGGAGGCAGGCAAGCAGAGCAGCTAGACCCGCCTGTGGGTGGGCCTGGCCATGCCATGCACCTGCTGCCTTGGCAGGGCTGAGGGGACTGGGTGCCACCATCTTGTGGCTGTGAGTACTGCCATCTTTGAGGGTGTGGTGGTCAGCATATTCCCTTCTTATTGGCTGTGGGTGTCACCATCTTTGTGAAGGCATGGTAGTCAATTAGCATATTTTCTATTTATTATATAGGGTATGAGTGAAGTCATATCATTCTTATTTTATTCCATCTGACTTATTTCACTTAGAATGATACTCTCAGGAAGATGTGGTACATATACAAAATGGAATATTACTCAGCCATAATAAAGGATGGAATACTGCCATTTGTGACAACCTGGATGGACCTTGAGAGTATCATGCCTGTAGTTTTAAGTGCGGGGTAACTTGATATGAGAAGAATGACATGATAAACATGATTCTTTTATCATATGCCTTTGCAGAGCAGGAAAAACAGCAATGTGACAAAGGCAGAATGTTTTAGCTTTTTACTTGTTGGATTAAAGTAATTATGTCAATTTTTAAATATCTTTTAAAATGAATCTCCCATACATTCATAATTATATGTGTGTTTAATACATAAAAGAATATTAGCCATTAATTGCCCTTGTCAGGAAAAAGAAATAAAAGTTTTGGTTAAGCTCAAGTACAACCTTTTGCATTTATTTGGTTTAATTTATGAAAGATGACTGAGCTTATTCTTTGTTTTAAAACACAAAATATAAAAATTCAAGTATACCACTGTTAATTGAATATTACCAGAGAAAGTAAAAGAGATAACCCAACATAATCATTACAATTGAAAACAGAAGGTTAGATATTGAAATTATCAATGTTAGATATCTCGTTTTCTATGTAGTATATTAGTATAGCCTTTGTTTACAGGCACAAAAAACTCATCCTATCTAATAAAAGAATAATATGCAAATTTACTGTCATTCCAAGACACAAGATGGCTGCCCCCATGTAGACACAAGATGATCGCCACAAGATGGCAAGCAGGGGTGGGAAGTTAGGGGAGACCAGTCCAGCAAGGGAGGGCAGTTGGGGGGGGGGGCACAGGCCATTAGGAGAAGGCAGTTGTGGGGGGGGGGGGAGAGACCAAGCCTGCAGGGGAAGGCAGTTGGGGGAGACTAGGACTGAAGGGGAGGGCAGTTAGGGGTGAACCAGGTCTGCAGGGGAGAGCAGTTAGGGGTGACCTGCGGCAGAGGAGGGCAACTAGGGGAGATCAGGTCTGCAGGGGAGGGCAATTGGCCCAGCCAGGGAGCAGTTAGGCATCCATCATATTGGCAGGAAAGGAATTAGGGCTGATCAGGTTGGCAGACAGAAGTGGTTAGATGCAGGTGAGTGGTTGAGAAGGCAACAGCCCTGGATTGTGAGAGGGCAGTTGGAAATCTCTCTAGGGGTCCCAGATTGGAGAGGGTGCAGGCCGGGATGAAGGACACCCCCCCCATGCACAAATTTTGTGCACCAGGCCTCTAGTACTTTATATAGTAAAATACCATTTATAAAGAAATGCCCACTTAAAGCTTTTTCAGTATAACAAATAGTTTTCATATGAATTAACAATTTTAAAAAGTCATTTCCCAAACTGCCTTTTATAGCCTATCAAAATTATTGGTTCAAAATTAAACCTCTGAATTTTTTTAACCTGTCTTAATTTTAAAACATTAAGTTATTTTAAAACACCATTTATAACTTCATATGATTACAAAAGTAAGGAAGTCTCATTGACAATTTCTGTCAAATATGTAGATGTATAAGTAATTAAAGTTATCACCTATATTCTTATCACAAAAATCTATACTTCAGATTGCTCCCTCCTTTCTCTCTTTTATTCTTTCTTTGTATGTGCATTTAGCAAAATTAAGATTATTATACAATGTTATAGTCAATGTTTACAAATGACTCTTGTGCTTGAAAATAATAAGTCTCCTCTATAATTTGGATAGAGAATTATATCTCTACATATAAATTTATTAAATTGAGCATATAATGTTTAAAATAGCCATATCCTTAGTAATAGTTTGTCTTTCATATTGATGTTTTTTAGGGGGATTGTGATAAAAATCTCTTACTATTGTATAGTGGTAATTATAATTCTATCAGTTTTTGCTTGAAACATTTATACTAATAAAGCATAAAAGTTTCTCGTTATTTATTTTCTTAGTAGATTTTTCTCCTATCATCATATAATGCCTCCATTTTTTCCTTTATCAATGCTCTCCACCTTTTTTTACATTTTGTTTCATATGAATATTTCTATACCAGCCTTTCTTTGTTATACAGATATACTCCTTAACTCACAATAGGGTTATATCATGATAAATCCATTGTAAACAGAAAATACTGTAAGCAAAAAATGCATTCAATGCACCCAACCTGCCAAACATTACAGCTTAGCCTAGTCATCCATACACTCAGGACACTTACATTAGCCTATAGTTGGGCAAATTCATCTTGCTGCTGCTGCCCAACATCATGAGAAAGTATTGTACCATATACTGCTAGCTGCCAAAAAGACAAAAATTCAAAATTTGAAATAGAGTTTCTACAGAATGTGTATTGCTTTCACACTATTATAAGTAAAAAATTTTAAGTCAAAGTATCCCAAGTCTGATGTGTGGAGGTCCACATGGCCATAAGCCATGTGAGCACAGGGATGTGCTCCCCCGCCACCGGAATGAACATCAGGAACCATTGCATTCAGAGAAAAAGAGAGGCAGTGAAAGAAAGAACATACCTTTTAATTCGGGGGTGGAGACAGCCTTGACAGCTCCTGAGTGATCTTTTCAAAATTTTTTCTCTTAGCAACATCCTTGGGATTGGTGTATACGCCTTACTGTCTTGTGATTGGTTATCTGCACACTGTCTGTCTTAGTAATATCCATACATTTTAAAGTTTATGTGTACCCTTCCTTCCCTGCCAATTTGGGGTGTCTTAGAAAATCTACCTAGTTGTGTTCTTAGGTTTTGCTTTCCCTTCCCGTAGTCCTGCTCCTCTATCTACCTAACTTCCTTCTGTCTCCTCAATACTGTGATATATAATATATAATACTTATTATCCTTTTTCTACCTTTCTACTATATTGTTATATTTTAAGTTTCTTATTGTAAAAAGAGGTCCAGTACACGGATTCATGCATGGGTGGGGTCCCTTGGCCTGGCCTATGGGGATTGGGCAAAAACCGCCCTTGCATGGATTAGTCAGGGCATGTCAGGCCCATCTCACCCAGTCTCAAAGAGCCAGACTCCAGCAGCAAGCTAACCTACCAGTAGAATGGTCAAATGAATGGTCAGAAACTTAGCATATTAAGTTTTTATTATACAGGATAGCATATATCTGAATTTTAAAATCCAGTTTGAGTGCCTCTGTCTTAACATGTGATTCTACTCTCTTTATATTTACCATGTTTATTATATACATCTTCATTTTCCTATATTTAGTAATTTCTATTTTCCTTAACTTTGCTTATCTCTCCCTCTTTCTTTCCAATCCCTACTACTATTTTCTTAGTGTTTATACCTCATATTTCTATTATTTAAGTTGTAATTAAAAATTATTAAATTTATTGGGGTGATATCAGTTAAAGCCTAAGCAATTGTTTGACCTGTAGCTATGATACACACTGACCACTAGGGGGCACATGCATGGAAACATGAAAGAATCTGATGAATCTCAGAAAGAAGGGGGAGTGGGGCAGGGTGGGAGGAGATAAACCAAAGATCTTATATGCATACTGGAGGCCTGGTGCATGGATTTGTGCATCTATAGGGTCCCTCAGCCTGGCCTCTGACATCCCTTGAGGGATCATGGATTCTGAGAGGGCACAGGCGACCCCACAGGTGCACAAATCCGTGCACCAGACCTCTAGTAAGATTATATAAATTTCAAGTGTACAGTATTATACATCATCTATCATTGTGTGCTCATCACTCAAAGTTTAGTCTCTTTCCATCAACATGCATTTGACCCTCTTTACCCTCTTCTTCCTTCCCCTACCACCCCTTAACAACTGGTAGTCACCATATTGTTGTCTGTGTCAATAAATATTTTATTTGTCTTTTTTATTTATTCATTAGTTCCATTTTGTTTTATTAGTATATCCCACATAAGAGTAACTTTGGTGCTTTTTTTTTTAATTTCCATTTGATCAGTATTTGTTTTACTTTAAATATTGTTTTTATTGACTTTTTATAGAAAAGAAGAGAGAGGGATAGAGAGTTAGAAACATTGATGAGGGAGAAACTTTGATCAGTACATCCCCTACTAAAACACAGATAATCTGACTCTCAGCAACTTCAGATTGGCTACTTTACCCAGCACTGGATTAATATTTCACTCTCAAGTCATTCTAATTTTCATTCACTAATTAAGAAGATAAGTTAGGTTGCATATGAACACAATTTTAATTAACTAATTCTGGCTCCTCAGATATTCAATCAAGCAAAAGGACCTACACATTTATGTACATAGTTATGAGTTTCGGGATTCATATTGGTAAAGCAAAAGAATATAAGCTTTTGTCCTCAACATATTTAGGTCAGTTTGAGTCCCCATTCTACCACTGACTCAGTATATAATTTAAGCACAATAGTTAAATTTTTAAGCTTCATTTTACTCATCTGTAAAATGAGAATAATAATATCATCTTCCAAATGGGATTGCTTGGAGAATTAAATAAAATATACAGAAGTACCCAGCAGTTACTGGTATAAATTTGTTTGTCAACGAATGTTTTATTTTCACTACTTCTTTCTGTCTTTTGAATTTGTATTTACATGAATTTACAGATGCATACATATTTATAAATGTAAGCATTTATAAATATATTTTTAATCAAACTTAAACGTGTGTTTTTCTACATAGAAGCAATTCAGATTCATCAATAAATAACAATATGAAAGAGATTATTTTGGTTGTTAATGTTTCACAGATCACAGTCAAGGCTTAGACTAGTTACTGCTTTCCATTTATAACACCTAGAGTTACCTTAAGCTAACAAATGCATATTCCTCATAATACAAATACAACTAGAATTCTACTGTGTGTTTGATAATTAAACTACCTGTCTTGTGAATGTCACCCACTATTCAGTTATATTTTTATTTTTATACATATAGATAAATTTGTGTGACAATAGATATATAAGTTAAAAATAAAGAAATCTTGGGGCAGCGAAGATGGCAGCGTAGTGGAAGGACGCGTCCAGAGCCTAGTCCCAGAGCTGGTGGAGGGAGCAGCTGAAACGAGTGGAATTCAGCCCAAATTTGGCGAGGAGACGCAGCTGGTGAGATAGTTTATCTCAGGAAGGGCAGAAGTTCTGGAAGTAAGGTAAAATCAAAGATCAAAGCGGGAGAATCTGTGGAGCCTCAGCGACCAGAGGCAGGGGGGAATCTACAGGGTGCTGGGCCGCGTCCCTGAGGACAGGCTAAGCATTTCTGTGAGAAAATAAAAGGGAGGGGGACCAAGGGACTTAGGGAGGTCGGGGATTCTGATCCTAAGTGTCTGGATTTAGATCTGAGCAAACTCTGAAAGGTAAACTGGATCTCACAGTGCTGGCAAGAGAGAAGCTCTTAGAAACGCAATCCCTCCTGGCGCTGGTGCCTGTGCCTCCTCCCACTAAACCTGGTTCGCAGGACCTTTGAGATACACTTACCCGTGGCTGAGGTGCAGGAGAAGGTGTGGGCTTGTGGAATTGGGGAAGAGTGGGTGATCTGGGGGAGGTGGTCACAGACCTGGTGCTGAGTCATCTCCGTAAGCATAGTCGCCATTTTCTCCCGAGAGACAGCCCCGCCCTCCAGTCTCCAGGCAACCAACATAGCTACACCCCGATCACACATTGAGTAAAACAAGGAATCTGAATAATCCCTGAGGATATAGCAACCAGGAAACTGATAGAACGATACAAACGGAATCATAACCCAGCCAAAAGAAGACACTCTACTTTTTTTTCCCCACTTTTATTTTTATTTTTCCTTTTTTTTCTTTCCTTTTTCCTTCCTTCCTTCCTTTTTTCTATTTTTCTTTCTTTTGTTCTTTCTTTCTTTCTTTCTTTCTCAATTTCTGCATTTTCTTCTTTTCTTCTTTGTTTTCTGGTTCAGGTCTGTTACTTTTCTTTTATATCTGTCCACCTTATTTCTCATCACTATTTTCTATTTGCTATTTTTAATTTTTTATACCATTTTTGAAGTTAATTTCTTTATGTAAATTTACCATTTTTTAAATTCTCTTTCCTTTCATCCAATTATTCCCTTTCTACTTCCTTAATACTAAATTGAGGCCTTCCCCATAGTCATCCAATTCTCAATCTTATTTTCACTATATAAGTTTAGCCTCTACAAATTCTGCTTCAATCCTCTTATTCTTCTGTCTTTTATTCCATATATCTTCCTCTCTCCTCTATAGCATTTGTGCTCTCTTTTCGCTGTCCAATATCTCTTTTCTCAGGAGGTCACTTATACTGGAGTTTTTGGTGTCGTGAGTACATCTGCGTTTAGTTCCCTCGGTGTTGAGTCTTGTTGGCCCAGGGAGCAGCAGCTGAGGGAGCATCAAGATCCATAGCAACCTCATAATCAGCCCAACACCGCCCAAGGAACGGAAGCTATACGAGCAACTTCCCCCACAAACCAGAGGAGGCACCATTGCTGCGAACAGCACCCACCAGAGGAACTGCAGCTAAAGCCTAAGGGAGCTATGGGACAACATGAAACGAAGCAACATAAGAATAATAGGGGTGCCAGAACAAAAGGAAGAACAAGGTTTAGAAGAAATATTTGAAGAAATAATGTCAGAAAACTTCCCTGAGGTAGCAAAGAAGAAAGTCATACAAGCCCAGAGAGTCCCAAACAGAATGAACCCATATAGACCCACACCAAGACACATCATAATTACTATGGCAAATATTCAGGACAAAGAGAGAATCTTAAAGGCTTCAAGAGAGAGACAGAACGTTACATACAAGGGAACCCCCATTAGATTGTCAAATGATTTCTCAAGAGAAACACATCAGGCCAGAAAAGAATGGAAAGAAATCTACAAAGTGATGCAAACCAAGGGACTAAATCCAAGAATACTCTATCCAGCAAGGTTATCATTCAAAATTGAAGGGCAAATAAGGAGCGTCACAGACAAAAAAAAATGCTTAGGGAGTTTATCACGACCAAGCCAGCAATGCAAGAAATCCTAAAAGGGCTGGTGTAAAATAAAATGTTAAGAAGGAACAGTCTCAAAAAATAAAAATGGCTACAAACAATTTCATTTCAATAATAACCTTAAATGTAAACGGACTAAATGCTCCACTCAAAAGACATCGAGTGGCTGAATGGATAAAAAAAACATGACCCATATATATGCTGTCTACAAGAGACCCACCTCAGAAAAAAGGACTCATATAGATTGAAAGTGAAGGGATGGAAAAACATATTTCAGGCAAATGGAAATGAAAAAAAAGCTGGGGTAGCAGTACTTATTTCTGACAAAATAGACCTCAAAGTAAAGGCCATAACAAAAGATAAAGAAGGCCACTTCATAATAATAAAGGGATTGATACAACAAGAAGATATAACCCCAATAAACATATATGCACCCAATGTAGGAGCACCCAAATACATAAAAAATCTCCTGGAAGATATCAAGGGAGAAATCGACAACAACACAATCATAGTAGGAGACTTTAATATGCCACTGACATCAATGGATAAATCAAATAAACAAAAAATCAGCAAAGAAACAGCAATTCTGAATGACTCACTAGATCAGATGGACTTAATTGATATCTTCAGAACATTTCACCCCAAAGCCACAGAATATACATTCTTCTCAAGTACACATGGGACATTTTCAAAAATAGACCACATTTTGGGTCACAAACAAAGTCTCCCCAAATTCAAAAAGATTGGAATCATACCAAGCATTTTCTCAGACCACAATGGCATAATATTAGAAATAAACTATAAGAAAAACACCCCCCAAAATTTAAACACTTGGAGGTTGAATAACATGCTATTAAACAATGATTGGGTAAACAATGAGATCAAAGAAGAAATTAAAAAATTCCTGGAGACTAATGACAATAAAAACACAACAATATCAGTACTATGGGATACAATGAAAGCAGTACTGAGAGGAAAATTTATAGCTATACAGGCATACCTCAAAAAACAACAAAAAGTGTTAATAAATAATCTAACTCAACAACTCAAAGAGTTAGAAAGACAGCAACAAGAAAAACCCACAGTGAACAGAAGGAAGGAAATAACAAAGATCAGAGCAGAAATGAATGACATAGAGACCAAAGAAACAATACAAAAGATCAATAAAACCAAGAACTGGTTCTTTGAAAGGATAAACAAGATTGATGAACCACTAGCCAGGCTCACCAAAAAGCAAAGAGAGGGGACCCAAATAAACAAAATCAGAAATGAAAGAGGTGAAATAACAACAGACCCAGATGAAATACAAAGGATTGTTAAAAAATACTATGAGCAACTCTATTCTAATAAACTGGACAACTTGGAGGAAATGGACACATTCCTAGAAAAATACAACATTCCAAAACTTAGTCAAGAAGATACTAAAAATCTCAATAGGCAGATAACTATGGATGAAATTGAAGCAGTCATCAAAAAGCTTCCAGCAAACAAAAGCCCAGGGCCAGATGGCTTCACAGGAGAGTTTTACCGAACATTCAAGGAAGAACTAAAACCTATCCTCCTCAGACTACTCCAGAAAATTCAAGAAGAAGGAACACTTCCAAGCTCCTTCTATGAAGCCAGCATCACCCTAATACCAAAACCAGATAAAGACAACATAATGAAAGAGAATTACAGGCCAATATCCCTCATGAACATAGATGCCAAAATCCTCAACAAAATTCTAGCAAATCGGATCCAGCAGTACATCAGAAAGATCATACACCATGATCAAGTAGGATTTATACCAGGGATGCAAGGATGGTACAATATCCGCAAATCAATAAATGTGATACATCACATAAACAAATTGAGAGATAAAAATCACATAGTTATATCCATTGATGCAGAAAAAGCATTTGACATAATCCAACACCCTTTCTTGATAAAAACTCTCAGTAAGGTAGGGATAGAAGGTTCATATCTCAACATAATAAAAGCCATTTATGACAAACCCACAGCCAACATCATACTCAATGGGCAAAAACTAAAACCATTCCCTCTAAGAACAGGAACAAGACAGGGATGCCCACTCTCACCACTCCTGTTCAACATAGTGCTGGAAGTACTAGCTATAGCGATCAGACAAGTAGAAGAAATAAAAGGCATCCAAATTGGAAAAGAAGAAGTGAAACTGTCCTTATTCGCAGATGACATGATACTATACATAGAAAACCCTAAAGAGTCCATAAAAAAATTATTAGACTTAATAAATGAATTCGCCAAGGTAGCAGGATACAAAATCAACGCCAAGAAATCTATGGCATTTCTATACACCAATAATGAACTTACAGAAAGAGAGACAAAGAAAGCAATCCCATTTACCATTGCACCAAAAAAATTAAGATACTTAGGAATAAACTTAACTAAGGAGGTAAAAGACTCATATGCAGAAAACTACACAACACTGAAAAAAGAGATAGAGGAAGATGTAAACAGATGGAAGAACATACCATGTTCATGGATTGGTAGAATCAACATCATCAAAATGTCCATACTACCCAAAGCAATCTATAGATTTAATGCACTCCCCATTAAAATATCAACAGCATATTTCACAGACCTAGAAAGAAGTCTCCAAAAATTTATCTGGAATAAAAAAAGACCCCGAATAGCCACAGCAATCCTGAGAAAGAAGAATCAAGTAGGAGGGATCTCTGTACCAGACTTCAAGCTGTATTACAAAGCCACTGTTCTCAAAACAGCCTGGTACTGGCACAAGAACAGACATATAGACCAATGGAATAGAATAGAGAATCCAGATATTGACCCAAGCCACTATGCTCAATTAATATTTCACAAAGGTGGCATGAATATACAATGGAGACAAGACAGTCTCTTCAACAAATGGTGCTGGGAAAATTGGACAGATACATGCAAAAGAATGAAACTAGACCTCCAACTTACACCATACACAAAAATAAACTCAAAGTGTACACAGGACTTAAACATAAGACGGGAAACCATAAAAATACTAGAGGAATCCACAGGCAGGAAAATCTCAGACATATGCCGAAAGAACTTCTTCACGGATACTGCTCCTAAGGCAATGGAAGCTAAAAATAAAATAAACAAATGGGACTACATCAAAATAAAAAGCTTTTTCACAGCAAAGGAAACCATCAGTAAAAAACCCCACTGCATGGGAGAACATATTTGCCAAAGATATCACTGATAAGGGTTTAATCTCCAAAATTTACAGAGAACTCATACAACTTAACAAAAAGAATATAAACAACCCAATTAAAAAATGGGCAACTGAGCTAAATAGACACTTTTCTAAAGAAGACAGAAGGAAGGCCAAGAGACATATGAAAACATGCTCAAAGTCATTAATCATCAGAGAGATGCAAATCAAAACAACAATGTGGTGCCATCTTACACCAGTCAGAATGGCTATCATCAACAAAACAGCAAACGACAAGTGTTGTCGAGGATGCGGAGGAAAAGGAACTCTTTTACACTGCTGGTGGGAATGCAGACTGGTGCAGCCACTGTGGAGAACAGTATGGAGTTTCCTCAAAAAACTAAAAATGGAACTCCCATTTGACCCAATGATACCACTCCTAGGAATATATCCCAAGAAAATGGAAACACGGATCAGAAAGGTTATATGCACCCCCATGTTTATAGCAGCACAATTCACCATAGCTAAGATTTGGAAACAGCCGAAATGCCCATCAGCAGATGAATGGATTAAAAAACTGTGGTACATCTACTCAATGGAATACTATGCTGCGGTAAAAAAGAAAGACTTCCTACCATTTGCAGCAACTTGGAGGGAGATGGAGTCCATTATGCTAAGTGAAATAAGCCAGGCAGAGAAAGATAAACATCACATGATATCACTCATTTATGGAATATAGTGAATGGCATAGACTGATGAATAAGAACAGACCCAGAGACTGAGTAACATTGATCAGAACCCCAAACACCAGAGAAGAAGGGGATCGCTGGGAGTAAGGGGGAGAAATCAACCAAGAGACTTGTGGGCATACTTATGAGCCTCATCAATGGCCACAGATAAATGGGGGTGGAGTATAGGTGGAGGGTGGGGGATAAGGGAGGGATAAGAACACATATGTAAAACAATAATAATAATATTATTATAAGAGAGAGAGAGAGAGAGAGAGAGAGAGAGAGAGAGAGAGAGAGAAAAAAGAAAGTGTGAGGTAACCAGAACCCCAAGAACACCTGAGAACGCCTTTACCGCCAGGCTAGCAGGCATCAGCTGTATGGTAATATAACCTGGGACTACTGGGTAAGTATTTCTGGACCTATGTTCCTAATCCTGCATGGGTGGGAGCCCTTACCTGGGTTGATCCTCCTGCCAAAGTAGTCACTGATGATACCAAACACCTTAGTCATCCAGGAGGACTACTGGTGGGACAAGGAAGTATAACTACATAGAGCGCACCACCCAGCTCCCCTTTTGTAGGACACAAAATTAAGCTACTGCTCCTTTGTGTGTAAAATTAAATAGAAGTTTCTGGCTTGTGAGGACACCAAAGGAAGGGACCATCACTACTTCCTCCTGGGAAAGGTGTAGAAAATGAAACAAAAACCTTGCCTAAGCAAAAAGAAATTGACAACCAGTTTAAAATGGAATTTCCATGACCTAGAGCAAAGAATATCCTTACATGATATTATTCTACAAGGTCATTGTAATTGTTCCCAGATTTGGGTTATCCCCATTACCTATAATAGTATCTCCCATCAAGGACTATCAATAAAGAATGATTTATTTTATTATACACACACACATACACACACACACACACACACACACACACACACACTTTGCTGGCTATTGGAGACAAAAGCAACACAGCTATAGATATTTTAGAATTACAACAGCATATTGTACAATTATCCCCCCAAAAAATACAAACCAATCCTTTGAATGTCTGACAGCAATTTAAAAACTACATGAAAGGACCTCATCCCTTCCACTATGCAGAGGGCCTCCTGAGAAGGCACCTGAGCATTCTATATTGGCCTGTCTTGCCCTTTTGGCCAAAAATGAACCTTTTCTCATGGTCCAGATGCCCACAACTGTTGCCTGACCTTTTAGTTCATGCCAAGGCTGAAGCACCAACGTGGCTGGCACCACGGATGTCCCACCCGCCCAGTGGGGGGAGCTAGGCCCTCTCTGGAGAAGAAACATGGAGTCCCAAAAATATGAGATTAACGCCCGGACCTTGCCAGCAGGTGAGGGGTTCCCGAGGCAGGTGCTGGGTGTGGAGCCCATGGGGCATAGGTCACCAAGGAGACAGAACTAAACCTCACATCACCCTGCTTGGCCCCAGAGGATGGCTGGTTAGCCAGAGACGGGTAAGATTCCTCAAGGAAGGAACAACCTAAGACAGGCACAGTCACAGAGGGGCCATCAGGAGAGAACTTGGGGAGCAACGGAGGTGGGGCACAGACCCTTACCACCCCTCCTGCAACCTGGCAGGCGCCTGAACATTCTCCCATTCTGAGGGAGGTCTCCTTCCCCCATGGCTGCTTCATTTCCCATGCACAGCTCAAATTGGGACCCATGTAACAGAGACGTGGCTGACAGCAGCTGCCATTTCACTGCAACAAGACTTGTTTGAGAGGCCTTGTACCCATGGCAGGGGCAAGTGGGTTTCTAATTTCCAAGTCCAGCCTAATAACTGGAATGCTCAGGCCCTTCTCCAGAAGCCAAACAATCAATTCCACTAATACACACATGGTAAATAAGATAGTTGCTAGAGTGTTGAGTCTGACATATGAATAGTACCCAATTTCTCAGAGAAAATCAATGTGGCTAATAGAAGTAAATTAATATTCTAGAAAAACTGAGTGTACTGTACAAAATGCTGTTCCTATAGTATTAACAAAAATTCTTGTTGGCAGAGCGCCTCATGGTAAAATTGCACAACATGTTATGAACCTAATGCAGTCATAGTGTAGCGCAAATAATTAAAATGTAAAAGATATCAAGACTAACAATAAAATATCCAGAAGTCTCCAATTATCTAAAGTAAAAAAGGGGGTGACAGTGGAAGAATATCATGTAAGGAAAAATATACTGAGAATAATTTACATCTAAAAACTTTTTTTGTACTTTAGAAAATTAACCTTTATTTGAAACGCTAACAGCAAGATATCCATAAAAATACACACATGGAGTCAAAATAAGCAAGAGGAAAATTATTTGGGGGAGTGGAGTGGGGATGAAAAAGAATCCCAAGTCAAATTTAAAGAGAATATCTCTGTATTAACTTTTGGTCGAGAATATGTTTGTATAGTTTCAGAAAACAACTCTGAGACCACCTGGAATCCAGTAACAGAGAGGAATAGACAGAAGTGCTCCAGCCATGAAGACAGAAGAGACAATTCAGAGATGGAAGATGCTGAGGACGCCTCACCATACCAACAGACAGCGGCTGCTTGTTGCTGAAGGATACCCACGATCAAACAAGAGATGGTCGGACCTGCATTACCACCATTTGTCCACCAACCAGATCTGAAATATCATGTCTGACATGTACACATAAGGAACTATTTGACATTGAAACTGGGACTCAAAAGAACTACTGGCCCAGAAAGGAACTCACTACAGACTGATTCATTTGCCTCTCAGGATAACCATTAAGGCTTATCGCAGTTTAGGTTTTTATAAGGGTATTTCTTGGATCACATGACCTCACACATCTAGACGAAATAATGAACAACATAGACTGGTGAACAAAGATAGACCCAGAAAGAGAGAAGCAGCGATCAGACTCTCAAACCTCAGAGGGAGAAATTAGGGGAGGGTGGGGGTAGGGGGAGGAGATCAACCAAAGGACTTGTGTGCATGCACCATGGACAATAGGGGGGTAGGGGAATATGTGGGGAGGGGTTTGGGATGGGAATGGGGGGATAAGGACAATTATGTGATACCATAATTAATAAAAATCAATTTAAAAAAATAAAAATAAAGAAATCTTGAAGGGAAAGGCAAGTTTTTTTTTTTGTTTTTGTTTTGGGGTTTTTTTATAACCAGATTTTTCAGCTTATTCTGAATCCTTGCTTCTGCTTCTTTCTATTAGTTCAGTTTGTGATGCAAAAATAATCCTAGTTTCAAGATAAAATACTTTTTATAATACTTCTTAGAGAGTTTATTTCCACTCTTATACTCAACTATTAGCAGGTTAAAAAGGAATCACCCATTATAATTGTAAAATTTTTTGACTACACATACATATATGTAAATAGTTTACTAGTACTGGGAAAAGTCCTAAGAATAACAAAATCTTTTGAAGAGATGCTTTGGAAGAGATTGAGTATGCATGAGAGATCTGTTTATTATGCTATTTTATATTCTTTTCTGGTAGGGCTTCAGAGAAAAACTATCATACATGGAAATAAAAATTGTTGTTACATATGAAGCATTTTAGAAGCATACTAATAATAGTAATTATTCGTTATCCTGGGATAAGATCCCTTTTTCTCTAGTACTTACAGTACTCTATGATTTTATATTCCATATTCAAAGGATCTAGTTCTTAGTTTTGATACCTTGAGGTTTTCAAAATATGTCACTAGTTCAACAGATGAATTAATCAAATAGTAAGCTCTAGATGAAAGTAAATTTAGATCTCCAAATCTTGTTCTCTTATAGTCTTCTACTGATATATAATTTCATAGCTAGTCTAAATAAAACTGACAAATACAAAGGAGATTTTCCCTTGTACAAAATTTATTAGTAATTTTATTATCATTCAATTCCTTTATTTCAGAGTTGATCATTGCTTATGACATTTATTTTACTTTGTTGAGAGATAACTATTTTGTTATCAGATATAAGAAACTGGTTTCATTACCATTGGTCACTCAGCAAATTAATATATAGATACGATTCTGTTAAACTACAGGTGTCTTATAAGGAAATAATCATTAAGCTGTGGCTAAGCTCACCAAGGGATTAGTTCTTATGCTTATTTATATTCAAATACAGGAATAACTATTTCAACTCTAGGCTCTTCAGTTTTCTCTGTCTGTCCTTATTGCCTAATGTTTTAGTTACTGATTAGTTCATATGTTTCTCTAGAGCAGTGTTTCCCAAAGTGTGGTATAGGTACCCCCAGGGGTACGGGAAGAGTTTGGTGGGGGTACACATTGCACCGGAGTTTGGTGGGATATGCACAGCACCGTGCTTAGCTGCGCCTAATTCTACGTTCTCATGAGGCAAGTCAAGACAGTCTTGTGAGGAGTGAGATGGTCCAGTGTGCAAATAAATGTTATTTATAATATAAATTTTATTTATATTTTATTATGAATAATTTTATTTTTCGTTTATTATTAGTTTGTGTATGTACCAAAAAAATAAAATAAATAAATATATTTTGATTGTTATTAAAATACATCCTTTTTATGAGGGGTACTCAGCATTACGAAAATTATAGAAGGGGCACACATATGTCAAAAGTTTGGGAAACACTGCTCTAAAGCAATATTTATGTGAGGTCATTGATTACAGGTTTTCAAATGTAATTCTGACACTATCTAAAATTAGGTCAAATTTCACAGATTGAAGACACATCCCTCCGCAGATTCTAACTTCAGACACCAGCCACAAGCTGTAGGGTTTCCAGGTTTTCTGAACTCCCAAACTGGCTACAAATGTGAGGATTCCCACTACCCTGTAGGGTTGCTTTGTTTGTTTATTTTGTTTTGTTTTGTTTTTCAAGAGAGTAGATAATTAATTTGTGCTATTTTTTGTGTTTGTTTCAATTACAGTGTTAGTTTCAAAGTAGCTAGATTTTAAGAAGCTACTTTGTAGAGTGGCCCTTCTGCTGCTTCAAGAACCCATCTGGCCCCATATATATTTATCTCAATATTAGTGGCTATATTCCTATGCTATAATCTACATCCCTGTGGCTATTCTGTAACTACTCATTTATGCTGCTTCATCTCTTGACTTTTTCACCCAACCCCCAAACCCCTCCCCTCTGAGAGCTGTCAGTCTGTTCTCTATGAGTCTGCTTCTATTTTGTTTGTTGATTTGATAATTTGCTAGACTGCATACTAGAAATTAGAAAAGCAATCTACCAGGTGTACCGGTCAATAATACAGACATCATAATAAAATAAAACATGATAATTTCAAGAGAAACATCTAAAGTGCTTTATTCAAAGTAATGTCCATTGCTAGCTACATATTTCCTCCATCTTTCTGGTAATTTGTGGATACCATTCCAACAGAACTTTTCTTGTTTTGAGGCAAACCATTCAGAGACCCAATTTTCCACTTCTTTGTACATTTTGAAGTGCTGCTCAGAAAGTGCCTGTGTCATGGATCAGAACAAGTGGTAATCTGAAGGAGCAAGATCTGGTGAATACAGTGGGTGGGTTAATACTTCCCAAGCAAGATCTTGTAAAATGTCTTTAACTGGTTTTGAAGTGTGTGATGGTGTGTCATCATGAAGCAAAATTACTTTGCTGTGTTTTCTGGCCCATTCGTTTCTTTCATAATCAAAGTGTGGTTCAAATTGATTATTTGTTGTTGGAGGCAATCAGTATCAGTGGTTTCACCTGATTTTAGAAGCTCATAATACACCACACCTTCCTGATTCCACCAAACTCAGAGCATTGCCCTCTTTGCAAAGCGATGTGGCCTTGCAATCGATGTTGATGGTTGACCTGGATCAACCCATGATTTTGTGCATTTGGGATTCTCAAAATAAATTCACATTTCATTGCCAGTCACAATTTGATACAAAAAAGACTTTCTTTCATGCCATTGAAGGAACATTTTATGGATGACCTTTCGGTTTTCAATTTGTTTTTCATTCAGTTGATGTGGCACCCATTTTCCTTCCTTTAAAATCTTACCCATTGCTTATAAATAATCAGAAATTGCTGAGCAACATTTAATCTTTCTGAAAGTAGTTTTTGAGCTTGACACGCATCTTCATCATAATACTTGTAATTGTTGTTGGTTAAACTTTTTTGGTTGATCTGGACGTTCACTGTCTTTCACATCAAAATCATCATTTTTAAAGCATTTTAACCAGTGTTCACAAGTATCTTGAGATGGAGCATGTTCACCATAAGCTTTCCAAATTATACAATAACTTTCAGCAGCCCTTTTCCCCAAAAATAGAATAATGAATTAAAACTTTCTGAAAATGCTCTTTTTTGGCCCAAAATTTTATTGATTTTTTTACAGAGAAGAAGAGAGAGGGATAGAGAGAAACATTGATGAGAGAGAATCATTAATCTGCTGCCTCTTGCACACCCCCTACTGGGGATGTGCTCGCAACCAAGGTACATGCCCTTGACGGGAATCGAACCCAGGACCTCTCAGTCTGCAGGCAGATGCTCTATCCACAGAGCAAAACCGATTTTGGCTATTTTTAATTTTTTAAAAAAGAGAAACAGTGCAACTTTATTCAAATGCTGAGTTTATTTTCATGAGTATATTTTTTGTCTCCCCAACATTGCCATTTGCCTGACCACCACTACTACTAGGTCTTATCATAACATTTCATACATACTTAAAGCCAAGCAAAGGGTGCCATCTTTGAAAACTAAACAGGCATTTCGGGCAACACATTTTTTGCCATGCTACCTGAGCATTTATCATACACAGTAGGGAAGTTCTCACTCTGCATTATAAGAAGGACAGCCTTGCTGAGACCGGTTTGGCTCAGTGGATAGAGTGTTGGCCTGTGGACTGAAAGGTCCCAGGTTCGATTCTGGTCAAGGGCATGTACCTTGGTTGCAGGCACATCCCCAGTTGGGGGGGGGGGTGCAGGAGGCAGCTGATTGATGTTTCTCTCTCATCGATGTTTCTAACTCTCTATCCCTCTACCTTCCTCTCTGTAAAAAAACAATAAAAATATATTTTTAGAAAAAGAAGGACAGCCTCTTATCAACTGTTACAGAAATGAAATAAGATGGAAAAGTTTAATCCATAAACGTCTGTAGACGCAAGTGGTATACTTTCCCCATACGCCATGTGCATCTATATAAAAAAAAACAAAAACAAAAACAAAAACAAAAAAAAAACACCTGTTTTCCCTATGTGGAAGCCCTGGACACAGACACCAGGGGGGTGAGAGCATGAGAGGAGGGTTGCGGGATAATGGTGGAAAAGGACACATATTTATACCTTAATCAATAAAGAAAAAAATAAATTAATTAAAATAAAATTATTTTTGTGAGAATTGTCAGCTGAAAATATTTGATAATACCCAAATATTGAGTAATATATTTACTTTTATAATATTAATTGCAAATGGATTTTTTAAAATTAAATTCAAAATATCATAGCTTGTGTGGATGGTTTCCGTTTTGGATGCTTGGTAGTTAACTGGCTGACAAACTATTTAAACTATTAAAGAGACTTCCTCCACTGCCAGAGAGCTTGAATATCCTCCTGGTCAGTTATCGAGAGCAATTATTCACATAATTGACAAGCTTGGCTCCTTCTTTGGATTTTCTAAACTTGCTTGCATTTTTTTCTTTAATATCTTCTGCAGAACTAAGTCCTTTTGGTGTGTTATGCATTTTCTCTCTCTCTTTTTTTTAAGGATTCTTGACCTTTTAATCTTAACAGTTAATAGTTTTGAGTCTTTTTCATTCTGGTTTGATTTTGCATATTTGGTTGGATTATCTCAGATTTCTTTAATGGAACTTTTTCTTCAGCTTCCTCATCCTCAAAATCATCATCATCATTGTTGTCCTCATCATCTTCAGCAGCAACAAGTTTTACTTTTTTTTTCTATGTAAACTTACTACCACTTTCAGGGATAAAACGCTTTCCAAATACACTGAGGAGTATCATATCATCCTCTTCATCTTCTGACTCTGCATCTTCTTCCCCAGCTATTAAGTGCTGTCCACTTACCACACTGACCCACATTTCAACCCTAAGACCACAGATGGTGTCATTTCAAAGTCACCAAGGGAAACCATTGGCGGTACAAACATTCTCAAAGTTGACAATGTTACTTTAGTTGGACTGCCTTCATGGTTCATTACCTCTACTTCAACAATGTGCAATTCATCTTTTTCATCAGCCCCTAAACTGACTATTTTTTTTTTTACTTTTTAAATATATTTTATTGACTATTCTTTTAAAATAAAACATTTTTATTGATTTCAGAGAGGAAGGGAGGAGAGAAATAGAAACATCAATGATGAGAATCACTGATAGGCTGCCTCCTGCACATCCCACACGGGATTTAACCTGCAACATGGGCATGTGTCCTTGACTGGATTCAAACCCAGTACCCTTCAGTCTGCAGGCCAGCGCTTTATCCACTGAGTCAAACCAGCTAGAGCTAAATTGAATGTTCTTAAAGATAATCAAGTGATCATTTTCATCATTATCCACCTTAAAGTGATAATCTTTATTGGCCTTTTGTTCACAACCAAAATGATAGTTCTGAGGCCTCAGGGGCCTCATGTCCATGTCCATTAAATTTTCTAAGGGGTGGTGGCAGACACATAGGTGGGAGAGACTGCAGAAAAAGATAAACTACTTCTGTTCCACCGAACAGACACATAGGATGGAATCATACAAGGGACTATTTTTAATTTTTTAAGGACCCACCATACTCTATGATAGTGGCTGCACCATTTTACTTTCACATCTACAATGAATGAAGGTTATATTTTCCTCATATCCTTGCTAACATTTATTATTTTGCTGTTTGATAATAGGCATTTTGACTATTTTTTGGTGATATTTCATATTGGTTTTCATTTGCATTTTCCTAATAATTAGTAATGTTAAGCATCTTTTTACACACTTGTTGGCCATCTGTGTGTCTTCTTTGGGAATATGTCTATTAAGGTCCTTTGCTTATTTTTAATTGGGTTATTTTTATTGTAAGTTTTATAAGTTTCTTATATATTTTGGATATTAACCCCTTATTACTTATATTATTTCAAAATATCTTCTCCCATTAAGTGGGTTGCCTTTTTGTTTTGTTGCTGGCTTCCTTCACTGTGCACAAGCTTCTTAGTTTAATGCAGTTCTATTTGTTTATTATTGCTTTTGTTGCCCTTGTCTGAGGAGACTGGTCCAAAAAAATTTGCCAAATATAATGTGAAAAAACATACTGCCTTCTGTTTTCTTATAGGAGTTTATAGTTTCAACTTTAACATTCAAGTCTTTATTTTTTTAATATATTTTGTTGATTTTTTACAGAGAGGAAGGGAGAAGGATAGAGAACAAGAAACATTGATGAGAGAGAAAGATTGATCAGCTACCTCCTGCACACCCCCTACTGGAGATGTGCCCACAACCAAGTACATGCCTTTGGCCAGAATTGAACCTGGGACCTCTCAGTTCGCAGACTGACGCTCTAGCCACTGAGCCAAAACAGTTAGGGCAACATTCAAGTCTTTAATCCATTTTGATTTTTTTTTCTCATTGTGCAAGATAGTGGTCCGATTACATTCTTTTTCATGTAGCTGTATTATTTTTCCAGCACCATTTATTGAAAAGACTGTTTTTAACAATATTATTTCAATCAGAGAATTGTAGACATTTTTATTAAATTTTTCAGTGTCTTATAGTCTTCATATTATAAGTCTTTTCTCTCTTTGGTTAAACTTACTCCTAGATATTTTATTTTTTTTAATGAAGTTAGTTATAAATTAGATTGTTTCTTAATTTCTCATTCTCATAGTTCATTATAGAAAAGCAACTGATATCTGTATATTAATTTTGTAACCTGCAACTTTACTAATTCATTAATTAGTTCTAATAAATTTTTTTAAAGTTTTGTATCTATAGTATCATATCTGCAAATAATTACTGTTTTATTTCTTCCTTTCCAATTTGGATGCCTTTTAATTTTTTATGGCTTAATTGCTGTGTCTAGAACTTCAAATACTGTTTGGAAGTGGTAAGAGTGGACATCCTTGCCTTGTTCCTGATCTTAGAAATAAAATGTATAGTTTTTCACTGTTAAGTATGATATTAGCTGTAATTTGTCATATATGGTATTTATTATATCGAGGTATGTTTTTTCTATACTTAGTTTTTTGAGATTTATTTATTATAAATGGATATTTAATTTTTCCCTCTATTGAGATGATCATATGATTTGTACCATTTGTATTGTTAATGTGGTATATCATCATAATGAATGATTTGCAGATGTTGAACTGCCTTGTATCCCTGGAATAAATCTCATTTGATCATGCCATACAATTATTGTAATGCATTGTTAAATTTTATTTGCTAATATTTTATTGAGGATTTTTGGATCCATATTTATTGGGGATATTGGCTTGTAATTTTGAGGGGGCATTGTCTTTGTCTGGGTTTAGCTGGCCTAGTAAAGTGGGTTTGGAAGCAATCCTCCCTCCTCAGTTTTATTAAAAATTTTGAAAAGAATAGATATTAAATATTATTTAAATATTGGTATAGTTCACATTTGAAGCCATCTAGTACAATATTTTATACCTGGCAACAAGCTCTCATGAACTTCATTTCATGTGATTCTTTTAAAATTCCTATGGGACATAAATATATTTTAAAACTATGTCAAACCGTATTATGATTGTCCTTGCTTGACACAAACACAAGGCATTCAATAAATATTTATGAAATATTTTAATGATGAGTAAACTAATGTTTATCCATGACCTGCCCATGGACCAAGTCAAACAGCTGGCAAGTAGTGGACCTAGGACTGAAAGCCAGGTCTCCCACAGCCAGATCAAGTTTACAGCAAGCTTCTTCTTTGGCTACTTCCTTTGTATTTTTTTAGTTTTGTGTTATATCTGCCGGATTATATTGCAAGCGATAAAAAACAACTCTAACTGATTTAGCAAAAAAGGATAAGGCTAGTCATAGAAAAAATTGAATACTTGAGTCAGAAAGCAAGAGAGCATCATATATCTGGGCAGGAAAAACCAAGGGTATGATACTGGGATCCAGTGTCAGGATGGTTAAAATGTACTTCAGAGTCCCAAGAGATAATCGGATGGGTTTTTGACTCAGCTGGGTCAACCCTTGGTCAGGGAAGTTATCTGGTCATGGGTCTCTTAATTGACATTCACAAAAGAATATTGGGAATAAAAGGGCAAATAATTTCTCAAGTAAAATCAGTACCAAAACTAGAGGAGGGAAGGTATTGCTAGGCAAAAAACAAATAAACAAACAACAACAAAAACACAGATATCATAAATAAATGAACTGCATTCTTCTAATTGAATATTGGCATTTTCAAGAATATTTAACAAAAAGGTGGAAAGGCAACTGCAGCTTTGCACAACATTTCAGGCACCATTCTCCTAGGGCTTGTGAATGGTGCCCACTCAGATTGTACAGACCAAGAACCAGCCAGGCTATACCCCAAATCTAGGTTGAAGAGTTGTGTCATTTTAAGTGACAGATTTTATCCAGACTTTATTCTTAAGTACCGTGTTTCCCTGAAAATAAAACATCCTCCGAAAATAAGACCTACTTACAGGTTTCCTTCTGAGTGAAATATAAGTCATCCCCTGAAAATAAAGCCCCCAGTCTCTATCTCAGAAGGAAAATTAATTTAACATAAACTGGTCTCTAGGGCTGCCCCCACTGGAAACTAGCAACCAGTGACATTAATGGGAGTACTGACTTCACTGCTGTGTGGAGACAGAGCTGAAGTCAGAGTGAGCTGTGAGCTCCTGGCAGGAGAGAGGAGGAGACTTTCACGGATGCTTGTAGAAGAACAGGAGGATTAGAGCAGATGGGACACTGTGAAGGTGGTGAGTGCTGGTCTGTCTCTGGTGACACTACCTGATGCTCACAGCCGCCTTCATGATGACTGAAGGTTCTCAGACAGTGGCTGACCCTGCTCCAGCCCAGATCCAGGCCACAGCAAACCCAGTAACAGTACCCAGGCAGGCCCCGGAGGGTAAATGTCTGATAAAAGGGTAGGGGGGATGTCTGTTGAAGGTGTTCAGTGGCAAAGGAGCGGGGGGAGGATGTCACTTAAAATGACACAGGAGGCCAAAACTGGTTTGGCTCAGTGGTGGAGCTTTGGTCTGCGGAATGAAGGGTCCCGGGTTTGATTCCAGTCAGGGCATATGCATTGGTTGTGTGCACATCCCCGGTAGGGGGTGTGCAAGAGGCAGCTGGTCGATGTTTCTCTCTCATCAACATTTCTAGCTCTCTATCTCTCTCCCTTCCCCTCTGTAAAATAACAATAAAATATATATTTTTAAATGGCATAGGAGAATCAGAGGGCGCAATCAAAATGATACAGGACGATCAAAAGGGATTACTAAAATGGTAATACCCCCTCTGATTCTCCTGTGCTATTTTTATTCCCCCCTTTGATCCCCCCTGTGTCATTTTAAGTGACCTCGCCCCCCCCCTTGATACCCCAATTCCCTATTTTTACCCCTAGCAATGAGCACAAAAAGAAAAACCTACTTCATTGAGTACAAGAAAGGAATCGTGGAAGACTCTTGGGGCCAAAATCTTACTGCTTTCTGCAAAGATATGTTGAGTATCTGATTGGTCTGAAAATGTTGAGCAGAGTATGGTAACCTCATTGAACAAGTGGACAAGGGAAATGCTAAAAAGCGCAAGTGTGGATCAGGTCAGCAACCATTATTTTCCAATCTGGAAGACCTGATCTGTGAATGGGTTGTTGACAGGAGAGCAAAGGCTTTGGTTGTGAATAGGGCTCAGATTCAAGAATTTGCCCTTGCAATGACACCACAGTTGGACATAGCCCCCGAAGACTTCAAAGCATCACAACACTGGCTGGATAATTTCCTTCAGCGAAATGAACTATCTTTAAGAAGATCTACAACATTGTTTAGGTTGGAAGATACTCAAGTTATTAAGCAAGCACTTGCATTCAAGTCCTTTATTGATGATGCTGACTTCCCTAAATACAATCTTTCCAAAATGATTGCTATGGATGAAATTGCAGTGTTTATGGGCCAATCATCTCAAACAACAATTGAACAGCGGGGTGCCTCCTTAGTGTACATTCTCTCCACTGCTTGCAAAAGTTCACGTGTTTCATGTATTTCGGCAATTCCTATGGATGGCACTAAAATCCCACCTTTAATCGTTTCTAAAGGCGAGAAGGAAAGGATTGAATGTGTTTTGGGCGTTTTTATTCTTGAACCTGAAAAGGCCTGGGCCACACAAGCAGTTATAAGGAAGTGGATTGATTTAATGCTGCCAATTGTTATGTGAGGGAGCCAAAGACCTCTGCTAGTCTGGGATGCAGCCAGCACTCACCGCGCTAAAGACATGAAGACATTTCTTCAGGAAAGAAAAATAAATCAGATAATGTTTCCAGCAGGAACGACTGCCTATCTCCAGACTATTGATATTGCGATAAAGAAGCCATTCAAAGACAATTTGCACATGGAAATTAATGACTACATTGAAAATAGAATGGAGAGAAATCAGAGTGGAAACTTTGTGAAACCTAAACTGCAAGAAGTTGTGACTTGGGTGAAGAATTTATGGGAAAAAATCACTGACAGTTGCATTGCAAATGCACTGTGAGCAGGCTACTTTGACAAGAAGTACTAATTTAGACGGTCGGGGAAATCTCGCCATCTTGACGGGAAGAGGTTTGTGTCAGAGGCCTGAATATCCACAGCCACAAAGAACACAAAGCAGCTGTGAGCCCCAAAACGCTGACCACAATCAGTACAAACACTTGGACTCAAAAGAGCACTCCACCCCAAGGCAAAAAGGTCAGATTTCGCAGAGATCCTGTGAGTCCCCTGCAGAGCAAGAGCCTGCACACACCAGGCACACGGAGGCTGCAAGACTGGCCCTCGGTTTACAAGAAACCCCAGGGTTTTGGGCTGGAGGCACCCCTGACTATGGACAGGACTCCTAAGTGTGGGGATATCTAAGGAGCAGCACGTTTAGATCTCACTCTGAGAGAGTTACAGGGGAGTGCAGTCAGCTGGGTCCCACTCCCACCCCTCCATAGATCAGGGACACAGAGAAGGGAAAACAGCTAGAAAGGCTTCAGAGCCCTGGAAGTCAATCCAGAAACCCTGCCACCGAGAGGCTAAAGTGCTTATGGACTCTAGAACTGCTTAAAAATCAGGACCTGATTACAACACAGAAGAAACACAGGGAACTGCAATTACCACCCAGACTAGGAACTGGTGAGCTAGACAGAACAACAGAGGAAGAGAATGACCTTCATTACTGCAAATTTTATTTAATTTTTTATTTTAATTTTCTAATTATTTTTTATTTATTTTGTTTTTTATTTACATTAGTTGCAAAGTTTACTCAAGAAATTATTTTTTTCATCTTCCCTCACTTGATTTTACCTTTTTAATTAACTAATTTTTATATGTAATCAATATTATTACTACTCCTATTTTACCTTTTTATCTTTTTAATCTTATTTTCTTTTGTTTATTTTTATTATTATTTTTTAAGTGCCATACTATATGCCTTTTTTCCCCTCTCTTTTCCCCCCCTTCGGTATTACTATTCTACAGACAATTTATACCTTTCCTTCTCCCACGCTCTATTCTAACTCAACCCTACCTTTATACAATCACTCTCTTCCTAACCATTTCCCTTTAGTGTCTTGCTTATCTTAACCCTTAAATGCTGTAGATTTTCCCAATTTTTTCTATTTACCCCCTCCAAAAATTTCACCCTACCTGTGTATATATAACTCCCAAGCCCCTACTCCAAGCCCATTCACAACTACCTTGTTGCTGTCCTAAAAAAAAAAATCTTTCCCTCTACCCATTTGTAGTTGTATGTTGAATGCTAACTATGTCAATGTTTTATGCTTTTTTGTAAGATTGGTTTGCTTATTCTTTTTATTTGATTGTATGTTTTTGTTAGCTGGGTTCTAGTCACCTTTATTGGAGGATATTGATATTGCAAACGCATTTCTGTTCAGTACCTTGTGTGTTCTACCTGGTTGTGGTGTATTTTGTACCTTTAAAACTAACCAGGAGAGAGAGAGAGAGAGAGAGAGAGAGAGAGAGAGACTTACATAAACAGACATCCTAAAAAGAGAGAACGTGGGGAGGCAAAGAAACAACCCTCCTATGAAAGAAAATCAGGCAGCAACAGAAAAGGAAGTAAACGAGTTAGAGGGAAACAACCTACCAGAGGAAGAATTCAGAGTAATGATCATGAGAGGGCTAAAAAGAATGGAAGACAAATTTGACAATATCAGTAAGAACCAAGAGGAAATGAAGAAGAACCAAGGGGATCTGAAGAAGAACCAAGAGGAAATGAAGGTGAACGAAGAAGAAATGGAAAATGACATTACTACCATGAAGAACTCAATAGAAAGCATAAAGAGTAGACTAGAAGAAGCGGAAGACCGCATCAGTGAGCTAGAAGACAAGATGGAAAAAAATGCCCAATTAGAGCAGCTGCTAGAAAAAAAAAAATAAAAACAAGAGGAGAGCCTACAGGAGCTTTGGGACAATACAAAACAAAAGAATATTAGAATAATAGGGGTCCCAGAAGGAAAGGAAACTGAGCAAGATATAAAAAAAGTATTTCAAGAAATAATGACAGAAAACTTTCCTGAGATAGAGAAGAAAAAACCCACACAAATCCAAGAAGCTTACAGAGTCCCAAACAAAATGAATCCCCAAAGATCAACACCTAGGCACATTATAATTTAATTGCCAAAAAACCATCGACAAAACCAGAATCTTAAAAGCAGCCAGAGAGAGACAGAGAGTTACATATAAAGGAACCCCCATCAGACTACCAACTGATTTCTCAACAGAAACTCATCAGGCCAGAAGGGAATGGGATGAAATATACAAGGTCATACAAAGGAAGGGTCTGAATCCAAGAATACTGTACCCTGAAAGGCTATTAATCAAAATTGAAGGTGAAATTGAAGGAGCTTCACAGACAAAAAAGACTACAGGAACTTATCTCCAACAAACCAGCAATGCAAGAAAGGCTAAAGGGTCTACTGTAAAAATAAAGAGATATGAAGCAAAGAAGAAACACAGGGGTATAGTATAAAAATGGCATAAATACCTACCTATCAATAATTACTTCAAATGTAAATGGTTTAAATGCTCCAATCAAAAGATTTAGGGTAACAGATTGGATAAGAAAGCAAGACCCATTCATCTGCTGTCTACAAGAAACCCACTTCAGAATTAAGACGCCCACAGACTGAAGGTGAAGGGATGGAAAAAACTTATCCAGGCAAACGGAATTGAAAAAAAAGGCTGCGGTAGCAATACTTATATCTGACAAATTAGATCTCAAAGTGAAAGACATAACAAGAGATAATGAAGGCCCCTTCATAATACTAAAGGGAGCAATCAACAAGAAGAAATAACCCTGGCAAACATATATGCACCCAATTCGGGAGCGCCCAAATACATAAAAAAAAACTGCTGGAGGACATTAAGGGAGAGATTAATAGCAATACAATCATAGTAGGAGATTTTAATACCCCACTGTCACCTTTGGACAAATGATCTAAACAAAAAATCAGCAAAGAAACATCAAAGCTAAATGACACACTAGACCAGATGGAATTAATCAATCAACATGTTCAGAACATTTCACCCCAAAGCCACAGAATACACATTCTTCTCAAGTGCACATGGGTCATTTTCAAAGATAGATCACATGTTGGGACATAGGCAAAGTGTCTTCAAATACAAGAAGATAGAAATCATATCAAGCATCGTCTAAGATCATAGTGGCATAAAATTGCAAATCAACTACAATAAAAATAATCGAAGGAAATCAAACACATGGAGACTGAATAGCATGCTATTGAACAAGGACTGGGTTGCCAGGGAAATCAAGGAAGAAACTGAAAACACCATAGAAACAAATGACAAGGAAAACAAAACAATCCAAAATTTATGGGACACAGCAAAAGCAGTCTTGAGAGGGAAGTTCATATCTCCGCAAGCCAATTGTAAAAGACCAGAGAAAATGGTAACAAATTATCTAACTCTACAACTCAAAGAGTTAGAAAAAGAGCAACAACAACAACAATAACAACAAAGACGGGTATAAGCAGAAGGAAGAAAATTACAAAAATCAGAGGGGAGATAAATAACATAGAGACCAAAGAAACAATACATAAGATCAACAAAACCAAGAGTTGGTACTTTGTAAGAATAAACAATATTGATGAACATCTAGCCAGGCTAACCAAAAACAGAGAGGACCCAAATAAACACAATCAGAAATGAAAGACGTGAAATAACAACAGACCCCGCCAAAATACAAAGGATTGTTACAAAATACTATGAACAACTCTATTCCAACAAACTGGACAACCTGGAGGAAATGGACATATTCCTAGAAAAATATAACGTGCCAAGACACAATCGGGAAGAATCTAAAAAACTCAGTAGACCAGTGACTTTGGAAGAAATTGAAGCAGTCATCAAAAAGCTTCCAGCAAACAAAAGCCCAGGGCCAGATGGCTTCACAGGAGAATTTTACCAAACATTCAAGGAAGAACTAAAACCTATCCTCCTCAGACTATTCCAAAAAATGCAAGAGGAAGGAACACTTCCAAACTCCTTCTGTGAAGCTAGCATCACCATAATACCAAAACCAGGTAAACACAACACAATGAAAGAGAATTACAGGCCAATATCCCTCATGAACATAGATGCCAAAATCCGCAACAAAATTCTAGCAAATCAGCTCCAACAAAACATCAGAAAGATCATACAACATGACCAAATAGGATTTATTCCAGGAAAGCAAGGACAGTAAAATATCCACAAATCAATAAACGTGATACATCACATAAACAAACTGAAAGTCAAAAATCATATAGTCATATCAATCGATGCAGAAAAAGCATTTGATAAAATCCAACACCCTTTCCTGATAAAAATTCTCAACAAGATTGGAATACAAGGATCATACCTCAATATAATAAAAGCGATATTTGATAAACCCACAGCAAACATCACCATTCAATGGGCACAAACTAAAACCATTCCCTCTAAGAAGATGAACAAGAAAGGGATGCCCACTCTCACCACTTCTGTTTGACATAGTACTGGAAGTACTAGCCATTGCAATTATACAATAAGAGGAAATAAAAGGCATCTAAATTGGAAAAGAGGAAGTAGAGTTGTCCCTATTTGCAGATGAGATGATATTGTACATAAAAAATCCAAAGGCCTCCATCAAATAACTAATAGACTTAATAAATGAATTTGTCAATGTAGCAGGATACAAAATCAACGCCAAGAAACCTATGGCATTTCTATACACCAATAGTGAACTCACAGAATCCGAGACTAAAAAAGCAATCCCATTTACCATCGCACCAAAAATAATTAAGATACCTAGGAATAAACTTAACTAAGGAGGTAAAAGACCTATATGCAGAAAACTGTAGGACACTGAAAAAAGAGATAGAGGAAGATGTAAACAGATGGAAGAACATACCATGTTCTTGGATTCGTAGAATCAACATCATGAAAATGGCCATACTTCCCAAAGCAATTTATAAGTTTAATGCACTCCCCATTAAAATACCAACAGCATACTTCAGAGACCTGGAAAGAACTCTCCAAAAGTACATTTTGAACAATAAAAGACCTCAAATAGCTGCAGCAATCTTGATAAAGGAGAGTAAAGTAGGAGGGATCTCAATACCAGATTTCAAGCTGTATTACAAAGCCACTGTTCTCAAAACAGCCCTGTACTGGCTCAAGAAAAGACAAATAGATCAATGGAATAGATTAGAGAATCCAGATATAAAACCAAATCACTATGCTCAATTAATGTTTGATAAAGGAGGCACGAACATACAATGGAGTCAAGACAGTCTCTTCAGTAAATGGTGTTGGGAAAATTGGACAGATACATGCAAAAGAATGAAACTAGATCACCAACTTACACCATATACAGAAATAAACTCAAAATGGATATGTGACTTACACATAAGACTGGAAACCATAAAAATGCTAGAGTCATCCACAGGCAGCAAAATCTCAGACATATGCCAAAAGAACTTCTTCACTGATACTAATCCTAGAGCAATGGAAGCTAAAGAGAAAATGAACAAATGGGACTATATCAAAATAAAAAGCTTTTTACAACAAAAGAAACCAACAACAAAACAACTAGAACACCCACTGTATGGGAGAACATATTTGCAAATATTGTTCCTGATAAAGGTTTAATCTCCAACATCTACAGACAGTTTATACAACTCAATAAAAGGAATATAAATTATCCAATTAAAAAATGGGCAATGGACCTAAATAGAATCCTCTCAAAAGAAGACAAAAGGAAGGCCAACAGGCACATGAAAACATGCATAAAGTAACTAATTATCCGAGAGATGCAAATCAAAACCACAATGCTGTACCATGTCACACCTGTCAGAATGGCTAACATCAACAAATCAACAAAAGACAAGTGTTTGCGAGGTTGCAGAAAAATAGGAACCCTCGTGCACTGGTGGTGGGAATGCAGACTGGTGCAAGCACTGTGGAGAACAGTATGGAGTTTCCTCAAAAAACTGAAAATGGAACTCCCATTTGACCCAGTAATCCCACTCCTAGAAATATGTTCTAAGAAACCTGAAACACAAATCAGAAAGGAAATATGCACCCCTATGTTCATAGCAGCACAATTTACAATAGCTAGGATTTGGGAACAGCCTAGGTGCCCATCAGCAGATGATTGGATCAGAAAACTATGGTACATCTACACAATTGAATACTATGCTGCCATAAAAAAGAAAGAATTCTTATCATTTGCAGCAACCTAGATGAGATTAGAGAACATCATGCTCAGTGAACTAAGCCAGTCAATGAAAGAGAAACACCACATGACCTCATTTATGGATAATAAAGAGCATTTAACTGATGAACAAAAAGATAGATACAGAGACAGTAAAGCAACAAACAAACAGACTGTCAAATTACAGCGGGGAGGATAGGGAGATATGGGGGAGATAAGAGATTAATCGAAGGACTTGTATGCATGCATATAAGCAAAGCCAATGAACGAACAACTGGGAAGGGAGGGCATGTATGGGAGTGTGGGGCAATGGAAAGATATATACACATATAATACCTTAATAAAAATTTTAAAAATACTTTGTTGAAGTATGTTATAAATACAATAAAATGTGACATTTTAAGTGTATAATCTTCTTATTTTTTGAAAAAAGTATATGCTTTTGTAACACCACTACAAACAACATGTAAAACATTCTGTCATCCCCCCCCCAATTTTTATGCCCCTTGCAATCAACCTCCATCAAGTAAACAATGATATAACTTTTATTACTTTAGATTAGTTTTGCCTCTTTTAGAAGTTAATATTAAATGGAAACCTACTGTATGTTGACTTTTCTTTCTTACCCTTTTTACTCAAAATAAAGTTTTTGAGATTCATCTATGTTATTGTGAATATCAACAGTTTGGATTGCCAAGAAATTTATTATATGATTAGGCCACACTTTGTTTATCCATTAACCTGTTGGTGAAAATTTTTACTGTTTCTGGTTTTAGGCTACTATGAATAAAGCTACTGTAAAATTTGTGTACCAGTGAGAGGAAATTTTTTATTATCTATGTTTTCTTCTATATGACACAACATAATATAATTATGGAAATTGCCTTTGAATCCAAAGTATCTGCATTCTGTTTCACTGTTTCAGAAGAAATTTTACTGTTCTGTAAGCTGGCTCTGTGGGACTTGGTATATTCAATATTTCCAACTTAATTTTTTGTGTTTGTTTAGTATGCGGCTTTTATTTTTAGCAAAATTAGTCCGTTCATATAGATAAGAATCTCATCCCTCCTATAGATGTTCTATGGTCTATATGTTTTTAATTTATTTTTTTGATTATGGTATCACATAATTGTCCTATTCCCCCATTCCCATCCCAACCCCCACCCTACATATTCCCCTACCCTGACATTATCCAAAATGTTATCTAAATTCTTAATTCAAATTCTTCTTCTTTATAAAACTTTCCCAAGGTATGTTACTCAAAAGTAACCATTTTCTTCTTCATTTTACCCAAGTTATTTATAGCACTAATATAATTAATACACAAGAAAAATTACCTACAATTAAATTAATTATGTGAACATATATTTTCCTTTACCAATTTATGACATTCGTGTAACTCATGTTTCCAGTATGTAGCACAATGTTATGCATATTAGTTATAAAGTGAATGTCCAATAAATCCAGGGTATGGCTCACTCTGGTTCTGAATGCACTGCATAAAAAGTAAAGTTGGATAAAAATAAATATCTGTACACGTACCTATGCTAAATAAACATTTCCTATTCAAACAATTGATTCACTTTTTAAAAAATAACTAATTTTGCTTAACTATGCCTGAGAGTACATAGGCCCAGAAAAATGAAACACAGTAACCAGTGAGATAATAACATTGAATACTCACCAGGGAAATAATACATTTAACAAAAGAGAATTATAGGAAAACTAGATTAAATGTTTTGTTTGCTTGTTTGTTTTAAAATATATTTTTATTGATTTTAGGCAGGAAGGGAGAGGGAGAGAGATAGAATGATCAATAATTAGAAAGCATAATTGATTGGCTGCCTCCTTCACACCCTACACTGGGGAATGAGCCCACAACATGGGCATGCACCCTGACCAGGAATTTAACCATGACCTCCTGGTTCATAGATTGATGCTCAACCACTGAGCCACACTGGCCAGGATATATTAAATGTTTTATAAAATAACACAAAGGTGCACAAAATATATGAAAAAATAAAATTTGTATTAAAAGACTTAAATGGAATACTATGTGGCTGTAAGAAATGAAGTATCTCTAATGAACAAAATCTAATGAACAAATAAACTGATGAACAAAAATAGATCTAGAGACATAGAACCATGAACAGACTTGTGAATTTCAAAGGGAAGTTGGGAGTTGGGGACTTGGGGGCAGACATTAACTGGGGGACATATTCAAATATGCATAGCTCATGAACACAGACAATAGTGTGGTGAAGGCTTGAGAGGGCCAGGTGTGGGAAGAAGGGATTAAATGGGAGGTGCAAAAAACAAAACAACTACAAAAAAAAGCAGACATCTATAATACTTTCAACAACAGAATTTTTTTTTTACAAAAAGAGAATGGGGAATAAAATGGTGGCCAGATAGACAGAAGTGTCATGCACCTCCTTCTGGAGCCAGAGCAGAAAAGCAATTAAATTGGAGAAGAACAACCCAGAATTTAAAAAAAAAAAAAAAGACAGCTGAGAAGACAATTTTCAATAAGAAAAGGCAGAGGTTGCCTAGAGAACTCTGCTTGTCTGATATAACCCACATGGAACCACCACCGTGCCCTGGCAGTGAGTGGTACAGTACCTCCCAGCAGGCTCCTAGATGTCTGCAATGAGCACCCTCCAGAGTGACCTCCCACACCAGGCCTCCTCACCAGTCTGCTGGGACCCAGTGTCCCAGGATCCAGCAGTGAGTGCAAGCCAGGGCGACCTGTCACAACTCTGGGCCCCAGAACCGTGCTGCCAGTCTGACCCAGAGCCATCTGGTGCCTGCTCCATCCAGAGGCCCAGAACCTGATGCAAGGGTGACCTGGAACAACACACTATGTGACCCAGTCTGGGCCACAGGAGAGTGCAGACTGTTCGACCCAGAGAAGCACATCCCCCTCCACCCCAAGCCCAGAATGTTAACCCTTGGAGTAACCCAGCCCATACCCAACTCCAGGCCACAGGAGAGCTCTGACTATGTGAATCAGAGCAACCCACACCCACTCTACCCCAGCCCCTGGGGCAGTACTGCTAAGGCTACCCAGAAAAACCCAGCATTCACCTAACTTTGGGCCACAAGACAGCACTGCTGGAGCAACCCAGAATAATCCAGTATGCCCAGCCAGGGACATACAGGGCCTTGCTGCAGGTGTGCTGCCAGAGGGACAAGGGCACCACCCTGCTACAGGTAACAGGGACACACAGTTAATTGCATGCCAGAGGGCTCTGGGTCCTCACAGGGTGTTGCATACTAGAGGAACTGTTCACATGCTTCCACCAACCCAAGCATCTGAAACAGATAAGTGAGGAACCAGATCTGTGGGAAAGGGGGATACAACTCAGAGCAGAAATTATAAAGGTATGAGACTCAAGGAAGACCCAGCCTCTAGGCTAATGATTTCTGGACCATTGGCCTAATAGGGTCTTTAGCCTCTCAAACCTCAAGAAGGGTGCCCAGAGCCAGAAATAGACATTGAAAATGGGGAGACAAAGACACAATCCCCAAAGGAAAGAAAAGGATGAACTGCCAGAAAAGGAACTAAATGAAATTGAGGCAAGTAATATGCCAGAGAAAGAATTTAGCTTAAGGGTCATAATGTATCTAAACTGGCTGGATGAGAAAAATCAACAGCATATGTAAGAATCCAAGAGGAAATGAAGAATTTTATAGCTACAATAAAAACACAGTGGAAGACTAGTAGACTAGAAGCTGAGGACCAAATCAGTGAGTTAGAAGACATGTTAGAAAAAAACACTCAATCTGAACACCAATTAGAAAAACAAATTAAAAAGCAGGAGGACAATTGAAGTGAGCTTTGGGACAATGCAAAATAAACAACACCCACACAATAGGGGTTCCAGAAGGTCAAGAAGAAGACAAGAAATAGAAAACCTAATTAAATAAATAGTTACAGAAAATTTATCTGACTTGGGGAAGAAAAAAGCCACACAAGCACAAAGTCCCAAAAAGATGAACCAAAAAAATATACACCAAGATACATCATAATTATAATAGCAAACATTAATAACAAAGAAAGCATCCTAAAGAATATGAGAGAAAGTTACCTATAAGAGATCTCCCATTAGACTGTCAATTGATTTCTCAACAAAAACACATTAGACCAGAAGGGAATGGAATAAAGTATACGAAATAATGAAAAGAAAGGGACTGAATCATATACTACTTTATCCAGAAATGCTGCCAATCAAAACTGAAGGTGAAATCAGTAGATTCACACACACACAAAAAAAATAAAAATTAAAAAAAAAGGCTAAGGGAGTTGATTACAATAAAGCCAGCAATGCAAGAAATGCTAAAGGGATTTTGTAAAAAGAAGAAATAGAAAAGGAAGAAGGAACCAGGCATGAAGAATAAAAATGGCAACAAGCAAATATCTATCAATAATAACCTTAAAGATAAACGGATTAAATGCTTCAATCAAAAGACATAGGGTGGCTGACTGGATAAGAAAACATGATATATATATATATATATATATATATATATATATATATATATATACCGTATTTGCCGGCGTTTAAGACAATTTTTTGGCCCTGAAAAATACGTATTTGCCGGCGTATAAGACGACCCCCTAACATTTCCACTAAAAATACAGAGTTTGTTATATACTCGCCGTATAAGACTACCCCCAACTTGGAGGCATATTTTTCAGGGCCAAAACATCGTCTTATATGCCGGCAAATACGGTGTATATATATATGCTGTCTGTAAGAGATCCATTAAAGCCCTTTTTTGACTTGCCCCAAAAGTGCTTGAAAAATATTGATTTGATTGGTCACCTGCACATGACTGTATTAAGCACCTTAACTTCTATTGCATAAAAAACTGTCCCCATTACTCTTTTGTTTTTGATGTAAAAATTTGTCTTTTTTTCTATTGAGTTCATTAATAAATGCTAGTAAAATATAGATATTTTTATGCTCTTGTCATTTAACTTTTATTCTATAGTTAAGCTGTTAATACATAATCACATTACAATATAGTTTTCTGAATTTGATTATATTTACCTTTATCAAGTGTTTATGAAAATTAATTGGGTGATCTTTGCTGTGTTTTCTGTATCTAAACTGCTTTTATTTGTAATTATGTTTTTTAAGACACTTGCAAAAATATGATAAAAATGTTGATTCTTATAGTTTGGCAAAAATATGATAAAAAATGTTGATTCTTATAGTTTGGCTTTGGGTCTATTCCACTTTCACTAATGCCTAGAAAGAATCTGTCTCTTTCATGTCTTCCAGTTGCATTCCACTATTATTTTTCTGTGTGTTTATTAGCATTGGAGGCAACAATGATGATCTTATTAAATCTCAACCTTAACCAGATTTAAGCAGGCGCTGTAAACCTGGATTTTGGGAGTGGCTTTCCAAAGAGTGTTCCTGCCTCACATGCTAATATACAAATGATGCTGAGTGAACATATCTCCCTGCTCTTCCTTCCTCCTGGGATAAGTCTTTTGTTCTTTCTGCTCTGCTCTCCTTACTGAAGTGATTTCTACCAGCTCACTTAGACTAAACTTTTTTTTTTTCTTCCACAGATTTTTGTTTTTGTTTTACAGGGAAAATGGAGGGGATGTGTTTGAGCTTAATATTGGAAGTGGCTTTCCAAGACATCCCCTGGAAATTATTTTTATGATTTCCTATAATTTCCTGCCAGAACCTAATGAGGTGGCTGGGAGAAAAAGCTTCAAGAGAGAATGAATATTTCTATTTCAATGGTCACCAGGGCTTCACGCTCTCTATGCCTACCTAGCACTTAGCATTTTGTTAACCCTTTTCTGGCTAAATATTCTCATTGGCTTATGAGGCTTCTGTCTCAGATATTCAAATATTAATGGCCTGTATCTCCCTATATTTTGGGTTGTTTGATTGCTCTATAGCCTCAGTTCTCTAACAGGTTCAAGAAAAATGCTTAATTTCCCAAATGTTCAGCTTTTTTTCATATTGTATTCATGAGACTGATACTCTTTCCATCTTTCTACATTTCTGGGCCGAAACAGAAGTGATAACATATTTTAATTTCCAAGATATCAAAATCATGAAAACCAATTTGCAAACAAATTTGAAAGTGCTATGGAATGTCATCCAAGTTCACATGGTAACTTGTGGGAAGAAATGCTGTCATATTGAGAACTTGGCCCAAGGTACAGGTGGGACAAATGTAGCTTTGCTCTAAGGATAATTATTATGGATGTCTGTTGTTGATTTGTTTATATTTAGAAGGAAGAGAAATATTTATTTCTGTTTGGATTTAGATAGTGATCTTGAACAATATCTCTGGATTACTCTGGGAAAACTGAATTGAATACAAGCAAAATGCAAAATAGAAGCATTGTGGTCAGTAAAGGTTAACATACTATGGTCCATAGGCCAGATCCATATCTTTTTTGCATGGCATTTTAGCAAAGAACATTTTTTTATTTTTATTTATTTTTAATTTTTTGTTAATCCTCGCCCAAGGATATTTTTCCATTGATTTTTAGGGAGAGTGGAAGAGAGAGGAAAAGGCAGAGAGAAACATCAATGTGAGAGAAACACATTGATTGATTGTCTCCTACACTAGGGCCCAGGCCAGGGAGGAGCCTGCAACCAAGGTACATGCCCTAGACCAGAACTGAACCCAGGGCAGGCCAACACTCTATCCACTGAGCCAAACCAGCTAGGATGAGAACATAAAACAAACAAACAAATAAACAAACAACAACAAAAACACACACACACATTTTTTAAAGAGCCTTAAAAAAAGGACAAAATATATGTGGCTGGCAAAGACTAAATACTAAAATACTTACTCTGACCCTTTACATAGAAAGTTTGCCAAATGTATTTAATGTTTGTTTGTGTCTCAAATGTGAACTTTTACCCTTCCCCAAACGTTGAAAGAGAACAGTCTCAAATAAAAGAATGATCACAGTGTTGGCAAACAGTAAAATTCATAGCATGGTTATGCAATTTGAAAAAGACTACAGTTATAATAAAAACCAATGAAAATGAGAACATCAGCAAGATGGTGAAATAGGAGGTCTCCCACTTGTATCCCCCCCTCAGAAACAATAATTTGGCAGCTATGTATGAACAAAGGTGACTTTGTGGGAGCTTGGGGATCCAGGTAAAAAAAACTAGGAAAGTCCAGTGTTGTCCAAGACTGAAGAGGTCAGATTTTAGTCATTTCAAAATAGAGCTGAGGCCACCATTCCAGAAGAACTGCCTTCCATGTTTTGCTTCTTGAACATTTGGAATAAAGATTCTAATTTTTTTTTTCTCACACTAATCTTGAGACATATTTTGACTCTCAAACATAAGACTCACAATTTCAACATCTAAAACACATTTATTTCAAGAACAGGAGGTAATGGGAAAATAAATATTTTTATTATAGAGAAGAGGCACACACATCGGGTCAATTCTATATTGAATTATGTAAAAAATGAAAAACAATATATTTTAATTATCTCCAATTTGTATAGCCAATATAAGCAGAATCTTTGACCAAATATATTTTCTGCTTGTTAAAATATCCATCGGTTGGACCCCCACAACTACCCTTTTGTCTCCTGTTTTCCAGATCCTATATCATTGTTTTAACATTTCTTTCACATATCTCTAAACATGTACAGAATTTGTCAGACCCTGTTCAGACTCTTTGGGTTTGTGTTTAAAGAAAAAAGTTTTATCACAAGGGATATCAGCTCCTAATAAGGTTGCACTCTAACCTGTTCCTCTGCCCTGCTTTTCCTTCTCCCTACCATTTCCTCTTCCTCTTCATAGATATCAGAATTTTGTATAACATGCATAAATAGGATTCAGATTATTATATTTATTATGTAACCTTAGTCTATTCTCATGATGCTTAAAAATGAAGAGGATTTTGTATGACTTCCTCAGAATGCAGTAGAATCTCAGATATAATCAACTAAAGAAAGATAGGGTATTTATTTAAATCACATAATGTACAGAAAAATTGAAATCTAAAAATAATATCGCTTGTGGTGAATACTTCTAATTGCTATAGAAAATGCATTGTTGAGAATTAGAGACAATTTGTCTCTGAATAAAATATTACACTAAAATTGTGTATATCTGTTTTCCTTTATATATGGGAACATGATGGGGAGGCTGAAGAGAAGAGAGTAAATTTCCATCGTGTGCCACACTTAAAGAGACAAAACAGTAAGTTATTTGAACATACCTTCTGAAAGTCTACATTTAAAAATATACATTTTTATTGATTTCAGAGAGGAAGGGAGAGGGAGAGAGAGATAAAAATAACATAAATGATGAGAGAGAATCATTGATCAACTGCCTCCTACACACCTCCTACTGGGGTCCAAGCCCACAACCAGGGGATGTGCCCTGACTAGGAAATGAACAGTGACTTCCTATCAGTGGTTCTCAACCTTTCTAATGCCTTGATCCTTTAATACACTTCCTCATGTTGTAGTGACACCCAAACATAAAATTATTTTTGTTGCTACTTCATAACTGTAATTTTGCTATTGTTATGAATCATAATGTAAATATCTGTGTTTTCTGATGATCTTAGTAGTTCATAACCCACAGGTTGAGAACCGTTGCTGTAGATCCTAAGACCATTGAACAACACAGATATTTAATTACAATTCATAACAGTAGCAAAATCACAGTTATGAAGTAGCAACGAAAATATTTGTATGGTTGGAGGTCACCACAACATGAGGAACTGGATTAAAGGGTTGAGACATTAGAAAGGTTGAGAACCACTGTCCTAGATCATAGGTCGACACTCAACCGCTGAGCTACACTGGCTAGGCTGAAAGTCTAAATCTTAAAATTATGCTTTTCTTCTATTTGTTACTTCTAAAATGAGCTTAATTTTAATAATCTAAGATGTGGTAATTTTTTTCATTATGAAAGAAGTACGTAAGCAGATCCTGAAAAACCTGAGGTAAGGGGTGAGTTGGCAGGGTGATTAATAGACACTGACAAGCAAATCTCTCCGTTATACTTTTCCTATTGTGCTATTGTCTTGTTCCTTTATTATTTATAAGGTCATCATTTACTTGGCATTAATTTGAATGCCAGGATTCTGACACATTATAGTTATTATTACTCTAATTCTAATCAAAATTCTATTACACTTTTTACATAAATAGAAAATTTATTGCATAGTTTAGTACAAAGTTAGCACTTCAACTCTAGACTGAATGTATACATAGAGCTTCAAAGTAAGATGGGACAATCTTTACAAAATAAATTATTTTCTATTTTTTTATCTAGCGATGCAATTTTCTTAATTATCTTGATGTTTTTCCCATTACAGCTCTACTTTACATTTTCAGAGAACCAAAATTATTAACTAGTTTCCTTTAAAATGGATGTAAATTCTGAAAAATGACTTCCCTGTAATTATTTCTGTCACTTAGAAAAGTTATGTTGTTCAGAATGTCACAAATCATTAAGAAAAATAGTTTATGCCTAGTCAATTCTACCAGGAGAAATGTAAGAGTTAAATTTTCAGGTGTAAATTGGTAATAACAGGTTTGAGTGCCATGTGCAGTGGGCAAAAACAAAGAAAAGCATTTTTTAAAAAAATAATAACATATTAAATTGACATTTAAGTCTATTAAGATGTCATAGTCCAAACCTTGGCTCACTGGATAGAGTGTCAGCCTGTGGACTGAAATGTCCCAGGTTCGATTCATGTCAAGGGCATGTACCTTGGCTGTGGGCATATCCCAAGGAAGGGGTGTGCAAGAGGCAGCTGATAGATGATTCTCTCTCATTGATGTTTCTAACTCTCTGTCCCTCTCTCTTCCTCTCTGTGAAAAATCATAATACTAGCTGGCAAATTCTACAGAAATTGAATTTATGGAAAAGGATTCCGTGTTTCCCTGAAAATAAGACATCTTCCAAAAATAAGACCTACTTCATGGAAACATAATACATCCCCTGAAAATAAGACCTAGCACATCTTTGAGAGCAAAACTTAATATAAGACACTGTCTAATTTTCGGGGAAACAGGGGTAGTACAACGGAGTGTTTTATGATTTTTAAAAATTTATTAAGGTGTACATATCTTACCATTGCCCCCCCCACCTCCCATACATGACCTCCCTCCCAAGAGTTTTGTGTCAAATTGGTTGTACTTATATGCATGCATACCAGTCCTTCGGTTGATCTCTTATCTCCCCCAGATCTCCGTACCCTCCCCACTGTCAATTGACAGTCCGCTTATTGTTTTACTGTAACTATATCTATCTTTCTGTTCATTAGTTTATAATGTTCTTTAATATCCATAAATGAGTGAAGTCATATGGTGTTTCTCTGTCTTTGACTGGTTTCTTTCACTCAGCATGATGTTCTCCAACTCCTTCCAGGTTATTGCAAATGAGAATTCCTTCTTTTTTTATGCAAGCATAGTATTCCATTGTGTAGATGTACCATAGTTTTCTCATCAATTCATCTGCTGATGGGCACCTAGGCTGTTTCCAAATCCTAGCTATTGTAAATTGTGCTGCTATGAACATAGGGGTGCATATATCCTTTCTGATTGTTGTTTTTGTTTCATGGGGTATATTCCTACTAGTGGGATTACTGGGTCAAATGGGAGTTCCATTTTCAGTTTTCTGAGGAAGCTCCATACTGATCTCCACAGTGGTTGCACCAGTCTGCAATCCCACCAGCAGTGCATGAGGGTTCCTTTTTCTCCACAACCTCGCCAACATTTGTCATTTGTTGATTTGTTGATGTTGGCCATTCTGACAGGTGTGAGATGGTACCGCATTGTTGTTTTGATTTGCATCTCTCAGATAATTAGTGACTTTGAGCATGTTTTCATATGCCTTTTAGCCTCCCTTCTGTCTTCTTTTCAGAAGATTCTATTTAGGCTCTTTGCCGATTTTTTAATTGGCTCATTTATTTTCCTTTTATTGAGTTGTATAAGCTGTCTGTAGATGTTGGACATTAACCCGTTATCAGTGATATCATTTGCAAATATGTTCTCCCATACAGTGGGCTTTCTTGTTGTTTTGTTGATGGTTTCTTTTGCTGAAAAAAAGCTTTTTATCTTGATGTAGTCCCATTTGTTCATTTTCTCTTTAGCTTCCATTGCCCTAGGTTTAGTATCAGTGAAGAAGTTCTTTAGGCATATGTCTGAGATTTTGTTGCCTGTGGATGTCTGTAGTATTTATATGGTTTCCTGTCTTATGTTTAAGTCATGTATCCATTTTGAATTTATTTTTGTGTATGGTGTAAGTTGGTGATCTAGTTTCATTCTTTTGCATGTATCTGTCCAGCTTTCCCAACACCATTTATTGAAGACTGTCTTGAGTCCATTGTATGCTCCTGTCTCCTTTATCAAATATTAATTGAGCACATTGATTTGGTTTTATATCTGGATTCTCTAATCTATTCCATTGATATATATGTCTGTTCTTGTGCCAGTACCAGGCTGTTTTGAGAACAGTGACTTTGTAATATAGCTTGAAATCTGGTATTGAGATCCCTCCTACTTTACTCTTCTTTATCAAGATTGCTGCGGCTATTTGGGGTCTTTTATTGCTCAAAATCAATTTTTGGAGAGTTTTTCTAGGTCTGTGAAGTATGCTGTTGGTATTTTAATGGGGAGTGCATTGAACTTATAAATTGCTTTGTGAAGTATGGCCATTTTCATGATGTTGATTCTATTAATCCATGAACATGGTATGTTCTTCCATCTGTTTGCATCTTCTTCCATTTATTTTTTCAGTGTCGTGTAGTTTTCTGCATATAAGTCTTTTACCTCCTTAGTTAAGTTTATTCCTAGGTATCTTAATTTTTTTGGTGCAATAGTAAATGGGATTGCATTTTTAGTCTCTGTTTCTGTAAGTTCACTATTAGTGTATAGAAATGGCAGTGATTTATTGGCTTTGATTTTGTATCGTGCTACATTGTCAAATTCATTAATTAAGTCTATTAGTTTTTTAATGTAGTCTTTTGGGTTTTTGATGTACAGTATCATCTCATTTGCAAATAGGGACAGATTTACTTCTTCTTTTCCAATTGGATGCCATTTATTTTCTCTTCCTGTCTAATTGCAATTGCTAATACTTCCAGTACTATGTCAAACAGACTGGTGAGAGTGGGCATCCCTGTCTTGTTCCAGTTCTTAGAGGGAATGGCTTTAGTTTAGTTTTTGCCCATTGAGCATGATGTTGGCTGTGGGTTTATCATATATAGCTTTTATTATATTGAGGTATGATCCTTGTACTCCCACCTTGTTGAGAGTTTATATCAGGAAAGGGTGTTGGATTTTATCAAATGCATTTTCTGCATCGACTGATATGACCATGATTTTTATCTCTCAATTTGTTTATGTGATGTATCACGTTTATTTATTTGCAGATATTGTACCATCTTTGCATTCCATGAATAAACCCTACTTGGCCATGGGTAATGATCTTTCTCATGTACTACTGGAGCCGATTTACTAAAATTTTGTTGAGGATTTTGGCATCTATGTTCATGAGGGATATTGGCCTGTAATTCTCTTTCATTGTGTTGTCTTTTTCTGGTTTTGGTATTATGGTGATGCTGGCTTCATAAAAGGAGTTTGGCAGGGTTCCTTCCTTTTGAATTTTTTGGTAAAGTGTGAGGAGGATAGGTTTTAGTTCTTCCTTCAAAGTTTGGTAAAACTCTGCTGTGAAGCCAACTGGCCCTGGGCTTTTGTTTTCTGAAAGGTTTTTGATGTCTGCTTCAATTTCTTCCAAAGTCACTGGTCTATTGAGATTTTTAGATTCTTTCTGATTGAGTTTTGTAAGGTTGTATTTTTCTAGGAATATGTCCATTTCCTCCAGGTTGTCCAGTTTGTTGTGATAGAGTTGTTCATAGTATTTTGTAACAATCCTTTGTATTTTGGCTGGATCTGTTCTTATTTCACCCCTTTCATATCTGATTGTGTTTATTTGGGTCCTCTCTCTTTGTTTTTTTGTTAGCCTGGCTAGAGTTTCATCAATCTTGTTTATTCTTTCAAAGAACTAGCTCTTGGTTTTGTTGATCTTATGTATTGTTTCTTTGGTCTCTATGTTGTTCATCACTGCTCTGATTTTTATTATTTCTTTACTTCTGCTTAAACTGGGCCTTTCTTGCTGTTCTTTTTCTAACTATTTTAGTTGTAGGGTTAGATAATTTGTTACCATTCTTTCTTGTTTTTTGCAAGAGGCTTGTTGAGATATGAACTTCCCTCTCAAAACTGCTTTTGCTGTGTCCCATAGATTGTGAATTGTTATGTTTTCATTGTCATTAGTTGCCATGAAGTTTTTGATTTCTTCCTTGATTTCTCTGGTAACCCAGCCTTTGTTCAATAGCATGTTATTTAGTATCCATGTGTTTTATTTCTTTGGATTGTTTTTATTGTAGTTGATTTCCAATTTTATGCCACTATGATCTGAGAAAATGCTTGATATGATTTCTATCCTTTTGAGTTTGAAGAGATTTTGCCTGTGTCCTAACATGTGGTCTATCTTTGAAAATGACCCATGTGCAATTGAGAAGAATGTGTATTCTGTGGCTTTGTGGTGAAATGTTCTGAAGATGTTGATTGATTAATTCCATCTGGTCTAGTGTGTCATTTAGCATTTATGTTTCTTTGCTGATTTTTTGTTTAGATGTTTTGTCCAAAGGTGACAGTGGGGTATTAAAATCTCCTACTATGATTGTATTGCTATTAATCTCTCCCTTAATGTCCTCCAGCAGTTTTTTTTTTATGTATTTGGGTGCTCCCGAATTGGGTGCATATATGTTTGCCAGGGTTATTTCTTCTTGTTGATTGCTCCTTTTAGTATTACGAAGTGGCCTTCATTATCTCTTGTTATGTCCTTCACTTTGAGATCTAATTTGTCAGATATAAGTATTGCTACCCAGCTTTTTTTTTTTTTCATTTCCGTTGGCTTGGAAAACATTTTCCATCTCTTCACCCTCAGTCTGTAGGTGCATTTTTTTCTGAAGTGGGTTTCCTGTAGATAGAAGATGTAAGGGTCTTTGTTTCTTATCCAATCTGTTAAGCTATGTCTTTTTATTGGAGCACTTAAACCATTTACATTTAAAGTTATTATTGATAGGTAGGTATTTGATGCCATTTTTATAATATACCCCTGTGTTCCTTCTTCGCTTCGTATTTCTTTATTTTTACAGTAGACCCTTTAGCCTTTCTTGCATTGCTGGTTTGTTGGAGATAAATTCCTGTAGTCTTTTTTTGTCTGTGAATCTCCTTCAATTTCACCTTCAATTTTGATTAATAGCCTTTCAGGGTACAGTATTCTTGGATTCAGAACCTTCCTTTGCATGACTTTGTACATGTCATCCCATTCCCTTCTGGCCTGATGAGTTTCTGTTGAGAAATCAGTTGCTAGTCTTATGGGGGTTCCTTTATATGTAACTCTCTGTCTCTTTGGCTGCTTTTAAGATTTTGGTTTTGTCGCTGGTTTTTGCCAATTTAATTATAATGTGCCTAGGTGTTGATCTTTGGGGATTCATTTTGTTTGGGACTGTGTAAGCTTCTTGGATTTGTGTGGGTTTTTTCTTCTCTATCTCAGGAAAGTCTTCTGTCATTATTTCTTGAAATACTTTTTCCATATCTTGCTCAGTTACCTTTCCTTTGGAATCCTTATTATTCTAATATTGTTTTGCTTTGTATTGTCCCAAAACTCCCGTAGGCTCTCCTCCTGTTTTTAATTTTTTTTCAAGCACCTGCTCTAATTGGGTATTTTTTCCATCTTGTCTTCTAGCTCACTGATGTGGTCCTCTGCTTCCTCTAGTCTACCCTTGATGCTTTCTATTGAGTTCTTCATAGTAGCAATGTCATTTTTCATTTCTTCTTGGTTCACCTTCATTTCCTCTTGGTTCTTCTTCATTTCTACTTGGGTCTTACTCATATTATCAAATTTGTCTTCCATTCTTTTAAGCCATCTTATGATAATTACTCTGAATTCTTGCTCCAGTAGGTTGCTTCCCTCTAACTCGTTTACTTCCTTTTCTTGTGATGCCTGATTTTCTTTTATAAGCGGGTTGCTTCTTTGCCTCCCCCATGATCTCTCTTTTTAGGATGTCTGGTTATGTAGTTCTCTCTCTCTCTCTCTCTCTCTCTCTCTCTCTCTCTCTTCTGCTTAGATTTAAAGGTACAAAATATAACACAACCAGGTACAACACACAAGGCACTGAACAGAAATGTGTTTGCAATATTAATATCATCCAATAAAAGTGACTAGAACCCAGCTAACAAAAAATACAATCAAATGAAAAGAATAAGCAAACGAATCTTATAAAAAAGCATAAAACTACGATATAGTTAGCATTCAACATACAACTACAAAGGGGTAGAGGGAAGGATTTTTCTTTTTTTAGGACAGCAACAAGGTAGGTGTGAATGGGCTTGGAGCAGGGGGTTTGGAATTAGATATTCACAGGTAGTGTGAAATTTTAGGAGGGGGTAAACAGAAAGAGTAGGGAAAATCTAGAGCAATAAAGGGTTAAGATAAGCAGGACACCAAAGGGGAAGGGTTAGGAAGAGAGTGATGGCACAAAGGTAGGGTTGAGATAGAATAGAACATTGGAGAAGGAAAGGTATAAATTGTCTGTAGAATAGTAATCCCAAAGTGGGGAAAAGAGGAAGGAAAAAATATAAATAATATGACTCTTAAAAAATAATAATAAAAATAAAAAATAAAATAAAAAATAAAATAGTAGTAGTAATAATGTTGATTACATATAAAATGAATTAATCAAAAGGGTAAAATCAAGTGAGGGAAGACGAAAAAAATAATTACTTGAGTAAACATGGCATCTAATATAAATAAAAAAAAACAAAAATTAAACAATTAAAAAATAAAAATTAAAAATTAAATAAAATTTGCAGTAATGAAGGTCATTCACTTCCTCTGTTGTTCTGTATGGTTCCCTGTTCCCATTCTGGGTGGTAGTTGCAGTTCCCTGTGTTTCCCTCCTCTGTGTTGTAATCAGATCCTGATCTTTAAGCAGATCTATAGTCCATATGTGATTTAGCCTCTGGGTGACAGTGTTTCTGGGATGACTTCCAGGAGTCTGAAGCCTTTCTAGCTTTTTCCCTCTCTGTGTCCCTGATCTGTGGAGGGGTGGGAGTAGGGAGCAAGACTGAGCCAACTGCACTCCCCTTTGATTCTCCTATATTCATGGATGGAGCATTCCTGCTAATTCCTCTGTTGCAGGAATCCACATGGTCTTGGAGTTGTTTTCTGAAAATATATAAACATATCTTGACCAAAATTAATAAAGGAATCTTTTCTATAAATTTTACTTGGGATACTTTTTGCCCAAATAATTTTCCTGACTTAAATTTTGATACTATTTGTGTTTTATATGGCTATCTTACTGTTACCATTACAAATTAAAATTGGTTTTCAAAAGAAAAAAAAATTTTTTCTAGATGTAATTTACTTACAGGACATTTTTTCTTACATGGTATTTTTCCACTATCCCCCTTTTTTATTTAATTATCAGGAGGTTTGGGGGGAAAAATTTTTTTATAATGCTGTTTTGATAAATTTTTAAATTTTAATTTTATGCACAAAAACTATGACATTGCATGTTAAACAATTTTGCCATGAAATGAACTACCAATAGAAATTTTGGTTAATACTTTAGGAACAGCTTGTTGTACAATTAAATTTTCTTAAATATTAACTCATTTCATTTAGCCAAATTAAATTAATCTGAAAACTTGTCTATTTTACTGTCAAATTTAATACTTTTAACAACAATTTTAGTTTACTCTGTAAAAATTAATGGAAAGGATTATATGCATCCTTGAGAAAGCCCTGAGCCCTCCTAGATTTAGGCTAGATTTAGATATAGGGCAGTAGCCATTGCCACTTCTCTGTTGCCTGGGTCCCGATCTGAGCTGGGCCAAGTCTCTTGTTTGTAGCTGGATCTCAATCTGACCTGGGCCAAATCTCTCCAGGGAAGGCCCACTCACACCATTGTGTGAGAAACAGATCCATGGTACCAGCCATCGTAAAGCTTTAACCTCAGCATGAATTGAAAACTCAAGCAATAGCTGTGGGCAATTGGATTTTGAGGAGAGGGTCTCTCTTTGCAAATAAGGCAAGAAAGGCCAATATAGAATGCTCAAGTACCTTCCCAGTGAGGCTTTCCACAGTGGAAGGGATTAAATCCTTTCATGTCCTTGAAATTGCTTCCAAACATTCAAAAATTAAATTTAAATTTGTTTGTAATAATTGTAAAATATGCTATTACATTAAAAATTATAATGACATTGTAGAATAATACCATGCAAGAATACTTTTTGCTCGAAGCCAATGACAATTCAAATTTAAACTGGCGGTAAGTTTCTTTATTTATATAGAGAAGATCTTAGTTACATTCTCTGCACCTCTTTCAGGAGCAAGTAGTGATATTCCTCTACTTTGGTGCAAGCCAGAAACCTCTATATAATTTTTTACACACAAAGGAGCAGTGGTTTGATTAAGTCATACAAAAAGGGAAGCTGGGTGGCAACACCTATGTAATTATACTTCCTTGCTCCACCCATTTTCTTCCTAGATGATCAAGATGTTTAGAATTATTGGTGACTACATTAAGTAAGGGATCAGCCCACATAAGGGCTTTTACCCATGAAGGGTCAGGAACATAAGTCCTAAACACTTCCACATTTGTCCCAGGTAAAATTACCGTACAGATGACTACTGCTAACATGGCAGGAAAGACATTCTCAAGTGTCAGGTGTCTGTACCGGCTTCTTTACCATGCCCATGTTCTCGGGGCTGTTTGCCTCCTCCTGCTCATCTTCAGTGGACTGCTTGGAGTTACTGCCCTCTGTAGCTGGAGTAGTTGATTGTCTGGAGCTGCATGGTGTGGCTCCAGGCACAAGGTCCTCATTAGTCTGGCTATTTTCTCTCTTAGATTCCTGTTGCAGTTTAATATTTCTAGCAGGAATCCACACAGGTTTGGAAAATTTCTCTGGGAATATACAAGCATACTCTCTGCCAAAGGTTAACAATGGATCAGGTCCCTTCCATAAACCGGATTCGAGATCCTTCCATTTAGCTAGCTTTTGTTTTATTCTGATGCGAATGTATTTCCATAGGTGTCCTTCCTTCATCATCACAAGTGAAAAAATTTAAAGTAATCAAGGCTTGGTGCAGCCTACCTACAGGTGATTTCTCCATCATCCCATTTTTTTGTTTTTCAAGCTGGGATTTTAACCACTGATGCTGTCGTTCAATAATGGCCTGTCCTTGGGAATTATGGTATTCCTGGAATATGCTGAATTTCCCACCTTTTACAAAATTCCTGGAATTGACAGCTTGTGTAAGCAGGCCCATTATCAGTTTTAATAATTTTTGGAATTCCCATGATGGCAAAAGCAGCCAGGCAATGATTAATAACCTGTTTTGCCGTTTCTCCTGTAGATGCAGTAGCCCATAGGACTTTTGAAAAGGTATCTACAGAGACATGTAACGCCCCAAGGAGTCCAAAGGAATTATAATGAGTTACATCCATTTGCCAGATATGACCTCTTAGCAAACCTCTGGGGTTGACTTCTGTGTTAGGCCCTTGAGATAGATGTAACATACAAGTTGGACATTCCTTAATAATCTGTTTTGCCTGTTGTCGAGTGATTTAGAATTGTTTAGACAACATTTTTGCAGGCTGATGTAAAAGCTGATGAGATTCTAAGGCTTCTTTTAATAAAGCAACCAGGTGATCAGCCTGTGCATTTCCTTGGTTAAAGGACCAGGCAAAACACTATGAGCCCTGATATGAGTGATATAAAAAGGATATTGTCTGTGTTGTACAATCTGCTGAACTTGTTGGAATAGTAAAAATAAACTTTGGTCACTAAGCCATTTCAATCAGGCAGTTTCAATTCTATTTACTAAGTTTGCAGCATAAAAAGAATCAGAGACAATATTAAGAGGCTCTTGGAAATCCTGCAATGCAGCCTTAATAGCTTCTAGTTCAGTTCTTTGTACAGAAGTATGACTGGTCCATATGACTCGGTTTGAATTTATTGTATGATAGGCAGCTTTCCCATTTGATGACCCATTAGTAAAAACAGTTAAAGCTCCAGAAATAGGTTCCTGCCTAGTATTTTTTGGTATAATAATGGAGGTATTATATAAAAATTGTAGTAATTTATCTTTTAATAGATGATAGGTAAGTTCCCATGAATATCCACTTAACCCAATTTGCCAATTTATATCAGTTTGAAATAACATTTCTAATTGCTTCCCATTGAGGGGGAGGTAGATACACTGGGGCTCTTAGTTCTACATATGTAACTGCAGTTTTAGAGGATTGATGTCCTAGGTGGACCCATTCAATAATTGCAGGAGAATTTTTATTTTGAAAGATGACTCCTGTGGGACTATTTGCAGTGGGGTTAATTTGTCCCAATAAAGGTAATTCGGGCTGTACCCATGCTACTTGGGCTGAGGAAATTGCCTGCTCAACCCTTATCAACTCATTCCTAGCTTCATCAGTTAAAGTTCGAGTAGAAGAAAGATTAGAGTCACCTCTAAGTAAACTAAACAAATTTGTCATTTCTCCTGTAGAGATCTTCAGATAAGGTCTTAACCAGTTAATGTCTCCTAATAATTTCTGAAAGTCATTTAAAGGTTTAAGACAATCTTTTCTTATCTCCACCTTCTGAGGCCTAATGCTTTGGCTTTCAATTATGCTTCCCAGATATTGAAAAGGCACTTCTTTTTGTACCTTCTCTGGAGTAATTCTTAAGCCCCATTTAGGGAGCTCCTCTTCTAATTGGGAAAACATGGCTAAGGTCTGTTCTTCCCGTGGGCTTGCGAAGAGCAAGTCATCCATGTAATGAATAATGTAACATTGGGAATATTTGTCCCTTAAAGGCTGAACAGCTTGAGCCACATATTTTTTACACAAAGTAGGGCTATTGGCCATTCCTTGAGGTAAAACCTTCCATTGATATCTTTTCATAGGCTCTATATTATTAATAGATGGCACTGAAAATGCAAATCTCCTTTTATCTTGAGGTGCCAAGGGAATTGTGAAAAAACAATCCTTAAGATCTACTACTATGAGGGACCAATTTAAAGGGATTTGTGAAGGCGCTGGAAGCCCAGGTTGTAAAGCTCCCATGGTATGCATAGTAGCATTTACCGCTCTAAGATCATGTAACAATCGCCATTTTCCTGTCACCTTTTTAGGGATTGTAAATATAGGCGTATTCCAGGGACTATTGGAAGGTTCTATGTGGCCAGCCTCTATTTGTTCTTGTATTAATTCATGAATATGATTTAATTTCTCCTTGGTTAATGGCCACTGATCCACCCATACAGGTCTATCATCTTCCATTGTATAGGATCAGCATGAGGGTGAGGAGACTGAGCAGTGACCGCTCCTAAAAAGGTTGACATCCTATTTGAATTATTAACTTATTTCCTTTACCAGTAACAATACATGCCTGTAAACCTTCTAAAATATCTAAAGTATTTTTATTTTTATTTGATAAGGCTTTCCATGTAATTTCAAGTATATTAGATCTGTCTTAAAAATATTTCCTTTAAGAGAGAATAAATTTCTTGTATTACTCCGGGCCCTTGGAGCTTTCCAAGAATTATCTCTGTTAAGGCCTTGAAATTTTATCATGGAAAAAAACATCAAACAAATACCTATATATGATCTAAATATTATAATACTTTTTATTATTATCTTAAGACATAAACTAGATTTAGACTAGTTTTTGCATAGAAAATTTTTGGTTGAGATCACAGAAATTAATCCTCCTTTTTAATTAAATCAATAATAAGCAACTTATTTTGAATTCCTAATTATTAGAGAAAACACACTTTTTATTTTCTCAAAAACAAGTTATACTTTTAGGTATTTTAATTACCACAACTACATAATTTTTCCCAATTTAATTTATACTTTGAACTTTTAAAGCTGGTAATTCAAATATATTTTGCATGTCCTCGATTAATAACACTATACATTTCTAAGAAAAATACAAGACATAATCAAGAGCTTCAATTCTGTCCTCTAGATTTTTTATGAAGCAAATTTAAACTTTACTCTTTTTATTTTATATAAGCAAACTTCAAAAAAATTTTGCCACAGGATTTTGGAGGATGTTTATAGCCATTCAAATACAAAATACCCCATTCCTTAGCTTATTCTGGGAGGTTTCAGCAACAGATCTGGCCACACATTTTTTTTTTCATGTTTAATAAATAAAGACAGATCTCAAATTTTTTCTTTCTTTTTTGCTTTCTGAAGTAATAACTAGCACCCAATTTGGCCAACACCTAATTTGAGAGTTCTTTTATAACTTTTAAACAAAGCATTCAGTAATCTCATTGCAGGAGAGCAGATAGGCTTGCCCTCTCCTGCCACATTTGAATTTCTCCCCACCAGAGGCAATTTAAATGGTGGAGTTTCATTTCTTATTACAGATTTTAAATTCCGAACACAAACTAAGATTTTAATTTTAACAAGAAACCACATTCTTTAAGCATACAAGCCAAATTCTATAATAAAATTTACTTTATATTTATAACCTAATTCTTCCCCATTAGCTTGGTTAAGAAAGACGTTCCCACCGTACTTACAGTTCCAGACGCTGCAGCTGGCCGTGGGCTTTCCCTCACCTTTTTCAGGTGAATTTTCCACACCCTTTTCAGGTGAATTTTTCACACCTTTTTCAGGTGAATTTTCCACACCTTTTTCAGGTGTATTTTTCCATACCTTTTTCAGGTGAATTTTCCACACCTTTTTCAGGTGTATTTTTCCATACCTTTTCTCGGTGTACCTTTCCACACCTTTTCTCGGTGTATTATTCCTCCTTCGCTCTAGGCGAAAAATATCATCTCCTCCAGAAGTCCCGCGTTGAAGGCGCCAGATGTGGGAACCCTTAACACGACCAGCGTGGTTCAGGGCCCACACTCAGGGTCCAGTTTCTGGAGAAGGCCGTACACTAAAAATGAAGAGACTGGAAAAGAGTTAATTTGGGAAAATCAAGGCCAGTTCCCTTTACATTTTATTAGCAGTGATAATGTTAGGTTTCAGTTCCCGGCAATTTTCTCTTTTCATATGGTTTATTCTTTTTTGTATTTTTAAAATAGCAGTATTAGATTTTAGAGTGAATAAATTATTATAATTCAGGATTTTACAAACATTTTCTTGCCATGAAGCTGCATGGATATCAAATTGACCTTCCATTCCCACTGCATTGACTGGGCTTGTTACTTAAGAAGCACATTCTCATGAACATATCAAATGTCCCAATTCCTTAGAAACTAAAATAAAAGTTAGTATTGCCAACTTAGCAGTGATAAAAAGAAAATGAGTGCATATATAACTTTAGTAGATACTAGAAAATAGTTTCTTTTAGTTTTTGTAGTTTTATTTCTAATCAATAATGTTCTAAAATTTGTTTATCAAATATTAATTAAAAAAATAAACCATCTCAAGCTTTCTACAAAGTTGAAAACATTTACTCATCACTTTATTTTTTTCTTTTTCTGGATTTATTGGTAGGGAGAAGAGAAGAGATCACACTCAGTGTTTCAGCTAAAATACTATCAAAAGACTCAAGGCTTTTTTTTTTTTTTTTTTTTTTTTGCTCTTTGGCCCAGCTTATATATTTTGAATTTCAGATTTTGATGTTAATCTACTTGTATTCCTGCTTATTAAGATGATAAAAATTCAAGATTGTGCACACTAATTCTTTACATGTCTTAAGTGTATTTATTTTTAGATTTCAAACAATTAGTTTCCCCTTTTGTTCTTGAAGAGGGACAGAGGTTACTGATATAGGTGAAATAAATTCCTGCATTTAACATTCAGAAACTGTTTATTATTTTCTTTGATTTTGATCCTTCTTAAAAGACTAACCAAGAAGAATGTTTATTCATTATGATGACTTACAAATACTTGTACATAGAAATTACATAGTATCTCTTTAAACATTTTAAGTGTGATCTTATTCAGTTAATTATTTTACAACTAAATTGAATAATCCACCCCTGAATTCATTGATTGTTTTACTAAGTGTTATAGTAACTTGAGTAATTTGGTCCCTCCCAAAAATGGTTTTGGTTATAATATCATTGTTGAAAAAGTTTAAAAACTGTAAATTTACCTATTATAAATAAACAAAAGCAAATAAAAATAATTTGGGCATAAAAATGACTTTATTTAGGCAATTTATATCAATAAATTTTAAAAGACTATGAAATGTTACTAGTACACAACAACATCACTCCAATTTTAGGCAACATTTCTAAGTAAGGAAAGATTCTATACAACAAGATTAACAGAAGCAGATTGGAAGAATCATCTGCTCAATCACTTCACCCTACATATTTAACAACACACTGAAAAATATATGCTACATTTAAATAAAATGCAAACTTTAATATATTACAGATGTAGAAATAAAAGACTTTCTGCCAATTATAACATGGTATTGCAACTATACCCATGGTCACAATTATTAAATAAGAATAACATGAAATATTAAAAGGAGGATATGCAAAACTTGAATCTTAATAGAAGGAAAAAAATCCAATTTAGGGACCATGCCCTGTTTTTCAGTTAAGAGTTTCATTTGGGGCTTGTATTTTGTATAAATTTTCATAGTTACATAGATAATAAATAGTTCAAGATTTGGGAATTTTAAAATGTTCTCTGATAAGAGTTTTTTCAAGTGGAGGAGATATGGTGAGAGTATACTGATTACGTTTATTAAAATTTGCTTTTATTCCATTCAAAGTGTAAATTTGATGTCTTTAGATGTCTGTATTACATAGTTTGTAATATTAAAAATAATTAATTTTATTTTTTGTGTTTTGAATTTGCATCAAAATTACACATATTATCTGACTTCTCAGAACAGCTCTGCGAAATAAGAATTAAGCTATACATAGGCAATTGCTATGGCTAGAAACAGTGCTAGGCATCATATAGATGGATAAATAGAGATGTTACACATTTACATGACAATAAAGACTAAAACAATCCAAAGTTTACTTAAAACTTTATGTTTGCAAAAAAACAAAAACAAAAAGAGTCCTGAAATCAGATGGTTTAGGGCCCAGTTCTGACACTTATAAGCTGTGTTACTTATACCAAATTAGTTTTCAGAAACAGAATATTTATTTGTAAAATGAAGAGAAAGATTGAACCTAATTTATAGGATTCTTCTGAGGATTAAATACACTATCTTGCATTAAGTGCTTAGCACAGTATTTGATCTATTTTAAGCACTTAATACATTGTATGTATTACTTATATTTCTTCCAAGCTCCCTTTTTAACTTAAAAAGTGTATTAGCCTTAGCTGGTTTTCTCTGTGATTAGAGCCTTGGCTAACAGACTGAAAGGTTCTGGATTTGATTCCTGGTCAAATGCACAGTTACATCCCTAACCTGACCTGTATTGGGATGCATGTGAGATGCAACAATTGATATGTCTCACATTGGTGTTTCTCTCTTTCTCACTCTCTCTCCCCATTCACCCTCCCTTCCACTATATCTAAAATCAATGAAAAAATATCTTCTGTTCAGGAATAAAAAAAATAAAAAGTGTATTTGGGTTTTTTGTGTGTTTTTTTTTGTTTGTTTGTTTTTTGTTAATCCCATCCAAAGATATTTTTCCATTGATTTTTAGAGAGAGTGGAGTCACTCCAGCCAGACCCTTCAGTCTTCTCTGCTCTGGCGAGAGCACTGCTCCTGTAGCTCCCTCTGCCCCCTGCCCTCCCCCTCATAGCAGGCATCCTGCCCCACCAGGCTGCTCAGTGCCTGCATATGCAAATTAACCCACCATGATTGTTGGGTTAATTTCCATGCTTACTCCTGATTGGCTACTGGGCATTGTGGAGGTATGTTCAATTTGCATATCTCTCTTTTATTAGTGTAGATGGTACTAATATAATCTTCAACCAATTGTAGTGTAAGAATTCCTTCCCTAATGTTAAAAATTATAATTTAATATTGCAAAAGACTTGGATATATATTAAAAGCCAAAAACGATTTCAAACATAGTACAAAATTGAATTCATATCAATTTTTGCTCAAGACATATGAAACTAGAAAATGTAGACTTCAATTTCTGTCTAGTTAAATATAAAGTGGTAAACATATTTAGGATATATATTGTTAAAAGATAAACTGAGGCAATAAAAAAATTTAAGCATTTAATTGAATAAAAATCAGCTTGAATTGAGCAAACTGAAAAAGAAAGTGGTTAGAAGTACTCACCAAACAGCACTCAGAAAGAGATTTTATTTATAGAGAAAAGGCGAAAGGAAAGTATTAACTGGCCATAGCTTAAAGCCTAGTTGGCTGTTTGTTATTGGTCATCCTTAGGTTTTAATGTATTATCCTTTCAACATTTACAGGATTACATTTTGGTTTGCTGAAGTATGTTAGAGCAATCTCAGTTTACAGGGATCCTTGTTTAACTAATTTAACAACTCCCCCATTTTTGTCCTCCTCTCATACATGACAGATTTACCAGAAATTTAATATCATCATCATTCACAGTCACTATCAGAGTTAAGTTTCTCTTGTCTCATTGTGAAACTCACAGGTTATGAGTTTCAGTGGAAGAATTGTTTTTGGTTCAACTCACTGTTTGTCCAGTTTCTATTTCTGCAAGTATAGGATATCAAGTGAGGTCATTTGCAGCACTGCTGATAGCTGTGAACATGCTTAAGGCCTTTGAGAGAACGAATCACAGGGAGACTACAAAGATGACTATTGGGAATGTTATACCAAGAGACTAAATTATTCTTCTTGGCAAGGGCTCCCATGAACCAAACCAGTTAATATTAACTAAATAAAAAATGTACCTGAAGAGGCATCAAACTGCTGCTTGTCTGTTAATTCCTTCTATTTGTCAGAGGTGTTGATCTAGGTCAGGAGTGGGCAAACTTTTTGACTCGAGGGCCACGATGGGTTCTTAAACTGGACCGGAGGCCTGGAACAAAAGCAACCTGACCATGTTGGCACTCTCATCTTGGGCTGCTGGTGAAGGAGCGGGGGGGGGGGGGGGAGAGCAAGAAAACCCTCCAAATGGGCAGGATCCAGCCCGTGGGCCGTAGTTTGCTCACGGCTGATCTAGATATAGCAGGGGCTGTTTGCTATGGTAAAGATTCCCCTTTGTTTAGCCAACAATAATCTAAAGAAATTCTAATATCTAAAACCACTATAGCAATAAAGCCTAGTGACTTTTATTGTGTAGCTATAAGCTTAGCAATAGATTAAATGATAATTGCCAAAGTTAAGAAGCAGTGTCCTCCCATGTATTAATGGAGAGAAAAAAGCAAAAAATGAAAAGGAAAAAGAAACAAACCTTTATATTGAAACTAGAGGCCTGGTGCATGAAATTAATGCACGGTGGGGGTGGAAGTGTCCCTCAGCCCAGCCTGCACCCTCTCCAGTTGGGACCCCTCTCACAATCCAAGAATGCTGGCCACCAACAGCTCACCTGCCTGCCTGATTGATGCCTAACTGTTCCCCTGCCAGTATGATTGACCCTAACTGCCCTCTCCTGCCAGCCTGGTGCCCCCCACCAATTGCCTTTCCCTGTAGATTTGGTCCCCCCACACACAACAGCCCTCCCCTGCAGGCCTGGGTGCCCAAGAACTTCCCTCTCCTGCTGGTCTGGTTGCCCCTAACTGTCCTCCCTTGAAGGTCTGGTCACCTCTAACTTCCTTCCCCTGTAGGCATGGTCCCCTTCAACTGTATTCCCCTGCATGCCTGGTCCCCATCAACAACCCTCCCCTGTAAGCTTTGTCACCCCTACCTACCCTTCCTTGCAGCTTGGTCTCCCTAACTGCCCTCCCCTGCAGGCCTGTTTCCTCCCAACTGACCTCCCCTGCAATCCTTGTCACCCCTAACTGCCCTCCCCTACAGGCCTGGTTGCCCCAACTGCCCTCCTTTGCCAGCCTGGTCACCCCTGACTGTCTTCCCTTGTAGGCCTGGTTCCCCCCAAACTGCTCTCCCCTGCAGGCCTGACTTCCCCCAACTCCCCTCCCTTGTAGACCTGGTCCCTCCCAACTGCGCCCTCTCCTGCTGGCCTGATTACCCACACCTGCCCTCCCCTGCCAGCCATTTTGTGGCAGCTATCTTGGATCCACATGGGTGCAGCCATCTTATGTGTTGGAGTGAGGGTCAATTTGCATATTACTCTTTTATTAGATAGGATGTCTTGATATGTGATCTTAGGAGAGCTGTCCACATTAATATGCCATCTTATTTTGGAGAGGAACCTCCCTCCTCAATTTTAATTTTAGATTTCCAACTAATGCAGAGTTAAAAGTGTTAGTGGCAGCTTTTTTAAGTTTGGAAATGTGCACCCAAGGTTCAAGTCCCTCAAGTTTGTACACTGCCTGGGTAGTGAAGAGGACCTGCTATGGTTTCTTTCAAAGAGGGTCAAAAAAAGTTTTGTTCTTAATGATTCCAAATAAGAAGGGTGATATAAGTTGGAAGAGTTATTTTGTAGAATCATAGACAGATATTTGAGGAAACTATAACAAACTTCAAGACCAGTTTATAGATATATAGTAAAACCTCAAAGACAATGAACAGAATTGCAATCTGATATCCAGAGCTGTGTTATGGTTTTCTGCTGAAAGATACATTTTTTTCCTCAACAATCACTCTTATTTCTATTAATAACAGTCATAATAAGACTAATTTATTTGCAAAATAAGTCTCTTCTCATTAAATTTGGTCTAATTTGTGTAAGTGCACTAAGAATAGGGATTGGCTATATATGTCCCTTTAAAGTGTTCTTTGCTGGAACTTTCCATGAGGAATCTTAGATTGGACTTTCCAAGCAAAGGACTTGCCATTGGACTCTGTCTGGAATACCTATAGATTTATGTTTATTCCTCTTTTGTTGGAGCCAGGATGTAAGCTAACAAGGTCCTTGCATCTGAGGGGGCTAGCAGGGCTGGCCCCCTACCCACATAGTTTCCCCAGACTTGTTTGGATGGCTACTATCAGTAGAATGAGAGCAACCTTTCATGGCTTGCCAAGAAGTCTGTATTTATCTACTGAGATTTATTGTACTAAGAAGTTGTCCTTCAGCTCTATCTCTCCTTTAGAGATTAAGAGGAACAAAGAATACACTCCTCTTAACAGACGTCCTATTTAGTGTTTTGTACATAAAAAGCATTGCGCAATTAATAAATTTACTACAGTTCCTTGATGACTCGTAGTCCTCTGGATCCCGCTTTCCTGTCTCTCTTTCTTTTCTCAATTCCCACCTCCCTACCTCAGCCCGGTTCAACCTGCCAGGCTGGCCCTGGCAATTGGCGCCCTAATCCAGGGACCTGAGGATTTGGGAAGCAGACGGTGAGGAACTCCTCAGGACAAAGAGTGCACTCGTTAAGGTAAGGGAGGAGCAATTTATTGATAGTCCGGAGTAAAGCATGGGACAAAGTGAAAGTGCCCTTTAGAGGCAAATGTTAAAGTCTATGTGATCACAAAATAATGTTGTTTCTTGTTCAAATTAGAATCTTAGTTTGTGTATGGAATTTAATAAGTGGAACTCCACTGCTGAAACTGCCTCTGGTTCAGAGAAATTCAAAGGCAGCAGGAGAGGGCAGGGGTATCTGCTCTCCCACAGTAAAATTACTTGCAATAATATTACTTAATGCCTTGTTTAAAAATTATAAGAGAACTAACAGGGAAATGCAAATCTTGGCCAAATTGAGTGTGAGTTATTACTTCAGAAAGCCAAAAAGAAAGAAAAAATTTGAGATCTGTCTATCTTTTAAGCATGAAAAGAAATTCAGCCAGATCTGTTGCTGAAACTTCCCCTGAAGTAAGCAGGATTTAGGGGAAGGGAGAGACACGTGGCAATCCAATATAGAAGCCCGCTCTCCTAGTATATTAAATTAAAAGTTTTCTTTCTCGCCATGTAAAAGTTTTAAAAATTTAGAAATGCGTCTGGGATATCTGTACACGTGTAAAGAGAAAGCTGGTGTAAGACAAAATGTGCACACGTCCGATTTCGGATATTAGATAGGTCTTGAACTGGACTTAACTCTTTACAAGTGCTACAGAAATGAAAAACCCAGAGCTGGTTCTTTTTCCTGAGAAAAACGGCAAGAAAATCTTGAAAGAAATTCAAGCTAATTCCAGCAACAGAATTTGCATTTCCATAATAAAGAGTAGTTTTAAAAATGCTAGTGAACTTTATTAAAAGGTTAACTCTTAAGGCCTTCAAGAAAATAAATTTGTCTCTGTCATAGAATTTATCCAAAGTAAATACCTTAAAATAATTATAATAGGCTCTAGAATCTCAAAGAAATTATTAAAATATAGATAAATAAATAATGTATTAATTATAAAGATCTAAGTGGTCCAGGTAACTGGCTACATCCTTTGTTGATGGAGGAAAGGGTAGACGCCCTTCCCCCAGCAGACAGGTCAGTGTCCTGCCAGTAGCCATCTTAAAGAATGTGGTAATTTACATTCAAATAAACCAAACATAGTTTTCCAGAGCCACTAGCAAATACAAATTAAAGTTTAAATTTACCTCATAAAAAACCTAGAGGACAGAATTGACTCTATTAATTATGTCTTGTATTTTTCTTAAAATATAAAGTGTTATTACTCTAGGAAATACTAAATATATTTAACTTGCCAGCTTTAAAACTTCTAAGTATATATTGAATTAGAAGAAATTATATAAATACGATAATTATATACCTAAACTATAAAAATATTTTTGAGAAAATAAAATATTGTGTTTTCTCTAATAATTAGGAATTTAAAACATATCAATTATGATAATTTAGTTATACAATCTTTGAATTAATATATTAATATGAATTAATATATATGTTTAATCTTTCCAAGTTATTTCAAGAACGAGAGTGACTTTCACATTTTGTGGGCCCCAAAATGTTTTTCAAAATCTATTCTCTCTTAAAATAAATATTTGTTTAATTAAACTGAGTGATACTTGAAATTACATGGAAAGCTTTATCAAATAAAAATTAATATATTTTATATATACATATATATTAAATGTTATAAGGGTTTTCACCTGTAAGAAGGGCAAAAACAATATATTTTTTAAAGATAGCCAAATTTTTCAACAGCAATAGAATTTCAAAAAAGACAAAAGCTATGCTTTTGGATCAGACCAATAAAGTATGAGACCTATAAGTTTTACTGCATAAATTTACTTTATTTTAATTAAATATACCTACTTAACTTACTTTATAAATTAGCCTTTTAAAATATAATCAAGGTCTCATATAAATTAAATTACATAAGAAATCAATATTTAAATAATACGAAAACTTTATATAGCCGCCTACATTAAGCTAGAGGTGGGGCAACATTTACAGCTTGTGAAATCAAATGTAAATTTGCTTTAAGTAACGATACCTACTTTAATTACTTAAATAAATTAACTTATTAAATTATAATCAAGGTTTTCAACTAAATAAAAAAACCAATATTTTTATAAACAATTCTAATAAAGACCAAAAACAGTTAATAAAAGTTTTATCTACCATATAAATTTGACTATCTTTTAAAAGAACAGATTGAGCAACTACTACTCTGGCCACATGGTTTGTGGCCACCATCCTAAAATAACAAAGGCCAACCTTTGAATAAGCCAATATCTTTATAAGCAATTTAAATAAATCCTCTATGAAAGTTAGCTAAGACTTCCCATCATCCCCCTGTATATGTAAATAAGCTTAAAGAAGATACTTTGAAATATAAATATAATTTTAATAAAAAGAGAAATTTTAAAATCTTGAATTCTGTTTCACTAATATTTACAGTATAAATTAAGATTATTATTAAAATAATAAATTTAAAAATAAATTAACAATCAGCCTTATTATAAAAATACTTGTAATATAACTAGCTAATCGCCTGTAGGATTGACCTTCAAACTACAGCCCTATATATTACCTATTATAAAAAAGAAAGACAAAGATTCTTAAATAAAATTCTCTGTAACATAAAAATTATTCTAGAAGGAATTAAATAGGTTTCCTTCAAATATTATAGAAATTATAATTAAAAGTCTATATGTTTAGCCTTTTAAAATAAGGTAAATAATTTATGTTTTTCCTTTGATAAGTTTTATATAAAATTAAATATTAATAGCAGAAACTTAATGTCCATAATCTAGGACAAGTAAAGTTAATAAATAAATTAAGCTTTATTTCAGATTAATTTAAATTAACTAATTGAAATAAATAAGTATTCATAAAAATTTAATTATACTAGACAAAAAATTGTTCCTAAAGTCTTGACAAAACTTTATTGATAGTTCATCTCATAGTAAAATTACTTTACATACAATGAATCCAAAGCAGTCATATTTCTGTACAAAAATTAAAAATAAAAGATTATCAAGACTGCATTAAAAAATTTTTTACAGAAGCTTCATAATAATACAAAAAAGGAGATTAATAGAATAATATCTTAAAAGAAGTATCCTGTAAGTAAATTACATCAAGCCCGTAATATCTTATAGTGTCAAAATAAGCCAAAGAAAATAATTTAGACAAAATCAAAAGGATCCCAAATCTAATTTATAGAACAGATTTCTTTATTAACCTCTGGTTGAGAATATGTTTCTATATTTCCAGAAAAGCCCATATGGATTCCTGCAACAACGGATCCCAGAGAATACATGATAGAACTGTTCCAGCCACAGAATAGGCAGTGGCCCACAAGAACAGTGGAGAAATAGTCCAGAAATAAAGATAGTGAAGGTACCTTGCCATGCTAGCAGTCAGTGGTTATACATTACTACAGGTTGCCCAAGACCTAGGGCAAGGAAAGTCGGTGTGCGTACTTCCAGATCATATGTACACACCCTTCTACATAAAGTAAAAATACCTAATATTTTATGTTCTACTGGGAACCCTGGCTTAAGGGCTTGCTTTATTTCTAACACAGGGAATAGTATTAACTGCCACATTAAAATAAATATTATATCTCAGGCATTAACCATTTTTACAGATAGATCCAGTTCTGAAAAGGCTGGATCTACTACAGAAGAGCAAAGGTCCTTCAAACCCCTTATATTTCAGTAGAAATACCAACTCTTATTTATGCCTTAACAGATTTTACTACAGAGCCCAGCAACCTATAGTAATAGTACTTATATGGTAAGTACAGCAAAAATTATTGAAACAGCTACTATAAGGCACACTAATTCAGAGGAACTTTTCATTTAATTTTCAGTCTTTAAAATATTATTTGAGAATGACAATTTCGTGTTTTATTAGAAGCAATCTCCTCACTATATTATCCACCTTCCTGTACCAGCTTTAGGGATAAACCCCCGAGGACTTAAACCTAATCAAATCTGGTCAAATGGATATCACTCAATTGTAGAAAGAGCCAATCATACTCTAAAAATCATTTTAAAAAACAAAAAAGGGGGAGACAGATGTTATGTGTCACCTCAAGAGAAGCTCAGTCAAACTTTTTATACTTTAAAATTTTTTTTAAATTATTATGCAGAGAATTGTATAGTAGGTGAAAGGCATCAGGCCTCCTGTACAATTGCCTCCACCGAGTCAGCTAGGTGGAAGGAAGCATAAATCAGAAAAGAGTTTTATCAGATTCAGTAATGATGTGGGGAAGAGGTTGTGTTTTATATCTTTCCAGAAGGAGCAATGCAGCCAATTTGGGTGCCGGAGCGTTATGTGTGTCACCACAATGGACTCAGACGAGCTCCTATGTCCCTTCACTCAAAAGGACTAAGGACTGCCCTAATGACAGCAAAGAGGAGGAAGAAGAAAACTGAAAGCTACATAAGAGACTGAGGTACCAACATAGAGTCATCTGAAGAAATCAATGACTGAAGTGCAGCAGATTGTAAAAAAGCAAGAAGTTGAAGCTACTTCTTCAACCATGTTCCTACTCATACTAGAATCTGTTAGCTGCCAGTGTTCTGCAAAGTCTTGCACAGCCAAGTCCAAGAACTCTGAGTAAATATACATCAGCAGCACAAGAGACTTTCTTTCATTTAGTAGCTAAAAATGTTAACATGTCCATAGTTTTGATTTCTCTCTTATTGTTTTGTTATTATTTAATAGCCAAATTTTTTCTCTTGACATTCAAAATTTGAAAATGAAAACATATATGGAGTTTGATTTTGCATTGGCATTGTTTACAATTATTTTAATATTAGAGCTTTATATTGTTTAAATTTTACTTTTATTAGTAGTAGCCTAAAAAACAAAAAAGGGGGATCTGTTGGAGCCAGGATGTAAGCTAACAAGGTCCTTGCATCTGAGGGGGCTAGCAGGGCTGGCCCCCTACCCACACAGTTTCCCCAGACTTGTTTGGATGGCTACTATCAGTAGAATGAGAGCAACCTTTCATGGCTTGCCAAGAAGTCTGTATTTATCTACTGAGATTTATTGTACTAAAAAGTTGTCCTTCAGCTCTATCTCTCCTTTAGAGATTAAGAGGAACAAAGAATACACTCCTCTTAACAGACCTCCTAATTAGTGTTTTATGTATAAAAAGCATTGCGCAGTTAATAAATTTACTACAGTTCCTTGATGACTCGTAGTCCTCTGGATCCCGCTTTCCTGTCTCTCTTTCTTTTCTCAATTCCCACCTCTCTACCTCAGCCCGGTTCAACCTGCCAGGGTGGCCCTGGCACTCTTTCATTGTTTTCTTGAACTCCCTGGACTTTCAGAGAAATGACCTTCCTTACTCGCCTGGTAAGGCTACCAGGATCTCCGTGAGCAAGCAACCAGGCTTGTTTTTGTTTTGTTTTGTTTTTTGTTTTTGTTTTTTAAAGATTTATTAGCTCTATAAAGCCAACCTTAGTTCTTTCAAACTGATATCTTATTTTATCTATATTCTCAAATATACCTTTTCTGTTAAAGCCTCTGTAATATAACTGATCCTTCCAATTGTGTCCTATTATAAGAAGAATAAAAATAGTTTTTTTTTCTTTTTAAAAAATATACTTTATTGATTGTTCTACAGAGTAATTGAAAGGGATAGAGAGTTAGAAACATTGATGAGAGAGAAACATTTATCAGATGCCTCCTGCATACCTCCCACTGGGAATGTGCCCACAACCAAGGTATGTGCCCTTGACTGGAATCAAACCTGCGACCTTTCAGTCCATAGGCCAACACTCTATCCACTGAGTCAATCCGGCTTCAGCAGAAATATTTCTTATTTAACACTAAAGGCCTGGTGCATAAAATTCATGCACAGGGGGGAGGATGTCCCTCAGTCCAGCCTGCACTCTCTCCAATCTGGGACCCCTTGGAGGATGTTTGACCTATTTTATTTTTAAGAAAGAGCAACGTCTACATACCTTTTCCTATTCAAAAAAATTCATATTCTGCCATTTTTGGCCTACTTTAATTAGAAAAAGAAAGTATTTATAAAACTAGTTCTTTGGCAAACACAATTCTAATAAAGTCTTGATTTGAATAATCTTGTTTTGTTTATTCTGTTCCTTGCAGAGATGGCTTATTATTTCTGCCAGTTGGATGATTCAGATATATCTGTCAAGCTGATGAATAGGCTGTGGATCCAAAGAGGTAAGCATATGATTCCTTGTGTTTTGAAAAAGCTGTTGAAAGACAAACCTCCTGCCCAATATATTTTAACTATTTGTGGGCATGAACTTTTGAATCTGTGACGACTGTATCCTTTATACACTCTGTGAATGCATTTTGCTTCCTTGGTTAAGCTGTAAAGAAGTCTTTTGTGCTTGAGTGACTATTGAAATTATACTGTCACTGACTAGAAAATTGATATTTGAAATAAAACATACCACAAATTAAAAAAGTTTTTAGAGATTTCTCATACTGTTAGCCATTAAGACTCCCTATGATGAAAAGATAGAAATTAGAATAAAAATAAAATCCACTCAGAACCTCCATTTTTTTTACATTTATATATTTTCAAATATTGTAAAATATTAGGACATTGGAAGAAGTATTGCTCAACAGTTAAGAAGAAAAAATGTAAAGAAATATAACTAGTCTCAAGCTTTTGAATTTCCGATTTAAGGTACTTAGATCTTAAAAATATTAGGTTAATTAACAAGAGAATTGGAAGAGACAAAAGAGAAAATCAAGAGATTTTCCAATAGTATAGACAATTTTAAAAGATTATTCAGATATAAACTTATGAAAATTGATATATTTTAACAGGTTTTAAATAATTTAATAACTGAACAAAAGTTGACAAAATTGGAAGCTATTTTTTCAAAATCTAATAGAAAAATTTTAAAAATGGTCCTACCCAGTTTGGCTCAGTGGCTAGATAGTTGGCCTGAGAACTCAAGCATCCCAGGTTTGATTCCAGTCAAGGGCAAATGCCCAGGTTGTGGGCTTGATCCTTAGTAGGAGACGTGCAAGAGGCAGCCGATCAATATCAATAATTCTTTCTCATCATTGATATTTCTATCTCTTTCTCCTTCTCTCTGCCTCCCTGAAATCAATAAAAAATATTTTTAAATGTGTAATTAGAAATGTAAACACACTGTATAACTCCATGAAGTTAAAGAAAGTGAAGGGAAAAAAATGAAAAAAATGCATCTTTAAAACACAAGCTGTTGAGATCTCCATACCCAGCCTCCCCTCTTTCACCTTGCTCATATTTTTCACCCAGTGTGAATCAGGCCCCATGACCACCTGAGGAGTAGACACTACCCGTGACCACATGACCTGCCACCAAGCCCACCACTGCAGCCACAGGCCCAGTGTGGCTTAACACCTAGATCCTTTGGTGAGAGCAAAAATGGGGAAAGAAAATGAAATGTCAGAAAAGTAACTAAATGAAATCGAGGCATGCAATATGTCAGAAAAAGAATTCAGAGCAAGGGTAATACAGTTCATAAACCGGATGGATGAGAAAATTAACAACCTATGTAAGAATCAGGAGGAAATAAAGAGTGATACAGCTACTATAAAAATAATGTGGATTATTTCAACAGTAGACTAGGAGAAGTGGAGGGCTGAATCAGTGATTTAGAAGATAGGGAAGCAAAACACACCCAATCTGAACTGCAATTGGAGAAAAAAATAAAAAGACAGGAGGAGAGCCTGAGGGAGCTATGGGACAACATGAAATAAAGCAATATACATATAATAGATGTGCCAGTACATCAAAATTTCCAGTTGGGTCTGAGTTTGTTGTCTTGCAAAATTGAAGAATGAGTTTGCAGACAAAAATGGTTAGTGGAAGAAAAGTTTATTGAGAGATGGACTCCCTGCAGCAGGGAGTAGCAGGGAGGTGGCCCAAAAGGTTTCCAATGAAGCTACTTTGTCTCATGTTCCAAAATCCTGGAAAAGGTGCAGCTTGAGTTCCAGGAGAGCCAAAAGCAGTCGTTTCCAGAGCTTCTACTTTATGTTGCAGTTGGGTGTAGATCAGAGTGCAAGCTAATGAAAGTTCATTAGGCCATGTGTGGAGTCCCACATGTCCATAAGCCAAGTAGGCACAGGAGAGCATATCCGCTGCCATGGGAGACCCAGGAATCCAGTGCACCAGAGAGAGAAGAGAGAAACAAGTGTGCTTCTTTGTCTAGAGGTAGATATGTGTTTTGTTAGCTCCTGATTTGTCCTTTCAAAGAATTCTGCCATAGAAACATCCATACATTTCAAAATTAACATTTTTTTTCTGGCAGACTCAGCTGGGTTGCCTTAGTAACTCCTACCAACTGGGCTCAGTGCTAGGTTACTTTGTCTCTGTGGCGCAGTCATCAAGCTCTATTCTGCCTATGTCTGCAACATTCCACTCCCAGCCCTCATCCCCCAATTCCCTGTCCCTGACTGCCTAGCTTCCTTCTACCTACTTGATATGATCTGAAAAAATAATTTAGATTAGAGCAGATTTAAGTTTGCTTTGATTAAGTAGACATGTCTTTTAGAGTTGTTAGGATAACATATAAAATGTGGTACACTGGCAGGCTAAATAGTGATGGTGACTAAAGAGAAATTGAATTTATTTAAAGAAAAGAGGATTGAGAGTTGGGATATCCAAAAGGAATGGCTACACAACACTTAGACAAAGGGTACTGGATCCATTATGGCAGCAAAAAGATACTTAGGCCGAAACCAGTTTGACTCAGTGGATAGAGTGTGGGTCTGTGGACTGAGGAGTCCCAGGTTCGATTCCCGTCAAGGGCATATACCTTGGTTGTGGGTATATCCCCGGTGGGGGGTGTGCAGGAGGCGGTTGGTCGATGTTTCTTTCTTATGTATGTTTCTAGCTCTCTATTCATCTCTCTTCCTCTCTCTAAAAATCAATAAAATATATATATATATATATATATATATATATATATATATATATATATATATTTTTTTTTTTTTAAAGATACTTAGGACAGAGCAACATAGAAAGACATAGAAGAAGCAACAGGAGAGCCTAGGTTGGGCTGCATTGACTCACTGAGAAGTCAGAGAAAAGGGAGCATTGGAGACAGGTTCAAGGGGTTAGCCTAGGACAAGCTGCTACTGTCCATTGTTCCCCTTGTTGAAAGACTCCTGGGGTCCCTTAGAAGTTGGGGGATATGTGACCGTTGGGGAATGGCATGTGCATGCTCCCCTAATGGAGAGTGAGCACTGGGTCCTTTGTCTTGACCATATTTATATCTTTCTTGCAGGTGGAAATCAGTGAAGGTCTCAGAGGGGATGTGCTCTTTCAGCGTGGTAATCTCCACTGATCGATTGTTGCCAGGGAAATGGGTCATTAATCAATGTAGCTGGTCCTGGGGCACCCACAGTGTTACTTGTCTGGTTTTGCTGTTTTTCTGGGCCTGGAGCTGAAATACAACTGAGTCCTGGATATTATCTTTAGAAAGGAAAAGGTCACAGGGTCTAAACAGCCTGACCATTGATCTGAAAGATCAGGGTACAAATTTCATGATAAATTATATGAAAGGGGGGATAGGTTACTCTGGGGGTGAGGCTCTTATTTTGTCAATTTCACCACTTGGTAGGCATCCAGGGCTTTCTGCTCCAGTGACTTTCTATACCTGGCCCATCATCTTTGTTCTGCTCATGTCTGTCTAACAGTATACTAGTATATTTTTGTTTTACCTAGCTTTATAAAAATATGTTCAGATTATCTCAGTTACAAAGGTAGGCAATAATATAGCTTGTATAATAATTGACTTTGAAATTTCATACAGTTTTGCAAGTTAATAAAGGAAATAGGGGTTAATAGGATTTTTAGGTAACATTTTTTAACAATAATTAATTTTCTAGGTGTCCAGTAACTTGAAAGTTTGAAGATTTGCTGACTACATTGGATGATAGTGTTGACATATGTAGCTAGTTAGTCATAGACAAAGGAAGAGAATAAATTTACCTGCCATGTATGTTGTGCTCTTCCTCAACTACCTGTAAATTGCCTACTTCCTTTGAAATCTCAAACTCCTATGCCACTTTTTTCCTTTGTCCTGACATATATACTCATTTATTTCACACTGCATTGAAATTTTCATGCTTATGTGAGTTGCCTGTGAGCACGTGTTAAAATTTGATTTTGTGCCGAAACCGGTTTGGCTCAGTGGTAGAGCGTCGGTCTGCGGACTGAAAGGTCCCAGGTTCGATTCCGGTCAAGGGCATGTACATTGGTTGCGGGCACATCCCCAGTAGGGGGTGTGCAAGAGGCAGCTGGTCGATGTTTCTCTCTCATTGACGTTTCTAGCTCTCTCTCTCCCTTCCTCTCTGTAAAATATCAATAAAATATATTTTTTTTAAATTTGATTTTGTTTTGTAACTCTGTCAATTTGATTATTATCCCAGCTAGAGAAACGTAGATGGTATGTGGAATAGTACTTTTAAAAATAATTTTTAAATTGATTTCAAAGAGGAAGGGAGAGGGAGATAGAAACATCAAAGATGAGAGAGAATCATTGTTTGGTTTCCTCCTGCAAGCCACACACTGGGGATGGAGCCTGAAACCCAGCCATGTGCCCTGATTGGGGATTGAACCATGACTTCTTAGTTCCTAATTTGAAGCTCAACCACTGAGCCACGCCAGTCAGGCAGAATAGTATTTTTCAAAAAACTTTTACAGGAGATTCTGTGATTTGGCTTTTAACTGTTTTTAGAGCTACATTTCTATTATTGTAAAGACTTGATTTATAGAAAAATATTTTAATTTCTTAAATAATTGAGTTGCTATCAAGAGACCAACACACCCTTCCAACAAAATAATTACCCATTTGCTTATTTGTAGCAAAGAGAGGGTCTTTAATATGGAAAACAAAAGATTTTTATGTTCCGGATTTAAAGATTCACATCTCTGTACCATTTCAATGAATCCTTCAACAACAGCTTTAGAATGTGGTGTTTTTTGTTGTTGTTTTTTCCCTTTTGGGTACATTGTTTTATTTTAGTTTAAGAATACACTTAGAAAACAAACATGTTTTTTAAAGTTTCTATTAGGTTATAAATATCAGTTTCCAATGTGGGTAACTTTCAAACATCTTGTCAGGTTTCAGCTGGGATAAACTGTAAATATTCCTGGGAGTATTAAACAACCTTCACAAATGCAAAAGGCACTCCAAAAGAGGGTGCAAAATATACTGCCCATCCAAGATCTAAAGATAAGAGCCACTCCCAAAGATACTTTAAAAATATAAAGTCTTAGAATATTCCTTTTGAAATATGGAAATAGTTGGTAAGGACCCTCAAATGCAAATGGAGTGCCACTCACATTTCTGTCCATCCATAGCTACCCACAAATGGGGTGAAATCCACATCTTGTCCAGCCATAGTTTTGGGGCCTCCAAACTGATGACTGCTAAGCCAAATTCTCATCGCACAAAAAATGAAACAGGTAAGAAGGTAACCTTCTTGGAAAGAAAACATTTATAACTAATGAGAACCAAAAAGCAAATTCAAAAGTCACTGTTTAAAGCTCCAATTCTAACAATTTTTCCCCCTGAAAATCTGAATTTGGAAAGGAAATGTAAACATAAAATTTTGCCTTCCTTTCTCAACCAGGCACCATAGATAGAAAGCTAGATAACGGAATTTGGTAAGAATTTTCACCTTTTGGTGGATTCTGCTATTTTTCCCAAGATCTAGTCTGTAGGCTGTTCCAGCAGGTCTCATGTTGATCATCAGACACTAAAGAAGAGGAAAAATAATTTTTTGCTCTACCGTTCTTCAGCAAGCATGTCAAACTCACAGTCCATGGGCTGCATGTGGCCCATAATAAATATTTTTGTGGTCCAGCCAATATAAAGGTATGTAAGAAACATTTCAATAAAATTTTTATAACTTAATTTTTTCAATATCCTCTTATACATCTATATATATAAGAGCCTAATATGCAAATAGACCAAATGGCAGAACATTCAAACAATCAAACAACTGGTCTCTATGATGTGCACTGATCACCAGGGGGTTCATGCAGAAGATGGCAGCATTGGTAGCAGGCAGGATGCTAGATGGGTGAGCAGGGGTGCCAGACCAAGGAGGGGTGCCTGTCACTGTGATCAGGGAGACCCTCTCATGGTTACTGAAAATTCTTTGTTCCACCATGTGTCACAGTGCCACCTGATGCTCGCATCTGCTGCAAGCACTGGCTCCACTTGCACCTGCTACCAGCACCTGCCACTGGCTGTAATTGCTCAGCACTGTCAGCACGTGTGAGCAGCAGCTGTCGGACCTCAGAGCTTCTCCACCTCCCCCTGCTCCTGAGTGAATGTGGCCAGCAAGTGGCTCTCACACTATCTGCCTGTTATGGCCCCACTCGCCCCTGCAGCTGGCACTGGAGCCACCACTTGCACCTGTTGCCAGTGCACAGTGCAGGTCTCCATCATCCCTGAGGGCTGCTCTGCCTCCCCCTGCCCCTGCGGGGCAATCAGGGCAGCAGCTGCCACTCACACCAGCTAACAGTGCTGGTCCCGCTTGCACCCACTACTGGCGCCAGCCTGAATTTCTCTGCACCATCACTGGGTGCAAGCAGGGCTAGTGCCATCAGCAAATGGGAACGGTGGTGGTGGGAGTGGGCTTGCAGGCAAATGGGACCAGGGACTGCAGCAGGAGGACCAGGCGGGGGCATGGAGAATGGGCCAAGACCCACCCCTCTGCCCACTGCAGCCTCATGGCCACAGTTCCTTTCAAGGTGCATGATTTTGTGCACTGGGTCCTTAGTAATTATTAATAACAATGAATTATTAATAACTACAATGTTCACTAATGATTGATTACTATAATTGTATTGCATTCATTTCCCTTACACACCATTTCTCTCCACTAATACTAGTAGAGAATATTTTAGCCGCTGATTGCCACATCATTGGACTTGTACTGACTTGTTTGATGTGCACAACAGAAACTATTTTGCTAGAGAACAAGAAAAATAGGTTTATTTGTGTTACACTTATTAATTTATGCAGTTATTCAGTGTCTGGTAAGTTAATGTTCAAGAAAAATATTAATTTTTATTAAAATGCTCTATTATTTTATGTTAAAAATTACTCATTTATTTCAGCCCTGTGTATTCAGCGTGTCTCTATTGAAATAAAACTATGTTCCTACAAAAAATTAAGCCTTTGTTTTTTGGCGGCCCACATAAACTCAAACCTTGTTTATTTGGCCCATGTCAGCCTTTGAGTTTGACATGCTTGCTTTGCAGTAATTGCTATGCCAAGACTCTTTTTTTTTTTTCTAAGGCACCTTGGAAATAGGTAAGCTTATCAAGGTAATAAATTCTCCACTGTGGCCATAGTAATTCATTATGACTTAAGGATAACCTGCTTGTTCATCCTTAAAAGAAAAAAAAATTCACCTTAGGCCCCATACTACATCTGGTCCAATTTAAGTCAGACCCAGTCAAACCCTGGACCTAATCTACTTTTTAAGTCAGATCCAGTCTAACTCTGGCTGGATCTGGACCTCGTCTGGAGACGAAGTTCTCAGATAAAGTCTGACAACTCAATACAAAAGTGGCAGAACTGGGATCCAAAGGGATTTACTGTATTTGCGACATCCAGAAGCAGCTAGAAAGCAATGATCTTAAGCATCAGGTTACCTTCCTCTGATTGCTCCATGCTCTTGCGGGCCACAAGTGGTCTCCTTCAGTTTCCTTATCTGGTCAAAAGTTCCTCTTACAACAAGAACTATTCAAAGATAAACTAAGGCTTATTAAACATGGTACAACTTTATTTTGGTTGAGCAGCACCAACAGGAGCTCTGGCAGAGGCCCTTACAGAAAAAAAGGTGAACACAAAGGAAGAAAATAATTGTTTGGTTAGACTAGTTTAAAGCCTCATTGACATTTTATAATTTATTGCCCCAAGGTTTTAATTTTGTAGCCTTGAGTCCTTTTTTTAATATATTTTATTGCTTTTACAGAGAGGAAGGGAGAGGAATAGAGAACTAGAAACATAGATAAGAAAGAAACATCGACCAACCACCTCCTGCACACCCCCCACCGGGGATGTGCCTGCAACCAAGGTACATGCCCTTGACTGGAATCAAACCCGGAACCCTTCAGTCCGCAGGTCGATGCTCTATCCACTGAGCCAAACCAGTTTCAGGCTTATGTAGGCTGCTGGGGCAGTATGGTCACCTCAGTCTAAAGTTCTCCCTGTTTAACTATTATATATATATATATATATATATATATATATATATATATATATATACATATATATATATATATATATATAGAGAGAGAGAGAGAGAGAGAGAGAGAGAGAGAGAGAGGCCAGGTGCACGAAATACCTGTATGGGGGGGGGTGTCCTTCAGCCCAGCCTGCACCCTCTCTAATCTGGGATCCCTCGAGGGATGTCCAACTGCCCATTCAGACAAAAGACAGAATTTATGGGATTGGGTCTAAACAGGCAGTCAGGCATCCCTCTCACAATCCAGGACTTCTGGCTCCCAACTGCTCACCTGCCTGCCTTCCTGATGGCCCCTAACCACTTCTTCCTGTCAGCCTGATCACACCCTAACCACTCCCTTACCAGCCTGATTGATGACTAACTACTCCCCTTCCAGCCTGTTTGCCCCCAACTTCCTTCCTCTGCAGGGTTGATTATCCCCAACTGCCCTCCCTTGCAGTCCTAGTCCCTCTCAACTGCCCTCTGTTGTAGTCCTGGTCTCTTCCAACTGCCCTCCCCTGCTGGTCATCTTGTGGTAGCCATCTTCTCTCCACATGGGGGCAGCCATTTTTGACTTCATGGGGGCAGCCATCTTCTGTGTTGGTGTGATGGTCAATCTGCATATTATTCTTTTATTAGATAGGATAGAGGCCTGCTGCACAGGTGGGGGCCAGCTGGTTTGCCCTGAAGGTTTTCCCGGATCAGGGTGGGGGTTCCCTTGGGATTTGGGGTGGCCTGGGTGAGGGCACTTTGGTGGTTTGCATCCAGCCACTCCCCCTGGCAACCCAAGCCGAGGCCTTGGTATCTGGAATTTATTTATGTTCTACAATTGAAACTTTGTAGCCTGGAGCAGAGCCAAGCCACCCTCTTCCCGTTTCTGTTGGAATTTATGTATCTTCTATAATTAAAATTTTGTAGCCTTGAGTGACAGCCTGGGCCAGCCAGGGTTTGCTGAAAGCTCTGCTTCCTCCATTGCCAGGGGCAACCCTAGCCTGCTCTTTCCAGCTTCATGGCTGCTGCCATTTCTGTTGGAATTTATTTACCTTCTATAATTGAAACTTTTTACCCTTGAGTGGAGGCCTGGGCCAGCCATGATGTGTGGAAAGCTTAGCTTCCTCCAGTGCCAGGGAAACCAAAGCCTCCCTCCTGCTCTCTATGGCAGAAGCCATCTTGGTTGGGTTAATTTTCATACTCACTCTGATTGGCTGGTGGTTATGGCTTGTGGGTGTTGCAGAGTGATGGCTAATTTGCATATTACTCTTTTATTAGATAGGGTATTAGACATGCCTCATTTTATTGTGCTTTACTTAATTTAGTGAGGGACCTAAAAAATAATAATTTTCCCCCATCTTCTAAGTTTCTATAACTGGGCTAATAAATTAACAGAGACAGAGTAACAGGAGAACATCAAATTTGTAATGGGTGTGCACAGAGACTATACTTTAGCATGAACATTCCAAAGACAACAAGGCAAAACTGGATATATTTGGAATTTTGGGCAAAGAATAAAAGGAAGCAGGGTCTAAGATTTTTAAAGTGAGATGGAACACACATGGCAGATACATTTTTGCTAAGCAACATAAAAAATGATGGGGGGCAAGGGGATTTAGTCAATAGGCATGGATTCCACTGTCTAATGGTTTGCTGATTGTGCTGTAGTTTCTTTCATGAAGCAGCTATTTCCACCTGCATCTCTTAGGCAAAGAGGATGAAGGGTCAAAAGTATTTTCTGAGCCATTTTAAAAAATAACCAGCTTAAGATCAATATCCCAAAGGGCAGCTTTAGGGTAGTAAAAACTTCAGTCCCTTACAGCATTTTTGTATTTTATAGAAATTGAAGGTAAGACCCTTCCCAAGAAAAGAAATTACAACTTTCTGTGTTATCAGATGATGGTTTGCATTTTTAGCAATAAAGTATTGTTTTAAATAAAGGATGTATGCTGAAACCGGTTTGGCTCAGTGGATAGAGGGTCGGTCTGTGGACTGAAAGGTCCCAGGTTCGATTCCGGTCAGGGGCATGTACTTTGGTTGTGGGCCTATCCCCAGTGGGGGTGTTCAGGAGGCAGCTGATCAATGTTTCTCTCTCATCAATGTTTCTAACTCAATTCCTCTCTGTAAAAACAATAAAATATTTTTTAAAATAAAAGGACTCCTTAAGTATCAAAATTTAATAGATAAATTAATTAATTAATTAATTAATTAAGGATGTACATAGAGACAATGCTATTGCACACTCAATAGACTAAAGTATAGTGTAAACATAAGTTTTATATACATTTGGAAACCAAAACTTTGATGTGAGTCCTTTTATTGTGGTGTTTGCTCTGTTGCAGAGGTCTTGAACCAAAGCTGCAATATTTCTGAGGTATGCCATGCCCATATGTATATACACTGAGTGGACATATTATTATGATCTCTGAATGCATATTAGAGGCCTGGTGCATGAATTTGTGCATGGGTGGGGTCTGGCCAGCCTGGCCATGGGAAGGGGACATGGGCGGTTGACTGGCCTGCCTACTGGTCAAACTCCTGGTCGAGGGAACAATTTGCATATTATCCTTTTATTATATAGGATATACACTGAGTGGCCAGATTATTCTGTGTTCAGAGATCATAATATTCTGGCCACTCTGTGTATGTGTATACTAAATATTACATATTCCTCTGTGTGTGTGTGTGTGTGTGTGTGTGTGTGTGTGTGTGTGTGTGTATGTGTGTGTGTGTATATATATATATATATCATATATAGTTTCATATTAAAGGTAAAAGAGCTTTTGTTTCTACCAGGAAAATCATTTTGGCAAGTTTTTTTAATACTTGGAAATGGAAAAGAATGATATAATTCAAATGGCCATTAGATGGAGCTGTTTCTCCTTAAAATAATTACACAGACACATGTTTTATTTGGCTGATCAGAAAAATATGAATAGCTTCAAAATGCCATAAAGTAGTAATAGATTTTTGAAACATTAATTCTTAGTCCAGATAAAACAAAAATAATTTAAAATATCACTTCAAACCTGCTTAAGTTGTCACTAGACTCTAAGGAAACAATCTAAATTGAAAGCAATACAGTGCCACTGTTTGGTACAGAGACAAATCAGTTTCAGAGCTCACAGCATTTTTAAGGTTTTCTAGAATAAACAGAAGAAATTTGTTGTATGAGTGTCATCATTACCATTGAGAAGTTAATAATGTTATTTGTTCTAATTTTTAATTTGAAAGAGCATTCAAGAGAAAGTGCCATAATTTTAAAGATACAAAAATGCATTTTTTGGTGATCAAATTTTTAAAGGCATAAGCATACATTTGGGACATAACGTGATTTTTAGAAACTGATTATTAGATGAAACAGAAAAAATTATAACTAAATGAGGAAGAAAAATGTTAGAAAAAATCTATGCCAATTATGAGCATTTATCTAAAGATTTACAGTTGGTTATATATTAATTATCTTGAGACTTTTGAAATGATTGACATTCTGGAAGAGGCTACGTTAGAAACAATACTGTGAATATTTTCTTGGTTTGATTTCCTATTGTACAAGCACAGAAAGAAGCAACTTAATTGCAGTTTTGTACTCGGGTTTTTTTTTGTTTTGTTTTTTCTGAGAAGAATAAAATTGTTTTTCAAGAAAAGCATGATAAAAATTTCTAAAAACATTCATTCCTTTACTTTCTGAAATGCATAAAATTGGCATGCATGCCTATGCATATATAGAGAGAGCGTTTGAATATTTTTTTAACAATATGACCTGAGTGTTGTTTTAGAGAGAAAAAACAAACAAACAAAAAAATAAACCCTGGTTGGCAGTTTGTAGATTGGGTAGAAGGAGGAAATACTGTGAACTGCAAGATTACTTAAGATACTGTTCCTATAGTTTAAATGAGAGATCATGAATGTCTGACAGTGAATCATAGTAAGAATGAGAAAAAGGAGAGATATGAGCCATTATTGAGGTAAGAATTGTTATTAATATACTGAGATGATAGATAATCTGCAAGTAGAATTTGTATTGACATAAAATAAGTAATTTATTATTATTTGAGATGAATAATGCATCAAAGGAAGAATAATACATTACAGAAAAAGAAATTTTGAAGAAAATAGTTTCATATTAATATTCTAAAGGGCTAAGAGCAAACAAAATAAATAGTGTTCTATTGTGCTGTTTATTATAGGTTTCTATCACAATGGAATAAAACTAGAACCAATTCTGAGGTATTCACATTTCAAACCCAAACAAGAATCGTTTGATTTTAACTTGTAAAAAAATTTACTATTTAAAGAAGCCTCTGTACTTTAACTAAAAAGAAATTCACAAAGTTCAGGTAACCATCCTACCATTTATGTTTATCATATCTCTTTACTGGTAGCAAATCCCTTTATATTTGCACACGTCAGGGATGGTAAAAATCTCTTGATTCTAATGGATTTTGACCTTTATCTGCTAATGATTTCTCAGTTTTAATGTTCTCCTTTTTTCTTTTTCTTTCTAAATCTGCTTTAAAAATAAGGGTAAAAAAAAGACTCCATCATTGTTGACTCATTCAGCCCAGCATAAATTTAGTTATTATTGACAGTTAAATTAAAACATATTAATATGGTGGTAGTCATATATTATCAAACAGTACTTTATCATAAGAGATAACCTTTATTTTAAACAATACAAGTAATTTATATTTTAAAATACACACATTTTATGAATTGAAGATTATCATACTAATTTTAGTCTATAGTCTATAATCATATAATATAAATTATCCAGATAATGGGTAAAATAAAAATCAGTGATCTGTATATATCACTGAGCCCCTCCAGTGCACTATACTGTACATAGTATCTTAATCTTCCAGCTGTGAAAATTTAGGGTAATGTTGTGAGAGCATGAAAGTGTAATTACAGTAATGTGAAAGTATGTGCATAAATCATTCTACTTCTCTGGGAAATTTCTAAACATATATACAAAAATGCAGCATACAGCCTATGAGAAATAAGGTACATTTTCATTCTTATCCAGGGTAATCCCCAGTACTACCTGCCACCTAACCCAATGCAGTTTATCCTTAAGATTGTAGTAGGAAGTTTATTCTACTTACTCAATGTGTAAATCTAAAGCTTAGGTTGTTGCAATCTTCTGGTTAGACATTATGCAGTATCACAACAAACAATGATGAGCACACTTAGACAGGGGGAGAGGAGAGAGAGAGAGAGAGAGAGAGAGAGAGAGAGAGAGAGAGAGAAAGAGATTATAGGCTCTGTTGGCTGAGTTTAAGTACAATGCCTCTGCCCATTCCTAAACACATTCCAATAACGATGCAATCAAATGTGTACTCTTTCCTTTTAAGGATAAAGAGAAACTTTCCTTATCCTCTTAATAAACATCTGCAAAAATATAGTTAAAGCATCTGGATTTTTAATTGAACATTAGCAACATTCATCCAGTTGTTTTAGTATCTTGAAGAGAAAGGCAAAAAAGCTAGAATAAAGTAAGTTTGGGGGATGGAAGATGAGAAGGGACTAGGTATAAGAGAGCCTGCTATTTTATAAAAGAAATGCCAACCAATTAGTGACTAGTAAAAATTATTCAATTTAACTTATAAATAAATTTCAAAGAAATACAGTTTATACATGTCAAGAAAGCCCAAGTTTCATTAGTCAGTAATTATGTAAAACAAAATTGATTTTTGTGAAGAAAACTTTCACGAATTTTTTTTATACATTTGATTGATTTTTCACAGAGAGGAAGAGAGAAGGATAGAGAGTCAGAAACATCGATGAGAGAGAATCATCAATCAGCCATCTCCTGCACACCCCCTGCTGGGGATGTGCCCGCAACCAAGGCACATGCCCCTGACCAGAATTGAACCTGGGACCTTTCAGTCAGCAAGCCAATGCTCTATCCACTGAGCCAAACCGGTTTCGGCTTTCATGAATTTTTAAGTTAACATAATATTGATTTCTAAAAATTGTTTGGGTTTGTTAATTTTATTTTTGAAAAACTGCTTATTTTCTTTAATTTAAGCTGAGACAAAAGTTGTAAGTTATGGGAGTATATACATACTTCAGTTGTCCTTGGACTAGGTGGTAGATTATTCAGCACTCATGATGGCAATAAAACATGCTTTTTTTCTTTCTTTCTTTTTATGTGAATTAAGTAGTTTTGTCACTACTGCAGGAAATAATTTCCATTTCAATAAAAAGCACCCATCTTTTGATGCTGAGATCCAAGATGTAATATTGAAAGCTGCACACCTATACATTTCTTTCATATACTCTCTAGCCATAACTTTCCATGAACTTAATTTCACCTGTAAAACTAAGGGTTTTGCCACCACTTAAAAGACCTTTCTCTTTCAAGAAGTAACTGATAAATGTCCAGGCTTTTATCAGATTTAATTCATCTGCCTAAAATTGCCCATTTTTAACCAGTTGTAATGTATAACCCAACAACACACACACACACACACACACACACACACACACACTGTTCTCGAACACATGGAGAAATGATTAATAATAGGACACTTTCTAAGTAAATTGTGATGCATTTATGTAAAGAAATAATATCCAGTCAATAAGAAAGGTACTAGAATGTATAATTCTCCTCAGAGAAATCATTAAGAAATTAAAAATATTGATTGCTTTAGTAAAAAAGTATATAAGGTCTTGCAGGAAAAAATATTCAAAAATGACATATGTTCACTTTTAAACAGTGAATTTCTTGGAGTCATAGAATTTGAGTATTTTTTGTACTTTCTTGTGAATACATGCATTTTCTATATACAACTAATTTTTCTATAGTAAATATGCATTTTATGTAATTAAAAACAGTTATTTTATTATAAATCTTGTAGTGTGAATTTAACAATATATACTTCAAGAGGGGATGGTTCTAGGAAGTAGAAATATATGACTGGGTAAAATGCTTTTACATGTGATTTCTATTTGAAAAGAGAATATTGACATTTGAACAGGACTTTTAGTTTGTTTAGTTCTCTTATAATTGCTTAGAAAACAGATACATTCTTAATTTAGGAAAAATGAAAGAAGCCTTTCAGTCAGAATATTTTCCTATTTTTGGTAAATATCATATATGATCCTACATATGCTAATATGCTCAGTGTTGTTTTCACGCAAATTTGAGTAAATGTTGCAAACAGCTAATATAGTGGAGGGCTGAAAGCCTTTTTGTTCAGATAGCTGAAAATATCCTATATGACGTATAACAAATATCAAAACTCTTTTTTGAAAGTTTTTTTGAACCAGTAATCCAACTCCTAGGAAGATATCCCAAGAAACTAGAAACACCAGTCAGAAAAGATATATGCACCCCAATGTTCATAGCAGCACAATTTACAATAGCTAGGATTTGGAAACAGCCTAGATGCCCATCAGCAGATGATTGGATCAAAAAACTATGGTACATCTACACATTGAAATATTATGCTGCCATAAAAAAGAATGAATTTTTATCATTTGCAGCAACCTGGATGGAATTGGAGAACATCATGCTCAGTGAAATAAGCCAGTCAATGAAAGAGACACGTCACATGACCTCACTCATTTATGGATAATAAAGAACATTTTTAAAAATATATTTTATTGATATTTCACAGAGAGGAAGGGAGAGAGATAGAGAGCTAGAAACATCGATGAGAGAGAAACATCGACCAGCTGCCTCTTGCAAACCCCCTACCGGGGATGTGCCCGCAACCAAGGTACATGCCCTTGACCGGAATCAAACCCGGGACCTTTCAGTCCGCAGACCGATGTTCTACCACTGAGCCAAACCAGTTTCGACAAAAAAGAACATTATAAACTGATGAACAAAAAGATAGATATAGAGACAGTAAAGCAACACACAGACTGTCACATTATAGCGGGGAGGGGAGGGAGATCTGGGGGAGATAATAGATCAACCGAAGGACTTGTATGCATGCATGTAAGTATAACCAATGGATACAAAACTCTGGGGAGTGAGGGCATGTATGGGAGTGGGGGGGGTGAAATGGTAAGATATGTACACATTTAAAAATTTAATTAAAAATATGCATTAATAAAAGAAAGTTTTATAATGTCAGAGGCCCAGTTCACAAATTTGTGCACTGGTGGGGTCCAGCTGACCTGGCCTCAATTGGGGCAGATCAGGGCTGGGCCTGTCAGGAAAAGGAGATGGCAGGAGATTGGATAGTTGGCCCTCCCTGATCTGGGCCTGATCAGGCTGGGCCAGGTAGGGGGAGGGCTCATGGGTGATTGGTTGGTGGGAGGTGACAATTGGAAGCCAGCAGCCTAGGGGAGGGGCCATGGGTGGTTGGCCAGCTGGCCCTGCCCCTGATGGGGGGGCTTTCAAGAGTGAGGCCAGTTGGTGAGAGGGACTGTGGGCCAATCATGGGGGTGGGGCCCATTAAGGAGTGGGGTGGCTGGGGGAGGGGCTACAGGAGGTTGATCACCCATCCTGCCCCCTATTGGGGTGGGAGAGTCTGATCAAGGGAAGCCTGGCTGGAGGAGAGGAAGGGGCCAAGGGAGGTTGGCCAGCCAGCCCCACCCTCTGATCTGGCTGGTTGGCTGGCCACAGTGGGTGTCATAGTGACAGGTCATTCCAGTAGTACGGAGTTATGGTAGCTGGCTTTTTATATATGTAGATACATTTTATATGAGAGGGGTGATTGGTTCAGTGTTCATATTTTTCTTTCTAAATATATTTAAAAATTGATTTTAGAAAGAGAAGAAAGAAGAGGGAGAGAAAGAGAAATAGGAATGAGAAAGATATATCAACTGCCTTGTGCACACCACCAACTGGGGACAGAGCCTACAACCAGGCATGTGCCCTGACCAGGGAATCTAACTGTCAACCTTTTAGTGTACTGAAGGATGCCCAACCAACTGAGCCACATTGTCCAGGCAGAGTTCATATTTTAATCAAGGATCAAAATCATGTTAATTTGTAGGACTTTTTTTTTCAAATTTACAATGAGAAGTCATTTTGGAAGCTACATTTTAATATGTTTTGTTGATTTCAGAGCAGAAAGGAGAGGGAGAGAGAGGTAGAACCATCAATGATGAGAGATAATCATCAATTGGCTGCCTCACGCATGCACCCTACTGAACATGTGCCCTAACCTGGAATAGAATCATGATCTCCTGGTTCATGGGGTCAAAGCTTGAACACCAAGCTACACTGGCAAGGCTGGAAGCTACATTTTAAACTTTGGAATAAAATTGTTTCTTATTCGGAATAATAATGTATATGCAATATTATGTTAAATAAAAAAATTCTAATTTGGTGCCAAAAACGCCCCTCAGTTATTTGGCTGAATAAACGTTAACAGTGTTATTAAAATTTAACATGCTCTATTGAGTGTCTTAAATTCATTCTGAGAGTTGCATAATGGTGCTCTTTATCAATTAAACTTGGAAACTAGTTGCATGAGATCATTTGGTGAGTTAGAAGATAAATATAGTAAGCTGTAATAAACTCTATATAGGCAAAATTAGCTTTACTAATAGGGAGATACTAAGGAAATATACTTTAGTAACTAAAATGTTCATATGCACAACATTTACAATAAGCAAAAAAATATATATATTTTCACTCACCTTTTTTAGTCTGCTATTCCTAAAAACAAGAGTTTAATTGGAAATGCCTCTAAAATGCAAATGACTAGTATTAGATCTTTTCCTGACAGAGGGAGGGCATCAACTACCTGATGTTTAATAGTAGTGCCTGCAAAAGAGGAAAAGGATGCCAAAATAGCAGACTATCAAAATACTAGTATAGCTATTACTATTACCACTACATCTGCATTTACTACTATTACTACTACAACTACTAATTACACTACTAATGCTTATTATAATAACCTTTATAAATTACCATGTTTGTTCCAGGTACAAATCATTTCCAATAAATTATCTCATTTAATTTTGATAGTACTATGAATTATAAATGTCGTTATTCCCATTTCATAATGAGGAATTCAAGAAGGTCAAATGAATTGCTCCAGTTAACACAACTAATACACAGTATAGCTTATATCTCAAACCCAGGTTCAACATAAAACTACAGCCACAGTTTTGGTTTTTTTTTTTTCCATTTTGCAACATATTTCATAGTCTTATAAAGAACTTATTTGGATATATTAAGATATGATCAATGCCTACCGGGTTCTGTAATGATTTTATTTCATCTGAACTATTTTCCTAAACTATTTCTCATTCTACAGTCTGTTATTTATAAATAAATAATTACTCATTTACATTCAAGTTTTTGAGTAACTGTATGCTGTACTCACCATGTTAGATGGAGAATTAGGAAAGACCAAGCTTAAAGTACACTTGTGCTAACCCTGGCTGATTTGGCTCAAATGGTTGGGTGTTGTTCCATGAACCAGGGGTTCCCTATTCATTCCTGGTCAGAGCACATGCCAAGATTGCAGGCTCAATTCCTGATAAGGGATGTGCAGGAGGAAGCTAATGGATGTACCATTCTGACATCAATGTTTCTCTCCCTCTCCCTTTCTCTCTCTCTAAGAATCAATTTTTTTAAAGTACCCTTGTGTTATAAGTAAATTAGGTGCCATTGGGATATAAAACAAGTTTACATTCTAATTTCAAGAATCTTATAGCTTAAGACTATTTTTTAAATTTAATAGACAAAATATATACTATTTACTATGTGCCACACACTATTTTAATTATGTCATAATTTATTTAAGAAATAATATTATGTTTTATTTTTATAAAAATAAATTAGTTATTAAAAGTAATTAATGCAACTATGTTGCATTTGGTTTCATGTGAATTCCTCAGAATAACTCTAGACACTACATGCTATTAACATATATATTTTACAAATAAGTAAACTGGTACATAGAGAGGAAAGTAATTTGCCTATAATAACAAAACTAGTAAGTGATAAGCTCGAAATGAGACCCAAGAAGTTTGAATTCATGGTTGTGTGCTTTATTGGGGGGCTATGTTCCTACCCAATGAGTTCCGATTAAGCTGTAATAAATGCCTGTAATGTTCTATGCAAGAGAATACATGTGAGAATTACAAAATTTCCGCAAACTTAGGAAGATATACCCTCGTAACAAATAGTTAACACAACCTGTTTTACATCTGTTCAAAAGTAAACAAATATTCAGTGGTGTGGGAAATACAAGTAAAAACAACATCTTTTCCCAACAACTGTATTATCGAGAAAGCCTTGAAGTGGAACACAATGTGCAGCACAGGCAATACCAAAGGAATGAATCTCATCCTCTTAGATACCTCAGCAGATACAACCTATTATGTATGTATTAGGGGCCTGTTGCATGAAATTTGTTCACTGGGGGTGAGTTCCTCAGCCCAGACTGCCCCCTCTCACAGACTGGTTGTCCTCAGGGGATGTCCTTCTGAAGGCTTAGGCACACTCTCCATGGAGAGAGGGCCTAAGCCGCAGTCTGGCCTCCGTCTGAGGGAGGAGACCAGGCTGATCAGGCGAAGATGCCAGCCCCATCACCTCAATGCTGCAGCCACTGTCAGCTGCCGCAGCCTCCAAGTTGTTTTCATCCACATGGACCCAGTCCCTTTACTGTGAAAAAAATGACAATTTTATTGAGGCATTTTCAAGATGTCATAGGATATGACACTTTTTTTTTTATCCTCACCTGAGGATATGTTTCCATTGTTTTTTAGAGAGTGTGGAAGAGAGAGAGAGGGAGATACAAAGAGAAACATCAATGTGAGAGGGACACTGATTGGTTGCCTCCTGCCTGAGCACTGACCTGGGCCCTGGCCAGGGAGGAGCCTGTAACCTAGGTACATGCCCGTGATCAGAATCGAACCCAGACCCTGTAGTGGGCAGGCTAAGGCTCTATCCACTGTGCAAAACAGCTAGGACATGGTATGACATTTCTTAGCCCCTCCAGTAATGGACCTTCATTTTTTTTCTCTAGGCGTGGTGGAAAAACCCTAGATCACCTTGGATTCTTATTACCCAAGTTACTAATAACAATGTAAGTACTGGCATATAGGAAGCTTAGCCAATGAGTGGTCAGAAAAGGTGTTTATGCTCAAACTGGTTTGGCTCAGTGGATAGAATGTCGCTATGCAGACTAAAGGGTCCCAGGTTTGATTTTGGTCAAGAGCATGTACCTTGACTGGGGGCACATCCCCAGTGGGGAGTGTGCAGGAGGCATCTGATCAGTGCTTCTCTCTCATTGATGTTTCTGACAGTCTATCCCTGTCCCCTCTTCTCTGTAAAAAAAAATCAATAAAAAAAGAAAAAGAAAAGAAAAGATGTTTCCTCTGCAGCCCATGCACAGAGGATCCCCTGTGTTGTGTCCACTGGGCTAAGGGAGTGTCTCCAGCCACTGGAAGCACACCCCCAAGGCTGTCAGCCCCTCATTCGCTGTGTCTGCAGGCAGGGGGTCATGGACTCATCCTGCAATGTGGCAGAAGTTCCCACCCCACCCTGCAGCCACTTGGTCTTGGTTCCCCCAGCCACTTGTCCCAGGACCCAGCCCACTTGGCACCATGGGCTACTTGTCCTGGGACCCAGTTCTCTTGGCACCCCTGGCTGCTCATCCCAGGACCTGGGCCACTTGGCATAAGCACCCATAGGCCACTCCTGGCCAGGGGTGTTCTGTGACCCTGGCCATTAAGGACCTACAAGTGGGCCTACAGGCTTGAAAAGGCCTGCATCCTGAGGATGTTCCCATGTATGCAAATTACCCTCCATATTTGTTGGGTTAATTTGCATACTACCTCCTGGTTTCCTGGTGGGTGTTGCAGAGATATGGTCAATTTGCATCTTTCTATTTTATTAGTGTAGATTTTCAATATGGACAAGAGCTAGTCCTCAAATAAAAGTACTTGGAACCTTTGATGCACAGTTTGTTCTAACTTTATCATGGTAATTGGGGAGATCCCCTGTGTTGGAATTATCCAGAAGAGAAACAAACTTCTCATTGAAAATTGGAGTATTGCATTTTACAAAGCTGATTCTTGGGCCTTTGAGAAAACATTCCTGAGTTGAGACACTGGCAAGAAGTTTACTGAATAATTATAAAGATTTATATACATTTAAAAAGATAGATAAATAATTTCTGAAACAAAAAAGATGTCTGCCTGCTGGCTTAGGCCCACTCCTTACCACCTGCCTGCTCGTTGCTCCTTACTGCTCTGCTTGCTGCTTCTTAGCCCTGCTGTGGAGGCTCCTGTCACTGCCGCTGCACACAGCAGCTGTGAGCCCAGCTTCTGGCTCAGTAGCACTCTCCCTGTGGGTGTGCATTGACCACCAGGGGGTAGGTCCTGCATTGAGCATCTGCACCTGCTAGTCAGTGTGCATCATAGTGACCAGTCAAAATGGTCATTAGGCTTTTATTATATAGACTAGAGGCCTGGTGCATGAAATCCATGCATGGGCAGGATCCCTAGGCCTGGCCAGTGATCAGGGCTGATCTGTGGGGCAATCAGGGGGAGCAGCCCGCTGGCACCCACCTTGGCTGGCCTGGGGCCTGCGGGCTGAAGGCAGCTCCTGCATTGAGCATCTGTTCCCTGGTGGTCAGTGTGTGTCATAAGAACTGGTCGTTCTGCCAGTGTTCTACCGTTAGATTTACATATTAGGCTTTTATTATATAGGATAGAACAATTTACTGAAATCAAATAGGCATCTCCTGCCTTTCCTTGGTCATATAATATGCTTATCAAAGTGATGATCCATATCATAACACGTTACCAAATCTGAGTTGTATCTCTGTATAAACTTCTGAATATTGTGCAAATAAAATGTGAAAAATAGAGTAGCCATTCCTAATAACAATCTAATAAAAAAGCAGAGGTTAAACTTTTTAGTGATAGCACTGGTACTGGCATAGAGAGGGCAAAGCTTGTCAGTATTATTTAACATTGTACTGAAGCTCTTAGTGAATATACCATTTTCACATAAATTATAGATTAAATAAAGATACAAATATTAGTCTTAAAATCAACATAAAAACACACATATATAAGTTGGGAAAGATGGTAGAGAAATTTCTTTCTTTTTAAAAATATATTTTATTGATTTTTAACAAAGAGTAAGAGAGAGAAATAGAGAGTTAGAAACATCGATGAGAGAGAAACATTGACTAGCTGCCCCCTGCACACCCTCAACTGGGGATATGCCCACAACCAAGATGCATGCCCTTGACCAGAATAGAACCTGGGAACTTTTAGTCCACAGGCTGATGCTCTATCCACTGAGCCAAACCAGTTTTGGCAGTAGAGATATTTCTTAAGCAATATTATAATTTAGAAGCTTCCAAAACTACATATTTAAAGATTCAGTGGGAGGAAAAGGGGACATAAGTAATACTTTCAACAATAAAGATTAAAAAATGATTAAAACAGTTGTGTGGCAAATGTTAAAAATGATAAAAAGCACTGAATTTGGAAAAATAGAAATGTAATGCAGAGGACAAGTATTTAACATCTTTAAAAAGTGAGTCTTAGAGATCCACTAGGAAAAACTTTATTTTATATAAAGGTAGCAAGTAATATAAATTAAGATATTATAGGAGAAAAAAATCTAAATGGCTATAACACATGGAAATATGCCCAAACTGAGTGAATAAAACATGCTAATTGACCACACCTCCATGATACCCACCAGTCAGTCAGGAGTGAGTATACAAATTAACCCAACAAAGATGGTAAGTTAATTTGAGTATGCAAGCACTGAGTAAGTGAGGGCAGGCATTCTGGACCATCCCAGTCGCTCCAGGCCTCTAGGCAGCATGGGAAAGTGGAAAGGCAACTCTGGGCCAGAGCAGAAAGGCGGCTTTGGCCAGAGCGAAGGCGGTGACAGCAGCCAGCCAGGGAAAGGAAGACCCATTCTTGCATGAATCTTTGTGCATTGAGCTTCTAGTATTCTATAATTATCCCACTGTGTGTTTTTGCCTCCTTTGTAAACTATTGATTGGCAATAAATGTTTGGGTTTAATTTTGAGCTCTCTATTCTGTTCCATTAATTTATATGCCTTTTTTTAAATGCTGGTTTGATTATCATGGCCTTACAATATAATTTGATATCAAATAGTGTGATTCCTCCAACTTTGTTCTTTCTTAAGATTGTTGTTGTTATTCTGGATCTTTTGTGGTTCTATATAAATTTTTGGAATATGTGTTTTAGTTCTGTGAAAAATGCCATTGGTATCTTGATAGGAATTACGGTACATTGAATCTATAGATTGCTTTGGATAGTATGGACATTTTAATAATGTTATTGATATGGAATTTTTGGACTTGAAGCTGGATTCTTTGTCCAATGGAATAGAAGAAGAATCCATGGACAGAAAGCGGTATAGCATAGGTGGATTTTTGTTGAAGAACAAGTACAGACTCCCACATGGGGAGAAGGAAAGAGTCCCACAGAATGGAATCCCAATCCCAAGTAAGGAGGGGGGAAAGAGTCCTACTGAGTTACTTTTCCCTATGGCTTATAAAGGCTGTAGATTCTGCTGCCTTGATATCTCTTCTGATTAGTCACTATACCCTTAGACTGGTTACTGTAGTAAGTCATGGGCTCAAAGGTTGAGTATCATGTGGGACATGTGAGATTCTCTCCCCTCTTCCCTTAGGGCTTTCTTACTCTCCTTTGGGCTTTCTTACTTCCCTTTGAGCTTTCCTTAGGGCTTTCTTACTTCCCTTTGGGCTTTCTTACTCTCCTTCTGGATGAAGGGCTTCCTTCTCTTTATTTTGTAAATGCAGATCTTTTGTTCTTCCAGATCCTAATTCTATGGAAATGTAGTTGTTTCAGCTTTTCATCTCCCTCATTCTATGGAAATATACCTTCTGCTGCTCTGCAGCTCTGTGTTTTCCTCCATGGTCCCCTTAATTTCCAAAATTTATAAAATTTGCCAAATCTGTCCTATCTTACCCCTAAAATTCCTGTTTCATTATTATGCATATCCATGAATACAGTATATGCTTCCACTTAAGATAATTGTTTTAATGTATTTTTCAGATCCCTAAGCCTAAAAGAGAATAATATTGCAAGAACAGAGTCAGGATATCCTATATAATAAAAGGTAATATGCACATTAACTGTCACGCCCTTGCACAAGATGGCTGCCCCCATGTGGTCAAAAGATGGCTACTACAAGATGGCTAACAGGGGAGGGCAGTTGTGGGCAATCAATCCTTCAGGGGAGGGCAGTTAGGGGTGACCAGGCTGGCAGAGTAGGGCAGTTGTGTGGAACCAAGCCTGCAGGAGAGAGCACTTTGTGGGGACCAGGTCTGCAGGGGAGGGCAGTTAGGGGCAACCAGGCCAGCAGGGGAGGGTAGTTAGGGGCAATTGGCTGGCAGTGGAGCAGTTAGAGACTGATCAGGCTGGCAGACAGAAGCAATTAGGGGCAATCAGGCAGGCAGGTGAGCAGTTGGAAACCAGCAGTTCTGGATTGTGAGAGGGGTGTCCGACTGCTGATTGAGGCCCTGAGGGGTCCCAGATTGAAGAGGGTGTAGGCTGTTTTCAGGGACACCACCAGCCCTGTGCATAAATTTCATGCACTGGGCCTCCAATGTAGACTATAGTCCTGAATCCTCTGTGTTTAAAATCCCCTAAGTTATCCATGATACCTGTAATAAAAATTGTTTTTATTATAAATGCACTTTTATTAAATTAGGACAATGAGATTTTGGATTGGTTATTACAACTATAATTGCCCTAACTAATATAAAAATAGAATATTCAAGTGGTGTATGTATGTAATAAAACGTTAAACTATTTATATTGACCTAATGTTCAGGCAATAGATATTGAGATAAGTTATATCTGAGGCTGGAAACATGGAGATAATATTAGGGCATGGCAGAATATTGGGTAAAACTGTCACCTGGTTTAACATCAAAACATTATGAGGTGCCTAATGAACATATAGCTTTAGGCGAAGAGTTTGAAAGACTCAGAAAATTTGCCTCTTAGTTATTATTAGAACACTACATATCAATGGCTGTCTTTAACAATGTATTATGAGAAGAAGATTATCTTGGAAATGAGTAGGAAGCTTTGCAAGCTGGAGTAAGAGAATTTGTGGAAAATCCAGAAATGTGGGGATTTGTGAAGATAGGAAATACAGATGAGAGAGATTTTAAAAGGTATTTAGAACTGAGAATGTCTGAGTAGAGCTCCAAGGATCTGTCTCTCTAGTAAATAATTAAGTTGGCAAAAACTATCAGAGTCAACTTTTTGAGACTCTGGAATCTAATCATTAATCTTGATTTGAAAACACACACACACACACACACACACACACACAAACACACACACACACACACACACACACACACACACACAACTTACAGCACTCAATGGAGTGCTTTATAAAGAAAAAAACTACTAAATTTCCGTAAAAATGTGCAATGCATTTTTATTTGCTCAATTATACCCAATCTCCATGTCAGAGGCAATCATGGGGATAACAATTCATAAGTCTGGTATAGCTTGCTGATGCCAGAGCAGAAAGATTGAACTTGTTCTAAAAGAATTGTAGTTATGCATTTCTGCCTGTGCTGTGCTGCCTTGAAGTATCAGTTAATTGGCTTGCCTTTGACAACCCTCCAAATTTTTCAAGGCTGGAGAAGCTTTCTGGGAAGCATATGTTGCAAGCATTTAAAGACATACATTAACAAAAGCTGACTGGGCAAGGGCCAGCAGATGGAGCAAGCAAAAGACAAAACGAAAAAGCCTAGGATGAAAGTCTTGGGAAGGAGATATGTTGAAAATAAGGAATTTGAAAAGCTCCATTGTATACTGGGAAATAGAAAAGACAATACATATGTTTGGGCCTCCAGGATTTTCATGAAAAACTTGAGAAGAACCTAATCTTTTATTGTGGTTAATCATTAGGGTTCAAATAAACAGGAATTCAACGCTAAAGTCAAATTTTAAAGTCCTAGATAAGAATAGAAGGAAACAGAAAATACTGTGGTATGACCCAGAAACAAGATGGCAGCCTAGGTAGTCTCCTAAGCTGCCACCTCATCAACAATTTGGGAAAAAAAAACAACAACAGCTAAAATCTAAAGGGATCGCAACAGACCCACAGGAAAGCTGGCAAAATGGGAAGGCTACAACTAGACACAAAGCAGGGCACCGCTGCTGCCATGTGGAGTTTAAAACTACGGCGAAACCAGACCTGCCGGAGCTGCTGCCGCCGGGAATGAGGGAAGCCAGACTGTGCTCTGCCTCGGGGTCCAGGGAGTGGGCCAGCCCAGCCAGCCCGCCGTGGGAGCCAGGGAGCTGAAGCCGGGCCTCCACCACGCCTTCAGCTCTTGCCCAGAGGAGATGCCTTTGAGCGTGGTCTCCATACCCACAACCATCCTGGCCCACAGCTGTCCCAGCCCACCCACCATGCTGGTGAGGAGATGGCACAGCGTCCCCCAGCCCGCAGCCAGCTCAGCCTGGCCTCCGTGCATGCTGTGCTGGTGAGGAGCTGGCGCGGTGCCTTCCGTTTGCGGCCCCGGCCAGTCCTTCCTCCACCACCACCCACAGCCAGCTCAGTCTGGCCTCCGAGCTCACCATGCTGGTGTGGAGATGACGCAGCGCCTTCCGTTCCCAGCCCGGGAGAGTCCTTCCTCTGCCGCATAGCCTGGCCGACGCTTCCGCCAATGCCGCCATGTGGATTTTAAAACTACAGTGGAAATTGAACCACAGGAGCGACAGTCACTGCCGCACCTGCCAGCGCCGCATGAATAAAGGAAATCCACCGAGAACAGAGCTCACTATGCCCTGGGCTCAAGGAGTGGGCAACCTCAGAACTTAGCCTCCGCATCCACAGCTGCTCCGCTTCCGCACCGAATGAGACACCTTTGAGGGCGGTCTCCCCGCCTGCAGCCTTCCCAGCCTGCCCACCGTGCTAGCAAAGAGCTAGTGCGGCGCCTCCAATTCGCGACCCCAGTATCCCAGAGGGGCCGTGTGCCCCGGGTGAGCCATGTCCCCCAAAAGCGCCGGGTGTCCCGGGTGAGCCGTGTGTCCCAGGGGGCCGTGTGCCCCGGGTGAGCTGTGTGTCCCAGGGGAAGCAGTGTGACCCAGGGGGATGGGCAGTGTGAACCAGAGGAGCAGCAGACTCTATTCATGTGGTCCTAAGATAGTCACCATAAAACAAGCAGACTTCCAAATGAGGAGCGAATTCTATTCATGTGGTCCTGAGATAGTCACCATAAAACAAGCAGATTGTCAAATGACAGCAGGGAGGGGAAGGAGACCTGCGGGGAGATAAGAGAACAAACAAAAGACTGGTATGCATGAATATAAGTACAACCAACGAACACAGAACCCTGGGGAGGGAGGGCATAAATGGGAGGGGGGGAAAATGGTAAGCTATGTACACAAATAATACCTTAATAAAAATAAAATAAAATAAAATGAATCACACCTTAAAAAAAAAAGAATAGAAGGAACCAACCTGAAAATACAAGAAAAATGTTTTTGTTTCATTTTGTTTTCTTTGCTGTTTCTTGAAAAAGTCTTACAGTCTCCAGGAGTTTAAAGAAATCTTATGAAATTTCTAGCTAATCACAAAGCTAACAGAAGAGAGAATTAAGTGATCATACATGAAAAAGTATACAATATTTACAACAATAGTTTAGAAAATTCACTAAATAATCAATTATTCCAATAACAAAGAGCATAAGAACTCTCAGGGAAGGGGGAGAATTTGATGTGCAAAATAAAATAGCTGAACTGTAATATACAAAGTGCCAAGTTTTTAATAAGAAAGTTTGAAATATACAAAGAAATAAGAAAGTAAGCTGAATTTATAGAAAAATGCAATATAAACTTTCACAGAAAGTACTAAAAGGAGTTTAAAGACAGGAAGTCTGTATCAGGGAATGGGGGCCCATAGGGGAGGGAGACATACATTCACAGTGGACATAGGAATGTTATAAGATAAGGAGAAAAGGAAGAGGTGAGCCCAGTCTGGGCTTTGAACTTTGATACTGATATCCTGCAGGAATGTGTCCAATTAGGAGAGCATGAGGGACATAAATTGAGGAAAGGTCCAATTATAAAGCATCATGTTCAGACAATGAGCTGCCAGTCTTTATAAACCCATAGACAAAAAAAAACCCTCAGGGACTGAACTAGACTATTTACCCATTACAGCAGATTTTTCCCATTTGGGGAAAAAACCCCAGGGAGTTCCCTTTAGGGACCCCTCTCCAGGGGGAGTCTGTATACACTTGTAATTAACTTCTACAAGGTTGCTTAAAAATCTTTTAGTATGCAAATTTTATTCTTCAAATTTTAAGACAAGAACCCACAGGGAGCCCTAGCTGGTTTGGCTCAGTAGATAGAGCATTGGCCTGTGGATTGAAGGGTCCTGGGTTTGATTCTGGTCAAAGGCACATGCCCAGGTTGTGGGATTGATCTCCAGTAGGGGGCATGCAGGAGGCAGGAATCTCTCTTATCTTTGATATTTCTATCTCTCTCTCCCTCCCCCTTCCTCTCTGAAACCAATATAAACATTTTTTTTAAAGAAGTACTATATCTGAAAATAAGAAGCAGTAATTTTACATTCAATATGATTTTCTGAAGAAGGAGTGAGGGCATATTGTGATAACCATAATAAAAAGATGTAGGTGTACAGCACCTGCTTAAGACATAGGCTTAAAAATAATAATAAAAAAAGAGAATGTCATCTTGATCTTCTCAATACCTTCATTCCCCACTGACAGCATCAATATGCTTATCAATGTTGATAACAATCTTAATTAAGAACCACTGGGCAGAAATTGGTTTGGCTCAGTGGATAGAGCTTTGGCCTGAGGACTGAAAGATCCCAGGTTCAATTCCAGTCAAGAGCATGTACCCTGGTTGCGGGCACATTCCCAGTAGGAGGTGTGCAAGAGGCAGCTGATCGATGTTTCTCTCTCATCGATATTTCTAACTCTCTATCCCTCTCTCTTCCTCTCTGTAAAAAAATCAATAAAATATATATCTTTATAACTGGGAAATTTGCAAGAGACATATTCATCAGGGGAGAAGTGTAAAGGGAGGACCTAAAGCCAAGCAGGGAGCAAACTTTAAACCTAGAACACAGTCTGCAGAAACTTGTTGATTCAGAGGCTTGAGAAAACCAAAGTGGCCAGTTGAAAGTCTTAAGTTCCAGTTCAATGAATTCATTGAATTCAATAACTTCTAGAGGAAACATTCTGCCTTTTGGAAATAAGACCTCTAGACTAACAGAGCATAAAGTTATGGGGACTAAAACCATTTGCGTTTGTTTTTGTGGGTTTTTTTGCTAGTGGATCACTAGAAGTAATAGTGAGTAGAACTTCTCCCATTTGCATACTTTAAATCTTGGATCCATGAATCCTAGCTCTAGGAGAAACAGTACAACATATTGGATGCTGATTAGGGCATCTGCATCATACTGGAAAACATTGCCACAGCCCTGCTAGGTATTGGCAACAACTTTGTGCTGAAATTGTTCGAAAGGTCATTTCACTGTTCTATCTAGTCAGCTTGTGCAGGATGATTGGGAGCATGGTAAGACTATATACTCTATGAGCAGAGGTCCATGACACACTATTTGTTGAGATGAAAGTTTATGTGTCAGAAGCAACACTGTATAGAACACTATGATAGTATATAAGACATTCAATAAATGCACAGATAGTAGATTGGGCAGAAGCATTCTATTTTTTCCTGGTCTTTTAAAAATTTATCTTTATTATTGAAAGTATTACAGATGTCCCCTTTTGTGCCCCATTGACCCCTTCCTTCCCAGTCTCTTCCTCTTTCCCCCTCCTAGGCCTTCACTATTGTCTGAACCCATAGGTTTTGAATATATACATATACATTCTTTGATTAAGCCCCCCACCTCAGTTGTCAGTCTATTGCATGCTTCTATGTCTCTGGGTCTATTTTGATTGTCAGTTTATTTTGTTCATTAGAGTCCATATATAAGTAAGATCATGTGAAGCACTCTGTGCAGAGTACCAGTAAGTAAATATATATCTACAGTAAGTGTACATTTCAGTAAGAACAAATCGCTGTCCCTTCCATGGTAGAAGCAGTCCTATATAATCAATCTACCAATAGTTAGTTGGTTGATTACCCCAGGCAACAATGCTATTATGAGTGTTGGCATCTGGTGTCACAGAAAACCAGAGAAGAACCAAGCAACCCTTAGAGAGATGGAGTTACATTTATTATTATTATTATTATTATTATTATTATTATTATTATGTCTCTCAAATTCTGGGCGAAGTCACACAGGAAGTTTCTGGTATGTATGTTTTTACCTTCTCTGTCTCCCAAAAGGATTTTTCTGGTTCAGTTTGCAAGTTCTTAAAAGGCCCTATGTGCTGGAGCTTTGAGACTTCAAACAAAGGCTTGGCCTAACACCAGCACTGATCACTTCATCTATGGAAGGTTTATGGTATCTTTGGAACAGGGAATATTCTTATTTCCTTATTATTTAAGCAAGCATGTACAGAAGCCAAAATAGCAAGGTTAAAATTTCAAAGAGCAGTTTTTATATAAAATGGATGCTTCATTCTCTACTAGTTTTATGTACATGAGTCAAATCATGGACTCTTGGGGGTTGTTAACATTGTTAACCTATTCAGTTTTGAGGTTTCCTTTACTAATTTCTATAGAGAGAATTAATAATACGGCACATGTGAAAGTTTTATCTTTAAATAATCCTTCTCCCTGAGCTGCCTTAAGCCACGTTGGGATCCTGTCTACCTTGACTTCCCTGGGGGTGGTCAGGATGATGGTATATAGTCCCCTACAGCTAGGAGTCAGTCTTTGGTTGGTAAATTTCTATACCCAAATAAAGTCACCAAGGTGGAAAGGACTAACCAGATCAGAAGTTAGTACAGGCAGAGCATCTGGGACCTGCTTCTGGATTGCTTCCTGGGTAGACTGTTAAGCCTGTAAAAACTCAAGTAAAGATTGGTTACAGACTTTAGCTTTTCTATATTGGGTTTCTGTGTAAGCTGGTGAGGTGGGTAGGCAAGGATCTGGAAGAGTCACTGGAATCTATTGAGGCCCCACAGGTTTTAGGGCAGCCTCCTGGGCTGTTTCATCTACAGCCTATTTCCCTTTTGCTTCTGGAGACTCCTCTTGTCTTACATAAGTAGAGGTAGAAAGACTTAGTTATATCTGATAGTGCTAGTTGGTTCATCATCCTTACTCTGCTCATGTCTTTCTTACTGTCTAATATATCACACCAAAGATCCTGACTTTGGATTCTTTCAGGAAAAATGGATGTTGGTGTGGTCCTCTGACTACTTCTGTGCTGAAGGGGGACCAAGTTTTTTTTCAGAGCCAAGAGATCCTTGCTGTCTATCAGAGGGACAATGAGGCCTAAGCCTAGAAGGAGGTGGACTTGTGACATGGAAGAGACAAACTGTATTATAGCATTTAGTATTATTGAGCAATTAGAATAGCAAGAAATGGTCTGATGGAAGGGAAATAAAATATTTTAATTTAATAACTTCTATTGAAATACAGTTTTTCTCCTTAAAATTATTCCTCTGTTGATTAAAAGAACCAAATCAAGGTTCTTTTATCTATTATATTCAATTTGATCTGATTGTTTGCATAAACACAAAAAGAATGGTAACTGATTACCTTTGCCTTAATTTATGATTGAATCTTAGTTTGCCCTGTAGGGCCAAGAAACCAAGCCATACAGCTGCTGTAAGGCCTGCCTCCAGTATCTACTGATTTAGGTGAATCCCTTACCACCTGGGCCCACACCCTAAGCTTCAAGCATCTCTTACTCATTGCAGCTTAGAGTGCAGGGGGTCCACAGGGATGCAGAGGCACCCTTATTGCCCCCCTTCTACTTTGTCCAACTGCTAGCAATGGTAGGGTATGGGCCTGATGCTCCAGAGCCAGCTATTTTCAGGGCTACCATGCAGGATACAAGGCTTTTTCTGTGGCACTGGTATTGGCTTCAAATTACACAGTTCAAAGAGGGCTCTTTAAAACGTGATACTCCAGTCAAAGTTTTCAGTTAATAAAGCCATCATTGGAAACCAGCCTTATTGAATTTATGCAAAGAAATGTATTGCTTTGATTTATTAAGCATTGCCAAATTTCGAAGGAGTTACATAAGGAGAAAAAATACTGATCTGCTGTAAGATTTTCTGATTTTTTTTGCTAGTCCTTTCTATGGACTCTTCAGAGCAATATAACTGTCTTCAAATGGCAATAAGAAATTCAAAATGTGTCTATATTCAAATAGACAGTCACAGATGTCCCTGTAGTAGGGTTCCCCCTGCTTGACTTGCCCTTAAGTTACATATGGCTTCTGGGAGGGGTGACATGTCCTTTCAGAGTGTACTAAGGGAGTTTTATTTCTTTAGAGAGTCTAACGTGTCACAGGACCTCACAGGGTCTGTAATTCATGTAACGAGGGCTGGTACTCACCACTTCCCTCTGATCCACACCAGCCTTCCCCGGTTCCTAAAGTTGAGGTTTTTGCCATACCTGACATGGGCATGGTCACACGGGTCTGCAAGATGGCATACAGGCTTCTAACTGTCTTTCAATAGAGACCAAAACCAGATGGGTATTTTGCCCTACTCATTTGGACGCCTTCCCTTTTGGCAACTGCATTCAAATCTGCAAGGTTTACACAATATTATTAACACAATTAAATAAAATATTGGCACTGTGGTCACCTTAGGTAGCCAAATCTTCTGTTACCATATATGACACATGGTAGGGCTATACAAATATCTTAGGGAGGTGACTAAAGTCTATTCTTGACTTTCCCATACAAAGCAAAATTGTCTTTGTCTCTCTGGAACCATGTCCATGAAGTCGCAGGTATCATCTAAATCTATATACAGTTTTCTGCAGGCCACTGTCAGGGCTGTGTGTGACAGCTAGTTCTTCTTTCTAGCCACAAACCCAGTCTGTCTAATCTCTCTAAAATGTTTTCTGGCATGGGAGAAAATTGTTTTGCTGTATACAGGCAGCTTAACCCCTGCACAACTGGACCTGGACCTCTGCCTAGCAAACTGCCATCTATAAGTTCAATATGCAGCCTCTGGTCCTCCCAACCCAACGGGGTCTCTCAGACAGATTCCTCCTTTCTGGAAAGTCTTGAGCTGCTCTTAGCTAATGCCTTCCCTCTGTCCTCTCCTGTTTACCCTGTTTATCATGTACAGGGTCTTGTCATCCCTGACTCTCACTACTGTTTAGTTCTTAATGGTGAGTCAAACACAGCCAGGACTGCAGGGAAAGATAAGTTTGCACATAGCAAAGAGCTCTGATGACAGATTGGGCATTGGGCCCTTGCCTTCCCACCTTTCCTCTTTCCTTTCAGGGACCTTGACCTTTCCCACAGGCTTCTCTGTAAGAACGGGACATCTACCCCCTCATCCCCAACCAGATGTCTTGGCCCACCCCTTAACCTAAGGGGTTAAATCTTTTAGCTTCTCTGGGAGAGTTTAAGGCAGAGGAAGGGAACATCAGCCTCTCCTTTTTCAGCAGCATCTGGTACTGGTCCATTTCAGTACATTTGCAAATGGGAAACTTTACCACCTTCATCCCCGGTTACTTTCACAGATCCTAAGGCCCATTGCTTTTCTCCCTTTCCTATTGTGAGTCAGAGGAAGAAAGGGAAAAATAAAAACAGTGGGAGTTTCAGAGAAAACTACGGGCTGTCACTGTAGCAGCCCTCTCTCCCAGAGGCTAGGGTCTGACCTGTGGAGAAAAATGACTCTTAGTTTGCCTGGGAAAGTAGGCAGAGGATGAAAAGGCTGTGCAGGGAAATTTCTTGTGGAGTAAAAACCCGAAGGGCCTCCTGAAAGGAAAGATCTTCAATCCAGTTACAGATGCTGTGCAGGGGCCTGAGGCGGTGGGGGCCAGACATGGAGGGGATCTCCCTTTTCCATGTCCCGCACAGAAAGAAAGATGAATGAACCTGTTCTAAGTGGAGACAGCCAGGAATTCAGAAATATTAGAAATAAGGAGAGAAGATACAGAGATAGATTTTAAGCTGTGAGCTGGGTGGGCTGCCATATTGTCTGCTGGAGAGGCAGGAAGACTATGACGGTGGCCCCTCCCAGCGTATTTATTTTATATCCCCAATACCAGGAAGTATCACCAACTTATTTGCATTCTTAAGTAGGCCCTAGCATGCCTGGTCCCACCCCTGCCTACACCCGGGCTGATATGAAGGCCAAGCTGACAACATCTCCACCATCTTGGAGAAACATGTTTCCAGATGTGGCCCTGCCTACACCTTGAGTTCAGTGGACAATAATTAAGGAAAATTGCCCATGTGCCTTCCCAGGCGGCCCTCTACAATGCTGACTAGGAGGATCCTAATAAATAACTGAAAATTGCAAGCCAAACAAGACATACTGAGAGGGCAGGGTGGGGCTAACTCCTGACTCCATTTTGTACTGTGGGGCAGGGTGGAACTATCCTCCATTTTGTAACTGGACCCTAGACCTCACCCAACCAATCAGGATCAGCCAAAGCAGTGATACCACCACCCTGATAAAAACCTCTTGATCTGTTGAAGCTCGCTCTTTTCTGCCACACTGCTATTGGTGTGAGTGGAACAGAGCCCATGCTAGCATGGAATATAGGCGTTCTGCTATTGCATCGGATTCGGCTCCCTGGTGGTGTTTGGGGATCATGAAATCTGGGCATAACATTTGGAGGTTCATTTGGGACCCCCAAGACCCTGAGGGACCCCTATCCAGATAGCCTGACTGGCCACAGTAGGTGTGTGTGTCTGTGTCCTTGTGTGAGCACTCTGGAGAGACCTGGAATCCCCTTGTGTTTGTAGTCCCAAAGAAATCTAGGTGGACGCACTGCTGGAAACTCATAGACCGGAGGATTCGGAAGAAGTTCCATCCTCCCAGGAGGGCTCTTCACAGGCAGGAGAGATGTGGAAACCTCTCTCAGGACGAGGCGGTCAGTACCACCAATTGGAGTGAAGACGATGTCTGGTTTACAGGCAGGAGAGATGAGGAATCCTCTCCCAAGTCTGGTTTTAAGTTAAAATGTTGATGTTGGGCACCCTCTTCTTGTTGGTTGTTGTGATTTTCTGTGTTGTGGAGGTCTGGAAAGGCCAATGGCAGACTTTGTTGTTTAGGTTTTGCTTCTATGGAGTTGGAAAACTGTTCTTAGGGGTCCTCTGTTTCTGTGTTCTTCATTTGTATGTTTGTATAAGTAAGGGTTTCAGTTTGCTCTAGTTTGTAAATTTGCTACTCTTTCTCCCCAGAGTAGGCAGGAGGTGTGGGAGGGAATACACATGGCTATCCAATATGGACGCCACTCTCCAAGAAAACCAACATGAGAGGCCTCATATTCACCATCTTTCTTTTTTCAAGCAAGTGACTTAGAGCTTTTACAAATTCATAAATGCATTGGGGATTTCTGTGCTCAGGCAAAGCGAAAAGGCCTGTTTAAAAATGAGTGCACATAGTTTTTGAGCTGGGCTCAACTCTTTTCTGTGTACAGAATAAAACCCTAAACTGTTTTTTAGCTTTAAAGATGGTGGAGATGAACTGGGAGATAAAGCTAGTTTCCCAAGGCATTTTGAGCAGCTCTTTTGAAATTCCTGCCCTGAGGCAAGTAACCAGCAGAAAGTAGAAAACAGGTTTATTTAAGTGTTGATCTAAGTATGCTTTGCATGAAGTCTAGAGAATTGCTTTAAAAATGTAAAAGTATTATTGATTTGGGAAATGCTAAGTATTTGATTTGCTACTTGAAAAATGTAAAATTCTGAAAGTTTAAGGTCTCTTGCCATTAAGAGGTTTTAAAGCTACACCTTCTTTTTAATGGAGGAAGGGGTGGATAGGCTCTTCCCCCCAGAACAGGTAATCCAATTCAAGCCAGCAGCTATCTTTAAAGAAGGTGTTCATTTGCATTTGAATAGCTACACCTTTGCTAGCCTAGGGACAAGTTTACATGTGAATAGCTACAAGTTTGCTTCTGATTTTCCCTGGGCAAGTGAAAACATGGTTTAAAGTTATTAATGGGCAGCTGCTGGATGTTTGAATTTTGAGTTCTAAAGGTTTTGGGATTCAGATTGAAGTGGGAGAAGTTATATAATTGTGGTAACTAAATGCCTAGAGTATAGGACCTTTTTTGAGAAAATAAGATGTGTTTCCTCTTAAATAATTAAGAATTCAAGATATATTACTTGTTTGGTTTGATTAAAAAAAAAAGAAAGAAAGAAACCTTTCATTTGTTTAAGGCTGATTGTTCTGATGGCTAGCAAAACGCCCCAAGTGGCCACTGGGATTCTTTTTTCCCAGGGGTGCTTGCTCTCTGTCAGAGGGGAATCGACCTGCCTAATTAATTTCAGGGTATGAAGTTGTAACAATTGTAGTCCAAAAGGTTAAAGGCAGGGACCAAATTCTAAAGTTAACTACTATTTGTCTCAATTGGCCATTTAAGTTTGTTGTGATTAATGATTACAGTACATTATAAAATCTTTAGAAGAAATACCCTCAAGCAGAGGGGCTTTTCAGAAAATTCAGGGAGTCTGATTGCAATGTAGGGGTCACCGGTTCCCCTATTAGCAGGAGGCAAGCACCTTTACCACTGAGAAACAGAGTGGACTGCCAGATGAAAACGACTCGGTGGGAGCACCTCCTTCGCCATCTAGGACTTGCGCCACGCTCCCTGACTCTGCCCACCTGGTGTCCATAACCTCCAGGGGTTGTTTTGAGAAGTGGTGGCATGGACAAGGAGAGAAATTCCCTTGTGACCCTCTGCCCCCAATGAGACTGTTATAGTTATATTAGTGTGATGTTTGATTTATATTTTAAGGATTTAAAACAGTGTGAGAATAATTATTTGTGTGATTTTAAACCCCGGTGACTGCTTGGACACTTTTCACTGGTCTTCTGTTAGGGGGCTTAGAGGTGCAGCTAGATCTGTATCTGTAGGAAAAAATGTGACATTTTAAATTTCAAACAGCAGGAGGCCTGGGAACAAGGTACTGGACCTTCTCCCTCCTCCCTTTGCCTTTACTATAAGATTTGAGGCATGGTTATGTATTTTTGAAGGATATAGAAAGAAGGTTTGAAAGTTAATTTGATAAAGGTTTTTGTAAAGGTTGTACATGTGATGAGAAAGAGAACAGAGAAAGAGAGAATGTCCTGGCAGGTTAGCTGCAGAAAAGGACTGACAAGTGAGTTAAAACCTGTTACACTGGGGCAGCTTATTCAGTCTTGACAGAGCCAATGAGACCCGTACATCAGTCCAGGGAGCCACCATACAAACTGCGTTTTTCCTTGGATATCAAGAAGGACTGTCGACCTCAGAAGGAACATGTACTGAGGGAACACAACTGCTGAACTGGAACAACGGGCCTTTGAAGAGATAAAGAAGGCTCAGGTCTCAACACATAACCTAGCCTTGCCAGATGTCACGAAGCTCTTCCACGTCTACATGAGTGAGGTAAGGGGCATTGACAAAGGGGTTTCACTCAGACTCTAAGTCCCTGGAAGAGACATGTTAAGAGGCTAGACCAGGTGGCAGCAGCGTGGCCAGCATGCCTCCAGGAATTGGCCACCACAGCATTGCTGGTGAAGGAGGCAGGCAATAACTCAGACACTGGCTATCAACCCTGCCAGCCTGCTTCCAGATGATGATCCAGAGGAACCCATTTATGACTGCACAGAGGTAACAGACCTAATAGATGTCCAGCTCTCATCACCTGACAAGGGAAAAAGGGTTACCAACTGTAGCTGGAAAGGACACTATGCCCCCAAACCAGTGGGGACTTTACAAGTCTTAGTAACCCTGCCAGTCCCCTACCTACGATGGACCCCCTGCTACACAGAACAAGAGGAAGAATTGGCAGAACAGAAACAGGTCCTCAAAGGATCATATGGTTGTTGGACCCTACCAGATGACAGATTGTTGATCCCAGAAGCTCTATGTCGGATGTTAGTCTCCCGGTGACATCAGGTTACCCACTTAGGTGTCACCAAGACTTCTGAACTTCTGTGAGGCAGATAGTACCAAGCTTAGATAAGGTAATTAAAAGCATACCTGTTAGAAGTACTGTCTGTGCACAGCTAAATTCTAAACCAGGTAAGAGGGGCCCCCTGGGAATTTGGGCCCCAAGGAAATTCCCTAAGAGGAGCATTGGTAGGTGAATTTCACAGATTAAGCCACCAGCATTAAGGTCTAGTTTTTGTAGGACAGAAACTGCCTCTATAGTAGTCAAGAGATTGCTCTAAGAGATTAGGATCAGATAATAGCCCCACCTTTGTAGCCAATGTATCTAAAAGTATACCTCAAGCCTTAGGACAGGCATGAGCAGGACTCTGAAAAGGAGTTTAACTAAATGTGTCCTAGAACCAGTGAAAATGTTACCAACCTCCTGCCCTTTGCCCTCTTATGGGCCAGGTGTAACCATTCCCTTGCTCAAGTGCTTACAGGCTCTGCAGTTTGCTTGTTCCAGGTGCACTGCCAGTGCCCATGGCAGACCCTGTACACCCCTTCTAGTCCAGGAACTCAGTATGGTAAAGAAATTCACTGCCCAAAGACTCAAAGGGATGCTACACTGTTATCCTGAGCACACCCACCACGGCAGTTGAAGCAGAGGGCACCCAGACCTGGCTACACCACTTCCAGCTCCTGCACCAGAAAATGGCCTTGATCCTGGCAACTAGCGGCCTCACCTGTGAGATCCCCAGCCTGGGCTCCACGCAGGCCAGGAAGAGAATTGATGTCTATAGGAGAGGAACTGGCCTTCAGTGAGGATAGTACTGATGGTAACTGTACTGTGGTACTAAGGGTCTTGGTAACTATAAGAACATTTTTAACAGAGAATACCCTTAAAGGAAGTGGGATGAGTCAATGATTTGACTCATGAACATAAGACAAGAGGGGAATGAGAGGGCATGATGGGGCAGGGCTAACTCCTGACTCCATTTTGTACTGTGGGGCAGGGCGGAACTATCCTCCATTTAGTAACTGACCCCTAGCCCTCACCCAACCAATCAGGGTCAGCCAAAGCAGTGACATCACAACCCTTATAAAACCCCTTGATCTGTTGAAACTCGCTCTCTTCTGCCACGCTGCTGTTGGTGTGAGTGGGACAGAGCCCATGCTAGCATGGAATACAGGCTTTCTGCTATTGCATCAGACTTGGCTCCCTGGTGATCTTTGGGGATCACAAAATCTGGGCAAAACAATAGAAGATATATATAATCAGGGTACATGAATAGATGATTATGATAACATTAGTTCGATTTCCTTTTCTTATTATTGCATACACAACCTTTATAAATTTCACATTTTTAAATTAGCCTTTAAAACTTATTTTCTATGTCCTTTAAAAATGCACAAACATGCCTTAGACCTTTTATTTAGTAATTTCTTTTTCTTAGAAACCTCAATCCTTTAATGATTACCAAAAAATAGACAGCCAGTATTTCTTAGATTAACATTTATGAACACATTTTAAATGTACTTTTTTCAAGAAAATATAACTAGACCTTCAGTAATAAAACTAAGATCAGGTACATTAAAACTTGTCTAGTAAAAACTGCTATATTCTTCCTTATGTAATTTCAAGTATATTTTAATGGTCTAATTTAGTATTGGAATGGTTGAAAAGAATAAACCAGGCCAGAGAAAGATTAATTGTGCTTGCGATGCTGAATCTAGTGTAGTTCAGATAAGACCATGGCCCAGATCCCTAAGCCAGCAGAGCAGTCTGCAGCCAGTAAAAATCAACAAAAACCCAACTCCTTGCTTCATAATTAACTGCAGACATCCCCCCCTTTTTTTTTTACATTAACCATTTACTCTATCTTGAAACAAGGCAAATGATCTGAGATCCTGTGTATTTAGGCTTTTTACATTTAAGGCCATCTTCTCTCTGTAACAGCTGCTCTCCGTTCCAGATTTATACCTCTAAATTAACCCCAGAATTCCAAAATTTCAACCTAATACAGCAAAATCATAGAGAAAACCCACAATTCCTAGTACACAAAGACAGAATTTTCATTAGCTTAGTGGGCTGATTCCCTCTCTGATGGAGAGCAAAAGACTCAGAAAAATAAATCTCACAGATGCTACAGAGGTTTGCATTTCCTCACAGTGGGTCCACCCTATCTTTAAACAAATTAAACAATAAAAAGAGATAACAAATACTCTCTCATGTACAGTCCGAAGGCACAAAGTAGCTTTTGCTTCTCACAGACCGTTAATGAGCAGATAATTATGCCAAGACAGAGAAACATCTGTACTCATACTGTCTTTAGATTAGCCCGGACTGAAGCTGAGTAGATAAATGAAACAATGCCCAATTCCCCAGATGGGCTTTGGGGCATTGCCAGCATCCATGTGCCAGATCAGAATTCTCAACCAACATCCTGATGAGAACCTACCAGACAAGTTAAGACTGCATCCAATCCCCCTTCTCAGTAGCAAATTGGCTAGTCTCACACAAACAAACAACAGAGTGAACTCATAATTCCTTAATCGAATCCGAATTCACTCACCTCCGGAGTCCCACATTTATGCAACAGACAGTCCGAGTTTTTTGCTTCTTCCAGATACTTACCCAGAGTTTAAACAATCCACCTGATTCTTGATTAATTTGCCTGAGGAAGTCCTTGGCTTCTGGGAGGGTGATCAAGCTCCCCCTTCCACTCCCTTGGAGTAGGCCTGACTGATAAGGGCCCCTACCTCACCAATTCTGTTGACAGGTCCAGAAGTGTCTTTCCACTCTCTACAGATGCTGGCTGGGTCCTGGGCTGAGGTCTGGGAGCGCTGGAGTCACCTGGTTCAATTCTGCTAAACCAATAGAGTGGTGACTTCCAGAGGCCTATCTGGCTCCTCTAGGCCCCAAACCTGGCCCACTCACCAGAGATCAAAAGGCCAAGCAGGGTTATTTCCTGGTCAGGGAATCATTAATGTTCCAGAAAACTGGAGAAGAACCAAGCAATGCTTAAAGAGATAGAGTTACATTTATTTTTATTATTATTACTAGAGGCATGATGCACAAAATTCACGCCCAGCCTCCAATTTGGAACCCCTTGAGGGACATCCCTCTCAAAATCCAGGACTGCTGGCTCCCAACTACTCGCATGCCTGCATTCCTGATTGTCCCTAACTCAGGGGTGGGCAAACTTTTTGACTCAAGGGCCACAATGGGTTCTTAAACTGGACTGGAGGGCTGCAACAAAAGCAACCTGACCATGCTGGCACTCTCATCTTGGGCCTCTGCTGAAGGAGCAGAGGGGAGAGCAAGAGCACCCTCCCCTCTTTCGGCTCCGCGAGCTGGATAGAACAGCCAAACGGGCCAGATCTGGCCTGCGGGCCGTAGTTTGCCCATGACTGCCCTAACCCCTTCTGCCTGCCAGCCTGATCACCCCCTAACCACTCCCTTGCCAGCCTTTTTACCCTTAACTTCCCTCCCCTGCAGGCCTGGTCTACCTCCCAACTACTCTCCACTGCAGGCCTGGGTCCCCCCAAACTGTCCTACACTGCAGGCCTACTCACCCTCAATTTCCCTCCTCTGTTGGCCTCGTCACCCAAACTGCCCTCCCTGCAGGCTTGATCACCTCCAACTGCCCTCCCTTGCTGGCCTGGTCCCTCCCAACTACCCTCCCTGCAAGTCATCTTGTGGTGGCCATCTTGTGTCCACATGGGGGCAGTATCTTTGACCACATGGGGGCAGCCATCTTGTGTGTTGGAGTGATGGTCAATATCTGAATATTACTCTTTTAAAAAATATATATTTTATTGATTTTTTTCAGAGTGGAAGGGAGATAGAGGTAGAAACATCAATGAGAGAGAATCATCAATCAGCTGCCTCATGCACACCCCCTACTTGGAATGTGCCCGCAACCAAGGTACATGCCCTTGACTGGAATTGACCCTGGGACCTTTAAGTCCTAAAGGCTGATGCTCTATTCAAGGAGCCAAACCGGTTTAGGCTGCATATTACTCTTTGATTAGATAAGATAGAGGCCAGGTGCATTGGTGGTGGCCAGCTGGTTTGCCCTGTAGGGTGTCGCAGATCAGTGTGGGGGTCCCCTTGGGGTATTGGGCAGCCTGGGGGAGCAGCCTGTGGTGTTTTCAGGCCGGCCATGCCCCCCCACAAGGGGCGACCCAAGCATAGGCTGGAAGCAGGTATCTGGGATTTATGTATCTTCTAAATAATTGAAACGTTGTATCCTGGAGTGGAGCCAAGTCTCCTGCTTGCTCTAGGGTGACAGCCATTTCTGTTGGGATTTGTATATCTTCTATAATTGAAACTTTGTAGCCTTAAGTGGAGTCATGGGCTGGGCAGAGCGTGCAGAAAGCTTGGCTTCCTCCATCACCGGGGGCAACCCAAGCCTCATGCTCTTACAGCTTCATGGCTGCCAACATTTCTGTTTGGATTGGTTTACCTTCTATAATTGAAACTTTGTAGTCTTGAGTGGAGGCCTAGGCCTGCTAGGGCAGGCTGAATGCTTGGCTTCCTCCATTGCTGGGGAAACCCAAGCCTCTCTCCTGCTCTCTGTGGCCACAGACATTTTGGTTGGGTTTATTTGCATATTCACTCCTGATTGGCTGGTGAGTGTGGCATTTGGGTGTGGCTTGTGGATATAGCTGAGGTACAGTCAACTTGCATGTTATTTTTTTAAATTTAATAAATCTTTATTGCTTAGATTATTAAAATTGTTTCTCCTTTTCTCCCCCATAGCTCCCTTCCACCCGTTCCCACTTCCCCTCTGCCCTTATACCCCTCCATTGTCCTCATACTTAGGTGTATGATTTTGGTCCAGTCTCTTCCTGCACCCCCCACACCCCTTTCCCCGTGATAATTATCAATACACTCCCTTTCTTTGCCCCTGATTCTACTATATTCACCAGTTTGTTCTGTTCCTCAGATTTTTAATTCATGTGATTTTTACATTTACTTATTGATATATACGTATTTGTTGATCATAATTTTTATCTTTTTTCTTCTTCCTTTTCTTAAAGAATATCTTTCAGCATTTCATATAATACTGGTTTGGTGGTGATTAACTCCTTTAGCTTTTCCTGATCTGTGAAGCTCTTTATCTGCCCTTCAATTCTGAATGATAACATTGCTGGGTAGAGTAATGTTGGTTGTTGGTTCTTGCTATTCATCACTTTGAATATTTCTTGCCACTCCCATCTGGCCTGCATAGTTTCTGTTGAAAAATCAGCTGATAATCATATGGGTGCACCCTTATAGGTAACTAACTGTTTTTCCCTTGCTGCTTGTAAGATTCTCTCTTTGTCATTTGCCCTTGGCATTTTAATTATGATGTGTCTTGGTGTGGTCCTCTTTGGATTTCTTTTGTTTGGGATTCTGTGGTTTCCTGGGCTTGTAAGTCTATTTCTTTCACCAGGTTGGGGACATTTTAAGTCATTATTTATTCAAATAGTTTTTCAGTATCTTGCTCTCTCTCTTCTTCCGGCACCCCTATAATTCTGATGTTGGTACTCTTGAAGTTGTCCCAGAGGCTTCTTACACTATCTTCAACATTCTGGATTCTCTTCTCTTCTTGCTTCTCCATATTTTTATTCCAAATCTTTGACTTGATTCTTGTGTTTCTCTAGTCTGCTGTTGGGTCTCTGTATAATATTTTTTATTTCAGTCAGTGTATGTTTAATTTCTAGTTCGTCCTTTTCCATATCTTCAAGGGTATCATTAAATTTATCAGCCTTTTCTGGAAAATTCTTGAAAAACCTTATAACTGTGGTTTTGAACTCTATATCCAGTCTTTTGTTCTCCTCCATTTCTTTTGTTTGAGATCTGTGTCCTTGTCTCCCCATTTTTGTTGCTTCCCTGCATTGGTAGGGTGGCTTTGTGTGTTTGGTGTCCTATATAGCACAGTGGGTCAGCCCCCCACCCAGTTACCTGAGGTAGACACTCTTTGTGCTCCCCTTTGTGTACTGCATGTACAGCTTTGTTCTAATTAAGTCTTGATTGTTATTGGTATCACTGGGAGGAATTGACCTCCAGGCCAATTGGATGTTAGTATCAGCTGTGTCTACACCGGTATACCTTCTGTATTGGAGACAGTCTTATAGGATCAGACTTGCAAAATTGCAAAAGCCTCTGTGCTCAATTTAGATGGGTCAGAGTCTCAGGGATGAGCTGCCCGTCTTGGCTTCCTATCAGTCCTGCCCTTTTGCGCATGCCTCAGACCTCTGCCTTCCACGGATCCCCTGAGTTTCCACATGACAGTCCTGATTCCCCTTGTAAGAGTGTGGGTGCTCAAGGGGCTCGCCCTGCACTGGGTTTCAGTGCTCAGTGCAGTTGGAACTGGGGTTCAGTACAGTCAGGAGTCTCTGACTCCTTCCACTATGGAGAGGTTGCAGCAACTTCTGCGGTCAGACCTCTGTGCACACACTCACTGGCATGAGACTCTAGACCAGCAGTGGGCAAACTACGGCCTGTGGGCCAGATCCGGCCTGTTTGGCTGTTCTATCCGGCTCGAGGAGCCGAAAGAGGGGAGGGTGCTCTTGCTCTCCCCTCTGCTCCTTCACCAGCAGCCCAAGATAAGAGTGCCAGCAGGGTCAGGTTGCTTTTGTTCCAGCCCTCCGGTCCATTTTAAGAACCCATTGTGGCCCTCGAATCAAAAAGTTTGCCCACCCCTGCTCTAGACCCTGCCCACTGTGGCTCCTGGCTCCCCTGAGCCTCCCAGTCTCTGTGTCTCCAGGTGCCTTTCTCTACAGTCCTGACTCCACCAATATGAGCCTGGGTCCATGGGGTTTTGGCCAGGGCTGGGGTTCAGTGCAGTCAGAACTGGGGTGCAGTGCAGTCAGGGGCTTCCTTTTCCCTCTGACCAGCCAGGTACTGGGCCTCCCTTCCTCTCTGCTGGCATGTCTCCCTATCTCAGCGCTTTGCGGCTTCCCTGATCCATGAGCCTCTCTCCTTCTTTCTAGTTGTAGATTTCCCACTCAGCCAGATTTCCTGTGGTTTTGAATGATGTCTGTTGTGCCTTTAGTTGTTGTTTTGAAATTGTTGTGCGAGGAGATAGTTTAGGCACTTACCTAGGCCGCCATCTTGTTTTTTCCTCAAACTGGGTTGTTTTCTTATTCTGCATGTTACTATTTTATTAGGTAGGATTGTTGCTGTTATTGTTATTATTATTGTTGTTATTATTATTATGCGAGGGCCCAGAGGAAAATGTCTCTCAGATTCTGGGCGAAGTCACACAAGAAGTTTCTTGTACTTATGTTTTTACCTTCTTTGTTTCCAAAATAAGGATTTTTTCTGGTTTCCTTTGCAAGTTTTTATTTTTTTATTTAAAAAAATATATATTTTATTGATTTTTTACAGAGAGGAAGAGCGAGGGATAGAGAGTTAGAAATATCGATGAGAGAGAATCATCGACCAGCTGCCTCTTGCATACCCCCTACTGGAGATGTGCCCGCAACCAAGGTACATGCTCTTGACTGGAATCGAACCTGGGACCTTTCAGTCCGCAGACCGACGCTCTACCACTGAGCCAAACCGGTTTCGGCTTCCTTTGCAAGTTTTTGCTGGGGCTTTGAGACCTCAACCAAAGACTTGGCCTGATGCTAGCACTGATAACTTCATCTGGGGAAGGTTTATGGCCTCTTTGGAACAGAGAGTATTCTTATTTCCTTATTATTTAAGCAAGCAAGCAAGCATGTACAGAAGCCAAAATAGCAGTCTTAAAATTTTGAACAGCAGTTCTTATATAAGATGGATACTTCACTGGTACTGGCAGATTAGGTACTCAGAAATAGTTGTAATCATTTCAGTCTTGGTGAATGTAATTTTATGTTTCTGAACTCATGCATAACCTCCATCACTGCCATCTTAGCCACTTTGTTCATAAGCCCATTAGGCAATGACAGGTGGGACTGGGTATTCACTAAATGAATCGTCCTGTCCACTTGAATATTAAACTGTTTTTATGCTGAGGCCATTCTTGATGAACATCCATGTGGGACACAAATATCGTTACATTGTTTGCCAATTTAATGAGGTATATGCACATACTTTTCCCACAGACCTCCTTGCCACCAATATTCTATATATGTTCCTTCCAAATTCTTAACGATTTAGCCAAACTGTTGAGCACATACAATGAGTTCATCTATACTCTGAATACAAACAAAAGGAGCAATCAGATGCATTACTATGAATTCTGCCCATTGGGAGGGTTTTACTTCACCCTTATTTTTCACAGATATTCCAAAAAGGTACTTAAATGCTGCAGCTTTCCACTTTTAGGTGCTGCCCGAATATCTTATACTACTATTTGTAAACTGCTCTGTATTTTGCATCCTCAGTGATAATTCATAGAGTCATAGATGCAGGTTGGAAGAGAGAAAAGGACATATAGCAAAATTAGGGATCATTGACATTTGAGCAATTTCCTCATGTAACTTGTGCTTTTGGGACCTGCTTAAGCTCTTAAGCAGGTCCCACTTATTTGCTCATGGAAGTGTTGCTGTACATATCCAATATGAAGTTTTTGGTGAGTCACACAATACCCTACTCATGATGATGAGTTAAAGTTGCATGTTAACTTGATGGTACGTGATTGAGCTATTCAGTCCCTACTAAGGCCCAGTACAAAGACAAAAACTGTTTTTCAAAATAAAATAGTTTTCTGCAGAAGATGGCAGAGTTTTGCTATAAAATCTCAGGGATCTGAGCTTTGATTCATCTATAGAAGATTGCCAAATGTTTCTACTAATACTTCAAGCACTACTGCATCTGCTAGATATTAATATGTCTCAATTGGCAGAGCATCTTGTACAATAGATAAGATCTGCACCTTTAAGAGGTAATTAGGTCATGAGGGGTAACCCTCATGAATGGCATATGTGTCTTAAAATAGAGACTCTAAGAGCTATGTATATCCCCTTCCACCATGTAAAGAGGGAGCCAGGTGGGGGTCCTGGCCCCAACTGATCACCCCACAGACAGTGATCAGTGGCCGGCAGACCCTGATTTCTAACCACCTTTTCACAATTTCCTCTGCCACAACTGTCTGGTAGCCACATCTTATTTCTTTATTCTATGAGGTTATATTTTTTAGATTCCAAATCTGAGTTAGATTATAAAGCATTTTTCTTTTTCTGTCTGTTATATCACTCAGGATGATGCCTTCAGGGTCTTTCCATGTTGTAAAAAATGTTAAGACTTTTCTCCCATTTTTTAATAGCTGAATAATATTCATATATATATATATATATATATATATATATATATATATACATTCCTTTGGGTATATTTTCAGAAGTGGAATTGCTGGATCATATGGAGGTTCTATTTTTAATTTTTGAAGAACCTTCATACTGTTTTCCATAGTGGCAGTTTTGTTTAAAATAACATCAATAGTGAACAATTTTCTGGTCTTCACATGTTTGCCAACATTTAATTATATTTTGTCTTTTAGATGAAAGGTTTTCCAACAAGCTGAGGTGAGATTTCATTGTAGTTTTAATTTGCATTTCCCTAATGATTAGTGATATTGAGCATCTTTTCATATACTTGTTGAATTTCCATATATCTTCTTTTTAAAAATGTCTATTTGGTTTAAAATTTAGACCAATTTTAAATTGAAGTATTTGTGTTTTTATTTTTATTTTTCTATTGAGTCATATGAATTCTTTATACAAGGTAGGGCAAAAGTTGGTTACAGTTGTGAGAACATTAAACACATATTTTATTCCTGTACTAGAGGCCTGGTACATGAAATATGTACATGGATGCAGTCCCTAGGCCTGGCTGATGATCGAAGCACAAGCATCTGGCATCTGACCTATGGGCCCTGGGCAGCACCTGAGCCTCCAGGCCCCTGCACATCCCTATCTGCCTGAGTCATGGTGCCTAAGTCCCGATGCAGTGACTGCAGCCGGATACTGTGGGCTGGGGCGCAGTGTGGGTTTGTGGACCTATGGGCTGTACAGTAGCACTGCATGAAAGCTGAGCGGGCAGCATGCTCTCTCCCGGCCAGCCTTGCAGAATGGCTCATGTGCAAACCCACAGGGAGCTTGACTGGCCCCTGCAGTCCCAGTAGCTGAGGCCTGGCTCATCTGGAAGAGGCCTTGTAGGTGCTGGGCAGGCTCCTCATAAGCACTTGGCACCTAAGCGTGGGGGATTCCATGTCACAGAAGCCCTTGTGCCCCAGAGGAGAGTAGCAGCTGGGAGTGAGAGTGATCTCATCAGACACCTGCATTCCCACTGCACTTTTGTCCCATCATTCCTTCCCCCAAGTAGCCAGCAAGAGGTAACAACCCTCTGACCAGGCACCAAGGGAGGTTGGTTACCCACCCCCAGTTCCCCATCCCAGCCCGGAGCCCAGCCCGGGCCTGTGATCAGGGTCTGTTGGCCACTGGTCACTGTCTGTGGGGTGATCAATTGGGGCCAGGACCCCCACCCAGCTCCCTCAATGCCTGGGAGCCAGGCAGTGGCCCTGCTCCCTGCTACCACCACTGGTGGACATCTGTGGGGTAACAGATCAGCGCCCAGCTCCAAACCTGGCTCCCTTACTGCCTGGGACCTGAGCGGCAGCCCCGCCCCCTGCTACTGCCTCTAGTCACTGTCTGTGGGGCAATTGGCCAGGTGATTAGACCCTGCTTGCACTCACCTTGGCCTGGTACCGCCCGCTCACCTGCTCCACCATTCTGTCACAATCCTGCTCTCATCAGGGTCCATCAGGTCTGGCAGTGCCTCCACTGCCGCCCACTGCCAGTGCCACATCGCCAATGCCCATCATGTCCACGCTGCCCCATAGGGGTCAGCGTACATCATAGAGAGTGGTCAAACTTCTGATTTAACTCCCAGCATAGGGGACAATTTGAATATTAGGTTTTTATTGTACTAATGGCCCAGGTACATGAAACTCATGCATATTAAAAGGGAATTAATTAGAGGAAATATTTTAATATTTCTATTTGCCCTTTCTCTATAATAGAAATGTCAGAGATTAAAGAAAAGTAGTACAATGTATGTGAAAATCTTCCTCCTGTCAGAGGCTGGGGCACACCTAGGGACCCAAAGTCAAGTCCCTGCCCACTCAAGCACACCTGGCTATCTCAGGAGACTCAGACCTGGCTGATCCCGCCCGATTGGGCGAGATCCAGACCTGGCCAGCCCCACTCTCCTCTGGCAGGGGTCACAGCCTTGGGTCCCCCATTAAGTCCCTCTGGGTGGCGGGGTACATCCTCAGGTCCCCCTTAAAGCCCAACTGGATGGGGATGGGGGTTTCAAGTTCCCAGGCCTATGCCTGGGCAGATGGTGTGCCTTGAGTTCCCCCTTCAAGACTTGTGAGGTACCCCATCAAGCCCTGTCAGGTGAGGGGAGTGGCCTGAGGTCCCCTGTCAAGCCCTGCCGGGTGGGTGGCATAGCCTGAGGTCCCCCAGCCTGGCTATGGGGAAGGTGGTTCAGACTGAGGTCCCCAGTCAAACCCTGCTGGGTGGGTAGTGTAGCCTCAGGTCTCCCACCCCGACCAGTGCCACGCAGCTTCAGGTCCCTGCTGATCGCTTGTTATGGGAACCCTGCCTCCACTATGGGCACAGGCATCTTCTGACAGCATGAGAGTTAATTTGCAAATTACCACTTTATTATATAGGATAGGATTATTATTATCCCTTATCAGACAAGTGGCTTACAGTTTTTTTTTCCTCATTTCATAGGTTGTCTTTTCACTTTGCTTTTTTTTTCTGTAAGGAGCTATTTAGTTTAATGTACTTCCATTAGTGTACATCAATAGAATCATCACTGAAATAGGTGTGAAATTCTCCAATGAGTATATCCAAAATTTCTTTAATTTAGGAATGTGCTCATTTTTTGGACAAAGAATGGCACATTTAGATATTTTTAAATATTATTTATAGACATACTATTTCCAAAGGTAGTTTCAATAATAAATCAGTTATAAATAATTTCACAGGGGAATTCAATAATATCTATCTGGTTCAGAATGTCAACAAAAAAACCTAAATTCACAACTGACAATGACAGATTGAAACACACACGTGCGACTGGCACCAGAGAGAGCTTTATATGTATCATGCATGCACAAGTCAACATTTATTTTTTTTTTCACTTTTTTAAAATTAAATTTTTATCTGTGTACATATCTTACTTTTAAATTGCCAGTGTGTGTCATATGTACCGGCCGGTTAGTCAGTCAGATGGATGTACAATCAATCACTTAGCCTTTTATATATATAGATGCTTCCTTCTAGGAGTTTCATAGTTTCAGGTCTTACATTTAAGTCTTGAATTCATCTTAAGTTAATTTTTGTCAGTGGTATAAGATAGGGGTCCAGTTTTACTTCTTAAATGTGACTATTCAGTTATTTTAGCACCATTTATTAAAAATACTCTCTTTTGATCTTGGAAGGGAGGAGGTTCGAGTCAGAGGCCTGATTATCCACAGCCCCAAGGAACACCAAATGAACATAGTCGGCGCGAACCCTTGATCTCAGAGGAGCTCAGATTTCGCAGCGATCCGGCGGGAGGGAGAGAACTACGTAACCAGGCACCCTATAAAGAGAGATCATGGGGAGACTAAGAAACAACCCGCCTGTGAAAGAAAATCAACCATCACCAGAAAATGAAGTAAACGAGTTAGAGGCAAGCAACCTACCAGAGCAAGAATTCAGAGTAATGATCATAAGTTGGCTTAAAAGAATGGAAGACAAATTTGACAATATGAATAAGACCCAAGAGGAAATGAAGAAGACCCAAGAGGAAATGAAGGTGACCCAAGAAGAAATGAAAAATGACATCGCTACTATGAAGAACTCAATAGAAAGCATCAAGAGTAGACTAGATGAAGCAGAAGACCGCATCAGTGAGCTAGAAGACAAAATGGAAAAAAATACCCAATTACAGCAGTTGCTAGAAAAAAAAATTAAAAAACAGGAGGAGAGCCTAAGGGAGCTTTCGGACAATACAAAACAAAACAATATTAGAATAATAGGGGTTCCAGCCGAAACCGGTTTGGCTCAGTGGTAGAGCGTCGGTCTGCGGACTGAAAGGTCCCAGGTTCGATTCCGGTCAAGGGCATGTACCTTGGTTGCGGGCACATCCCCGTTAGGGGGTGTGCAAGAGGCAGCTGGTCGATGTTTCTCTCTAGTCATCGTTTCTAGCTCTCTATCTCTCTCCTTTCCTCTCTGTAAAATATCAATAAAATATGTATCTTTTAAAAAAAAAAAAAAAAAAAAAAAGAATAATAGGGGTTCCAGAAGGAAAGGAAACTGAGCAAGATATGGAAAAAAAGTATTTCAAGAAATAATGACAGAAAACTTTCCTGAGATAGAGAAGAAAAAACCAATACAAATCCAAGATGCTCAAAGGGTCCCCAACAAAATGAACCCCCAAAGATCAACACCCAGACACATTATAATTAAACTGGCAAAAAACATCGACAAAACCAGAATCTTAAAAGCAGCCAGAGAGAGACAGAAAGTTACATATAAAGGAAACCCCATCAGACTAGCAACTGATTTCTCAACAGAAACTCATCAGGCCAGAAGGGAATGGGATGACATATACAAAGTCATGCAAAGGAAGGGTCTGAACCCAAGAATACTGTACCCCGCAAGGCTGTCAATCAAAATTGAAGGTGTAATCAGGAGCTTCACTGACAAAAACAGACTAAAGGAATTTATCTCCAACAAACCAGCAATGCAAGAAATGCTAAAGGGTCTACTGTAATAATAAAGAAATAGGAAGTGAAGAAGGAACACAGGGGGATAGAATAAAAATGGCATCAAATACCTACCTTTCAATAATTACTTTAAATGTAAATGGTTTAAATGCTCCAATTAAAAGACATAGGGTAACAGAATGGATAAGAAAGCAAAACCAATTCATCTGCTGTCTACAAGAAACCCACCTCAGAAAAACAGACGCCCACAGACTGAAGGTGAAAGAATGGAAAAAGATTTTCCAGGCAAACGGAAACGAAAAAAAAGCTGGGGTAGCAATACTTATATCTGACAAACTAGATCTCAAAGTGAAGGACATAACAAGAGAAAAGGAAGGCCACTTCATAATACTAAAGGGTGTAATCCAACAAGAAGAAATAACCCTGGTAAACATATATGCACCCAATTTGGGAGCACCCAAATACATAAAGAAACTGCTGGAGGACATTAAGGGACAGATTAATAGCAATGCAATCATAGTAGGAGATTTTAATACTCCATTGTCACCTCTGGACAAATCATCTAAACAAAAAATCAGTAAAGAAACGTCAATTCTAAATGACGTATTAGACCAGATGGAATTAATTGACATCTTCAGAACATTTCATCCCAAAGCCACAGAATATACATTCTTCTCAAGTGCACAGGGGTCATTCTCAAAGATAGACCACATATTGGGACATAGGCAAAGTCTCTTCAAATTCAAGAAGATAGAAATCTTATCAAGCATTTTCTCAGATCACAGTGCCATAAAATTGGAAATCAACTACAATAATAATAAGCCAAAGAAATTAAACACATGGAGACTAAATAGCATGCTATTGAACAAAGACTGGGTTAACAGAGAAATCAAGGAAAAAATCAAAAACATCATGGCAACTAATGACAATGAAAACACAACAATCCAAAATCTATGGGACACAGTAAAAGCTGTTTTGAGAGGGAAGTTCATATCCCTACAAGCCTATTGCAAAAAACAAGAAAGAATGGTAACAAATTATCTTACCCTACAACTCAAACAGTTAGAAAAAGAACAGCAAGAAAGGCCCACTGTAAGCAGAAGGAAGGAAATAATAAAAATCAGAGCGGAGATTAATGACATAGAGACCAAAGACACAATACATAAGATCAACAAAACCAAGAGCTGGTTCTTTGAAAGGATTAACAAGATTGATGAGCCTCTAGCCAGGCTAACCAAGAAACAAAGAGAGAGGACCCAAATAAACAAAATTAGAAATGAAAGAGGTGAAATAACAACAGACCCCGCCGAAATACAAAGGATTGTTACAAAATACTATGAACAACTCTATTCCAACAAACTGGACAACCTGGAGGAAATGGACATATTCCTAGAAAAATACAACCTTCCAAAACTCAATCAGGAAGAATCTAATAATCTCAATAGACCAGTAACTTGGGAAGAAATTGAAGCAGTCATCAAAAAGCTTCCAGCAAACAAAAGCCCAGGGCCAGATGGCTTCACAGGAGAGTTTTACCAAACATTCAAGGAAGAACTAAAACCTATCCTCCTCAGACTTTTCCAAAAAGTTCAAGAGGAAGGAACACTGCCAAACTCCTTTTATGAAGCCAGCATCACCCTAATACCAAAACCAGATAAAGACAACTCAATGAAAGAGAATTACAGGCCAATATCCCTCATGAACATAGATGCCAAAATACTCAACAAAATTCTAGCAAATCGGCTCCAGCAGTACATCAGGAAGATCATACACCATGGCCAAGTAGGTTTTATACCAGGAATGCAAGGATGGTACAATATTCGCAAATCAATAAACGTGATACATCACATAAACAAATTGAGAGATAAAAATCATATGGTCATATCTATCGATGCAGAAAAGGCATTTGATAAAATCCAACACCCTTTCCTGATAAAAACTCTCAACAAGGTGGGAGTACAAGGATCATACCTCAACATAATAAAAGCTATATATGATAAACCCACAGCCAACATCATGCTCAATGGGCAAAAACTAAAACCATTCCCTCTAAGAACAGGAACAAGACAGGGATGCCCACTCTCACCACTCCTCTTTGACATAGTACTGGAAGTACTCGCCATCGCAATTAGACAAGAAGAGGAAATAAAAGGCATCAAAATCGGAAAAGAAGAAGTAAAGCTGTCACTATTTGCAGATGACATGATATTGTACATAAAAAACCCAAGAGACTCCATCAAAAAGCTAATAGACTTAATAAACGAATTTGGCAATGTAGCAGGATACAAAATAAATGCCAAGAAATCAATGGCATTTCTCTACACCAATAGTGAACTTACAGAAACAGAGACTAAAAAAGCAATCCCGTTTACCATCGCACCAAAAAAATTAAGATACCTAGGAATAAACTTAACCAAGGAGGTAAAAGACCTATATGCAGAAAACTACAGGACACTGAAAAAAGAAATAGAGAAAGATGTAAACAGATGGAAGAACTTACCATGTTCATGGATTGGTAGAATCAACATCATCAAAATGTCCATACTTCCCAAAGCAATATATAAGTTCAATGCACTCCCCATGAAAATACCATGGACATACTTCACAGACCTAGAAAGAACTCTCCAAAAATTCATTTGGAACAATAAAAGACCCCGAATAGCCTCAGCAATCTTAAGAAATAAGAGTAAAGTAGGAGGAATCTCAATACCAGATTTCAAGCTGTATTACAAAGCAACTGTTCTCAAAACAGCCTGGTACTGGCACAAGAACAGACATATTGATCAATGGAATAGATTAGAGAATCCAGACATCAACCCAAATCACTATGCTCAATTAATATTTGACAAAGGAGGCACGAACATACAATGGAGTCAAGACAGTCTTTTTAATAAATGGTGTTGGGAAAATTGGACAGATACATGCAAAAGAATGAAACTAGATCACCAACTTACACCATACACAAAAATAAACTCAAAATGGATACAGGACTTAAACATAAGACGGGAAACCATAAAAATACTAGAGGCATCCACAGGCAGCAAAATCTCAGACATATGCCTAAAGAACTTCTTCACTGATACTAACCCTAGGGCAATGGAAGCTAAAGAGAAAATAAACAAATGGGACTACATCAAAATAAAAAGTTTTTTTCAAAAGAAACCATCAACAAAACAACAAGAAAACCCACTGTATGGGAGAACATATTTGCAAACGATATCACGGATAAAGGTTTAATCTCCAACATCTACAGACAGCTTATACAACTCAATAAAAGGAAAATGAATGAGCCAATTAAAAAATGGGCAATGGACCTAAATAGAATCCTCTCAAAAGAAGACAGAAGGAAGGCCAAGAGGCACATGAAAACATGCTCCAAGTCACTAATTATCCGAGAGATGCAAATCAAAACAACAATGCGGTACCATCTCACACCTGTCAGAATGGCTAACATCAACAAAACAACAAACAACAAATGTTGGCGAGGTTGTGGAGAAAAATGAACCCTCGTGCACTGCTGGTGGGATTGTAGGTTGGTGCAACCACTGTGGAAAACAGTATGGAGCTTCCTCAAAAAACTGAAAATGGAACTCCCATTTGACCCAGTAATCCCACTATTAGGAATATACCCCAAGAAACTAGAAAGACCAATCAGAAAGGATATATGCACCCCTATGTTCATAGCAGCACAATTTACAATAGCTAGGATTTGGAAACAGCCTAGGTGTCCATCAGCAGATGAATGGATCAGAAAACTATGGTACATCTACACCATGGAATACTATGCTGCCATAAAAAGGAAGGAATTCTCCGCATTTGCAGTAACTTGGATGGAATTGGAGAGCATCATGCTGAGTGAAATAAGCCAGTCAATGAAAGAGAAACACTACATGACCTCACTCATTTATGGATATTAAAGATCATTATAAATGAATGAACAGAAAGATTGATATAGTGACAGTAAAACAACAGGCAGTCTGTCAAATGACAGCGGGGCGGGGGGGGGAGGGTAGGGAGATCTGGGGGAGATAAGAGATCAACCAAAGGACTGGTATGCTTGCATATAAGAATAACCAATGGACACAAAACTCTGGGGAGGGAGGGCATCTATGGGGGGGAGGGGGCAAAAAAAAATACTCTCTTTTTTTCTAATGAACTAGGGGGTTGGTGCACGAAATTCATGCACTGGGGGTGAGGTGTCCCTCACCCAACCTGCCCCCTCTCACAGACTGGGATCTCTTAGAAGATGTCCCACAGGGAGCAGGCCTAAGCCACAATCTGCCCTCCCTTTGTGGGAGGCAACCGGACTGATCAGAGGAAGACACCAGCCTCATCACCCCGCTGCTGCAGCCACTGCCAGTCACCACAGCCCCAAAGGTGTTTTCATCAACACAGACTCCAGTCCCTTCACCAAGAAAAAATAACAACTTTCTTTAGGCATTTTAAAGATATGTCTTTCATAGGATATGCATTTCTTTCTTTTATTTCCCTCACCTGAGGATACATTTCCATTGACTTTAGAGAATGTGGAAGATAAAGGGAAAGACAGAGAGAAATATCAAAGTGAGAGGAACACTCTGATTGGTTGCCTCCTGCATGAGCCCTGATCTGGGCCCTGGCCAGGGATGAGCCTGCAACCTAGGTACATGCCCTTGATCAGAATCAAACCCAAACCCTGTGGTCAATAGGCAGAGGGATTATCCATTAAGTCAAACCAGCTTGGTCAGGATATGACATTTCTTAGCCCCCCATCAGCAAACCTTCATTTTTTCCTCCAGGAATGTGGTGGAAAAACCCTAGATCACCTTCTTGGATTCTTATTACCCAAGTTACTAAGAATATTAACAGTGGCATACAGAGAGCTTTGCCAATGTGCAGTCAGAAAAGGTGTTTTCTCTATAGTTCACACCAATCATGGGCTGGGCTCTGCCCAGGCCTAAAGCCTTTGGCCGAAGCTCTAGGCCTGGACAAGGCCCCTCCAGTTCCATCTAATCACCTGATCTGCCCCCTACCCAGGCCTTCCCAGGCCCAAAAGCCTCTTGGGCAGGAGAGGACCCCCAGCTCCCTGCAAACAATCACATGGGTTCTGTTCCTCAATCAATCAATCACAGAGGGTCCATTCCAGTACCAGGCCAAAAGCTTCTGCCGGAGGCTCTAGGCCTGGGGCTGAAGCGGACCTCCAGATCCCTGCAATAGATCTCAGGGGGTCTGCTTCTGCACCAAGCCAAAGCGACCCCCAGCTCCCTATGATGGAAGGCAGGGGATCCGCTCCTGCCCAGGCCTTGCCTCACAGTGATCTGGGTACCAGGATGTTCCTGGGACACAGGCCCTTGGCACCTATGTATGCAAATTAATTGATATATTTTGGATCAATTTGCATAGTCACTCTGATTGGCTATAGGCATAGTGAAGGAACAGTCAATTTACGTGTTTGTCTATTATTAGGTAAGATATATTTGGTCCCATTGTCAAGTATTAATTAAGCTCATATAGATGAATTTCTTTCTTTCTACGCTCTTGATTTATTTTTTTGTTTGTTTTTATGGCAGCCCTGTACTGTGTTTATTATTGTAACTTTACAGTATAACTTAAAATGAAGAAGTGTGATGTTTCCCGTTTGTTCTTCTTTCTCGGGATTGCTTTGTTTTTTCAGTCTTTTGTGGTTTCTTACAAATTTAGGATTTTTTTTTTTTTTTTTGCTTTATTTCTGTGGAAAATGCCATTGGAATTCTGCTAGGAATTGGATTGAATCTGCACATTGCTTTGGGTTGTAAGAACATAAAAAAATAATAACATAAAAACAGAACCCTGTTATCCATGGGAGATCTGTTCCAAGACTCCCAGTGAATGCTTAAAAGCATGGATAGTATTACACTTTATATATATTGTGTTTTTTCTTATACATGAATACCTATGATAAAGTTTAACTTATAAATTAGCCACAGTAAGAGATTAACAATAACTAATAATAAAATAGAATGATTTTATTTTGATAAAACTTATGGGAATGTGGTCTCTCTCAAAATATCTTATATTACATTCTACTTTTCACTTAAAGGAAGCACCTTATAGGTTCTCTTTGGTGTACTAAAATTGCCAGCATCACTGCTCTTGTACTTTTGGGTCATTGCTAAGTATAAGAATACAGGCACTGCAATACTACTATAGTCAATCTGATAACTGAAACAACTATTAAGTGACCAACCGGTGAGTGGCACATATAGTGTGTTTATGATCAACAAAGGGATGATTTATATCCTGGGAAAAATAGAGGGAGACAATAGGGGATTTTGTTATGCTACCCAAAATGGCATGCAATTTAAAACTTATGCATTGTTTATTTATGAAAATTTCCATTTAACATTTTTTGGCTGTGGTTGACTATGGACAAATGAAATCACAAAAAACAAAACCAGGAATAAGTGAGGGCTACTAAACAAAAGTCATCATTAGTAATTGAGAAAATGTAAAGTAAAATCACAAGGTTGATAACATTTCACCATTATGATGCTTATTAAAAAAAAAGATGGATAACATCAAATGTTGAATATAAAGTAGAAAAATTCTTAACTTTAATATATTGTTAGAGAAAATTTAAAATTATACAATCATCTTGGAAAGCATTTTGACAGTTTTTCAAAAAGGTTAACATAGATTGCAATAGGTGTCTGCAATTCCATATATATATTATTGAAGGGCTGAAAACAGATTTACAGAAAACTACTATGTGAATGTTCATATCCTTATTCATAAGAGATAAAAAGTTAAAATAATCCAAATGTTTATCAATTGATAAATGGATAAGCACAATGTGCCATAGTCATACAATGGAGAATTATTAGGCATAAAAATGAAGACCTGATACATGCTACAACAAGGATGAATTTTGAAAACATTTTTCTAAGTGAATGAAAGCAGACACTAAAGGGCACTTATCTATATATTGTATATAAAAGCCTAAGCAACCAGTTGACGGTTCAATGGTCGACTGAAAGACCAGTCACTATGATGTGCATTGAGCAACCCCGGGGGAGATGCTTAACAGTGTAGTGGCCCCCTGGTGGTCAGTGTGCTCCCACAGTAGGAGAGCCACTCAACAAGCTTACCAAGTGGTGACAGAGGCAGGCAGAGAGCGACCCTTGTCTGGAGCTCAGGCTTCTCCCTGGCCGCCTGCTGCTTGCACACTACTACTACATCCCTCAGGGTCTCAGATTGTAAAATGGTGCAGGCCAGACTGAGGGACATGAATATGTGCACTGGGCTTCTAGCAGAGATATAAAATAGAGTAGTGTTCTCAGAGTTTGGGGGGTAAGAACTATAAGGTGACAATGTGTATGGACCTTACGGTGGGGATGGGAGTGATAAAAATGTTCTGGAATGAAGCAGATGTTATGGTTTCACAATCTTTTAAATAAACAAAAATCTTGAATTGAAAACCTTAAAATGAGAAATTTTATAATATGCAGAACATGTTTCCATTTTAAGAGACATATTGGAATGGTAATTTCACCAAAGAAGATATTCAAATGACTATTAAGTAAAACGAAAAGTATTTAAACTAAAAAATGCCTAATGGCATTTCAAATTAAAATAAGATGATACTCCTCACCCCTTAGAATTATTATAAAATAAATTCAGATAATAGGGCATACAGATATGGATGTGGGGGAAAATGTTATATCCTACATGGCTGGTTAGCATTTAAAAAGTACCACAAGCCAAAACCGGTTTGGCTCAGTGGTAGAGCATCGGTCTGAGGACTGAAAGGTCCCGGGTTCGATTCTGGTCAAGGGCATGTACATTGGTTGTGGGCACATCCCCAGTAGGGGGTGTGCAAGAGGCGACTGGTCGATGTTTCTCTTTCATCGACATTTCTAGCTCTCTAACTCTCTTCCTTCCTCTATATGAAATATCAATAAAATATATTTAAAAAAATAAAATAAATAAAAAGTACCACACATTTGGAAAATAATTTGGTGTTAAAAAATAGTGAAACACAGAACCAAGATGGCAGCATAGATGAATGGCTGGTCCGCTGCCACCGCATACAACAATTTAGAGGAATTAAAACTAATATAAAGGACATCTATCCCCCAAAACTACAGGAAGGCTGGCTGAAAAAGAAAAGAGCGCAACAGCTGAAAAGCTGAGGAGACGAGGTACTGAGATCTCGAACTGGGCTGGTGGCAGCAACTGGGCGCGCAGCTTTTTTTTCAACCAGAAGGGAAAAAATCCAGTTTCTTGGGTCATGTGGGGGACCCAGATGCCTACAGGGAGAAGCTGGTCTGTCTGCCATAAGTTCGAGAGTGAGGAACTCTCTTGCAGAGGTCCGCACAGCAATCACTGTTTACTGCCCTGGATCCCAGGGACTTGCAGGGGGAATTGGAAATGTGGAAGGGCAGGGACAGCTGATGGTAGCCATTGCTGTTAGCCACGCCCCAGCCTAGTGAAGTCCTAATACCCCGCCCCACCCTGAGGCTCTGCCCTGAGGCCCTGAGAGCACATTCAACAGACCAGCCTAAGCACCCCATAGCAGCTTTTGCAGCAGATTAAAGAAATAAACTGCAGCCAAAACTGGTTTGGCTCAGTGGTAGAGCATCGGTCTGTAGACTGAAAGGTCCAGGGTTTGATTCCTGTTAAGAGCATGTACCGTATTTGCCGGCTTATAAGACAATTTTTTGGCCCTGAAAAATACTGTATTTGCCGGCGTATAAGAGACTGGGCGTATAAGACGACCCCTAACATTTCCACCCAAAATACAGAGTTTGTTATATACTCGCCATATAAGACTACCCCCCACTTGGAGGCATATTTTTCAGGGCCAAAAAAATCGTCTTATACGCCGGCAAATACGGTACATTGGTTGCGGGGCATATCCCCGGTAGGGGGTGTGCAAGAGGCAGCTGGTAGCTGTTTCTCTCTCATCAAAGTTTCTAGCTCTCTCTCTCTCTCTCTCTTCCTCTCTGTAAAATATCAATTATATATATATATATATATATATATATATATATATATATTTTTTTTTTTTTTTTTTTTTAAAGAAATAAACCGCAGCTCCAGCAACAAAACTGCCAAATCCCAAGCAAATGAACTGTACCCCATTGGTGATCCAGAAGCCACCTAGTGGTCAGTTTCAACCCCTCACACCCATAAGTGACACATTCGGGAGACAGTCTCAACACCATAGCCCCACTGAAACAAAGCGTGTCTCCAGCGCAGCATTTCTTCCTCTAAAATGAGGAATCACAGAAACATGTCACAAATGGGAGAGAGGGAGGAAAGTAAACTAATGGATGACACAGAGTTCAGAATCACATTTATAAGATCACTCAAGAATCTTCTAAAAATCTTTGAGAAACTTGATGAGACCTCCAAGAAGCTTGGTGAGACCTTCAAGGACCTTAAAGAGAAGATCAAAGAAATGGAAAAGGACAAGTTGGAATTAAACATACAATATCTGAAATAAAGTATAGAAACTCAACTATAGATCAACTTACCCCAAGAATCAAACCAAAGATCTGGAATATAAGGAGGATAAAATCACCCAACCAGAGAAGCAGAAAGAAAAAAGAATCCAGAAGTGTGAGGATAGTCTAAGGAACCTCCGGGACAGCTTAAAGCAAACCAACATCTGGATTTTTGGGGTGCCAGAAGAGAGAGACCAGGATATTGAAGGCCTACTGAAAGAAATAATGAAAGAAAACTTTCCCTACCTGGTAAAAGAAATAGATTTACAAGTTTAGGAAGTGCACAGAATCCCAAACAAGAGGAATCCCAAGAGGAACACACCAAGAAACATCATATTAAAGATACAAGGGCAAAGGACAAAGAGAGAATCTTACAAGCAGCAAGAGTAAAACAGCTAGTTACCTACAAGGGAGTACCCATACGAATGACAGCTGATTTCTCAACAGAAACTATGCAGGCCAGACAGGAGTGGCAAGAGATATTCAAAATGATGAACAGACAAGAACCTACAACCAAGACTACTCTATCCAGCAAAGTTATCATTCAGAATTTAAGATCAGATAAAGAGCTTCACAGACAAGAAAAAGATCCAGGAATTCATCACCAACAAACCAGGATTACATGAAATGCTGAAAGGTATACTTTAAGAAGAGGAAGAAGAAAAAGGTAAAGATAAAAATTATGAATAACAAAAAGACATCAAATGCATACCTACCAACAAGTGATTCTAAAAATCAAATGAATAAAAAATCTGATGAACAAAATGGACTGGTACATATAAGAGAATCAGGGACATAGAAAGGGATTGGACTAACAATTCTCAGGGGGAAGGAGGTCTGGGGGGTGCAGGAAGAGATTGGACATAAATCTTACACCTATGGATGAAGACAGGGGCGGGGTAAGGGCACGGGGTGGAGTTGGGAATCAGGTGAAGGGGAGCTATGGGGGAGGAGGAGAAAAGAGGAACACCTGTAATAATCTGAACAATAAAGATTTTTTTATAAGCATAAAAACAAACAAACAAAAAAACAACATAAAACCAAAAAATAAAATAAAGGATATTATTATATCTAAAAAATAAATAAAAACAGAAACTGTTAATAAAAAATAGTGTAACAGAAATTTATAACATTACTCAGAAATTATAATCCTATGTATTTATTTAAATTGAAGGAAAACATGTATCCAAATAATAACATATATGTATGTCCATAGCAACATAATAATGGTTTAAGACTTGGAAATGTAAAAATAAATGTCCATCAACTAATGAATGGTTAAACAAAACATGATGTATCTTTAGAATAGAGTACTATTCTAATATGTAAAAAGCCAGGAGCCATCATGTCTGAAACAACCAGACAGGCTGCGTGGAGCGACAAAACTGGCAGGGGGGTTAGTGAGGTACAACCAAATGACTGAACAGCAGGCTGTGGGGGGCAACCAGCCCAGTGGGGGCAGTTGGTGATGACCAGGTCGGCAGGGAGTAGTTGGGGGTGACCAGGCTGGCAGGGGAGACAATGAGGGAAGACCAGGATGGCAGGAGGGCAGTTAGGAGCCACCAGGCCACTGGGGAGGGAAGTTGGGGGCAACTAGGCCAGAAAGGGTGAAGTTAAGGGTGATCAGACCAGCAGCCAGAGGCAGTCAGAGGTATTAGGCTGGCAAAGGGGCCAGTTAGGGGCAATTATGCAGGCAGACAGGTGAGCAGTTAGGAGCCAGAGGTCCTGGATTGGAGAGAGTACAGGCTAGGCTTAAGGGACACCCCCCCCCCATGCACAAATTTCATGCACCGGGCCTCTAGTTCTACAATAAGATGAAAAATAATACTAACAAACACATTGTACTAAGTGAATGAAGTTGGATGCAAAAAACTAAATATTATATACTTTTTTTCCCTAAAATTTTCAGAAGAGTATAATATATAACATGGTAAGTTGATTAATTGTTGCTCAGAATTGGGGTGAGAAGTAAAATTGACTGCAAAATATCACAAGGGATTTTTGGGGTGATGAAAATGTTGTAAAACTGGTTTATGTTATTATAATATTATTAACTATATTCCCTATGCATTACCTTAAATACCCATGTCTATTTCATAAGTAACAATTAGTACATCTTAATCTCATCACCTTATTTCACCAAACCACACAACACTCATCTCCTCTGGCCTCTGTCAACTTGCTCTCTGTTTAAATTTTGTTTATTCATTTATTTAGTTCTTTAGATTACACATATGAGTGATATTGCTGGTATTTTTCTTTCTATGTCTGGCTTATTTCACTCAGCATACCTTGTAGGTCCATTCATGCTGAAGCAAATGATTAAAATTTCATACTTTTTTGAGGCTCAGTGATATCCCATTGTATATATGTACCATTGTTTTTATCCGCTCATCTATTGATGGGCACTTGGGTTGCTTCTATATCTTTCCTATCCTATATAATAAAAGGCTAATATGCAAATTGACCAAATGGTAGAATGACCAGTCATTATAATGCACACCAACCACCAGGGGGGCAGATGCTCAATGCAGGAGCTGCTCCCTGGTGTTCAGTGTGATCCAATAGGGGGAGTGCTGATAAGCCAGAAGCTGGGTTCTTGGCTGGCAAGCACAAGGGTGGTAGCAGGAGCCTTTCCCGCCTCTGTGGCAGTGCTAAGGAGCATCGAGCTGAGCAGTAAGGAGCAGCGAGCAGGTGGGAAGTAAGGAGTGAGGGGTCCTGGTCTGCGAGGCAGACATCCACTGAGTCCCTACTGATTTTCAAAACCAGATGTTATATGTGTGCCTCTTCCCAACTCTGGTGCTCTGGGCTGGGAAGCCCTCCGTTGAGTCCCCTCCCTCCTCAGGGGACATCTTTGCAGCTGAGATATCCTTCATCATCTTGGATCTTCCTATTACAGCTTCCATGGGAAGGAATGAGTGAGGCAGGGTAAGTAGGTTAAACAGGTTTAGGGTTAGCTAGATTTTATAATTTTGGTGGGGCTCTAGGGTTTAGGTTCTGTCCTTAGTTATCTGGTACCTGTGAAGGAGAATATAGAGGGCAATCTGGGAGTGGGTGGGGGGGACTAGCAACCAGTATCCTACTGCCCATTCTTGTTAGCCTATAATGAAGTCACTGCCCCTTCTTTAGGCAATAAACTGTTTTCCTAAATACTCCCAGTTTACAAGGGCCACAATCCAAGAATTTAACAGCTTAGCCAGAGGGGAGGTCACTGGCACCGCCCAGGCCAGGCCTTTAGCTGTAATCTTACTTCTCCATTCTAACTAACGTAGGTAGGCCTGAAAGTTAGGAAACAAAGAATTTTAGGTATGTGTATAAGGAGTAATCTCATTTTATAAGATGTTCAGGCTTTGGATTTTCAAATACCCTGATCCAGCAGCACTACTTTGAATAAAGGTTTCCTTTTTTTCCTCCCCTGAATCTCTGAGTACCTCTTATATATTTTCTGGTCATATGGTATTATCTGCAACACTTGGGTCTGAGGTTGGTAGGGCTGTGGCATACTTGCTTTAACTGTGAGACCCTATAAATAAAGCAGTTTGTATGGGTTCTATATTAGTTAGCTCGCATATAAAAGGTTCACTCACAGGCCAGTCTTTTGCTATCTCAAGGAATCAACCTCTCCCTATTCAGCAACCCCAGATGTTGAGGCATCACAATACAGACCATTTTTTTAAAACAGCAGGTTTATTTCACACATATTTATGCACTTCCTATAGCCTGAGAGTTTTTTCTTATTTTTTAGTTTTTTTGTTTTCCTAAGTTTCATTTTTTCCTCCTCGCTATAATTGGTTTCTACAAGTGCTTTAATCCACATTTGCTGCTCTTCTCCCTACAGGTTAATAATTTTTTTCATATTTTTGGGAAATACAGGACATGGGTCTGAGCAGTGGTTCAGCAGAGACTACTCTTACCTTTTCCTAGATAGCACCACAAGGTAAGTTTACACAGGATTCTCCCTGGTCTTTTCTATGAGTGACTGGTAGAATTATTAGAAAAAAAAAGCCTTTTACTGGGTGAAACTCCCACTTTGTCTGTAGCTCCATATCTTCACAGTGGCACACAGGTGGTTTTTAGAAATCATTAGAGTAGTTTTTGGAATTTTCTAACTGGCTTTTATGGCATGTGGTGGTGTCTATCTTAAGTAAAAATGTGTTCAGGACCTCTTTCTCCTTACATTTTGAGACAGCTGTTTATCTAACTGTAACACCATTCTCTAATGTCTTCAAAAAATTATAAACTTGCAGTTTGCCCACCCTTTTGTAGTTGTTTTCTTTACATCTGTCAGCTGAAAGCATAAGCATTTAGTAAAGATTTTCACCACACATTAGGTATATTTTATGTATGTAGTATTATTCAGGTTATTCATAACTTCTTCAGTGGCCTTGTCAATTTGTTTTTGTCAAATAATTTGCCTATATTATATAGGTTGTTGTTTTTGGTAAAATAATTTGTTCAACATATTCTCTTATAGTTTTGGTAGAGGTCTGGTGGACATTTTTGCACTGGAGGGGGGTCCCACTGCCAGGCCTGCACCCTATCGCAGTCCAGGACCCCTCGGGGGATATCCATCTGCTGCAGAAGCTGAAGAGGTTCTTGCCACTGTCACTGAGCTGGCCTGCAGTGAACCTGGCTTCTGGTTGAATGGTGCTCCCCCGGGGGAGCTCACTGACCAACAGAGGGCAGCTCCTGCATTGAATGTCAATCTCCTGGTGTTCAGTGCACATCATATAGGATTATTGGTACAATTTATAATGGTGTTTATCACTCCTGATATTGGTAAAAAAATTATAGCTTCTGTATTTTCTTTGATCATTGTTGATCAAATTTATTTACTTATTTAAAAACATATTTTTTAAAATATTAGGATTTGTGCACTGGTGGGGACATAGCCTGTGGGGATTAGCCCACTGTGAGAGTGCAGCTCATCCTGGTGAGCTGAGCAGCTGTGTACCCAGCCTCTGAGTGGCTTGTTCCTGGGTCCAGCATCTTCTGTAGAGCCAGAGCACTCACCTCTACAGGGGACCCGGTCAGGGCCTGGCCCAGGGACAATAGCACTGAGAGGTAGCAGCCATGAACCTGCCTCCCAGCCTCCTGGGTCAGCTCTACAAGCCTGGTGGTGGCACTGCACAGCCTGCGGGGGCATCTGGAGGGAGCAGCAGAGAGTAAAGAGGGGGAGCCTGGGGTAAGGAGGCAACAATCACAGCCTTGGTTCCTGCCTGTTGACCCGGGTTCACAGCAGGAACAGCTGCTTATTTTGGTTACTCAAGGAGTGCTCCCACTGTGGTAGCACACTGACAATCAGAAGGAAGCTCCTGCATTGAATGTATGCCCCCCAGTGGTCAGTGTGCATCATATCGATTGGTCAAACAGTTGTTCTGGTCATTCCCCTATTTGGTTGCTGAGTTTTTACTATATAGGATATCCCTATTTCCCCCACTGACCTCTTCTAGCCAAGACCCCCCACAGCCCCATCTCAGGCTTCACCACTCTATTGTTTGTGTTCATGGTTTATGCATATATGCATACAATTTCTTTGGTTGATATCTTTCTATCAACCCACCCTCACCTGCATTCCCTCTAAGGTTTGAAAGTCTGTTCCATGCTTATATACATCTGCATCTATTTTATCCATCAGTTTATTTTGTTCATTAGATTCCACATATGAGTAAGATCATGCAATACTTATCTTACTCTGACTGGCTTATTTACCTTAGCATAATGCTCTCCAGTTCCATTTGTGCTGTTGCAAATGGTAAGAGTTCATTCTTGCCAAAAACGGTTTGGCTCAGTGGATAGAGCGTCGGCCTGCGGACTAAAAGGTCCCGGGTTCGATTCCGGTCAAGGGCATGTACGTTGGTTGCGGGCACATTCCCAGTAGGGGGTGTGCAGGATGCAGCTGATCGATGACTCTCTCTCATTGATGTTTCTAACTCTCTATCCCTCTCTCTTCCTGTCTGTAAAAAGTCAATAAAATATATTAGAAAAAAGAGTTCATTCTTTTTTACAGCTGCACAGTATTACAATCATATAAATGTGTCACTGCTTTTTTATCCACTCATCTGCTGATGGACACTTGGGCTGTCTCTAAATCTTAACTATTATAAGACAAAAATCACATGATCATATTAATTGATGCAAAAAAGCATTTGGCAAAATCCAACATCCTTTTTTTGATAAAAACTTTCAGCAAAGTGGGAATAGAGGGATCATATCTCAAGATAATAAAAGCCATATATTACCAACCAACAACCAACATCATACACAATGAACAAAAACCAAAACCACTTCCTCTATGAACAGGATCATAACAAGTGTGCCCCCATTCACCACTCCTGTTTGACATAATACTGGAAGTGCTAACTATAGAAATCAGACAAGAAGAAGAAATAAAAGGCATCAAAATTGGAAAAGAAGAAGTTAAAACTGTCATTATTCATAGGTGACATGAATAGAAAACCCTAAATACTCCATCAAAAACTAGAGGATATAACATTAATGTCCAGAAACCCATGGCATTTTTATAAACCAATCATGAACTCTCAGAAAGAGAAACTGAAAAACAATCCCATTTACCATTGCAACAACAAAATAAAGTTAACCTGTACTGGGAAGATATAGACAAGTGAAAAAATATACAGTTTTCATAGATTGGTAAAATTAATATCATGAAAATGTCCATATTTCCCCCAAAAATCCATAGATTCAATTATAAAACTTATTTATCTTCTTAAAATCCTGCTTTTATTTTATTGATTCTCTATATTTTTTTCTGTTTCATATTTTATTTTCACACAGGTCCTATTTTTTTCCTACTGTTCACTTTGCATTTAATTTAGACCTCTCTTTTTGGTGTAAGGTCAAATCTTCATATATTTATAATTTTAAAAGCTTCAAATTTAACACCTACCACTGTGAGCATGTTTCCAACATACTTAGATTTTTCATTTTACCTCGAAGAATCCCACAAAATTCTGTCTGAATTTCTTTGGCCACTTTACTGTTTGTAATCATTAAGAGACAATTAGACCAGTCTGATAAATCAAACTAGGCAGGAATTTTTTTTGTCAGTTCCTGGATTTTATATGGAATTCTTTTTCTTATTCATGACATTTGAAATATATAGTGTAATTAGTACAACTACATGATTATCTTTTACTTAGAAAAATTAGTTATTATTTTTCAGGATTATTTGGATAATGGTATTTTTCCCATCAAATATGAAAAGTTATATCAATATACAGTGTTTTTAATCAGGAATATATTTTTAATTTGGGGCTTAGCAAAAATATTGTCTTCTAGTATGATTCTTGGAATAAATTTATATGTGATTTCTGGAGACTGTGTATTTTTTATTAGCATGTAAATTGCAACCAAACTTTATTTAAATTAGGTTTGCATTCCCCTAATTTCCACTTCCATATTGCTAGGTGCTCACATTCTGCATCTTGCTATTTCTGTTTGGCATCTTACTCACTGCAATAAAGTAACATTATTTGCTATATTTTAAGTACAACTGTGAATTGAACCTATTCTAAGGAAGATGTGAAATCCTATTTGCAAAATTCGATTGGCACACTGCATAACTGTTTTCACTGTTACCATTTTTGGAATGCTTTTCATTATTAAACCTATTCTGTCAAGTGTCACACTAATTTATGTATAATCCAGGGAACAGCTAGCTTTATTTCAGAACCCAATTTGATGTTCTTTGCCAATCTAATGCCCCACCATTCTGTCACTTCTGACAGCTTAAATGGGTGAAACAAAATGCCTTATATTTTCCTCCTCAGCTGCTGAATTAGGCAGGCAGAATTTTCTCTTAAAGCTTAAGTTGCCATCTGAGTTCAATGGTTTGGTTTGTTCTGAACTTCTGATAATTGTGTATTTTTTTATGGATGTGTGGCCAACTTTCTGTTTACATAGTGCCATGTGTTCATGAAAATAATTTATTTTGCTAACTTTTTTATTTCCATCAACATGTCCAATGTGCCTACCCCTGAACAGTGTAACAGCGCCTCGTTCTGGATAAGAATTTCTTCTAATGAATATGAAAGTCTTATTGACAGATTTTAATTAGATAAACATCCAGTGCTGTATATAAGCTCTATAAGTTTGAAATAAAAATAAAACCTTTCTTATGAGGAGTTAGAATAATCTTAATATTAATGAATAGCTTCCTTCTCTGTTACTTTATGTTTTGTGGGTATGAAACCTATGATATCATTATTGCTAAGTGTGGAGTTGTCACTTCCAGCTACCACACACAAAAAAATAAAACTATCATTTCATCTCAATTAAGTTAAAACCACTAAAAAATCTAAAAAATATGCATAATGAAGATTCTATGAAAGATAATTTTTAAATGTTTCTTGTGAAATACACAATTATTGAAGTTTCCATTTCTAGCGTTTTCTAATATTTTTATAAACATTTTATTTTTTAGGGGAAATTTTTTTTCTCATGCATTTTCCCACCAATTTATTTGACTTTTTCTCTATCAATTTAAGGGTGAAGAGGAATATGAAACCAAATGCTGAAAGATACAAATAAGTTGTTAACTGACTGGTGTGGCTCAGTGGCTGAACATTAACCAATGAACCAGGAGGTCGGGATTTGATTCTGGATCAGAGCACAAGCCCAGGTTGTGGGCTTGATCCCCAGTAGGGCATGTCCAGGAGGCAGCCAATCAATGATCCTCTCTCAACACGGATGTTTCTCTTTCTCGGTCTCCCTCTTTCTCTCTGAAGTCAATAAAAACATTTTTTTTTTAAAAAAAAAGAGGAGTAAGTTCTCATATGTTGACTCATGTGCTCCCTTCATTTTGAACAGGAAGTAGATGTAATATATTAAAAGTGAATTAATTATATTTCTTATATCACTGTAGTTTGAAAATGTTTTTCTTTTATCTCAAGATTTGCTTTTTTTAAAAATCATCTATAGGGTTTGTGTACATTTTTCTTTTCCTGTGACTTTAGCATTATAAATAAGAGGCTAATGGAATCAATCAGATATCCCCAGAAATATATTATATGATCCACTAATTTTTAGATGATTGAATCCATTCAAAACTGCATTCTGGTGTGCTTTGAAAAACAATTGTCTGAATAAATAATCACAGTAGAAGTATGCTGTCCCAAGTGTGTATTGTATTAAAGAATACATCATACAGCAACGATAAAGAAACCAGTTGAGGATAAAAAAATCCTAAAGTAAATATCAGTTTAATATGTGGGATGTAGTAAGATCATGCTTGAAAATTTGATGAAACTAAAGTATAAAATATAGATTGGGACATTGTGAAGAAATTACCTATTTGTGGTACAATTTAGAATATCATTTATGGGCCACTTTCTTTTGTATGTAGTAATGCTTAAAGCAATAGAAAACACCTATAACCATTTAACATTTATTTAATGCAAACATTAACCATTTTTTAAATTTCCAAGTTTTAAGATAATTATATGATTTTTGAATGTTTCATTATATGTGTTATACACAGACCTACAATAACATATGTCTACATGCAGGTATGTATTCATATGCTTCGGTATGTATGTGGATATGTATATGTGTGTTTCTCTTTGTGTAAATGTATTCTTAGTGCCAAAAATTACTTTAAAATTTATGAACGAATAAAATGCGCCAAAGCCCATCATTTCCACAGTTCTTGTATCTGTACAGAATAAAGCAGAATAAATTAAGAAAATTGCTTAATTTTGAAATAAGTAAGCCAGTTAAACAGTTAAAAATCACATCTCCCTAGATATTCCACTGACAGCTGTTAATATCATACTACAATTTGTGCAAGAAATAAGATCTAGTCACCTGCTTAAATTTATTTCCTGGGTCTTCCTCCTGGAATAGGAGAAAAATAGATATTAGTCTTCTTAATAAATCCTTCCTTATTAAGCCTAAATTCAGAATGAAATTTGAGGTAACTAATATAAGCTGTCTATGTAGACTTGCTCACAATTTCAGGCTAAAACATTAGTAGCACTTAGTAGTACACAGAAATTCAGCTATCTTGCATTTTAAGAGAGAAAGGAAGGGCAACAGGCAGGGTCCCTAAGGCGCTGGCCCTAGCCCCTCTGGGCAGCTGGTGTTGCGGCCCAGGCCAGCACCGCCTGCGATTTGCATACCCATTGTGCACTGCGAAATCAGAAATCAGTTCCCACGCAGGATTCCCAGCCCCACGGAAATATGCACACTGCCGCTGGGCACAGCTCCTGGTAGGAAGGCAGGGTCTCTACCACTGCCAGGACGGAGTGCGGGCTCCGGGGGCACTCAGCAACTATCACTGCACTGAGGGTCCCTTACTCCTCTAGAGACCTGGACAGCCTTCCCACCACATGCTCTGTGCCTGCTCAGGACAAGGTGGGAGTTCTTATCCAATTTTTGGAGGCCTCATCTTCGTGAGGCTGCTTTGCAGTTCAAAGACAGAAAGTCACTTTTCTCTGTGCTTTACTTTCAGCTGCTCCTCCAGGCACCATTGGCCCTGACACTCTGACCAGGCACCATTGGTCCCTCCCCAGGCTCTGACTGGCTGCCATTGGTCCCACCTTACACTCTGCACTGCTGGCCGCCATTGGTCCCTCCCTACACTCTGACAGGTCACCATTGGTCCCTCCATTGGTCCCTCCTGATGCTCCACACTGCTGGCCGCCATTGGTCCCTCCTGATTTTCCACACTGCTGGCCGCCATTGGTCCCTCCGCAGGCTCTGACTGGTCACCATTGGTCCCTCCCCAGGCTCTGACTGGTCACCATTGGTCCCTCCGAAGGCTCTGACTGGTCACCATTGGTCCCTCCATTGGTCCCTCCTGATGCTCCACACTGCTGGCCGCCATTGGTCCCTCCTGATTTTCCACACTGCTGGCCGCCATTGGTCCCTCCCCACGCTCTGACTAGTCACCATTGGTCCCTCCCCATGCTCCGCACTGCTGGCTGGCCACCCACCACTGTCCTGCACTGACCACCCATCCACCCCCAACTTTCCCCAGGACGGCTCTTTCCTCCTTCAGGTCTCATACACACTTATGGAGACCTACATTTTCCACACTGTATAAAACAGCCCCACTCCCACCACATTGAAACAGAAATTTTTAGGGGCGAAGGAGGAAGGTTTAGAGAATTTTTTAAATTAAGGGGGTCCATGGGAAAAGCACAAGCTTCAAAGCTGCAAAAGGTTACATTTCCATAAGACAGGGAAGTTGGGAGAGACAGCAGGTGCATTTCCATAAGACAAGGGAACTGGGAGTAGCCAAAGGTCTACAAAATACATGTCCCATGTGAGGTTTGACCTTTGAGCTCAGGAGTTGCTCTAGTGACCAATCAAAGGGGAATAGTGGCCAATCAGAGGGGATATTGAGGCACAAAACTGCAGCCTTTATAAAACAGGGAAAAGGAACTCAGTTGGACTCTTTCCCCCTCCCCATGTGGGAGTCTGTTCTTCTTAAATAAATTTCCACCTTTGCTACATCACCTCTCGTCCATCGTTTCATTCTTCGACTCCACCAGTCAAGAGCCCAGAGAACCATCCTGCCCAGGGGAACACCGTACGTTTCTAGTAAAAAAAAAAAAAAAAAAAAAAAAAAAAAATCCTGTATCAATCACTTGCTTAGGTAAATCTGCATGGTTTATATAGTATCAGTCTCTAAACTCGCTTAAGTAAGAACTGTTGTTGGGATTTCCCAAATTTATATAAAGTCTGTTGGGTGTAATTTGGAATTGCAAAGCTCAGAAAGAAAAGTTTTAGTTATCAATAATTCAAGTCCAAGTGTAGATGAAAGGGACCACATGCTAATCTGCAAGCTCAGGGAAGGCCGGTATAGCAGTCTTGCAGACTCAGAGAAATAAAGTCACCACAAAGGATGATCTGAAAATTAAACTTTAGCTAAAAGCAGTTATGGCGGACAGTTACATCCTAGGCTGGCATCTTCACTGACAAAGTCACCCTTTACCTTAACTGAGCCTATCTGTCTTTTTGCATTTATAATAACACACTCTGTCTGGGTAACTTGTAACTTCTCTTTTTCTGGATCCCTTGGGCACAGCCTAATGTGCTGGATGCCAGGACAGATACCACAGATTACTTTATTATCATGTTTATTGTTCCTGCATCCATCTAGGTATGTGTTTATCATTTTACTTTTTATCCAATCCCAGGGGTTTCCCCTGCTTTGCTTTCTCCTGCCTCTCTAGTCTATCACCAATGGATTTTGTGTAACCCACCCAAGTCCCTTTCCTTTGATTGAAATGTATAAATACAGATGTAATCTGCCATTCTCCAGAGCATTAGCTCAATTCGTTGAGATTCTGCTTCCTGGCATATGTCAACAGTTTGGCTCAAATAAACTCACAAAAATTCTTTACAGGTTTCAATGCTTTTTTGTTTGTTGTTTGTTTGTTTTTCTGTTTTTATTATTTTTTCTTTTATTACCTTAACAAAAGGATGAGATAAAAATGAAACATTAGTTTGGTGGGTTGTAGCTAAATATTTAATAAACATAATGAAAAAAATTAAGATTCAGTTCTGTTTATGAGTGACAAATAATTTTTTGAAATCAGTTAACTTAGAGTCTAATATATTCAACTATGTATTAGAGATTATATTGAAGCACAATTTCCTCCTAAAATCACCTTCATTTTTATTCAAAAACCAAATTAGAACCAATTTATTTGCTCCATTAAATTCAGCTTCAGCAGAAACCGGTTTGGTTCAGTGGATAGAGCGTTGGCCTACGGACTGAAAGGTCCATGGTTCGATTCCGGTACCTTGGTTGCAGGAGGCAGCTGATTGATGTTTCTCTCTCATGGATGTTTCTAGCTTTCTGTCCTTCTCTCTTCCTCTCTGTAAAAACTCAATAAAATATTTTTTAAAAGGAGATTTAAAAAAAAATCAGCTTCAATTTGGCCTGATTATTTACATGAACACAAAAAGAGTAGCAATTGATCACACAAGCTCTCTGTGATCTGCTTTGCTGGAATCTCATAAGGAACCTCTGAACTGAACTTTAGACCCTCAGAGTCTGAACAAATTTACAGGGATATTGTGTAGTGACTATTGTGTTGTTTGTGGGTTGCATTCCAAGGGGGTGTCACCTCCAGAGTCATCTTTAACGCTCTTAAATGTCTGTTTCTCTCCCCAATGTGTACTGCAACAGTGAAGACCCAGAGTGTGAGGGAACCAACTCTTAGTGTGTGTTTCTGGACATGTAATTATTTAATTACAGTTGAGTTGTAATTCCATTAAATCTGTATATCGCTTTGCGTAATATGGCCATCTCAATTATGCTGATTCTTCCAAAATATGAATATTAATATATTTTGATTTTTGTGTCTTTTTCAATCTCTTTTAATAATCTTTGTAGTTTTAAGTGCTTATGTCCTTCACATTCTATGTTAAATTTATTCCTAGATATTTTATATATTTTTGTAAACAGTGGTTTATTTAAGAAAAAATGCTTACTTATTTATTTATTTTACTTTTCTTTTTAGCACCCTTTAGGTGAAATAATTGTATAGGAAATATTTCCAAAATAATATGTGTTATTACTGGAGTATAAGAAGATGCGATGTGAATACATGTAAGATGCAGAGGAAAAAATGAACTAAAATGATATTTTCTCCAATTACAATAAAATAAAACAAAACAAAAAGGAAAGAAGACAAAGATTAAGAATGTGAGTACTGGGTTAAAGGAGAACACCTTAAACCTATATAATTTTATTAACTAAAGTCACCCTAATAAATCCAATAAAAAAGAAAAAATAATAATCACACATAAAAGCTAAAATTCAAAAGATCTAGAAATTACATTGAAAAACTGAATGTAAAATTATAAGCCATTTTTGTAATATTTCCTCATGCCCATAATGCCAATATATGTGTTATTGAAAAGATATTCAAAATTATCATCATTATCTAAAGAAAAAGAATGAATTAGTTCATGAATATAAATGTACTTATTTCTTGTGCTATCCTAAAATTTACTTCCTCCTACCAGGAAGCATCTATAGATTTTACCTTGCTGAAAGTAATTCAAAATCAATATAATACAAAGCTGTTTTCTTACGAATGAAATTTAACCTTCAAATGTTTCTTCAGCAGAAGTATTTTAGGACAATCATAACTTTACCATCGATTCTTTCTTTTCATTTACTTCTGTACTTCATAGTTCTTTGCATTAGTCGCCTGAGGATTTGATGTAGAAAAGATGATAGGCAGCCAAAAACCTCAAAGGAATGTGATATCATTCCAGTCTTAGGGTATTCGGATAACACCATCACACCGATATGTCCCAGAGCTACATAAATTTTATCATCTATAAATACAAATGATCTTTCACTTTTCACTTTGGTTTTGTTTCAATTTATAAGAAATAGCTAACCATAGCAGCTTCAAAAGTGGTCACACATAATGTGATATTTAAGCAAATGTTTATTCATGAGCTACACGTTTCTCTGCCAGTGTTCTCCAGCTGACTAGTTGCTCAGTATGTACTATAATAATCTTCACATGGTTCATTAGCAGGCAATGAGCAACCAGCAATAAGGCATCTGACATGCATTTAAAAACAAATATCAAAAGTAATTCTCTAGGAAAAATTATATATTTCTACCATCAAATAATGTGTACACGCACACACAGAGAGATCCCCCATAAAATGTAAAGGTCCCTTGTCTTCTACATAAGGAAATTTCAACTTTTTTTTATTGGAACCCACAGCAAGGAATAGTGTTCAGACTATGAACCATAAAATACATTTGTGTGTTTCTTTATATATCTAACTGGGAGTAAAAGTTTCTTGAAACTTGAAAGTGAATGCTAATATTTTTATCCTCTTCTATTCCATCCCTTTTCATTAAAAAAAAAAAATCTCTGGTTGTGACCACTGAATTTATCTTCTAAAAACGTTTCATAACTCTTTATTTGAAAGTCACTCCTCTAAAATTATTCCACTATGGCAAATATTAATGTTTGTATTTATTTCCAACTAAATAAAATTTAAGTAATACTTTAGAAATATTAATAGAAACTGTACTACATTTAAAAAGTGTGTACTTTTGGGTTAGTATTAATTTTTGTAAATATTAGAAGATTTATTCTAAATAGCACTTGTTCAGCTTCTGAATATCATGGTGTATATTTAAAAACATTAAAATATGGCCCTTGCCGAAACCTGTTTGGCTCAGTAGTAGAGCGTCGGTCTGCGGACTGAAGGGTCCCCGGTTCGATTCTGGTCAGGAGCATGTACATTGGTTGCAGGCACATCCCCGGTAGGGGGTGTGCAAGAGGCAGCTGGTCGATGTTTCTCTCTCATCGACGTTTCTAGCTCTCTATCTCTCTCCCTTCCTCTCTGTAAAATATCAATAAAATATATATATAAAAAATATGGCCCTAGGTGGTTTGGCTCAGGGGATAGAGTTAGCCTGCAGACTAAAGTGTCCTAGGCTCAATTCCAGTCAGTGGCACATACCTCGGTTGCAGGCTCCTCCCCAGCCCAGGCCCTGGTCAGGGCTCTTACAGGAGGCAACCTCTCCATGTGTTTCTCTCACATCAATATTTCTTTCTTTCTTTCCCTCTGTCTTCCAAATTCGATGGAAAAATATCCTCAGGTAAGGATTAAAAAACAACAACAACATTAAAGTATGGACAACATTAGAAATAAAGCATTTTTATTAATCATTCTAATCACTACTCTGATAATTATTTACTCTCTGACCTTGCAAATTAATATAGCTTTCTTCTGTATAATCACAAATATAAATATAACATGTTCTATAAAATTATTTTAAAGTTTATTTTTGTAGACTACCACTTAAATGCTTATTCTCAGTTATTTCAGTCAAATTAAGTAAGGCTGAAATAGAATATTAACCCAGCCAATTTGTTGTAGTCCCATCTTCTTCACATTTGTATATTCACTAGTAAGGGATTAATTAAAAACAATTTTGTCATCTATTAAAGTCTAATTTGTAAGAAATTTTCATAGAGAACCAGTCTAATCTGAAGGTCCTCAAACACAACCATTATCAAACAAATACAAAGAGATACCAATTGCTTTTCCCAAGAGTTTTCACCGGGAAGGGGGTCCTTGGCTGGCAGCCGGAAGGCCCCAATTGGCCCTGATTGTTGGCCAGGCCTAGGGACCCTACCTGTGCATGAATTTTGTGCACCAGGCATCTATTGATACAATAAAATAATTTAGGGATATAGATTCTATCTATTGATGGGAGGAGATCAGAAGCCACGTTAAAAAAAATACCTGTGTAGCCGAAACTGGTTTGGCTCAGTGGCAGAGTGTCGGTCTGCAGACTGAAAGGTCCCAGGTTCGATTCAGGTCAAGGGCATGTACACTGGTTGTGGGCATATCCCCGGTAGGGGGTGTGCAAGAGGGAGCTGGTCGATGTTTCTCTCTCATCGACGTTTCTAGCTCTCTATCTCTCTCCCTTCTTCTCTGTAAAATATCAATAAAATATATTTTAAAAATACCTGTATATGTTAGCCCTTGTCTGGTACCTCAATTGGTTAGAGCATCATCCTGACATGCCAATATTGTGGGTTTGATCCGCAGTCAGGGCATATACAAGGAATAACCAATGAATGCATAAATATGTGGAACAGCAAATTGATGTTTCTTTCCCTTCTTCTTCTTCTTCTTCTTCTTCTTCTTCTTCTTCTTCTTCTTCTTCTTCTTCTTCTTCTTCTTCTTTTCCCCCTCCTCCTCCTCCCCCTCTTCCTCTTCCTCCTCCTTCGCAGTTCCTTTTTCTTGCTTTGCAAAAAAGAAAGCTGCTTGACATATGTCCTCTGAAATTTATAGATTTGATTAAATAAATAAAAAACAACAACAGGTGATAGCTTATTTATCTGAAAGATCTCTCAGTGGGAGGTCTTGAATATGGCATTTCATCAGAACTTAAAGAAAGCATAGCGTAGTTTATGAAAAGGTAGGCCTACCCCCACTTTGTCCCAGTTCTTTGAGATCTCCCAGAGTTTGCAAAAGAGAACCAAGAGGTTCATATTGCATGCCAATGATATAAACATATCTTTCACCTTTCTGTAGTTTGAGCTGAATCTGTCTGATGTTAGGGCCTCTGCTGATATGTTGTCTGCACAGTTAGTGCTTATCATTGTTCAGGCAAGTGTTTGGCTTCTGCTTTACTTCCTACAGCTTTGTGAAACCATATAGAAAGAAAAAAAAAGTATTTTCTTTGTTCAGCCCAAGGTGCTTCCCTGCTGACCTTACTATTGATAGTAGATTAAGAGGCATTGGCGGTCTAGAATTTGAAGGCAGGAATATTCTGAGAAAGAGTACATTAAGCACATTACAAGTCACCTTGAAGTTTCAAACAGACTAGTTTGTCTTAGAGTGGGTAGTAGAAAAAAATTATTTGAGGCAAGTTTGAGACTAAAGCTTTAAAATGAGCAGAATTGAAATGTTAACCTAAAACAAGAGAATATTTAAGCATCTTAAAGTGAATGTAATATTATATACTCTACCAAAAATTTGATGAAGGTACCTGGTACCCCAAAGGACAGTGAGATTCAATGTGGTATGATTAGAGACTACTTAGGAGTAGACATTGGAAAACAACAACTCCATTTTGTGTTTATGCCTCAAAAATTTGAACAAGTTGAGAGGCCCCTCAGAACTCTGGTTATTTATATTATAATTTGCAACTCTATGTCTTCTGTGCTTTGTATACAGAATAACTAAAAAAAAACCCGAACTGAAATTAACCATTCATTATAAGCATAGTAAACTGTTTTCATGGACATAGTTTGTCTTTTTAATTTTTTCTCTTGTACACTTTTGAGCAAGGAATGTCTACTGAGTATTTCTATTTTTTATGTATTTTGGGATTTTTGCCTTATTGATGCATTGCTCTAATGTCTCAAATGTATAATTTTCTGTGTGATTCCCCCTCCTCCCCATAAATACCCCTACTGGAACTCTGTGACCTCCTCTGGGTTTCTTCAGGGGCTGGTGCGAGGACTGACCCCCAACCCCCAGCCTTGTGTGTTCGACTTGGCAGCAGTGTTAAGTTGCTTTTACAGAATTATCTGGTTTCCAAGAAATAAAAAATAAAGGTATTACTGCTATGATTTGAGCTCAGCATGGTTGTAGTCATTCATTTACTGGGGATTCCTTTAATTGTGGGGCCTATGGATATTTATCACTTTTTCACAGGATTGACTATTTCTGATGGAGACATTCATACAATTGGAGGGAAAATTGGGGAGGCAAGATGTGCTACAAGCCGTGTGGGAGGGTTTATCAAGAATTCCTCTTAGCACTAGATCTCTTAGCAGTAAGGCAACGATACAGAAGACTATAAAAATGAAAGAACTGATCACAAAGTAAGAGAGTGACCAGGATGTGGGGCATCAGGGGTTGGCTGCTTATCTACTTTTTGTTGAGAGGACTAAAGAAGAATCAAGTAATTCTGGATATGACTCTGATTAAACAAGATGCTTGGTTTCTTACTAATGGTACAGGACATGGGGATTTAAGGCCAGGTAAGATGCAGTCATTGAAGGCAGAGAATACTTACTTTTTCTATAAGTTTGTCTTTCTTAGTAAATGAAGATGATATCCATGTTTTTTTCTTTGGTTTATATGTGGATGGGATAATTTTCTTAAAATATTATAAAGGTCAAAATACTAATAATGTCATAGTAAAATTTGCTTCAGGCGGTCTGAAATGTCATAGAAGTTTTATGGGTTCCAGATTTATAGAAATAATAAAAGGTTCAGAACAGTGGGTAGAGTTTGATGGTAGTACATTTAAGGAGGGTGACATTCCTATGAAAACTGAAGAACATTCATCACCAAGAGAAGTCAATGATAGACTTTTTTTAAAAAAAAAAAAAACAGATCTCATTAAAAATCTCCCAGAAGAACATGTTCTTAATTCCCCTCTTGGATTTTATATTCATTAAAAAAATATGACCTAAGTATTAAATTAATTTAGAGATATCGATCTGACTAATGGATAGATTAGTTTTTATTTTTATTTTATTTTTTGTTGATTTCAGAGAAAAAGGGAGAGTGAGGGGAGAGAGAGAGAGAGAGAGAGAGAGAGAGAGAGAGAGAGAGAGAATAATTGGTTGGTTGCCTCCTGAACAGCACCTACTGAGGACCAAGCCTGCAACCCGGGCATCTGCCCTTAATAGGAATCTAACCATGATCTCCTGGTTCATAGGTCGATGCTCAATTTCTGAGTCATTCAGTTTTTTTATGTAAAAATGAAAGAACAAGATATGCCTTTGTGACGTTCAAGACTCTGAAAAGCTATAATACTGGTCTGGGTTTACATAAGACTGCTTTACAATATCATCCAGTTCTTATTGATCCATTTTCTAGAAAACAAATGCTGAAGTTCATTGAATGTTATGAAAAGGGAAGACCAACTTCAATAGAGAAATAGAGGCTTGCATACGTTTTGGAAAAATACTTTCAAGAAGGCTATTCTGGCCTGAAACTGCACATATATTTCCCATTTGATGTTACAAAAGTTAAAATACAAAAGTTCCTTGCAGATTTTCCTTTTGCTGAGGATGACATTTTGCTTGCTTTCTTGTGATAAAGGAGTTCGTCTGGGAGAAGCATTAGTGAAATTCAAATCAGAGGAACAGGTCATGCAAACTGGTGGAAGATTCTTAAGGACAGAAGTAATGTTAAAACTTCTATCTGAGACCCTGTATGGGTAGCTCTGTTGGTTAGAGCATCATACCTATATGCCAAGGTTTTGGGTTTCATCCCTGGTCCATGCACATATAAGAATCAACTAATGAAAAAACGAAAGAATGCATAAAAAGTAGAACAACAAACCAATGTTTCCCTCTTTCCCTTCCTTTCTCTCTTAAAAAATAGAAATCAATAAAAATAAATTTTAAAAAGACATATCCGAGGCACAAATGCAGGAGTTTGGTGTACATTTTTTTTCTTGTAGTCCATTAAGACAATTCATAGTCATATGATAGAAATGACCCTAAACGAACCAGAGAGGGTTGCACCTGCATCACCATTTGTCCACCATCCAGAACTGAAATATCAATACTGACATGTACACATAGGAACTGTTTGACATTGAAATTGGAACTCAAAAGAACTGTTGGCCCAGAAAGAAACTCACTACAGACTGATTCATTTGCCTCTCAGCATAATCATTATTTTTTGTCTCATTTTTGGTTCTTATAAGTGTATTTCTTTTATCACATGCTCTCACTCATCTAGGGGAAATAATGAACAACATAAACTGATGAACAAAAACAGATCAAGAGATAGGAAGCATGGATTAGACTGTCAAATCTCAGAGGGAAGATAGGAGAGGGTGGGGAAAGGGGGAGAGGTCAACCAAAGGACTTGTATACATGCATATAAGCCTAATCAGAGGTCACAGACAACAGGGAAGTGGGGACATAAGTGGGAAGGAGTTTGGGATGGGAATGGGGGGATAAGGACAAATATGTGATACCTTAATCAATAAAAAAATAAAAAATAAACACATGAAGCACCCGCGCGCGCGCGCGCGCACACACACACACACACACACACACACACACACACACACACACAGAAATGACCCTTCCCATTAATTTGACTCCAATGATCCATCAGTATCTACAGTGGATTTTTCTGAAAACTTCAGGCGCCGGCAAGGAGACTTGAGGCAACTGGACAATTTTAAGCATCCCAGAGAAATGCCCAACAGCCTGGAAGATATCCTCTAGAAGACTTTAGGCATTCTCCAAAAGATTTTAGGCACCCTTGGAAGAGACATTTTAAAGAATTTCTCTACTTCCTCCTAATATACAATGTTGCTTATGTGAAGTCAAATAGTAGGTCCATTTGGAGGTGAATTTCTCCTTCTGTCTCTCTCACTCTCCCTCATTCCCTCCCGCCTTCTCTCCCTCTATCATCTGAAATTTTATAATGATATATCTAAACTATGTACCAGTATATTATTTGTGGAGAAGTAAATAAAAGGAATCCAGAGGAAAATTATTCAAGCATTTAATTGCTGGAAAAAGGAACATGCATTTTAAACTACTTTATTAAACAAGCTAACATTGATGGGGTAAAATTATAAAACAGTATCATCCCTCTTGCACCAGTGCTTTAAAAACACTTAGTCCAATCTCTCTCTCTAGCTTGCTGATGGAAAATTGGGAAAGTCACACAGTTTTTCTTTCTGAAAATAACTGTCTGAATGTTGAGTTTAAAACTTTAGTGTAATAGAAGATCAGAACTTTCATTTTTCATTAAGTCATACTTTACTCATCTCAAATTCCTCTCAACCTGATGCTCAGGGTCTAGCATGTAGTATGGAGGGACATGTTCTGCCCTTCATTTTTATCTCCTTTCTTTGTCACTACTTGTTTTGCTTTGGCACTGAAAATGGTGAGTGGTGTCAATAGATAGTTGTTTGTGCCAATTCAATGCCAACAGAAATCCCCCATTTAAGGTACAGTGAAGGAGGAAACTTTATTCAGTGCAAAATGCTCAATTGTGATACCACAGGGCTGTAAAAATGGCCCTGTTGTGAGGCATCCCTAGGACAAAGTGGCCTGGGGCAGGACCCTTTGCTACTGGACAGCTCTCTGCTCTGTTTGTGGCTGCTCTACTCTGCTTTAGAAGACATCTTTGTGCTGTTTTCATGTTGTTGTTGTTTATTTGTTTGTTTTTAGCTCAGCCAGGGAAGTGTAGTATTTAGTCTTCAGTGTAAAGGGAAAGTTGCTCTCTGAGCCTGAGTGGAGCTGGCTTATGTGTACATAAATTCCCTGGCCCTGATTAGTATGTCCTCATGCAAATGAGGACTTCAACTCATTGCAGCACTGTCTTCATTGGTCAATATAGAACCACTATGGTTGTTCAAGAGCTGCACAGCTCTACTTGGGCACAGAAAGCCTCAGTCCTATTGTTCGAAATAGGATTCCAGAAACTACTTTATAAGGGTTGGCTCAGATGGCAGAAATGGTGTAGACAGGCAGTTCAGTGCAGAGCAAGGCAGTTTTGAGCCAGGCTTCTCCCTGAAGTGCAGCTTGTGTGAGAGGCCCCTGTGCAGAAATGGCTGCTAGGTTTTGTTTTTGTTTGTTTGTTTGTTTGTTTGTTTGTTTTGATTTTGTTTTGAAAATTGATCCCAGTTAGCCACCAGGAGCCCTTCTAAAGTAGGTGTCTTCTTTCTCAGTATTTATAGTGGTAAAGGAGCAGATACCTTTTGATTTAGCTGGTTCTATTTGCAGTTTACTCTTGCCTATAATGTGCTTTTTAGTAATTATGTACTCAAATGTATACTCTTTTCTTCTTGGGGTCCTTTTTGGGTTCTATAGAGACATCTTTGTGAGAGCACTCCATATTACACAATTCTTTGGTGCAAAAGATGGAATATTTGATAGACTTCCTCACCCTGTATGAATCTCATAATATCTACCATAGCACAGGCATGACTGCAGGTACCATAAACATACATGCATCATACTTTTCTTAATTTTTTGTCACATATGAAACTGCCATTTTTGGAACTATGATATCTCTCAATGATCTTGTCTTTTATAATAAAACTAGAGGCCCAGTGCACAGAAATCCATGTACTAGATTGGGGTCCCTTAGCCCGACCTGCACTCCCTTGCAGTCTGGGAGCCCTTGGAGGATGTCCAACTGATGGCTTAGGCTTGTGTCTGAGCAGAGCTCCCCTCTGTGGGAGTGCACTGACCACCAGGGGTCAGTTCCTGAATTGAGCATCTTCCCCTGGGTGGTCAGTACACATCATAGCTCATCATTCAGCCTTAGGGTCAATTTGCATATTATCCTTTTATTATATAGACTGTCTCAACATTCTACAATATTTTGGTAAATTTTCCAAAATATTTCCATTTTACACTGATTAATGGTTAAAACTTCTTAAATATACTACAGTCCTGGTGCATGAAATTCCTGCATGTGTGGTTGTCCCACAGCCTAGCCTGAACCCTCTCCAATCTGGGACATCCCTCTGACAATCTAGGACTGCTGGCTCCCAAATGCTTACCCGCTGCCTT